>JAJPGS010001460.1:550000-1750000 GCA_028654335.1 Alnus rubra | reverse complement strand
TTACTTAACATGTTCTCATTATAAAGTTAAAAAAAATATTATAGACATAACAAAAATAAAATTATACAAGCTTATGCGATTCAAGCTGAGTTTATACGAGTCTGACTCGTTTAACAATCGAGCCTAAATTTTTTGTTTAAACTCTATTAATTTTAATAAATGAATCGAGTCTGATCTTGTTCGCGAGCGACTCCGTTCATTTACAGCTCTAATCAGGATCGAGAATAATTAACCATTTATACTGCATATAATACAATCAACTTATGTGAGAAGGTGTATACTCATCACCTACCTTAACATAAGGCAACGTATCTGTCCGAACAAGGGTGGCGTCCACTTGTTCGAAGAGGTGCCCAAATACATGCTCTCTCATTTTAATTGAATACGTAGTTTAGACAGCTAATTACACCGGGCCAAATCCCTAAAAAAAAAAAAAAAAAAAAAAGAAAGTCCTCAACAGTATTTCAATCTTATCATTTGAATCGTTAACCCAAAAGTCTATTCTAGTAGACAAATAGCAACAAGTTATAAAGTTAATGAAATTGTCTTCCATGGCACTTTTGAAACATTATGAATTTATGATAAATAGTTCAGTAGTTCCACTGCTCCGCACTCTACGAAAAATCAGATAAATTCTAGTGCAAGTAATGGCAGATCATCAAATATCCAAGAGTCATGTTCAAATTCAGAGTTAGTTTGGTTGGAAGAGTAATAGAGTATCCAATAGCGTTACAGAGCGAAAAGAGCAGAGTGATCGAAGGTTTGGCCCATTGTATTTGTAACCCCAGGAGTTCTTTTTGAGGTTCAAATATGCAGATTTCCTCTTCCTTTCTCTAGGGTTCCTCTCTCTCTCTCTCTCTCTCTCTCTGAATTTTGCTGTTTAGCAATGGCGAAGAAGAAGAAACGGAATGCAGAGATAGCAGAGCACATAATCGATAATATACCCAAGAAATATTCTCAACAGCCCAGAAGCTCAAAACCCAAACGCCGTTCTGACTTCTCCTTCTTCTATTCCTTTCCTATCTCCAATTCAGGTGTGTGTGTGTGGGTGCGTTTTGTTTTAAGTTTTCATTGTTGTTGTGATTGGAAATCAAATTATTTTTCTTTGTTTTGGGCTTTTCTCTGTGCCAATGTATCGCATTATCATTTGCTTTATTGGGAACTGAGTTGGTCTTTTGGTTTTCTGGAATGAAATATCTCAGCTTCTGTGAATTGCTTGGGCTGTTCTTGGAAGTTGTCATTGCTTTTGTGGCATTGAATTCAGCTGAATTTTCGATCCTATAAAAGTAAATCTCATTTCTTTTCCAAGTGATACAACTTTTATTCGCATAAAGCTTGAGTTTTGTTCTGAATTTGCATTGATTTTTGTTCTCAACTAGATCTTCTGATGGTATGCGTAGGATTTGTAGCAAATCTGTGTAGCTCAGTGAATTTCCTATGTTATGTTCTCTATTGTAAAGAAGCGAGATCTCTTTTTGTGGCATTGTTGTGTCCCCATGAATATACCTTGGCAACTCAGAAATTCCTGAATTCTGTCCTATGTTTGAAGATACTTATGAGGCTGATTTGGGGGGCTAATGCTTTTTCTTCTTAATCTGGTGGATTTATGTGTGCTAAAGGTTTTTGAAATGTTTATTACCGTATATGGGTTTGAATAGCAATTGATTATATTTCATCTACCAAATTTGAATATACTCTTTGCGCTTCTTGATGGAAGGAATAAGTGATAGTCAATGTGGATTTGAAGGTTGCTAATGTTTTGCTTAAAAGCATTGGTGCTACAGTCAAATTATGCATGTTTTCTAATTGGGTCAGAGAACAAAACGGACTGCCTTATAAAAAGAAAGTCTTTAATGCCTCATTTATGCATCTCTGTTAGTGGAAAAATTGAGAGGATGATACTTAAGCTGTTGCTTTGAGTACTTTATGGATTTTTAAGGATTATCTAAGTTTGCAACACTGCTTAAGTTTTGTAACTGTATGTCATCATTGCTGTCTCATCTGTTCAACTTTACAGCAGCTGTCTCAGGAATGAATTACTTTGTTATGAAGTTTCAAAATATTATGCTGTTTGATTAACTTTTGTCTGGAACTATATTTGTCCACAGGTTCCTTACAGGGGTCATCCTTTGGTGAAGTTGGATCATCCAATGTCGCCTTAAATAGTTTGCATGGCAGAAATGCTGAAGGAAAAAAAATGCCTGAGCATTCTCTGTTTCGGTGCAGCAAGTCACAGAATAGAGGACTGCGATTCTCATCCAATTACTATAAAACTCCACTCATAGAAGTGGAAACAGTAGCCCAAAATGAACTTTTTGACTACTGCAGCGATAGGTTTGTCCAGCACATATTCATTCCATGGTCATACAAGATATCTTCAGTTTGAACGATTTTAAATTACACTGATTGTCTTTCCCTTTATATAGAAATGTCAGTGAACAAACAAGTGATAGTACAAGATCATTGGAATGTACCCCCAAAAAATCACAGGTTACAGAAAGCAACGGCTTTTGTATAACACCAGGAAGTATTGTGTGGGCTAAAACAGCTTGCCAAATGTGGTGGCCTGCTGAGGTATGTTACTGTTATTGTCTTGTGGCGCCCTTCTTATTTGTCTTTTTTTTTTTTTCCATGTTATATTTTCTCTCTCTAGTTTGGTTTAAGGAATGTCGGGGCAAAGCCCCGGAAAACCCGGTTATCAGAAGAAAAAAAAAGGAACCAGGAACAGCCTCTTAATATAAGTTAGGGTTATATTTATGGAAGTGAATTATGGGCTACCTCATCTAAAGTGTCACATAAGATATCGTTTTTTTCCCCTGGAATCTTTACAAGGCATGTCCATTCAGATGATTTCTGAAGGCTTGTTCTGCTTGTGTTTCAAACTTCTTCTTTTTTTGATGAGTACGTGTTTCAAACTTAAATCTTTGAAATCTACATTTTTCTCATATCTCAAAAACAGTGCTTAATTCCTCATCAAGAAGCTTTGGAGATCGGAGTTTTAGTGACATCCTATATATTAAACTTTATAGCCTGAAAGGAAACATGTTATACATTTGGGTTATGCTGGATCTAAGCGGATGATTGTTTTTTGAACTACAAAAATGGTATCCTTCACTTTTCAAACCAAAAGAAGAATTCTTGTGTTCAATCCTGTTTGAGAGCCCATCCCTTTAAATAGTATCTGACCTGTCTTGTGAACAGAATGGTTGATGTCTAAAATAACTTTAGGTAAGATAAGATATTTAACCCATCACGTGAATCATATCTCTTTAGTTTCATTTCAAAAGCCAGTGCTTCTAGATTAACAAAAAGTTAACTCACATTTTCAGATCATGGATGAAAGATCCAATCTAGCTGACTCAAGGAACCAGGATACTGATGGACATGTCTTGGTAGAGTTTTATGGAAGTCACGACGTGTAAATATTCTAACCTTTTATGCTAATATTGGTGCATAACTTTTGACTGAGAAAATGTTGAGAATCTGCTTCTTCTCTGTCTTATGGGCTGACAAATAAATTTATGATTTACAGTGCTTGGCTTGATCCTGCAAGAGATCTTTCTGAGCTTGAGGATGTGAGTGCAATTACTTTGTTAAATCACTAACAAGCTCAATTGTTACCGCTTCATAAGTCCCTGTGTTGATATTGATTCTTGTAAACTGTGCCACAGACACTATTAAATAGTTCAGCCTGTCTGCCTTTATTTTTTTTTTCCCCTCTTTTTCACCTTCCTGTGATAATGATAGTAATTGCCAATCTTTCATCAATGCATTGTTTCGATGAATGAGCAGGCATTGTAATGCAAGTCACCTGTTGAAGGGGGTTTTCTCTTTGGGGGTAGTTTTGGATGGGAGCAACAATGGAACTTTTCTTCCGTAGTCTATAGCGTGATATGTAATGTATGATTGAGATATGCTGATTGATGGCAACAATGTTGCAGCATTGATTGTACTGGAGCAAAAAGTTCAATATGTAGAGCTGTGGGAAAAGCATATCCCCCCCCCCCCCCCCCCCATCTAAAGCTATTTTAATTATGCCTATCAATATGTATTCTGATTAATGTTCATTTTCTAATCTATACCTAAGATCCTGGCCGGGTGTTTTTTGTTCCAGTGCTTCCAAGAAAGGAGCTGTAACCCTATGGAAGATTTTCAAGATGCTTTAAAACAAGTAAACTGATATTTAGCAAAAATGCCTTATGCTTTATAATTCCGTATTTTTTGTGCTATCTGCAAAGTCAACATTGCGTTCCCTTGTATTCTATCCTAATTGCAGGCCCTACAAAGGAAAGAATATCTGAGTTCATGCAGAGAGTTGTGTAAAAGCTCTGACGGGCCCAATCACTCAGATCAACAAGATGAGTTCTCTGGTATGTACTTTAATTTGTACTCTGCCTTAAGATTTCATATTCTCAAACAAATCTGTTGAAAGCCAAAAAGAGATACAAGGAAGTCTTGTTTATGGTTAACATGGGAAATCGTATCACTTTTTTTTTTTAACATATCTTAGTTCACATTTTCTCTGGAAAGTCAAATAGAATTACCATTATCAAATAAGGTCAACTGTGCCCATATGGCTAATAACATTTGCTCTTTATGCGGATCTTAAATCTGTATTACCATCAGGTGGAATTTTTTTATTTATTTTTGAAGTCACCATCAGGTGGAATTGGCAAAGGGGATAGCCTCTTTGGTGTAAAGGAATTGTCTCACTTTTTGTTCTTGCATTTGATGGGTATTGTAGACACCTTTTTAAGTTTTCAATGTTGTCTCCTTAATGTTAAAGTTAACAGAGCATCAGCAGCGTTCCTTTTACAATGATGGAAGGTAGTCTTCGACGAATCAATAATTCTAATCTTTCTCGAATCACAGATCACCATGACCTCTAGTTTTTGAGTACACGGCCATAACTAAAATGGATTTTCTTATCTTAGGGATTGGGGTGACTTAAGATGCGTATGTCGGTATGTGTATCTTAAAGTGGGGAGTTAGCTAAAATTTGGCTTTTAGAAACGCATCCTTGTTAGTTTAACATGTTTTTTGAGCCTCAAAACTGCAAATTCTAAGCATCCTCTAGGTCCTAAAGCCTTGGTTTGTATTTGGTATGATTCTATATAGGCGCAGATGTAATGTCAAATCAGTTGTCTTTTTAACTTGGAAAAATCGTCATTTTTGTGAAGCTATGTCTACTCCCTTTGTTTCTCCCTTCCAGTTTAAATTCTGCTTCTGGTTCTGGTTCTGCTTCAAACAGATAAATGGACTTCATCAATCTCAAGCAGAGCAGATGATTTCCTTGAAAGAGGGAGGGGCAAGAGGGAGCGAAAGCGTAAACTACACTTTGATGTGAGTTGCCATTACCAGAATGGTTGTGGTAAAGCACTTCTTGCTATATTAACAGTTTAATTACATTCATTTGCAGGAGGTGACATGTCCAATGATATCGGCTAAGAAGGTTCGACGGCTTAGGATAATGCGATACCTTGGCCTTACCGCTCCAATTGGTTCTCCTTTTTGATCCACTCACCCAGTAATGTAGAATTCATGATGCTTGATTTCCCATCTGTAATGAAGATATCATCATTTGAATATAATGTAATCTTCTTATAGTGTATAGAGGAGTCTTGTATAGTTTGTAACTTTTTTTTTTATTGTAAATTATTAGTTACCTCCATAAAATTAGGGGTAATTATACATTAGTGACTCACTGTCTTTTGAAAACTGCCACTAACCAGAAATCTTCATATTTTCCATTCTAATTGATGGATTTCCTCACGTGAAGCGCATGTATAGCCTGAAATACAAAATGTATCCCCTAATTGGTCTCCAACAGGGTTAATGTTACATGAACAGAGGTAGCAAAACTAGGGCATGTTTGGGAAAATTTTAAAATCTCTTTTTCAGAAATTGAAAATTATCTAAACAGATTTTTAGATCTAGTCTTTGTCACTGGCACTTTTCAAAAGAAACTAAAAAAATATTTTCAAAAAATAACTAGACGGCTCATTTTTTAAGGTATGGATGTGCTTGTAAGATATAAAATAAAAGAGTTGTGATTGGTGCATAACAAGGTTGCACAACACATTTCATCACATGTCCCAAAATAAAATAATAAAAAGAGTAGCAACTGGTATGATGGTTGTTGATCTGTTTTGCAGCTTCATGCTTCGTCACCAAATCTGTCTAGCGGCCCTATGGTTGCCATCAAATCCGTTTGATGGCCCTTGTGGTGGCTATCAGATCAACATCGTAGCGGCCCTTTAATATTTTGATTTTTTTTTTAATCTTTGTGGAGGCCTCTACCCCCTCAAAGATTTTATAATTATTGTAGATAAAAATAAAATAAAATAAAATAAAATAGCATCCATAATTTTATGATTGTTATAGATAAAAATAAGATAATCGTGGTAGGAAGCTAACCAATGAAAATGGTGAAAAACCTAACGGCAATCAACAATAAAACCGCTATAAGTAAAATAATTGATTATTCACCACTAAGACCCTTATTTTTTGTTGCGTCCTGATGGCATTCTTTAAGTTAATTAAATCCATCCGTCGACATATTAACCCCAATCAAATGCTTCTTATCAACAAATGAGTTTTTGTTTAGGTACAAATTAATTGCTTTATTTAGTTGCATTTGGTTTGTTCAAGTCTCATTTTCACTCTCTCTATATTTTCTCTCATTTTTATAAAGATTTTGCATTGAAAAAATTGGGTAAAAGCAGCCAAGCAGCACGCTGGGATGAATCTCGATTGCCATGTCTTCATCCATTAAAATGGTTGTGCTTATGCCTTTTAACGACCTCACGTAATGGTGAATCAATTGTGATTATCATCCCACCTGTGAAAATTATAATAGAGCAGCTAGCAATATTTACATTATCTCTTATGAATACAAAATAATCTTTCATCTAAACCTTTCGAAGGCTTGCACCATTTCCAAAGCAGCTCCATGCCTTACAATTTTACAACGAAAAAATTACATTTAAGCCCCAAAACTATCGGTCGTTTTAGAAATAGGCTCTCAAACTATCAATCCATAGACTCTGTCCCCCAAACTACTAAAAAGTGCTAAAAAGACCAATTTGTCCAAATATTTTTATGATACCCTTGTCACTTTTTCAAGTAAAAAATAATAAAATTTAAAAATCAAAAAAGAAAAAAACTAAAAAAAAAATATATATACGGGTGGCCGGCCACCCCTTTTATTTATTTATTAATTTTTTTCTATTTTAAATTCTTTTTCTGTTTTTTAAATTTAATTTATATTATTTTTTTAATTAAAAAAATAACACGTGAAAATGGTATTATTGAAATATTTCAACAAATTGAATCTTTTTAATAGTAGTTTGAGAGCCAGAATCGAACCATTGGAAGATTAAAAGCTACTTCCAAAATACACCTCTGCGTCTCGACAGACGTTATGGACTGGGAGGACTAACAACTCCACAACCTCAACGGGCTGGGATACACACTCCTTCTACTCTGAGTCTATACAGAAAGAAGACTAATCAACTTAATGTCTCACTTGCTTACAAGCTCGACATTAATAGTGCTAAGTGCAATGACTTATAAATAAAAAGCTTGTCTTCAATTTTACTGATGTGGGACAATAAGCCTCTTTCTCCCTTCTACTGTTTTTTCAAAAATCATGGATGGTTTCTAACATTCCAAGAAGCAATTTAGATAATGGCAGAGTTTTGCACTTGGACTAGAACACTGTTAAACAGGCACCCGTTGACAATCATTGTTCGCTGCCTCCAGATGACATCAACACGTTCAGCAATTTCACCAATATATGGATAAAAAGATTTCATGAAAAACACTGCCTGATATGTCTTTGAAATCGAATTCATGCTTTTGCGCCTTCGTTTTACTTTGACATTACTTTGTTTGAAGAAAACTTTGGTATCAAACATTTTGCTAATATTGGTGTATATCTTTTGACTGAGAAAATGTTGAGAATCTGCTTCCTCTCTTTGTCTTGTGGGCTGACGAATAAATTTATGATTTACAGTGCATGCATGGCTTGATACTGCCAGAGATCTTTCTGTGCTTGAGGATGTGAGTGCAGTTACTCTGATAAATCACTAACAAGCTCAATTGTTCTCTCTTCATAATCCCCAGTTTTGATATTGATTCTTATAAACACTGTGCCGCAGACACTATGAATTATGAAATAGGTCGGGCTTGCGGATTTTGGATGTTAAACGCGTACTTTTTTTTCTTTTTTTTTAAGGACAGGTAACTCTTTTAAGGTATGACCACTTTGTATACCTATTTTTGTCGAATAAATCTCAGACTTATATACAAAATTTTTCATTCATACGGATCGGGTAATACTTCAGCTTTACTGGCGGGCTAACCCCAATGAATTATTTACACCCAAAAAGATTCGAACCTTAAACCATGATGAAAATGCCACAAAGACCAATCGCTCCCTCCATATAAATTGGGTAATACTCGAGCTTCACGGTTGGCTGGTCCCAATGAATCGTGTTAGTTTTTAGTGTTGACAAATTCGGTGTCAAAATTTATATGATTTAATCAAAAAAGAAAATAGTCGAATGAGGAGATTCTTACAAAATATTAATCAAGAAAGAAAAAAGAAAAATAATTTTTTTTAAAAAAAAGAAAGAATATTAATAAAAAAAATAAAAGGGTCAACTACCAAATGATTGCAGATTACATCTTCCGAAAGGCATATTGTAAAAGTAAGGGTTAAATAGCATTTTGTTACGTGTACTTTACAGGTTTATCGAATAAATGGTCTTTAAACTTATATTTTTCTCATCTTTTATAAAAGATTCTGCATTAGAAAAACAGGGTAAAAAAGACCATTAAGAATTTCACAAGTCCTACACTTCAACACTGGGAAAGAAACCTTTCACTAAATCTGTCGGTAGATATTGGATAAGTAGTAGAAGGGGGAACACGGGCAGCAATCTGCGGATCAAATATCAATTGAAAAGCGAGCTCCCAATACTTCCAGATCCGTTAACGTCTCACTAGATTGCAAGCTCACGTTACCGAGCTCGATGCGAGCTGTCCTAAACCGCAAGAACTTGGTTATTTTATCGATGTGGGACAGTAACGAACACTGAACTGAAGTCAATTATCTAGGTTTAAAAATTCCCGTCGGAAATTTCGTTGTGGGTCCCTCAAGGACCGGCAGCGCTGCGCTGTATCTATCTGCCCTCTGAGGCCAACCACGGTGTCGTCTTCTTCTTGTTTCAAGTTATTCTTTCACTTTCTCATTTCTTTGTCTTTCCTCTGTTCTTCCGATCCCCATTTTCCATGGCGTCTTCAAGCGCCGGAAACTCAATCCCTGCGCCAGGTACTCTCGTCTGCACAACACCCCTTTAATCTTCAATTCGCTTAATTACTTCTTCTTTTCCCAGTCTCTGATTTCTGATCTTGTTTGCTTTGTTCGGTGGCTCAGAGGCTGTTCAGGTTATCGTCTCGTTGCTCGCGGACGAATCCCCGGTCGTCAGAGAGGCCTCCTCCGCTTCTCTCAAGGACATCGCCGCCTTGTACCTCTCTCTCTCTCTCTCTCTCTCTCTCTCTCTCTCTCTCTGTAATTATGTGTTTGGAAGAGTGATTTGGTTGAATTTTTCGATTGTAGGAATCCGCTTCTAGTGCTCGACTGTTGCTGGGCCGTGTCGCGAGGGGGACGCCGGGTACTCAATTCTCTCTTGGTTTGGATTCTAAGATGGAATTAGGGTTTGTTTCTCTCTGATTAGGGGTTTGTTCCATGTTCTAGCGCTTCGGAAACATGGCCGGGGTGTTTCGAGTGATGGCATTCGGAGTTCGAGCGTTGGATAAGAAAGACGTGGATCCTCTTTTCATGGTCAAGCTGGCTAAGATTGCCACGGCCGAGATGATCTCCTCCAAGGTGTGCTTTTTTGCTCGATTCTCTATCTCCATTGGGCTAAAACTTTAATTTTCTACTTTGGGTTATATGTTGATTGTTGCATTGGCAATTTGAGCTGGTATAGCAGCTTAAAACCATAATTTAGCTGGAGAAAATATTAATTATTCACTTGGGTCGATACTTGGGTAAGTTGGTAAACCCTGAGGAGATTTTTCAACATAATTACTATGCGTAGAAATTCAGTTTGTTCTAGCTAAGTAACAGTTTGGCTCTAGGGTTAAAAACTTTGAAGCTTAGCAGGTTGGTAGAAAAGAGTCTGAGTAATGGAGTTGCATGTGTTACTTGTGTGCAAAGTAGACAAAGAACTGCGTTTAATGCTCTAACTTGGAAGATGAAACTGAGGTTATACGTTAATTTTGAAGGCAAAACAAGCTAGTCTGCTTTCCCTTTTAGAACATAACAGTTTGGGAGATGAAAATAATCATGCCTTTTTTTTTTTTCAAGCCGGTGAGAGTAATCAGGTAATGTAACTTCAAAAAAGAAAAAGAGTAATCAGGTGATGCCGAACAAATCTAAGGATTGGCATAGGCTAGTAATCTGAAACTACGGATTAAAGGTTGTAAGGAAAGTTTGGGAGAGAAAATATCGAAAAGGGTAGAGAAAACCCCAATCACTGAAAGAAACAGAGTGTATCATTGAAAATACTGAAATCTTATTCTCAAAATCGTAGTACTGAACTAAGCCACAAGCCGGTCTTAAATAGCTAAAGAAAACCAACTTTTACCAAAAATAGCAAAAGTCTAATTATTACGTAAAATAAAACTAAGAATCGAACTAGGAATCTTGGAAAAATCTGACACCAAAAACTCTTCTAAAATGATAACATAAATATTCCCTAACATGGCAAAAAAAAACTTACAATGCTGATTCAGAGGGGAAAACAGCAGAGTTTGAGACTGAAAACGATACTTGCCGAGCATAGCTTGGTGGCCATGACGTACTGGCTGAAAATAGCTTTATGGATTGGGGTCTTATGTGCGATTCTAATACTCGTAGCAAAAGTTATTTCCGTTTTATTGCACACTGTGAGATATTGCTCCAATTACTCGTAATTCTGCTGGTTCTTGCGCTGACTTCTCCAATTACTTATAAAAATTTATATATTCCAGCGCCATCAAATCAGCATATGACAACTCAATATCAGCTGTGACTCCTGCATCATCAGTTCTTTTTTATTTTTATTTTTTGACTACGTCATGCTTCGGTGTCCGTTTTGATTTAGCTGTTTCAAAATGTGGGGTTTGAATAAATATAGATTTCAAAACAAAGTTATTGAAGACAATTTTTTAAAATGCAATTAAGCGTTTGGTAAAACCACAATTCGACCTTTAAAATCATGCGTTTTTTAAAATGAACCCCTTGCTTGTGGTTTGAAAGTGTGTTATTTTCAATGTTTTCAAACCACCATTTTTTCAAACACACTCCCAAACAGGACAATTTTTGCGATTTTATTTAAAAACGCGCATTTGGCCTAAGAAATTGTAGGGCCAAACGCACTGTTAGTCTTGACCCATGTCTTTTGAATATTGTGCTTTGTACTTATTTCTGGACGATTACATTTTCATTTTTTTTTCTAAAAGTAAATAGATTTTCATTATTTTTAAAACCCAAGATGCTTCTTTGATGTTTATATTAATTATACCATGAATTTCTCCCAATTTAGACGGCCCTAAACTATTGATGGGCAGCCTTGATTATTGAAAGAGAGAAGTAGATGCTTTAGGTTGAGAATTGTCTTCACAATTGAAGACAATTTTACTGCCTCAAACATGCATGTCTTTTCTACTATTCATGTTTGACACGATAATGGGGATAAAAACTTCTAATCAATCTAAAGAATAAATATATTTTTGAATAATGTGGGCATGCTTGTTAATTTGTTTTGGGGGGTGTTTTTTTTTTTTTTTGGTTTGAAAAAGTATTTCGATGTGACATAAAGGTGAAAAGTGTTTTTCTGTTTTGAAGATTGTTTTGTGTTTTGGGTGTTTGTTAATGTTTTTGTTTTGAGAATTATGTAGTCTGCATGAAAGGCTTTTGTATTTTTAGGAGTGTTTGTGTTTGGGTTATTTGTTAACATGTTTGTTTAGAGAAGAGAAAAAAAAGGCAGAAAGCAAAAATTTTAACAAAAGGAGCCTTGTTTTAAGAAACATAACTTTTGAAAGTTTATGAGTCAAACTTTACAAGTATCTGGCTGTCTAGGATCATTACTAATAATTCAGTCAAAAAGTCATCATCAAATGAGTCAAGTCTGGAGTTTTCCAGGAAGTCTAAGTTGAGTCTTTACTGTGTTTGGTTCCAGAAGAAGTATTGACAATTCTAAGACTCTTTGAATATTAGGAATTCTATGGGTATTGTGTCAAATGTGCAATTATGGGGCCATCGTCACCAACATGCTATGCCATACAATAGATTGCTCATTAAAGCTTCTGATTTGGGAGGCTGCTCAGATTTACAAGTATCCTGTCATGGTCAATTGACTTGTCCCTGGAACAGCTTTGTTAATTCTCTTTGATTGTTCTCTTTGATTCAGGAGCTAAATGCTGACTGGCAAAGAGCTGCAGCAGGCCTACTTGTTTCAATAGGCTCACATTTGCCCGACTTAGTAAGTTTCCTGATTTGTTGCTTATTCTGAACAGGTTCTACAGTAGGAAACATACCATTATTCTAATACATTTGCTAACTTTTCCCTTCCATATTATAGATAGCAGACTCTGTTAAGTTGAAATTTCATGTACAAGATGAATGGCAGATGGCATATTATTCCCCTTCTATATTATAAGTTTAGTTTTTGTATTGAAGTTTCCATGTACAAGATGAATGCGTTATGGAATATTTATTATCAGAAGAGGAAGCTATGCGTTAGACATTAAACAAAAAAGGGGACCAACTGGCCTGTAATGCTAGGAGGTATTACTCCCAAATTATTTAATACTGTAATTAAAAATGCCATGTGGTATCACACTCAAAGAGCAACAACTTATTCAAAGTTGAAGATGAAAGGTGTGAGAATGCATGATATATTTAGCATTACAATGGATTCTGCAAGGATTTAAGATTTCATCCAAAATGCTGATGATGTTTGTTAATTTGGCTTCATCTTGCAAGCTATCGCCAAATATTGTGTTTAATCCTTTTTTTTTTTTTTTGGGGTCTAAACACTTGGCATCATTTCTTTAATGATTTGGACACTTCAGACATAGACCAACATAGACAACGATGGTAATGATGGCAAGTTTGGAAACCTATCAGGTGATGATGGTTAGATAGGTTTCTGGGATCTTCTTTTTCTTCTTGGAAACCATATTTATTATAAGAGTACAACAAATCAACAATGGTTCTTTGCAATTTAAAGGTGTGTTTGTTTTGAATAATATTCAGAATAATATTCAACTTTTTTCAAAAATAAATTATATTTTATTTAACTTTTTCAAAATTTTTAAAAAATTTTCAAATTTTATTTCACAAAGTCAAACCTCGTAATTTGCGCAATGAATTCGAATAATATTCGGATTTAACACCCAAACGGACCATAAATCTTTCACAACCTTTGAAATCTGCCTTCCTCAAGTATTTTATTATTATTATTGTGTTGTTGTTATTGTTATTATTATTACATGATATCCTACTACTTTTATTATCTGCATTGAAATTGTGTATAAATCCTCCACTTTTCTCTTTATAGTTTGACTTTCGTATGTTTTGGAAGATTTTCTTATATCATATTAAAGAGCAAGCAACTCGAAATAGTATAAAGAATCATTTCTTGAATTTCTTTCAGTTAAACAAATTATGCAAAAATAACTTTCAGGAATTTTTATTTTTTGATAAGTAAAAAAGTTTATTATAAAAAAACGTAAAGGCGCCCCTAAGTACATAAGGAGTATACAAGAGAGCAACCAAACCAACCCAAAAGGAAAGAGACCCGATAAACCCGCCAGACACTAAAACCCCAAAAGACCTAAGACCCACAAGGCACTCAACACTAGAACATTTGAGCTTTGCCTTTCCGATGCTGGGAGGTTGCATAATCATCGCCGTAATTGATGGAGCTTTTCAAATAATTTCAGGAATTATTTTAAATAGAAGAAATACCTCAGAGTAGCATTTTGTCAATGAACAGTTTAGAAATGCTGGTAGTTTGATTGATAGGATTGTTTAAATCAGCACGTTGTACTTCTAGCACTTGCTTATAATGATTGTGTTTGCTACACTGTGTGCTTGATGTATTTACTCACCATCTTAGCATATAGCTTTGGTATATTATATATGATCTATTGGTTTGTATTTTTTTTTTTTTTGGGGGGGGGGGGTTAGAGGCCAACCCTACTTTTAAGAACCATAGTGACATATAACTTCCACACTTTGTGAATATAATTTCCTAACTTGCTATGACTTTTCTGTACATTACTTTCTCATCTTGTCCTTATTTTCATGACTCATCCGATATTTTTCTTTTGATTGGTATGATTCATCTGGTATTCTTTTTTTTTGATAAGTAAGAAAACTTATTAAAATAAGCGAAAAGCGCTCCTAAGTGCACAGGAAGTATACACATGAACACCCAGCTAGCCCACAGAAGAAAACCCACAAGAACCTACGCACACACAAATCCCGAAGGCCCAAAAAACCCAAAATCCAGAAGAAACTCCCATAAAGCCCAAACTACAAAATACATCCCAGAAGATACCCCCACCCAAAAAACATGAAAACACCCCCAAAACCTTAAACCCGAAATACAAGCAAACCCAAAAAACAGAGGGAAAAACCCAAGAATGTGTCCTCATTTCATCTGGTATTCTTTCTATAACAAATAATGTGTCCTCATTTAATTTACCCCCCCACCCCCCAAATCTCCCACCTTTCCCCCTCTTCTTTCCCTCTCCCCACACTCAGGCCTTCCATATTTGTCATTGTGTGTGTGTTGTTGTTTTTTTTTATTTTTTTATTTGCAATTAAATGACTACTGATTTTTTGGTTTGGCAGATGATGGAAGAAATATTTCTTCATTTGTCAGGGTCAAATCCAGCTCTACCAGCTATGGTTCAAATACTTGCAGATTTTGCTGCTGCTGATGGTTAATCATCAGACTTCTCTGTTCTTTGTGCTTTAGAGCAGCTTTGGATGTTTCTTTGTCATTTCACTTTTCTGCTTAAACTGAAGTGTCTTCTGTACTTCTTATTTCTATTGAAGTGTTGCAGTTCACTCCACGATTGAAAGGTGTACTTTCACGAGTTCTGCCTATTCTTGGAAATGTGAGAGATGCCCACCGGCCAATTTTTGCAAATGGTGTGGTGAATTTCTCTGACTCATCATTGGGACATTTCATGCCAGATGCAAAACCTATGAAATACCTTAGTTGATATATTTTATGTGATTTGTAGGTTTATTTAGGATCTATGTTTTCTTGTGTCTATAGTCAGGATTCAAATGAATGGATCATGAGATTTTACATTGGCAAACTGCATGATTTGTTAGGTGTTCTATAACTGGCCAAACTAGTATATACATCATGTCCAGATTGCACACGCCAAGTTCTTTGCATTATAGAAAATTGTTTATTCAAAATTTTTAGCGATCCATAAGGAAAAGAAATGGATTTCAATATGGCTCTCAGTATTAGTCACCAAAATAAACCTTCAAAGAGAATTTTATAATTACCTCTTTTTATGTCATTGGTTCCAATTATCTTTGGCAATTTTGAATAAGAATTACACTACTTAAGAAAAAGTTCATATGTTCATTGGCTTAGGCTTGTAGATTGTTTACCATCTAGCTTCACTTATTAAATATGTCCGAGGCTGTATCAGAACCTGTGGTCAGTTCTCCCAATCCTGAACTTAGAACACCTTCATCTCCAAGCCTGTTAGTTAAAAATTAGTGTACGTAAGTTTCTAGCTATCTCATGGTTAACTTGCATGCTTCACGATGGTAAACTTGATCCACTGTTTTTCTGAAGTAAGGTTCTAGGTCGAATGTTTGAGCTTAAGTAATTCTATGCAAAATTTTGCTTAATATTCCTAGCAAAAGTAAAAGTGTGCTCGTAAAAATAGCATTGCAAGCAAATAGAACAGAGAGCATACCATTTGTGTCTTTTAGAGTTGTGAGCTTGTTATAGTTGGCCTTAAAGGGAGAATCTTGCTGCTTGTTATATCCCTGCGTTCTTCTTGATTGACCTAGGAGTTGTTCCTGGGCATCCAAAAAAATAAATGAAGACCTTCTGGAAAGTTTCCTATGAAAAGAGCATAGCCAGCCAACATGAGCCTGTCTGATACTGGTCATTCCTGATAAATGAGAAATGGTTGTGTCTATTCCCACCCTTTGAGCAATGAAAAGTAGACAGCAAGTGAGCAGCAAGCTATGTGATGAGCATACAAAAAATTATGAATGAACACATCGGATGACTGACCATCATTTGCCATTCATCACTATACTGCTCTGTGTCTGATCGTATGAGATGTTCTTAGGGAGTTTGTTTGCAAAACATTTTATTTGATATTTTCGTTTCGGTTATCTTACAAACATGTGATTAGAATACTCTACAACTTTTGTTTTTTGTTGGAGCTGATTTTGCTCAAGATATATTTAATATTTTCTTTTACACGTATTAGCCTGCCAAGTTGTAATATATTTCATTCTGTTCCAGCATTCAAGTGCTGGTGTCAGGCTGTATGGCAATATAGTGTGGACTTTCCTTCGTATACACCTCTCGGTGGTGATGTCATGTGAGATCAATTTGTGCTTTTACTACTTTGTTTGCCTATTCCCCCATATCATATTTTCAGTATGTTCTGTCTTAAATACATATGTCATTTAGTGCAGGTCATTTCTGAATTCTGCTTTTGACCTTTTATTGAGAGTTTGGGCAGCTTCGCGGGAAATAAAGGTGTGCAAAATAAAGTTTTTGTTCTTTTTCTACTTACCATTTTATTGCTCTGTCCTTTTTGAACCTTCATTTTGAGTTACAACTATACCTTGGCATAAGTTATTTATTTATTATATTTTTTTTAAATTTGTTTTCAGTCCCCTATCTCATCTTGACAGAACATGTTTTTTTTTTTCTTCAAAACTTGTGTGACAAATTATTTCTTGCTGTGTTGTCTTCTTCTTCTTCTTCTTCTTTTTTTTTTTTTTTTTTCCTTTGTTAATGGATCATTTTTCTGCTTAATGTTGAGTCATGCATGCCTCAAGAATTGAAGAAGACCACAAGAGTTCAAATAACATGTCTTCGTTCCTTTGTACCTCCACTCTTAGATGATGTATACCATTTTTTTTTTAATTTAATTTAATTTAATTTTATTTTGCAGTTGGATCTTGAAAGATTTTTTTATTTTATTTTATTTTTTATGAAAAGTTAAGTCTTCACTAGAAAAAGCATGATTTTCGTGGAAAAATTCTCTATGTATGTGTGAAATACTATGTTTGTACTATACCTATATGACTTTGCGTTTTCATTTTCTAATGATATTTTAATTTTTGTCTGGTTGATTGGTTATATGTCTTACTTATGTCTTCCATTATTTTTATTTGCTTAGATTTGTAGCAATTAATTGGAGCGATTTGATGTTGTTATTCTACTTAAGTTTCTTTGGAATAGGTGCGCATATCTTCTGTGGAGGCCTTAGGTCAGATGGTTGGCCTTGTCACCCGTACGCAATTAAAGGCAGCTTTACCCAGACTTGTCCCTACAATTTTGGAATTGTAAGATTGGTTATAATTAGTAATTCTTCAAGCTGTACATTTACAATGCTGCACATTTTTCTTTTTTTTTAATTTTTTTATTCCTATTGTCTGTGTAGTAGTTTTGTGAATTCGTGTTGTGCATATACATTTAAGAAACATGCACATACAAACACCATCATCCATATCATGCAAATAAATGAAAGTCAACAGGGATTACACTGCAATTTTCTGTTTTGTGTTAATCAGATATAAAAAAGATCAAGATATTGCCTTCCTGGCAACGTGTAGTCTCCACAATCTCTTAAATGCCTCTTTGCTGTCAGAAAGTGGTCCTCCTTTGCTTGATTTTGAGGTAACGCAGTCTTCATTCTGCTTGATTGTCTTCCCTAGTAATATTTATGATAGATGTTGGGGCTTATTTAACACATTCCATCCGACGTAAGCACACGTATTCCTGACCGTATCTGTGTACTATAGTAATTTGTGTTTTAGGTAACTTGGGCCTTGTAACATATTTCAAAGTAAGGGAGGATTCAATTTATTTGTTTTGGGTGATTTGGGAGAAGTGGCAATATTTTAAGAGAGCTGTAGGAAATGTTCCTAGAAACTTGATTCATCAGCTATTTACTTATAAAAAAATTCTCAGTAAGGGGTGCTATCTATCATCTCGTTTATGATTTTATCTTATGATGAAATGGTGGTCTTTTCCATTTAAAATTTGACATGTTGACCTATGTGGAAGGGCAAAACCTTTGATTGCCGAAGTAGATATAGGTGGTTTCTTAGGCTGGGGAGAGTTCAGAATTCACCGTTGTGTATTTGTGGGATCTAGCGGATGCTGTGTTTACCCTATACTTGGTATAAACTCTTGCATGTCTGCATAGCATTTTTTGTTATCTGTTACAATTTCTTTTTCTATGCAGAAATTGTTGATTGTTCCTATAAGTTGCAAATATTATGCAAAAATAAGTTATTTAGTGATGGTTTATTCTTGGGATGGCTTGCAGGACCTCACAGTTATTCTATCAACACTTCTCCCAGTGGTTTGCATAAATGGCGACAGCAAAGAGCATTCAGATTTCTCAGTGGCTCTGAAGGTATAAAATTCAGTTTTGTGTAAATTCCTTGAAATCCGTTTGGCAACACTTTTTGTCCAAGCCTTTTGCTCTCTACCAAAAACGCAAAAGCATTAACAAATAATTCAAAACACAAAACACTCACAAAATATTCAAAACTACTTTCATCTTTATGTCAAATCAAAACATTTTTTCAAACAAAAAACACCCTCTAAAATGTTTTGCCAACTGAACTCAATAACTTTCTTTGTTCTAGTTAGTGTTGGGATGTATTACTTTTTCCAAATTTCCAAATTGTTGAATTCCTATAGTTTCATTCTGTTTCTTCTTTGTAGGGTTGGCGGCGGGTTATTATTTGGTTCATGTTTACCAGCCTGAATTTTTTGTTTCTGACATTCGCTTTTTCCATAAACTGTTGTTTCTTGTCTTAAGCTGTGTTTCTCATGTTAATGTGCTGTCCCTCATGTATGATGATGATAGCTTTTCTAATCCTGCACTAACCATCTAGAATATTATATTCAAATGCACTTTTACTTGTGACAGACATATAATGAGGTCCAGCGCTGCTTTCTGACGGTTGGCTTAGTATACCCAGAGGATTTATTCATGTTCCTTCTGAATGTGAGTCCCCTCTCCAGCTTATATTTCGAAAGTGCCTCCTTGTTTTTTTTTTCCTGCAAAGATTATAATCTTATTTGTTACCTGTTAGTTGGTCGGAGTTATGGTTTTCTTTTCTTATTAAAATAAGAAAAGTTATAAGTTGGTTCCCTTTTCCTGCAGGAGTTTTAAGATTTATTAAGATTTTAATATACTTTTTTTTTTTCCTGCAACCAGAAATGCAGGTTGAAGGAAGAACCTTTGACGTTTGGTGCACTTAGTGTTTTAAAGCATCTATTGCCCAGGTTCCTTCTCTTTCTGTTGTTTGTGATAATGATTTATCCTCTAACAGGAACTTATCAAAAAAAAAAAAAATTTATTCTCTTACAGGAGCTGCCTTTCTTATAACTTCTATTGCAGGTTGTCTGAAGCATGGCACAGTAAAAGGCCTTTACTTGTTGAAGCTGTAAATTTTTTGCTAGATGAGCAAAATTTAGGTGTACAAAAGGCGCTTGCAGAGGTAGGTTGTTATGATCTGATAGTCCTAGAGTTTCTTCTTATTTCCTTTTTCTTCTGATACTGTTAGTAAAATTTTCCTGTTTCTTATTAAATTCTGTTTGCTTTGGCGGTAGTTGATCGTGGTTATGGCTTTGCATTGTTACTTGGTTGGTCCATCTGGGGAGTTGTTTGTTGAATATCTTGTGCGGCATTGTTCTCTACCAGATCAAGATAGAAACGAGCTTCAGAGCTCCAAGGAAGTCTTTGGGTCTAGCGGCACAAATATTCCTTTCCAGTACAAGAGATCAGAGGTTTAAATCTGATTTTTTTTTTTTTTGTTAATAAAACTTGAAATTCATTTATTGATTTGATTTAATTGTCTGAAGAGAACTTCATATTCACAATATCAGATGGCCCTAATGATGAGGTCATATACTTAAAAAAAAGGATGATTTGTTGTTGATATTGCTAAACCCGATACTGGTGGATGTCACATTGTTTCCAGTTTCCAAGATATTGTGCTCGTAAGTTCTTCTAGTGAAAATAGATAGTGCTTTGAGTCAGGTTAATGGGAGAGATGGCTGATGTTACCTGATGTTTTTTTTTTTTGATAAGTAAAGCAAATTCATTTAAAGCACAAGAGACGCAACCCGAGTAGATGTATACAAGAGAAGAAACACCCAACTAGATCAAGAACGATGAATGAAAGAGAGCATAAAAATATACAAACTTAGAGATATTGAGAAGGGCGTTAATATAGATCCTTTCGAAAGAGTAATTTAAGAAAACAAAGTTGTAGCTCTGAACTCGTCTTCTTGTAATCTTCGAAACTTCGAGTTACCTTAAGTTGTCAGAATTGTTGCATAATCTACTTGCCTCTGTCCATTATAGCCATTTAATAGTAGCTCATTGTTCTTCTCAGGTGAAAATTGGGGCAGTTCGTCCTACAGAGTTGAGAGCTATCTGTGAAAAGGGTCTTCTTTTGTTGACAATCACAATTCCTGAAATGGAGGTATTCCATTATTGGAAATTCTACAATGTTGAGTTTTAGTGTTGAGTCCACCTTTAGCAAGGGTTCTTGGTTTCTTCATGACTGGTAATGCTAAACCAACTCCTCTTTCTTTTTATACAATTTGATTGTACAGCATATTCTTTGGCCTTTTCTGTTGAAGATGATTATTCCACGGGATTATACTGGAGCAGCTGCCACGGTAAGACTTTTTCTACAACTCGTTGCATATTCCTTACATGCAGGGAAATTGATTTCTGTTCTCAATGTTTCTTTCCATGTATGCCTCTGGTGTTTATGTGGGTTTCTTCTTAAATGTGATCCTGCCTTTTCTTGTTGGGAGTAGAAATTGTTAATGTCTGAATTATGATGCAATTAGTGTTAATGGTGGCTTGATGTTCTATATTGTGTTTAATTTTTTTTTTTTTTTCGTAATATCAAACACACACTTGCCACTTTTACAGGTTTGCAGATGTATTTCAGAATTGTGCAGGCATAGATCTTCTAATAGCGATACTATGCTTAGTGAGTGTAAAGCTCGCTCCGATATACCAAATCCCGAGGTAGAATCTTTGCTGGTGTTTGTAATGTATTTAGTTTCTGCTTTCCTTGTCCACTATATTACAGTAATTTCAGCAATATGAGTGGTGCACATGTGTTTAGGAGCTTTTTGCTCGCTTTGTGGTGCGTTTGCATGATCCTTTGGCAAGGGAGCAGCTGGCAACTCAGATTTTGACGGTATGCAACTGTTGTCCATGACCGGTGTAAAATATGTATATGAACTTTTTTTTTTTTTGATAAGTAAGAATACTTTATTAAAGAAAGCGTAAGGCCCCCCTAAGTACACATGAAGTATACAGAGGAATAACCGAAGCTAACCCACTAAAACCCAATAGAACCAACAAAACCCGAACCCCTCGAAAACGAACTTTCTATATGTCAACAAAAATAAGTAAATTGAGGGAGTTCACTTTCTCTTGTCCTAGTCATATATCGAAACAATTTATGGGAATGATCTCTTTTGAATACCTATTAGCCATAGCAATTCTAAATCAAACTTGCAAAGGAATGGTGGAACGCTAAAGTGCATATATATCAAAACATATAGAAGTGGAGGTTTTTTGTATTCAATGTAAGGGGGAGCATTTGGATACGTTTTATATGGTTAGTATTCAACGGTTGGAACTTTGGGTTAGAAATTTGAAATTATATGATTTGTGTGTGTTTATGTGTATTATGTATGATATATGATATTGTTTTCACTATCATGCTCCTTAACATAATTTTGTCTTTGAATAAACATTCTTGATTGACGAAATATCTGTTTACTTGTTTTTACTGACTTGCAGGTCCTTTGTTTTCTGGCTCCTCTCTTCCCAAAAAATATCAACATGTTTTGGCAAGATGAGGTATATTACTATGCGCACAACACTGATTTAAGCTTTCTAATGAATACAAACTGTTCTGTGGTGAGTGAAAAAAACTAATGAAGTGTTTGTGGCCGCGTTTATGTATTTGATGCCAAAATAGAATAAAATTTCTATATATAAATGAAAGTGCCAACCATATATCAAACATTAGTAGATCTCTTTAACATCTCTTTAACCATGATATTGGGTTAAAGTGGGTTATGTTCACTTATGGAAGTACATTGTGGGATCAGGGAGATCGTTGTCAATTGTGACAGGATTTTGATACATTTTAGATTTCCTAGTATATGTCCTGGCCGTTCATTCACAAATTGGCAAGATCCATTGCAGTTAAGCTTCTTAATGTACACATCTTGTTGCGCTCTGTTATATCATCCTTTTTGGGGCACTTTTGTATACTTTCCGTGTATTAGGGTTGCACTCCTCTGCTTTTTTAATGAATTGAATTGAAATTACTTATAAAAAAAAAGTAACATAAAATGATTTTGCATTAGAATCTAATTAATTTTTGTCTTTACTAAGCTCTAGATTCCGAAAATGAAGGCATATGTTAGTGACACAGAAGACCTAAAGCAGGATTCTTCCTATCAAGAGACTTGGGATGACATGATAATAAATGTAAGTCTCTTTTGACCTTTGAATTGTTCAGATGATCTGTTTCTCCTCTCATCAGCTTAGTTGATTAGAATCTTATAATTCCATTATAGTTCATATGAGGGATGTTGGAAATGACGTGTAAATCTCATTTTTTGAGTTTGATTTCAACGGCATTTGAACTTGGAGCCAATTCTTCCAAATAAGCAACAAAGAGGTTCCAGCAAAATGGTCTAAATTATTTCTGAAAGTTGTATAATCTGTATACTTCTTTTTGGGTTTGCTTGTATTTCGGGTTTAAGGTTTTGGGGGTGTTTTCATGTTTTTTGGGTGGGGGTATCTTCTGGGATGTATTTTGTAGTTTGGGCTTTATGGGAGTTTCTTCTGGATTTTGGGTTTTTGGGGCCTTCGGGATTTGTGTGTGCGTAGGTTCTTGTGGGTTTTCTTCTGTGGGCTAGCTGGGTGTTTCTGTGCATACTTCCTGTGTACTTAGGAGCACTTTTCACTTATTTTAATAAAGTTTTCTTACTTATCAAAAAAAAATTTAGCAAAAGACTGAGTTTACATATTTCTAAGATCCTTCAAAAGTAGATATGTGCTGGGAAACTAAGTTACCTACTTGTTACAATTATCTTCAACGTGTCTCTTTGTTTCTGGGTGACAGTTTCTTACAGAATCTTTGGATGTAATTCAAGACACCAACTGGGTGATATCTCTGGGAAATGCATTCACCAAACAATATGAGCTTTATACTTCTGATGATGAACATTCTGCACTTCTGCACCGGTATCAATACCTTTTTAATTACTTATCCAAAAAAAAAAAAAAAACCTTTTTAATTCAGTCTTGCTCTTCTGGATTCAAGGATGCACAATTGAATCTGATATTGCTTTCTTGTGCACTGGAAGAGACATTAATCTCTCATTGAAGTTGTGAAGTGTTTGTTGAATACATGATGTATAGGGTATTTCCCTGCACATAAATCTTTGTTTCTAAATTTACTGGCACTTCCAGGAAACCTCTTCTGGCCATTGTCAACCCAAGTGAGGTACCCCACCTTCGATCTAGGGAGTTGTGTATAAAATGGTTTTTTTTTTTGCAGGTGCTTGGGTGTGCTTCTTCAAAAGGTCAATGACAGGGCTTATGTTCGTGATAAGATAGATTGGATGTATAAACAAGCTAACATTGCAATTCCAATGAATAGGCTCGGTTTGGCCAAAGCCATGGGATTGGTACCTTAGAGTTCAGTCTGTGTTGTCTACTATTTCCATTTTGTAATGCATTTATGATTTATTGCTTTTGACCACTTCCAGGTTGCAGCATCCCACTTGGATACTGTGCTAGACAAACTGAAAGATATTCTAGATAATGTTGAGCAAAGTATCTTTCAAAGGTTTGTTCCTATCTTATAAGATGGAAATGTATTCTTGCCTTTTCTTTTTTTGGCTATACACATATATATACACAAACATACATACATTTCATTTGAATTTTAATATTCTTCTCCCCTCCCACTTTTTATTTATGTGTGATTATGTAACACCCCAGACCCATATTGGGAAGATGAGTAGCTCACATAGACAGTGTGGTTTATAAGAGATGCTCATGGGTGCTAAGTCCCACATTGCGTACTTATTTGGTAAAACTGGGGTTTACAAGTGATTATAGAGAAGCTCCAAATTAACTGGTCTTTTTGGGTAATAGCGCAGTTGTGGCTAGCACTTTTCCTCGGATTGTTATAAATGGTATCAGAGCCAAGCTATAATGCCATGCGGTACTGTCAATACCGCATGATATGGCATTGACGAGGACGTAAGAGGTTTAAGGGGAGGAGATTGTGACACCCCGGTCCCATATTGAAAAAATGAGTAGCCTACATAGAGAGTGAGTGGTTTATAATTGATGCTCATGGGTGCTAAGTCCCATATTGCTTACTTAATAGGTGAAACTGAGGTTTATAAGTGATTTTAGGGAAGCTCCAAATTGACTAGTCCTTTAGGGGTAATAGTGCAGATGTGGCTAGCATTTTCTTTTGGGTCGTTACAGCTTATGTCTGTGTGATTGTATATCAATTAAGGATATTCAAGTGAACAAGTTCATTACTTCATCTATTGCAGGTTCCTATCTTTTTTCTCCGATAGCTTTAAAACAGAAGAGTCAGATGATATACATGCTGCTTTGGCTCTAATGTATGGATACGCTGCAAAGTATGCTCCATCAACAGTTATCGAAGCCAGGATAGATGCACTTATTGTATGATATCTTGTCTTTTCTCCTAATGCTTCATCATGGAGATCTGAGTACACTCTTGGATTAATGTATTTGGTTTGCCTTGTCTCTAATTAGTTTATTCCTTTTGCAGGGGACTAATATGCTTTCACGGCTTCTTCATGTTCGTAATCCTACAGCAAAGCAGGCTGTTATCACTGCCATTGATTTACTAGGTCTGTATAGGTTATGTGAAATATGACGCCTCAATATCCTGCAGCAGGCTGCAATTATTTTTTATCTTTTTGTTCTTTCTACACATGTATTGTATTTATATTCTTGGGTAATCATGGATATGTGGATATTGCCTGTTTGTCACTTATTTGACATCAAAGAAAAAAATTTACGAATGGATTTCAGCTGCCTTTTTTTTTGTAAATTTTAACTTTAATTTTTTGCATAGAATTTTGATTTGTATGTATTTTCTTTTGATAAATCTGAAGAAAGGTTTGTGGTGATGGACTTGGTCGGAATAACTTTTATGGGGTTGCATTAGAGGTTGGGGGTATGGTACAAGGATACTGTGCTCGTGAGGTACTCTCAGTGAGTTGTTCACTGGATGTCTATACCCATAGCATCATCAGGTTGTTCAATTGTTTCTTCTATTTGAGTTGAAGCAGGGATTATCACCTAAAGCTTTCACTAATGTGTATGTAAGGTTGAGAAATAGAAGAAATTGATTTGCTTTCAACAAGTATATCTTAATGGTTGAAAATCACAATAATATTACTATGACAATAAAAAAACTGCAAATGTTAACCCCTTCTGAAAAAGGGTTGAAATTAATGTGTGATTTATTATCAAGCATCACGTTCCATAACTATCATGAAGAAGATATACATCAATATATTGCTATGCATGCTTGTTTATGTGGTGTGTGCATATCAGAGTGCACACCCACACCCACACCCACACCCACACCCACACCCACACCCACACCCACACATGGGGTAGTGAGGGAGAGACACTAAAATGTATCTGATGTTTTGGCTATACCATCTTGAGAAATATAAAATCACTATGAAACTTGCAATAAGGCAGAGAGGTGATTAGTTTTTGGCACTTGAAGAGTGGAAAATAATTTCATTTCTAAGGTTTAGCCGCTTTGTGCAAGAAAAATATCACATGCTGTTTTCTGTCTCAAGATTTTATGGTAAGCAACAATGGAAAGCTTTGGGTGGATCATGTGTAATGGATATATCAACAGTGGATCTTGTGTAATGTATATGTTGGGTGGATCATGCGATATATTGAGGATTACATGCTGCCATTTTGAGTTTCAAAATATTTTGGGAAGTGTGCAAGGCCCATAGGCATTTGAAAGGGTTCATGGATAGGAGTTTAGAGCTGAGTCAATCTTTGAAATTCTCAAGAAACAATAAGAAATCATAGATAGCCTCCAGATTCTTTTTATTGATCCTACATTGTCTTTGGGACCCGTTGAATTTTCTTCTAGTGAATGTAAAAATTGCCCCTTTCTTTATAAGAGCTGCCAAATTTTGTCAAATTACACCTCACTTGGCATTTGTGTTATATGCCATGCAGTACCCTACAGTTGGAATTTGATACTGATTAATGGTATTATGTCACATGTTCTGTAGGACGTGTTTTGAACTATTGAAATGATGTCATATTCTCTTTGCTTATAATCAATCTTATGAAGATGATGGCATTATTGTAATGTTGATAATGCAGGTCGTGCTGTCATTAATGCTGCGGATAATGGTGCATCATTTCCTTTGAAAAGAAGGGACCAAATGCTTGATTATACATTGACCTTAATGGGCCGAGAGGATCAAGATGACAATGAAGGCTTTGTTGATTCCAATCTTGAACTTCTCCACACTCAGGTATATTACTTGGTCAAATTATTATGTCCAGGTCTACAGATATGTTTTCTACTGAGCTTTTGTAGGAACTCTTCTGATTTTTCCTCTTTTTGGGGTGCTTCTGCAGGCCCTTGCTTTAAGTGCCTGCACCACCTTGGTTTCTGTGGAGCCAAAACTAACTATTGAAACACGAAACCTTGTGATGAAGGTACCAAATTTGTTAAATGAGATTATATGCCTTTAGCAATGGGAATTTTATTCGTTGGTAAAATTTTTCTGAGTCATGAATCTTTGACAAATATGACAGGCCACCTTAGGGTTCTTTGCTTTGCCAAATGATCCGGGAGATGTTGTCAATCCCCTTATTGACAACCTTATCACTCTTTTGTGTGCAATTCTTCTAACAAGGTATTCAATAATCAAGAGGGCTATGCTTTTCCAGAACTGCTTATTCTTCTGAAACATTATAGTTTCTTTGTCTTTAGAAGTTTGGGTCAAATGCATTACATAATAATGCCTTTTGAGCTTGAACACGATGTCTGTTTCTTTTATGTTAAGAAATCTCTCTCTCTCTCTCTCTCTGCACCTGGTAGCTTTTACAAACATATAGGTGATCCCTTCTTACTGATCTAATATTTACTGAAATAGTGAAGAGAAGCGGGTCGTATAGTTTGCTCCATTTACATAGAACTGTATATATTTTGACTGGCCTTTTATGCTAATAGGTTTTTCTTTTGAGACCATATATAGACCTCTTCTGATTATTAAATTTTTTGACACTTAGTGGAGAAGATGGGAGAAGTCGGGCAGAGCAACTATTACATATGTTGAGACAAATTGATCAATATGTTTCTTCACCTATGGAGTATCAAAGGAGAAGAGGCTGTCGTGCAGTGTATGAGATGCTTTTCAAGTTTAGGATGGTTTGCATCAGTGGATATTGTACGCTGGGCTGCCATGGAAGTTGCACACATGGCAAGCAAGTTGACCGTGCTATACATGGGAATTTTTCCAACTTACCATGTAAAGACGTTTCCTGAGAGCTTCCCAATTATTTGTTTCTTTCACTATCTTATACCATTTATTTTTGTTCCAACTTCCAGCGGCATTTGTATTGCCAAGTCGTGAAGCGTTGTATTTGGGGGATAGGGTTGTCATGTATCTTCCACGTTGTGCAGATACTGATTCTGAAGTTCGAAAAGTTTCTGCACTGGTAAGTGATTGGCAAGCAACTTTAAAGGTCTCCAGTTGATTCTCTGTACTGCATTACTTACCATCATAGCTGGAAGTTTATAGGCTCCATAATTATTCTTTTTGATCTTCTCTTAAATTTGGTAAAAGTTCTCAATTTTTCTTTGGCTAGATCCTTGATCAACTCTTCAGCATCTCTCTTTCACTTCCAAGGCCTGCAGCTTCTAATTTTGGTATGGATATGGAAGTGTCCTATGGTGCTTTGTCCTCCCTTGAGGATGTTATAGCCATCTTGAAGAGTGTAGGTTCATTCGAAACTCTTTTTATTCATTTTCTTGTCTATCCATTATCTTATTGAAGAGGATGATATTTGGTTTTTCTATATGTAACCAGGATACATCTATTGATCCATCAGAGGTTTTCAACAGAATTATTTCCTCTGTCTGTATTTTATTAACAAAGGATGAGGTGAGGAGCTGTTTATGTTAAGTACAGTTGAAAATTCAGGACTGGCGCTGCAATAGGTTCTTCTTACTATTGAATCTCTTGCAGCTTGTTGCTACCCTGTATGGTTGCACATCAGCTATATGTGATAAGATCAAGCAGTCAGCTGAAGGGGTTATACAAGCTATCATTGAATTTGTTACAAAGAGGGGAAATGAGCTGAGTGAAAGTGATATTTCAAGGTTTCTCTACTAAAAATTTGTATAATAGTGAAAGACTCAAGAATTTTGAACTTGTATACATGTATCTTCTGATAAAGATAGATTGCTATATTTTAGTAGGACTGATAATTTATATGCCAACAGGACCACCCAGTCTTTGCTCTCTGCTACAGTTACTGTAACTGAGAAACATTTACGCCTGGAAATTCTTGGTGCTGTATCCTTCTTTCATTTAGACTCATTAATCTGTTTGATGTTATAGTTGGCACCTTTTTTTTGTTTACCTTTTTTTTTCAACTGTCTGGCTCGGCTGTATTGACTATACAGTTGCCTCTTTTCTTTTTATTTTTCCTGTAGTTTCTTTATCTCTTAAGCATATCCTTGACTTCCAAAAGATTTCATCTCTAGCTGAGAACACTAGTTCACAAATTGTTTTTAATGAAGTATTGGCTGCTGCTGGAAGGGATATAGTGACAAAGGACATATCTAGATTACGCGGTGGCTGGTCAATGCAGGATGCATTTTATGTAAGTTCTATTTGATCTACAGTATGAAAATTGTTGTTGTAAGACTTGTTATTTATTTTGTATTATTTGTGATATTACCAATAACCCTAGGTGAGTATTATACTAAATTGTTTCTGATATCAGCAGCATCCTTAATTGAGTACTTAGATAATAATCAATTACACGATCTTCCGCTCAACGCAAATTCATTAACATACCAATCGTCTCCCTTCTTAAGTGATGATTAAATTCACCATTTCCTATCAATTTAAGCTTTTAGAATAAGTGGTGATTTAACATGGTATTTTTTGATAAGTAAACTGAAATTCGTTGAAAAAGCACAAAGGCACAACCCAGCTGCAGAGGAAGTATACAAGAGATACACCCAACCAAGAGAAGAAAAAAGATCTAGAAAATCATGAAATATTAGAACAGAAGTCTTGAGTTCAAACTCTAACTCTACAGTTTACCTACAGTGAATAGTGTTTCCTGTGTTTCATGTCTCCCTCTCTTGTAAACGTGCAATTGTGTCATCTCCATGTGCATACATATTCCTATTGTATGTCTTGTTTGACTTTCTTTATTATCATTTCTTTTCTTTTCGATTCTCCATTTTTAAACTTTTATTTAATAGGCATTTTCCCAGCATTCAGTGCTTTCACCTTTGTTCCTGGAGCATGTGATATTTGTTCTTAGCCAGACTCCAATTATTAAAGGTGATTCAAGGAAAGGAGAGAACTCTGGCCATCTTGTTGATGGTCAGATAGAAAATGACATTCTGCAAGCTGCTATTTTTTCTCTCACTGCATTTTTCAGGTCTCTATTTCAGCTGTATTCATCAAGTTTATACTGTATTATACAGTTGAACAATTTGGTAACATTTCATGTTAATGCAGAGGTGGTGGTAAAGTCGGAAAGAAAGCTGTTGAACAAAAGTATGCTTCCGTTCTTGCAGAACTTACTCTCCAATTGGGTAGTTGTCATGGTCTAGCTAGCACTGGTCAGCATGAACCACTACGGTAAGGCATATCATGTACTGCTTCATATATCTTGGTAAACTCATCATGTACTGTCACAGTTGTTTAAGTTTGGTATTTTAAAACTCCCCTTTTTTTCAACTTCTGCAGGGCTCTTCTAACTGCATTTCAGTCATTCTGTGAATGTGTTGGAGACCTTGAAATGGGAAAGGTAAACAAACATATGTGCTTTGTAATCTATACTTGAATTGTTGGAGTTCGCAATATTAAGGGAAGGAAAGATGATTGGTTCTTTTTTCGTGTATAGATTTTGGCCAGAGATGGAGAGCAAAATGAAAATGAGAGGTGGATCAATCTTATTGGAGACATAGCTGGCTGCATTTCTATAAAGAGACCGAAAGAGGTAATGGAATTCACATGGGATACTCTTTAAGCGTATTATACATTTTTGTTTACATTTATTTTTAGTTTGGTAGTTGAAAACCATAACAAATGGAAGGAAATGAATTATGAGAAATCATTGACCGGGTATAGGGGTTAAGCTCTTGTGAAATAGATTAGTTGGCAATAGAAGAATAGGTGATTAATCACCTTGCTTGTTGCTTTATAAGAAAAGAGAAAGGGGAAAATATACTTTGTTCTCCCAAGGACCCAAACTACCATCCTTTTTTCATTTATGATTCCAAACTATCAAGAGTGACATTTAGATACATCAAACTACCATCGTTTGTCAAAAAAGCACCTCCGTTAGCGTCAAATGTTGAAGTACCATGTGACCACTTTGACGAAATTCTTCCTAAAGTACTCCCACTTTTGACCCTTGAAATATTGGAATTGTCCTATTATAATTAGATAAATGCTATACACACTCTCACTCTGACACTCCCAAGTGCACATTCTTTGACGTGACAGTAAAAATCATCATTAGATTTTGGATGGATCAATATTGGATTTTGGATCCAATGATAATTTTTACTGGCACATCAGGGAATGTGCATTTGGGAGTGTGTGTAGCATTTCTTTTATAATTATTAAAAATAAATAAATAAAATTGAACTTAAAGAAAAAAAGCTGAGCAAAACACAAGGGTGGCTGAACCACCCCCATAGTTGTCGGGGTTGGTTCGGCCACCCGACCTTTTTCAGTTGGTGTGGTCGAGTCACCCCTCATGGGGTGGTTCGGCCACCCTTTAGGTTTATTTATTTATTATTTATTTTTAATTTTGATTTTTGATTTATTATTATTTAAGAAAAAAAAATATTTTAGGAAGAAAGACAAAAGTTCCATCCATTTTAATGTCTGGCATTGACATAGTGGTTTTTTTGACAAGCGATAGTAGTTTGACTTATCTAAATGTCACACTTGGTAGTATGGAGGTGTAAATGAAAAAAGGGTGAGAGTTCGGGGGGCCAAAATATATTTTCCCCTATAATAGGACATGTGACTTTGTACTTTCTTCCTTTTCCTTTACATCTAGTCACACACCAGTTTTCTTCTTTGGAGCTATAGGGAAAGTCAGGGTTTTGACACTTTTGATCATGACTCTAGCCGAGAAGTGATATTGCAAGATGGAGACGGGGAACTCAAATAAGAAATGAAGGGTTTGCAAGAGAAAGAGACAATAGATTGGAATTTATTTCCATCTCTTAGAATATACTCTTTATGATTTGCATGCTTGAATTTACCTTCCAAATAAAAGTGATTCAATTCTAGTCTTGAAGCAGCCAAAGTTTGACAAAGTTGGTAGTGGAAACCTTTATATTCCTGTATTGAGTTCCATAACCTGTCATAGGAGGTATTCCTCTTTTGAAGTCACTGGAGGTGACGTCAAAGTTAATGCATAAAGCTTCATTGCATATATTATTTCCATTTAAAGTGGTTGGGGTTTATATGGTGTTGGTCATAGACATTTTTAACTTTGAAAACCTCACTGAACCTTATTCTAACAAGGTTGACCAAATATTTATACCAACTGCGGCTTTATTTAGCATTACTCTAAAATACTTCCAATGTCTTGTAATCTTGTGATTAATTGCGTAGGTTGAAAGTATTTGTATCATTTTGAGTAAATCCCTAAATCGACAGCAAAGATACCAAAGGCAAGCTGCAGCTGCTGCATTGTCAGAATTTGTTCGTTATAGGTATATATTAAATGGTCTACATACACATTGGTGCTCTCTTTCTTGCTTCGATTTTTTTTTTTTGGTTGTATAGAATGCAATCATTGCTATTGCTATTATTCTAATTGTCTTGTGGATGTTGTGATTGTTGCTATTCATCTTGCAGTTGCCCGTTGCATTTTTTTTTTCTTTTTTCTTTTTATTCAAACTTTTGTCATGTTAGGAAGGTAAGGATAATGATGAGAAAAGATGGGGGTGGAGTGATATTAGGGTGTGTTTGGCAAACCATTCTCAATTTTTTTGGAATAGTAATAAGAATTGATTGATGTGATATTAAGGTGAAAAGAGTTTCAATTTTTTTTGGGAGAGAAAAGTAAAGAAAGTTGTTTGGTAATGAGAAATAAGAAGTTTGACGTTTTTTGAGAGAAAAATAAGAATTGATTGATGCGATATAAAGGTGAAAGAAGTTTTGAATTTTTTGTGAGAGAAAAGTGAAGAAAGTTGTTTGGTAATGTGAAAAAAGGAGTTTTGATTTTTTTTTTTTTTAGAGAAAAAAGAAAGGAAAAAAGAGTGGGTTGCCAAACGGGCTCATTAATTCCCAATATGATGTTTAGGATTGCATCCCTTTGTTGCTCTTGAAAAGGGGTTGGAAATTGGTAGACCATGTGTGTTTGAAGTGGTAGAATGAGGGGAGGTGAATAGGACCACCGCATCAAGTGATCGATGAAGAATTGCATGTGTCTGTGTATGGGTCTCTTCGCTAGGGGAAGATGTTTCTTGTGGTGAAGGGCTTGATTAATTTGGGAATATCTCTTTCAGCATTTTTGTGGATTATGCTTGTTTAGGCCAAGAAGGGATAATTTTCTCCAAAGTTGTTCTTGTTTATATTTACAACTCCGTTCCATGTAGCTAGATGCCTAGCCTCGTGTGATTTATTTCAAGTATTTCATAGGCCCTACTCTTATTTTCTAAGGTGTGGGGAGATGTCCCTCAAGGAAGCTTTTCCAGTTTTGTATGACATAGCTTGTGTCAAGGATGCTCTAGTGGCAGACCACTTGGTAGTGGTTAGCAGGTCCTATCAGTGGGACGTCAGATTTTTTCGAGTGGTCTACGACTGGGAGGTGGACGTCATGGCTTCCTTCTTCTCTTTACTGTACTCCTCCAGAGTTGTTCATAATGGGGGAGACCGGCTCTGGTGGTCTCTTTCTCACAAAGGGTCTTTTGATGTTAGTTCTTTCTATAAGGCTCTTGCTTGCAAAGATGCTATCTTTTTTCCCTAGAGAAGCATTTGGCGGACCAAGGCTCCTTTGAAAGTGGCCTTCTTCGCTTGGACGGCAGCGCTAGGGAAAATCCTTACCTTGGACAATCTCAGAAAGAAGCGTGTCATTGTGATTGATAGATGTTGCATGTGCAAAATGAACGGGGAGACTGTAGATCACCTTCTTCTTCATTGCGAGGTTGCACGCGCTCTTTGGTATGCCATCCTTAGTCGCTTCAGTCTGTCTTGGGTGATGCCTCTTCGGGTGATAGACTTATTCGCCTGCTGGTGGACGGGTGGACGCTCTCGGAGTGCGGTTGTGTGGAAAATGGTTCCTTGTTGCCTTATGTGGTGCTTGTGGAGGGAACGCAACGATAGACAGTTTGAGGACAAAGAAAGAACCATAGATGAGCTCATTTCATTTTTTCTTCATTCTTTGTACTCTTGGACGGCTGCGTATCTCGCACCTCTAGTGATTAGCTATAACGATTTCTTTGTATTGTTTTCTTCTTCTTAATTGCCTTTCTTGTATACCCCCTTGTACTTGATTACGCTTTGCGTTTTTTAATAAAACCTCTCTTACTTATCAAAAAAAAAAAATTCTGACTTGTCTGTCCCTTTTGGCTTCTTTTCATATCAAGTAGGGCCACACTAAATTTTTGGAGCCTGTTGAGCATTTTTTTAAGCTATTTCCGAATTTCAATTACTTGTGATTTTTTAAGCTGTTTCTATCATTTGCTTATTGTTAGCTTAATATTTTTTTCTCCCCTTTTCGTTATGATGGTTAAATAGTTCTGTATCTATGATGTCAAGTTATTATATTTAAAATTCTTAATAATGCAGTGGTGGATTTGGTGCCCTATTGGAGGAGATGGTGGAGGTGTTGTGTCGACATGTATCAGATGATGCTCCAACTGTTAGACGCCTGTGTTTGAGAGGACTAGTACAGGTTTCATATGTTATACTAACTTTAAGATTGTCTCATGGCATTCATTTACATGGGGATAAATCGGAACTATTTGTATGCTTATTTTTCATTTATTTATTTTGAATTATTAAAAAAAAAAATTAAAATTTGGTTTGCACCATTATCTTCTGTTATAATTTCTCGAGTGACAGAAGGGAATTGTTACTTTTGCTGAATACTGGAGCTGTATATGTTTTGCACATTTACACTCGCATGCAACTTGCAGGAGCTCAGGATCAGGGGCACCCAAGTACACTTGCATTGAGCCTCTATATGTTTTGGCATAAGATCAAAATTACTGTTTTAGAAGAAAATGGATTTATGTAGATAAATTTTTATGATGTTAAGTGCTTCATGTCTAGAGAAACAGAAGCTTTAGAGAATTGTGGTTTTTAATTTGGTTTTGCGAGCTGTATTGTTATAGCTTCTCCATACCCAAAAAGCATGTTGTGTTATATTTCTATAAAACTGGATATGCATCTGCATATGTTTCTGATTTCTTTTCATCCCAAATGTTAAGACATTTCCAAATTCTGGATATGCAGATTCCATCTATTAATATTCTGCAGTATACATCTCAAGTGCTGGGTGTAATATTAGCTTTACTCGACGATTTAGATGAACTTGTGCAGTTAACTGCAGTGTCATGCTTGCTAAAGGTGAACTCCCTTCTTTGCATGCTCGCGTTTCATAGAACAATCTCTGTACCCTGCAATCTTGATTCGTTTGTTTTGCACTTTCTTTTGACATGTAGATACTTGAGTCATCACCCAATGATGCAGCAGTGGAACCCATTTTGCTTAATCTTTCTTTACGACTCCGCAATCTTCAAGTGCGTCCCTCTACTCTTTGAAATATTAATTAAAAAAATTGTTGTTTTGGTTCTTGACATCTCCATTGTTATCACTATGTCGTTCTTTAGCTGATGATATGTTTCCAAATTAAAATATCCATTATTGCCACTTTTGTTTGTGATTATTATGGAGGCCTTAAGTAGGATGTTTGCTACAATGGATAAACGGTTTTCGGTGGGATTGAGAAATCATGAGGCGATGGTGGTCTTACATTTGTTGTTTGCTGATGATAAGTTAATTTTTTGTGAGGCTAATGTGGAGCACTTTCGAAATTTGAGAATAATTTTTTTTTTTAAAAAAAAAATTATGTTTTGAAGCTTTGTCGGGGTTAAAGATAAACTTGTCTAAGTTAGAGATTGTTCCTGTAGGCAATGTGGGGGATGCGGAGGTTTTGGCTAGCATTCTTGGGTGTGGGGTGTGACGGTGTTGTACTTCGCTAACATCAGGAGGTCTAGGGGTGAAAAATATGATTTAGTTTAATCAAGCCCTTTTGGGGAAGTGGATGTGGAGGTATGCGATGGAGAGAGGCTTTGTGGAGAAAGGTAGTGAGTATTAAATATGATAGTACAATAAGGAGGTTAGGGACCCTATGGCGTGGGCGTGTGGAAATGTATAAGGAGGGCATGGGACGGTTTTGCTAATTATGTGAGATGTGAGGTAGGAGATGGATCTCGTGTGCTGTTTTGGCATGATTTTTGGTGTGGGGAGCAACCTTTGAAGGTCTCATTTATGGAATTATTCACTATTGCTTGTGGCAAGGATTCGTGGGTGGGAGAATAATATGCAGCTATAGAATGAAAACATTCGTTGGAATATTATATTTACTAGACCGGCGCATGATTGGGAGGTGGAAGTGGTTTCGGGGTTCTTTGAGATGTACTCTCAAAGAAAGAGGCATGGAGGCAAGGATACAGTTTGTTGGATTCCATCTAAAAGGAAAACATTTGAAGTTAAGTCGTATTATTAGGTATAATCTAATAATGTAAGGTCCAATAGCCCTTGGAAGAGTATTTGCGAAGTTAAGGCGCCCCGAGAGTATAGTTCTTTGTTTGGACTGTGGTTTTTAAGAAAACCTGAACTTTGGATAATTTACGATAGATGAATGTTATTGTAATGGAGTGGTGTTGTATATGTAAAAAGTGTGAGGAGTTTATTGATCATTTATTCCTTATGAATTTGCAATTGAATTGTGAATGCGATTCTTCAGCTGTTTGGTGTTGATTGTTGGGTTATGCCTTGAAAGGTGCGTGATTTGTTGGGAAGTTAGAGAGGACAATTGGGAACTCGTCATGCTTTGCAAATCTGGAGGTTGGCTCTTTTGTGTTTAATGTGGTGTCTTTAGAGAGAGCAGAATGTAAGGAGTTTTGAAGATTGTGAAAGTGGTTTGCTAGAGATAAAGAAGATGATGCTACAATCCCTATATACATGTAAAGTGGTCTGGAATAGTCTGCATGTCTCTGATTTTTCAGAGTTTTTGGAGTTTTGTGCTTCTTTTTCTATATTTTAAGGGTTCTCTTGTATACTCCCTGTGTACTCAGGTTGCGCCCCTCTGCGCTTTGATTGAATATACATTACTAAACAAAAAAAATTAAAATCTCACTTGCATGAAGCCCCCCATCCCACTTAATAATTTTTTTTTTCTGCTGAAAGTATATTATATGATATTTATCAAAAAATAAATAAAAAATAAAAAATTCTGGAATAACACTGGGTTATTTTTCAACGTTTCATCACCTTGCTGATAGTCACGGATATCAGGGGTTGGTTCATATCAAGGTTGTTAGTGTTTTGAATTGTTTGTAGTATCTCCATGTTGGTGATTCTCACTCAGTGGACTGGGAACTCTCTCGCTAACCCAACCCAGGGTTAAAAATTTTGTGTTGTCATTTGGATACACAAGGAAATCAGCAGTATATCTTAATTTTATAATGTAATAACTTGCTATGAAGCTTCTTGAAATTCCACCGAATTGCTGGGACCTACAGCTTAATTACTTGCTAGCTCAGCATTAGTGAAAATAAATCAGTTCATAGTTGTCTTACTGCAATTAAGCAAATCGTATCCAGCTTGGGACATTAGAGTTGATTTGACCAATGTTTTGCATTTCATTTTCCATGTATACCATGGATGCGAGCTTGAAATGTGCCTATTGCTATCTAACGCTAAACAGTAGGATAATCTTCAATTTTTTTTGGTACAGATATGCATGAACACAAAGATGCGAGCCAATGCTTTTGCAGCATTTGGAGCATTAAGCAACTATGGATTTGGGGCACAGCATGAGGCATTTCTTGAACAGGTCTCTTACCCAGTGTGATTTTACCAGCTAATTTATCCATGGCATTAGTCTTTCTAGTAGAGAAACTTTGGATTTGTGGATTTGCAGCAGCATTTTATCAGTCTAGCTTATGAATGATTCATATTATCTGTTTATTTATTCATTTTTGTATCTTGAGGACATAGTTATGATTCATTTTCTGTTGATGGATAAGATGTTAACTCCTTATGTGTGTGCCTGTTGTTATTAGAGTTAGGTAGGGAAATTTACTATGTTAGTCCATGAGTTTTGAGTCTTCTTCAAATCGTTTCCTGAGTTTCAATTTTTATCTTTTAGCTTTTTGAGTTTGTCCGCCTTCTGATTCTGTTGTTTTTTCAACGGAGTCCATGTAAAATTACAGTTATGCCCTTTTTCAGGGGGAAAAAGAAAAAGAGAAGACTATAAAAAATGAAGAGCCACCCCCCTAACTGATGGGGTGGCTCACAGGGGTGGTCGTGAGCCACCCCCCTGTTTTTTGTTTTTTTTTTTTTGGAAAAAAGGTAGAATTGTAATTTATATGAGCCTCGTAAAAAAAATTGACAGAATCCATATGGAATTAGATAGAAGAATCGTTTGATAATGGGGACAAACTCAAAGAGATAAAAGATAAAAATAAAAACTCAAGGAGCGATTGAAAAGGCTCAAAAATCAAGGACTAAGTGGTAATTTTTTCCACTTAGATATTAAATGCTAAGTGGAATATGTATTTTGTCTCAGCTTCTCGTTGGATCCTTGGTATAAGTTTCCTTTTATAAGTTGCAATTATATCATTTCTATGGTTTCTTTCTTTGTAACTGCATTTTCGAGCACGTGTTATCAAGCTTAATTCAATTGCTTACCATGTCCATGAACAAATAACTATTGGTAATATGTTTTACACATATTACTGCTCTTTGAAGATGTAGAGACATCTATGGTGGAGCTACGAAAGCGGTTGCTCAATACGTTATATATTTGGATAGCATCTTATCATAGCTTGAATGTTTTTACTTATGTAGACTTTTTAAAATTATTCTCTGTTCGTCCCTTTTAGGGGTTCTCTTGTATACTTTCCGTGTATAAGGGTTGCACCCCTCTGTGCTTTTTTTATAAATTGCAATTGCTTATCAAAAAAAAAAAAATGTTTTACACAACTCTGTTGGTCTTTAATCCATGATCTCATCTTCCATCCCATTCTTATTGGGGGAGGAAGGCCCATTTAGGCTAAAGCATATTGGCTCTGATTGGTATGAGCATGAGGCAAAGTCTGCGTAAGGTAATATCAAATTACTATTACTTAGTTTTCTATTATTATCAGCTTTGCTTGTCGCATTACATGCATTTTGCATTTTCCTTTCTGATCATATCTTTTACTACCTAGAAACATGGCATAGTATGATTTTTTTGCACTTTCTTACCCATTGGTCAATCATTTCTAGTGCATATGGGTATGACCTTGAGATTCACATTTTTTGTTGTTGCATTTTACCATTCTCAGGTACATGCTGCCATCCCCCGATTGGTTCTGCATCTTCATGATGATGACATTAATGTCCGTCAGGCATGCCGGGTATTTTCTTACAATCCTTTTTGTTCTCTTCGCATGAACCCTACTTGGAGATTCTTTAATGTGGCTGACCCTATCTCTCTCTCTCTCCCCGATTAACAGAATACTTTTAAACGGATTTCGCCCCTGTTGGAAACACAAGGATTGGTTTCCATGTTTAACACACATTGTTTCAATTCTGATCACCGGTATGCATTAAGAGATCTTTAAACAATTGAGTTCTGAAACAATGTAAATCCATCCTATGCTTCATTATGATGGAAAACAGTCCAATATAGTTTATTGTCCCTTTCAGAGGTGACTATGAGGACTTTGTCAGAGATCTTACAAAGCAACTTACTCAACATCTTACCTCCAGAGTTGATACTTACATGGCATCAACAATACAGGTTCACATTCGCTGAAATGCTCTCATATTCAATAGGAAGTGATATTGTCTTGGGTCATTTGGTAATTGATGGTAATGCAATGTTAACTCAATTTCAGACTAGCGTCAATCCTATTAAGGTTAGGGAACAATTAAATCTTTCTTTTTTTGCCTGCTTTTGTCAAATCCCGCATCTTATTTTAGGTCATGCAGCTTCATGTATTTTCTTGAATCACCAGAGCTGTTTTCTTTTTTATTCCTTAAACTTGAATTTCTCAAATCCCCTTTCATGCAGTCATTGTTCTCTGTAGCAAAACACCCACTATCTTTGATCACTCATCTTCAGTTAACGGCACCTCTAGCTTCTTGTTATGAAGATGTTTCAGATATTCGTGGCTCTCGGTATCTTAACATAAACACTCCCATATTATGACCATTTTATATGCCCTGTATGAGGATGACGAAGAATATATAATATTTAGTATCTTGACTGAAGTATGTCATGGAAAGATTTCTTGATTGGTATGCATGGTTTAGTCATGAATTATGTTGCCTTATAGCCATCTTGTACACGTTTCCTTCGGTTATGAAGGTTTTGCTTAGGATTAGCAGCAATGAGAACACATGGAACATTCATGTTCTTTTTATTGTGCGTAATCAAAATCATTAGCAATATCTTTAGTTTTAATTCTTAAATATGAGTTTATCAACTTTGAGGTAAAGTTCATGTTGCTGGAACTAGGGAAAATACTTATGTTTCATAGGGTTGTGTTACCTTTTGCTTAAAAGTGAAGCACATTGATACCTGAGTTGTTTCCATGTGTGCTGAGGCAGGCTTTTGATGCACCGTGGCCAATAATTCAGGCAAATGCTGTTTACTTCTCCAGTAGCATGCTCTCTCTTTCAGATGATCAGCCCATTTTATCTCGTTACTATACACAGGTATTCTTGGATGTAGGTACTAGGTACCAGATGTTAGGTGATAACTGAACAAATTTACAAAAATTATACCTTCTTTCAGGTGTTTGGGATTTTGGTAGGGAAACTGAGCCGCTCTGCAGATGCAATTGTTAGAGCGACAAGCTCTTCAGCCCTGGGCTTGTTACTAAAATCCTCCAATCCACTCGCATGGAGAGTAGATCAACTTGATCGCACTGACTCTATTCGAAGGGCTCACGATTCGGAGTCTCCTAAGAAATAGCAACAAATAAACGAGGATGAAAATGAATGTGTTGACTTGTGAGCTTTGAGACCTGTCCCCATTTTCGTTACAAAAGTGATTGACTCGGTTCTCGTTGGTGACAAAAGAGTTATGAGAAATTGCAATGAACAAGGGAAAGTGAGGATTGCAACTGAAGCACATTTGGCAATTTCTGGAGCTCTGTATCTACGTTCATAAAAATGTACATTTCTCTGTAGTGTATCTATAGTGAGCCTAAGTCATTTGTTGAAAGCTTGTAACTGCAGTTTTGTACACTAATATTTTGTGCCAAAGGTCCTGTTTGAATTTTAGGTTTGTTGGAGATGTAACAATAGTGTAAAGTTGCATATGACATGAGAAAGGCTCGCCGATACCACATATCCATTTTCTCCATGAGAAATAATATTGTAGATCTTTTTCCTATCCATCTGGGTGTGCAAGATGTAGCCCAAAAATTCCAAGGAAAATTGACAAATTCCTGTGTTCTAACGTAATAGAAACACAAAGTGTAATTAGTATCATGTTTTGATGCTTGTTAATGAAGCCATTGTGGGAGTTTAAATAAAAACTAAGAAGGCATTAAGTATTCCCCTGTCTACTAATTATTTTGCTTTCCTTTCTCTGCAATTCATTTCACGTCTGTCTTTTCTCAAGATCTCTCAAGGCTTTTGATTTACGGAAATTTTACTTGGTCCCCCAAAATCACCTTATTTTCACGTCAACCTTTAAACTATAACTAACTGTAATTCGGACCCTATACTATGGAAATGTTTTGAGTTGCTCTGGCTGTCATATTTCGCCGTTAGTTTGGATGTAAAAATTTGTATGTGACTAGCAAGTGTGCCTGAACTATTTTTATGTGATTGATTTGTCCTTATTTTAGTAATAGTAATAATAATAAAAAGAAAAAGAATTGGCTCAAAAGTCTTCAAATTAATATAAGATGGTGGAACAGGGAGTGGTTACAGAGCAGGTTCTTTTCTCGTGCAGGACAGAAGCTCCAAGTCAACGTCAGTTGTTACTAATTCTACGTTTGTTTCTTCCTCACTTTCCCCTGAGGATAGGAGGAGAAGTGAAGGAAAGAAAGAAAGAAAGAAAGCTAGATGGCAATTGAAGAAGGTGGGTCATCTTACCTCAGCATTGAAGGGCCTCTAAATTATTATTTTTTCCTCAGGTTGTGGAATAAAGAAAGTATGATTTGAAAGAACAGGACAAAAGCTTAATCCGAGCTGTCTCTTTGAGGGCTTGTACTAAATGTCCACTTTAAAGTCGAAGGAATGAAGGATTTAGGACAAAAGCAGAGTGAAGGGCAATCCGCTGGAAGTATTTTAGGAGTTGGCTTGAACCAAGTTAAGAAAGAATGCTCTGCTAGAAATTTGTTCGAAGTTGGCTTGAGCCAAGTCAAGACAGAACGCCCCACTAGAAATCCGCTAGAAGTCTACTCGAAGTCAAGTCTAGACATAATGCTTCGATAGAAATCCGCTCAAAGTTGGCTCGAGCGAATCCATCTTATGCATAATGATTTGAGCGTTCTTCTAGCTTCATGATTTTTCATCTTTACGCGATTTGGTCAATTTTAGGTTGGTGCTAAAATTAATTTCTTGCCTCTTTAATCTTGTAGGATAGTTATAAGAGGATTGTGATTGTATGGAGAATGCAGTTTTTGAGTCCAATAACAATTTAGTTTTCAATATCAACGCGTGCATTGAGTTGTGAATTGAAAATGCAGCTTTTCACTCACTTTTATCGCTTTTGCTAAGTTAATGAAAGTAAGTTTTCTTCTGTATTAGTAGTCGTACTCCAAAAATCATGTGGTGCAATCAGAGCCATTCAGTTGTGGTCCATTCTTTATCTTCTTTTTTCAAATAGTGCTCATATATTTGTAGCTCGAAAGAGAAAGGGAGAGAATTCTAGTTCTATCTGTAATCTCATCATCTTTGGAAGAACCAAGATTCCTTTAGTGACTTCTATATTGGATTCATGCTTAAGCAAGCGTGTTAAATCACCACTTATCTTAAAAGCTTAAGTTAATAAGAAAAGATGATTTTAATCGAAGCGAACTGCATCCACATAGTTCTACTTTGTTCTGTAACCTCATAATCTTTGGATAGACTTGCATGCTTATGTAGGCTCTTACGTCGCCAGTAAGGCCCTTGGAGGCTGGCTCTTGTACTGTCATGCATATTTGAAAGCAAGAAGCCTAGCTACCCCATGGAAAGAAACTCATCAATTGCCATGGCTTCCCAAGCCCATCACCTTCACTTTGTCTTGTTTCCTTTGATGGCCCAAGGCCACATGATCCCCATGATAGACATTGCTAGAATGTTGGCACAACGGGGTTTGATTATCACCGTGGTCACCACATCACATAATGCAGCCCGTTTCAAAACAACTTTTTCTCGTGCTGTAGAGTCCGGTCTCCAAATCCAATTAATTCTACTCCAGTTCCCATGTGAAGAAGCAGGATTACCAGAAGGGTGTGAGAATATCGACATGCTACCTTCAATAGACTTGGCCTTGAATTTCTTCACCGCAATTGACATGCTACATCAGCCAATGGACAAGTTGTTCCAAAATCTGACACCCCGGCCAAGTTGCATAATCTCTGACATGTGTTTACCATGGACAGCAGATCTTGCTATCAAGTTTCATGTTCCGAGGATTTCTTTCCATGGAATGTCTTGCTTCTGTCTCTTATGCATGAGCAATTTACGCATTTCCAAGGTTCAAGAGAGCATAACTTCAGAATCTGAGTACTTTGTTGTGCCTGGCTTGCCTGACCAAGTTGAAGTAACTCAAGCCCAGCTCCCAGGGCTGCTGACTCCAAATTTGAAAGAGTTTAGTGAACGAATGGCAGCAGCTGAAATGGCATCCTATGGAGTAATTATGAACACATTTGAAGAGTTGGAGCCTGCATACATCAAAGAATACAAGAAGGCAAGAAAGGGTAAAGTCTGGTGTGTTGGCCCTGTTTCACTATGCAACAAAAACCACTTGGAAAAGGCTCAGAGAGGAGATAAGGCCTCAATGGATGAATACCAATGCATGAAGTGGCTTGATTCATGGGAACCAAGATCTGTGGTCTATGTTTGTCTTGGAAGCCTTTGCAATCTGATACCTTCCCAACTGATAGAGCTTGGGATGGGCTTAGAAGCATCAAAAAGACCATTCATTTGGGTTATAAGGGGAGGAGATAAGTTAGAAGAATTGGAAAAGTGGATTAAAGGAGATGGATTTGAGGAAAGGATCAAAGGGAGAGGCCTCTTAAACTGGGGTTGGGCTCCCCAGGTACTTATACTATCACACCCTGCAATTGGAGGGTTCTTAACACATTGTGGCTGGAATTCAACAATAGAAGGGATATGTGCAGGCATTCCTTTGGTTACTTGGCCGCTATTTGCAGATCAGTTTTTGAATGAGAAACTTGTTGTGCAAGTGCTGAAAATTGGTGTTAGGATTGGGGTAGAGGATCCTGTAAAGTTGGGAGAGGAGGAGAAGATTGGAGTGTTGGTGAAGAAGGAAGATGTTAAGAGGGCCATAGACAGGCTGATGGAGGAAGGAGTGGAAAGAGAAGAAAGACAAAAAAGAAGTAGAGAGCTCAGTGAGATGGCAAAGGGAGCTGTGGAAGAAGGGGGATCTTCTGACCTCAACATGAAATTACTAATCCAAGATATCATGGAACAAGCAAGTGGCGGAAATCAGAAGTAATATTGCATGCACGTATGTATGTTAAGAGTAAGAGGGAATTTTCTTCATTACATATGTAAAGTTGCTTCTTTTGTCTCGTTTAATTACAAGATTTTGTGACTTTGTATGACAACTAGCACAATCACAAAGAAATTAATGCACGTAAGAGCAATAGCAGTAGCTTCCAATTTGTTGAAAGAGATAATAATGGCTTGTGACTTATCCCAAGATGAAAAAAAAAGAAAAAAAAAAAGAAAAAGAAAAAAGAAAGAGAGAGAGAAAGAAGAAGAAGACGAAAAGAGAGTAATGTAGACCGAACTACATTCAAATTTATGAAGAACACAGGTATTGACATTGGTGTTCGGATGAGGTCTCAAACTCGTCCGAACTAGGTTCTTAGGAAGACTTACAAAAAGGCTCCCGAAGGCTTCATTCAAAGTGGTGTTTGAAACACGTCTGGACGAGAGGGGTCCAGTGAGCCCCGTTTAATTAGGGTGGTGTTCGGAGATAGGTCTAGACTGTAGCAACCCGCTTAAAGTGATAAGATAGTCCACTTTGAGTCATTTGAGTGATTTTCTAGAGCTGAATGAAATTATTGTTGTTCTCCGTAATCTGAACTAAATACAATTATATATTTCATACAATTATAATATGTAATAAAAAGCTATATATTTAAAAACAATTAATTTAATTGAGCAATATAAATATAAGAGATTACATACATTTTTGTTATTTAAAAATAAATCAGTGTAAAATTTAATTACATACCTGAAATTTTTTGAAAATCTAAAATTTATCATTTTTTTTTAAAATAAAAAATATTATTTTATGTCTAAATGATTTAATTTTCATGTTTTTTTTTTCTTTCTTTCTCGTAGTTATCAAAGTATTAAAAAAAGTTAAGAAAAAGAAAAAGAAAAACCATGTGTTTTGTCTCTTACGACCGTCACTCTTTTTGTTTTTTTGTTTTTTTTTGTCAAACTTATGACTGTCACTTAACCAACGTACGCAACGTTTCTCTTCTCCTTTAAGTTAGACGTTAAATGCATCGTTTCTCATTTAAGTTAGACGCATCGTTTTGGTAAGAGACTTGAGTTGTCTTCTTCCTTCGTCCTCTAGCCCTAACTCCCTAACCCTCTGAAAATTTGAAATACAGACACAATTACACAAATAATGGTGTGAAAAAAATAGTGAAACACAGACACAATTCCTTTGTCTTTCCAGTGCTATGAAAGATTTTTGCCCCTTAAATAGTAATTGAGGGTGGGCAACAAGGGGCGGAGGAAAACTTCTATAGGAGAAAAATAATAATTTTGGGGGCTGAGGGGGGGCATTTGACCCCCTCGACCCCCCCTCCCTCCGCCCCTGAGCATGTCGATATTCGAAATACGTACCTTCTGTATATATTGGAGAGACGGCGATTTGATGTTGCAAATAGTTAAAATTAGGGAATTTTCATTTCTCACCTTTTATTTTTCATACTTTTTTATTCGTATTCATAAACTTAAAAAAATATTAATTTAGTGTATCTATCTTTCAATTTTATTTTCTTTTAAAAATTTCAATCATTTGTAAAATCCTAGCGCACAAATTCTTAAAATAATTTTTTTTAAAAAAAAAAAGAAAAAAAAAACAATTATAAAGATTTAGACGTTGGTCATGATTTAAAGAAATTTATAAAAATACTTATGCTGAATTTTTTATTTTAACTTTCTTTTTTAAAAAAATAAATATATTTTAAAAATTTTGACAAAATTTAACAAAAATTTTTAATAAAAGAATGAAATTAAAAAAAAAAAAAAAAAACTTTAAATTGATACATTTTAAAGTTTAAAAAGTGTGTTTATGTGAACCACATCATCTCCGAATAAAGAAATATTCTTATCTAAGCTCTTACATCACCTGCAAAAGTTCAACGGGTGGAGAGTCCTTTAAATCTTGTTATCTCAGTCTCTTTGCCTCCCACCAGTTGCCATGGCTTCTGAAGCTCAGCAGCTTCACTTTGTCTTGTTTCCATTGATGGCCCAAGGCCACATGATTCCAATGATGGACATTGCCAAATTGCTGGCGCAGCGTGGTGTGGTTGTCACCGTAGTCACCACAACACATAATGCTTCCCGTTTCGAACAAAGCATTGCTCGTGCAATTCAGTCTGGTCTACAAATCCAAGTTATCCCACTTCACCTTCCATGTGAAGAAGCAGGAATACCAGAAGGGTGCGACAATCTCGACAAGCTTCCTTCGCTACAGTTAGCCATGAATTTCTTCACTTCAACTACCATGCTACAAAAGCCAGTGGAGAATTTGTTTGAGAAGATGGCACCACGACCAAGCTGCATAATCTCCGACATGTGCTTGCCGTGGACAGCTGATGTTGCTCGCAAGTTTCACATCCCAAGATTTTCATTCCTCGGAGTAGGCTGCTTCTGTCTCTTGTGCTGGCACAGTTTACGTGGTCACAAACCTCACGAGGCCATATCCTCGGAGTCTGAATACTTTGTCCTGCCCGGCTTGCCTGATCATATTGAATTCACCAAATCTCAACTAGCTTTATCGGCCGATCCAGAAATAGAAAAATTTGGCAACCAAACGGTAGAAGCTGACCTTGCCTCATACGGGGTTCTGGTTAATACTTTCCAGGAGTTGGAGCCAGAGTATGTTAAAGAATATAGGAAGGCGAGAGAAGATAAAGTCTGGTGTATTGGCCCTGTTTCGCTTTGTAACGTGGACAATTTAGATAAGGCTGAGAGAGGTAACAAAGCCTCCATCGAAGAAAACGAATGCTTGAAGTGGCTTGATGCTCGGGAACCCTGCTCTGTTCTCTATGCCTGCCTTGGAAGCCTGTGTAATCTTATAACTTCACAGTTGATAGAGCTGGGATTGGGCTTAGAAGCGTCAAAGAAACCATTCATTTGGGTCATAAGGGGATCAGCGAAAAGCTCACAAGAATTGGAAAAGTGGATTTCAGAAGACAGATTTGAAGAAAGGATCAAAGGGAGAGGCCTTTTGATTCGGGGTTGGGCTCCACAATTGCTCATATTATCTCATCCTTCAGTTGGAGGGTTCTTAACGCATTGCGGCTGGAATTCAACCATTGAAGCAATATGTGCCGGGGTGCCGATGCTGACATGGCCGCTCTTTGGAGACCAGTTTATGAATGAGAAACTAGTAGTACAGGTGCGAAAAATTGGTGTGAGAGTTGGGGTGGAGGATACTGTAAAGTGGGGTGAGGAGGAGAAGACTGGGGTGTTGGTGGAGAAGGAAAATGTTAAGGCGGCCATAGACATGCTAATGGATGAAGGAGAGGAAAGAGAAGAGAGGAGGAAAAGAGCAAGAGAGCTCGGGGAGATGGCAAAGAGTGCAGTTGAAGATGGGGGATCTTCTCACAAAGACATGACACTGCTGATTCAAGAAATTATGCGACAAGCAAGTTGCGAAGAATCAACCCTAACTGACGTATATTAGAGATAGAGAGTTGTTTCTCTTGATTTCATATCAAAGTTGGCTTCGTTCAGTGTTAGAATATGGAAACTTTCCATATTTAGGTTTGATTTGATTTCCATATAAAGTATGTACCATTTAGCTTTGATTGTAATAAAAATCTTAGAGATTTGAGTATTATTCTTGTATTGATTAATCTCTCTACCAAACCGCCATGGTTTCCCTATAAATCGATCGAGGTTATTTGTATTGTAATAATTATTATAGCCTTCCTGGCAATTCTTAAGGGTAGATGTAGATGTCTAGCTAGTTAATGCTGAACCATCTCAAAATTTTCTTGTCACTCTTTCTTTTTTAACTTTTTCCATTTATATTTTATTTTAAATATTTACACTCAAGACACATTAAAGTTGATCGCTACATCATGTTGTTACTTATCCTAGATATGATAGAAGCTTTAAAAGCAAACCTTAAGCATAGATTTATAGGCAGTCTGATCCACTTCACATTTCACATTCTATCATCAATGATTTAGTGTCCTTATTCATATCTAATATTAGAATTGTTGAGACCATGCGATTTAGTGAAACGAAAAGAGAAAAAGGAGAGAATAACACAAAGAGAATTCAAGTGGTTTGGCACTATGTCTACGCTCACAGGAACGAGTAACTAATTTTACTATTTCAAAAAAGAATATAATTATAACTTATATATATATATATATATATACTATTCCCAGTTAAAACCCAAACATGATACATTGAAATTCTCCTCTTGTTTTGCATAATTACGATCTTTATCATCATGTCTAGCAATATCATAACATAAACTTGTGTAATACTGTAAGTTATTCTTGTATCTCTTTAATAATGATATACCTTTTAAAATTATCATTGGATATGTTATTGATCACTATTGAATTTGACCAAAATGTACCTCATATTTTGAAGAACACAAGGGAAACATCTAAAATTACTCCATAAACTTTTTGTTTTATTAATTGATTTTTTGTAAATCCATTAAAAACAAAGAGACCTCTTGGTCCACACTAAACAACATCATTTGAACACCGGCAATTACAAAAAGCACTTCGCCGCCCAATAGAGAGAGAAAAAGAAAAAAAGAGAAAAAAGAGAGGCAAGTACGAAGTCCAGCATAGTACTTATTTCCATTAGATGAAACTACATGGGAAGGACACCATACATCTGAAAAAAGTTGGAAACATAGGAAGCAATCGGCTTCTTGGAGAAAACAAGAAGGGAAAATTTGGAAATCACTTGCTTAACAGTGCGTAGAGCAGGGTGCATGACCCAAGTGTTTGTGCCATTGATCAGCGGAAATCCTTTCACCATCAAGAGAGTATGGAGAAGAAGAAGAAGAGGTTGGAGAAGGCAGCAGCTAATAGAGGCCATTCTTAAGAAGACTCTAATGGATGATTGACTTGGTTCAGCAGTCCTTAATAACAAAAAATGAGCGAAACTTAAAAAATACAGAATTATCATGAGCAAATTGACTGACAGATACAATATTTTTGTAAATAAATGGAACATGAAGTAATTGTTTAAGAATAAAAGAGCGACGTAGAGAAGAGATAAATGCAGAACCAATATTGTGGATAAACAAACCTGTACCGTTATCCAAACGGATCTGGTCAAAACCCATGTATGAACTAGAAGATGTCATTCACTAGTTCGATCGGAGTCTCGTGTGAATGAGTATTAATTTTTAGGGTTTTCTTTAGCCTCATCACATCCTCGTCCGGACCAGTAGCAGCAGTTTAACAAACTGACTTTGTTTAAGTTATTTATTGGGTTTAAGAGTCTAGTTACTAACATATTTATTATGGACGATTATAGCAGCAATTGTATTTAATTATTCAATATTTTTCAATAAGAAATACTCTATAAGTGATTTTCTATATGTTTTACCTCAAGTTTAGTGACAATATATATTTTTGAACCATGCAAGCTAGACTTACGAATGTTGAGGACATCTTTATCTGAAACGGTCAAAGCTAAAGGGACTCTATACGACTGTACTCTATAGTATTAGTGGGAAATGTAGGGTTAGCAGGGAAAATCAATCAACTTCCACATTACATGAAAAAGGAAGCAATCTGTATCCACAGGATATATTCTACTTGTACGATGTAACGCTGAATCTCATCATCTTCAGATTGGAAGAAGCTAAAACGCCAAATAAGCATCTGTCCCGAGTTGCCATGCCTTCCCTGGTCCACGACAGCTTCATTAAATTTTTTTGTCCTTTAATGGTGCTTTCCGAGGTGATGCAATCGACTTATATATATGCTGTGTCAAAAAAATTTAAAATAAAATAAAATAAAATAATGGCGGCATAATATTTTGATAAAAAAAAAAAAAAAAAAAAAAAAAATCAACGCCAATAAGCCATTTTCAGACCCAAAATTCATTATTTTTTTCCTATGAATCTCTATTTTAAGATTTTTGTTTCTTTTACTATTTTAAAAAATATTTATTTTCTCTTTTTAATACTGATTTTATTATCAGATTTCACCAAATTTTTGACAGAATCTTTATTTTATTTCACAGTTCTATTTTATATAATAATTAGACTTTTTCTGTTTTTTTGGAAAAAGTCAGTTTGCTTAGACTACGTAAGGTTGCCTTTGATGACTTAATCAACCTTGGCAGCTAGCCTATGGATTGATGGTACCCTCCAAAATTCTTGCGCAATCAATTACCATCCTCTACTGTCTTCTATCTACAGCATTATTATTTTCAAATACCTTCTCTATATATTGGAGAGACGGGGAATTGATGTTGCAAATAGTTAAAATTACGGAAAATTTCATTCCTCACCTCTTTTTTTATTATTATTTTTGCTATCATATTTATAAACTTGAAAAAATGTCAATTCAATATATTCATCTTTCAATTTTTCTTAAATTTCAATCATCCGTTAAATCTTAACGGATTTTGGTTGTACTAATTACAAGGGATACGTTCATTACGTTGAAGTGCCAGTATATCGAACATATGAGTTATCACCATTGCTATTTGAACACAAATACAGCTCTACAAAGAAATTATGTGTTCATTGTGTCTTGGCCATGCTCCCAAGTGAATTTCTAGTTATTTTAATTCTCATTGTTATTATTTAACGTTTTACATGATATAGGAGCAACTAGATGATCATTTGCTATTTAGAAGGTAAATAGATGTGATATGATCATTTTGATGTGCTTTACTTACCCTCACAAATGTTGTGGATGAGAATTTTGGTTGAAACAATTTTAGGGTTTTGAACTTGTGTGGTATTTTTTGTTATTTTCAGGTTGATCTACGGTGGCTATTGTCAATGGTTCCTCTCCCTTTGAACCAAGAAGTACTACTATATCTTTTGCAGCAATTAGTGTGTAATATCAATAACGACCTAGTTCAAAAACTTGTTTGGATGACAGACGTAGCTAATGCCATAATCCCAACAGACCCGATGATTGCAATGCATGTGCATGTACGGCTCATATTCGATCAAGTGTATAACATGCTCAACCATATGCGGTGCTTACCTACATTTATTAGTGATGAGCTCTCAAGTATTTATCGTCTGATACATGTTATCAATTCCATGCGATTGGCCTGTAAATGATGTATTGTACTTGTTGTTGACATGTTGTAATGTACATGTGTAGATTTTAGGTGTATTGTATTTATTGATGGGATCAAAATGTAATTTTGTTAGTATGAAGGAAATAAGATCAAAGTGTAATTTTGGTGATCCCACCATGCGCTTGTGGCAAGTTGTTGGAATATATTTTCTTGATAATTATGGTGCTATGATTCATTTTGTTGTGCTTTGGGTGTTTGGTTGGCTTTTGATTTGGGGATATGGAAATGATTTATGGAATGATTTATTGATGATTGAGAGGGGAAATTTATGGTTGGCTTGGTATGGTGTTTAGGGTGAAAATCTTTGGGTTGTATAACAAAATGCAAAGAGAGGGAATCAGCTTTAGGCACCCATGCAAGCCACTTCTTATTGCTACTTATAACCCAGAAGAGGGGTGCTGTATATGAGCACTTACTAGATCGTATTGCAATTAATTTGAGGTAAAAACCTTATTTTTCACTAATCGAATGAGTTACCTATCCTTGATTCTCTTTTCATTTCACTAGTGACACACTTCCTCTGCAGCGCAGATCTTCCAATCAGTTTTGAAGATCGTGTTGCAGCTGTTGGAATTGCAACACAATTTCAGGAACATAGTAATGAAGTGTTTAAAATGGTTGAGGAAGAATCAGACTATGCAAAAACTCAGGCAAGTGTGCAATAAAATAAATTAGTAGAGGGAGCGGTTCTGCCTATCCCCGTCATAGGAACAGGGTGCGTTTTGCTGGGGCAGGGAAAAAAAAAAAACTCTTGGTTCGAAGTAACCCAAAAATCTGGCAAGCGCACAAAAAGATGATAGTTTGAGAAGATGTTAAAGAAAAAAAAAAAAAAGAACATAATATGAAACAAAACAATGTTAAGATAGATAAACTAGGAATTAAAAAATGCAAGTGTCAGCAAAACTAAAGCAACACAGCTTTCCAAAGATACTAGGTTATTATAACCAAAGATAGCAGCCACAGAATGACAATTCAAAACTTCAGAAATCTCATTAGCTGGAAAAAGGGGGAAAAATAGTATTCCAAAAAACTGAGAAAGAAAGTATAACAGGGAGAATTAAGTACAAATTTATAACATCCTGCTTTTCACCATCAGTGTAAGTATTGCTGTAGTAGCTCATAATAAAGCAGCGATTCGCAAAGTAAAAATCAAAGCAGATGAAGTAATGTCTACTTAGTTAACCAAAAAGGCACAAACAGATGCACAAATTAATGGTTTATAGTGATAGACGAAAATCATACAAACTATGATAATGTAGGAAACAACTATCACTCGTCCATCTTTTGAGAAAAATTCAATTAACTTCTCTTGCAGATTCCTATAGATGTTTGATGGATACTTTTTTCTTAAAAATAACAATAAAAATAAAAATTTTATGCTTCAGTTTGTTGACAAGCCTACTTAAAGCATTTGTAGTGAAGTCGTCAAACAGACGAAATCACCAAAATTAGACGAGTTTCATCAAAATTGTGTCTTTAACAAACTCGTCAGTGCTACAGTAAATTTGGTGAGTAGCTAGATCGCTCGTCTGGTCTGCTGAGGCATCTTCCTCTCATCTCTTCATATTTTCCATTTGTTTATTAGCCTTCCCGCGTTCTCAATCTCTTGAAGCGAAAAAGTTGAGCTCCTTCGTGCCTCTTCTCATAGATCACCTCTTGCGACCTTCTGAATCCTAGGTTTGATTTGGTTTATGGGTTTTTATTTTGAATCACAGATATGATTTGGTTTATGCATTTTGATTATGAATCTCGTATTTTGCTTTTGGTTTGTGGGTTTTGAATCTCTCTTCCTCTTCTCTGTGGCCGACTTGCGTGATAAGTAGGCAGAGATCTTGACAAAATCTAAGAAATTGAATCTGTGGTTGACTCTGTGTATGTTAAGCTCTTCTTTTTATTGGGTTTCTTTTGTGAGTCTTTGTGATTTTGATTACTATAAACATAAATTCGTGGGTCTTTACGTTTTCAAAGATTATAGGAATTTCATGGGTATGGATGGTTTTTTTGTGAGTAATCTTGTGGGTTTTTTGTTTGGTTTGGCTGTGTTCGATCTCAGGGCGTGAATCTTGAAAATCTTTGTGGCGTTTGGAAGATTAATTTGCATTGGATTTATCAGTAGTTATAATTTTAGCACTTGCAAATGAAATGAAGCCCGATATATGATTTTGATTGCTGAATAGTGGCACTTGCGAAATATTGTGTGTTTCTGCTATTATGTGATTTTGTTTTGATGTGGGTTGTATTTGATATGTTGGTTGGTTACATTTGGCTTGTGGGTTTTGGGTGATGCGTACGCCTTATTTGGTGGGATGAGAAAGAGAAACCCAGCTAGTAATAGTGTAATGGTTGGTGGGTTTGCTAAAGTTGGTGATTATATGACCTATTTTGGGACATTTAAGGAGATTATTCGGTGTGGGGTGTGGCTGGATAATTATACAATGCTTTCTGTGATAAGGGCTTGTAGGGATATAACAGACCTCCAAATGGGTAGACTGATTCATGTAATTGCTTTGAAATATAATTTGAAGTTGGATCATTTTGTGGAGTTGAAATATAATGATAATGAAAATATTGTCTTCCAAGGATTTGTTGTTTTTCCTAGGGGATGTGGAGTTGAGGGCTTCATATGATTCAATCTTGTTGCTTCATGTTATTTCTCAAGTTGTGGCCTTACTCCTTTCGTATTGATTTTTTTTTTCTTTGGCTTTGGGTATCAGTTTTTACTTCTTTGGGTGTCCAATCTCTTGGCTTGCTGTTTAGTACATCAGATTGTTTATGGAGATATCATTGCCAACCTTTAGCTTTTCTACAATTTTTGGCCTTGACTTTATTTTGAATCTAGTAAACTTAAGTGTGATTTATTTTGTTCATGGCTGATGGTGGATGTTTATCAATATCTGTTACAATTTTGGAAGTTTACATTTTTTTTTAGAAGAGAAGTGAATGATTTAGAGATACGAAAAAAATGATATGAGATTTTTTCATCTCTTATAGACTATGTAATCAGTGCTGCCCACTTGCAGGTTTACTCATCTAGTTTGGTTGATCTAGATAGGGATTTTTTTGCTTCTTGTTGATTTCCTCTTTTCCCTGTTGCCTATATTGTTGATGATGTGCTTGGAGCATGTATGGGCTTTGGTTTTTCATTTTTGAACTCATTAATTGTCATTAAGAGCCAAACATCCAACCACTTCCATTAATTCTTAGTATAAAATGGGCGTTGGTTTTTGTACTGATCATCAATTGTCTTTAAGAGCAAAATGAGCGTTGAAGCATATATGAGCGTTGGAGCTATACTCATCAATTGTCATTAATTCACAAAATGACGTTGGAGCATATATGGGCGTTGCCCGTTGGAGCATCAATTGTCATTTATAGATGATTTTCATTAATTGGTAGCTTTTATTGTCATTCATTCACAAGCTAGATGGACGTTGGAGCTGTATGGACGTTGAATTTCTAATAATTTTTGGTTTCATGGTAGTTAAAAGTGGTTGTTTTAAAACCAATAAAAAAATAGTATTTATTTTTAAAGTAGAGAATATTTAGAGAGTTTGATATTTGATGTTTTTGAAAAGTGGGTAACTAAAATAACCAAAGTGCACTTTTTAGCCAAAATCTGAATAAACTTTGGTGAGTTCATTACAAGTGCTCTTAGGGTGTGTAGACTGCACCATACATTGATTTTTCCTGCTATTTTGAGACTTGGTGATTTGCATTTAATAAACCTTTGTTTTTTTTTTTCCAACAAAATACCATCATATTTCAATAGCAAAATACAGACCAACTCATCCAATAAACATCCAAAACCCTCATAAAACATTACAATTCCAACAAAAGTTTCTAGCAAACGAAACAGATAATAATAATAAAAAATCACAAACATATTACTCCATAAACCCATTCGGCCATAGCAAATCCAGAGATTTCAAAAAAAAAAAAAATTGATCAATAACCATCACCCCCAATTCGACCCTTCCACAACCAAAATCCCCAAAATGAATGACACCCAAAAAAATTGTTCCCCTCCCCTCTTTCTCTCTCTCTCTCCCTCTTTCTCTCCCTCTCCAGCTCCCAATCTACAAAATCACCACTCCTTAACTAGATGGATCTTGGATTGCTGTATGATTTTACACCCAATATTAAAGCAACACCCAGAGCCAAACACTAAATACCCAAACCAAATATCCATACCCATAGAAGAGAACCCATGTATAGATCAATGGAGAGAGATAGAAAGAATACCGGTGGAGGGTGGCCGACCGCCGAACAGAAAGAGAACGCCGCTGATGTGTCTGAACTCCGAAAGCTAGCGCCGATCTAACTTAACGGCGAGAGAGAGGGAGACTCGCCGGTAGCTTCAACGGCGAGTGGGACGGCCGGCGAGCGAGCGAGCGAGAGAGAGAGGACGAAAATATTTGGGGGAAAACATTTTCCCCCCACGCTGCTTTCAGCATTTTTGTATTTGTTTTGAGAAATGCTACATACCAAAATTTTTACAAAAAGAAACTTACAAACTGACGTGGAACCTCATATAAGGCTCCACGTCAGATTGATGGTCAAATATGTTTAATCCAATAGACAAAAATGCCCTGCCCTTTCCTGTTGAACCCAGCCCCCCCCGACCATCGGCTTTCCGACCCACGCCAACCCACCAACCCACACCGGTGTGCATGGATTTTCGGTCGGAAACCCACGCACACCGGTGTGGGTTTGAGAGATCCGGCCAAGAATCCACCGTGCAACGGAAAAAGAGAGAGAGAAACCAGAGACCAGCCGAATTTCATGTCACCGTCGCATCCCGACCCACCAACCTACGCCGGTGTGCGTGGATTTTCGGCCGAAAACCCACGCACACCGGCGTGGGTTTGAGAGATCCGGCCGGATCTCCCGAATAGAATCCCGGCCAGATCTCTCGAAAAGAATCACGAGACCAGCCGGATTCCATGTCGCCATCTCTGTCGGAGGGTCGCCGATCGCCAGGGGGTCGGGGTCGTGGCTAGATGACCGGCCAAAGTGCTGTCCAGTTTTTCGACGTTGCTGGGTCGGGGTAGATCGACGGGATTGGCATTTCTTGGACTATAGCTTTTTTTTTGGATTTAAAGGGTATTTTTGTCTTATGCAGAATGCCATGTCAGTTTGTAAAACTCTTTTTGTAAAAGTTTTAGTATATCTAGCATTTCTCATTTGTTTTTGATTCGTTTCAAATTTTTTTTTTTTTTCTATTAAAACAAATTTGACGTGGACAAAGCCACATTAGTAGAGTCGTAACCGGGTCTACGATTCAGACTTTTTCAACGCCAAAAATGCATCTATCCCGAGTTGCCATGCTTTCCCTGGCCCACGACAGCTTCATTAAATTTTATGTCCTTTAATGGTGCTCTCCAAGGTGATGCTGCGTAAAAAAAGAATAAAAAATATAATAAATTAATGGCAGCATAATATTTTGATTAAAAAAAAAAATCAACGTAAATCGTGCTAAACTTTTGTTAGGATCGAGTATAAGAATCACGCATATTCATCATGGGGACCGAGTTATGCTTGATGTCCTGATGAATGCCAATACGTCATTTTCAGACCCAAAATTCTTTTTTTTTTTTTTTTCCTACGAATCTCTATTTTAAGATTTTTGTTTTACTATTTTAAAAAATATTTATTTTCTCGTTTTAATACTGATTTTATTATCAGATTTCACTAAATTTTTGTCAGAATCTATATTTTATTTCACAGTTTCATTTTATACACTAATTAGTGGCGTGCCATGCCGTGTCATTTTGGCACGATGTGTCAGAAAAACATGCCATTATATATATATTGGCATGTTGTACTGACACGCCGCTAAATCATAATTTTTTGATTATTGACCTTCTAAAAGGGTTATTAATCAAAGATTACTATTATTCAGACATCCACCTCTGAAACTCGGTCACAAAAATTATTTATTTTTGTAGCCATGTGATTCTGTGAAGTGTGAACCACATCATCTCCAAATAAATTAACCAATATTCTCATGTAAGCTCTTGCATCACCAGCAAAAGAGCAACCGGTGGAGAGTCCTTTAAATTTACGTGTTCACAAATCCGAGGCCCACGCCCCCAGCCAACGAAGCCGTCCTCCCCTTCTTTTTCCTGCCTTTCCAAATTCCAAATATAAATTATGTAATTGGTAACCGTTAAACAGATTATCTTATTATTCATAATTTAAACAAGGATAAAATTGAAAATCTTGTCGATCAAGCCATTTGGGCTTTATAGGGTCTAAATTTAAGATATTTATAAATAGAAACAGAGATATTTACCCAACAACGTACATCTTATTTTCAAGACAAATGAGAAAAAAGAGTTATAATAATATTGGAGCTCCATTTAATATATTGAGAGATCAATCAGTATTTTATTCATAAATTTGAGTCACAATAGTACTCATAACATCGATCTACCAACAGATTGCCAAATAATGGGACAAAATATCTCAGCCTAATTGGGCAAGGTTCTCACATACCCTAAACCCTAAACCTCTCACTCCACCTAATAGATTACTTTTTCAAAGATTTCTAATTTAATTGTTGTTCTTTACATATTTTTCGAATTTCATATTCTGTGCATTTTTTTACCTGTTCTTCTTATTCTGGATGAATTGGAGTACTTTATTTGGATTTTTCTGATTTAAATTTTTACAGAAAATTGGAGAAGGAATTGGCAGGGGGAAGAACTCATTTTGTGGAGGTATGCAGTCTGCCCATAACCACCTTTCCTCAAAATTATGAATCAGTCGTTTGCAACATGATGCTAGTCGTTTGCAACAAAATTCATGACAAATTCAAGGGGTAGTAAGTAAAGTTTGTTTGTTTAATTTGTTTTTTTTTTTTTTTAAATGAAAGAAGATATGTAAAAAGAGAACGAAAAAGAAATGGAAACCAATATAAGGGAGCAGCTAACTCTTAGAAAAACATCAAGGAGACAGTAACACTAACAACGGACAAAAATTACAAATGAACCAGTTTCGAAAAATATCTTAAGAAGAATGCATTAAAGATTAGTGCCTGAATTTCCAATCTGACAACGTGCCTGCCTACACTATCTTAAGAATAATGCATTAAAGATTAGTGCCTGAATTTTCAATCTGACAACGTGCCTACCTACACTGTGGTGGAGCTAGCTCTGATTCCACGTCTACATGGAAAAATGAGCTCAACTGGTTCCAGGCCAATACGCCATTTTCAGACCCAAAATTCATTGTTTTTTTCCTATGAATCTCTATTTTAAGATTATTTTTTTTTTTACTATTTTTTAATAAAATTATTTTCTCGTTTTAATACTGATTTTATTATCAGATTTCACCAAATTTTTGACATAATCTTTATTTTATTTCACAGTTCTATTTTATATAATAATTAGACTTTTTCTGTTTTTTTGGAAAAAGTCAGTTTGCATAGACTACGTAAGGTTGCCTTTGTGGACTTAATCAACCTTGGCAGCTAGCCTATGGATTGATGGTAAGTACCCTCCAAAATTCTTGCGCAATCAATTACCATCCTCTACTGTCTTCCATCTACAGCATTATTCTTTTCAAATACCTTCTCTATATATTGGAGAGACGGCGAATTGAAGTTGCAAATAGTTAAAATTACGGAAAATTTCATTTCTCACCTCTTTTTTTTCATTATTTTTGTAACCATATATATTCATAAACTTGAAAAAATATTAATTTAGTGTATTTATTTTTTAATTTTTCTTAAATTTGAATCATCCATTAAATCCTAATGGATATGTGTCAAAATTATTAAAATATTTTTTTGTATTTTTAGATGAAAAAAAAAAAAACAATTGCAAAGATTTAAGCGTTAGTCAAGATTTAACGGAATTTACAAAAATACTCATGTTTAAATCTTTGATTTGATTTGATTTATTTTATTTTATTTTTAAAAAAAATGGTATTTAAAAAATTTGACAGAATTTAAACAAAAATCCTAATGAAATGATGAAATTTAAAAAAAAAAAAAAAAAAAAAAAAAAAAAAAAAAAAAAAAGAAGAAGAAGAAGAAGAAGATAGATAGTATACTAAATTTACACTTTCTAAAATTTAAAAATGTAATTGTAAAAATAATGAAAGAAGAGAGCGGTAAGTGAAGTTTCCGTTGAAATTATCCACAACATCCAAACTTTCTGCCTGTGGGCTGTGGCCATGTGATTCTGTGAACCACATCATCTCCGAATAAACCAATATTCTTATGTAAGCTCTTGCATCAGCAGCAAAAGAGCAACTAGTGGAGAGTCCTTTAAATCTTGTTATCTCAATCTCTTTGCCTCCCACCAGTTGCCATGGCTTCAGAAGCTCAGCAGCTTCACTTTGTCTTGTTTCCATTGATGGCCCAAGGCCACATGATTCCAATGATGGACATTGCCAAATTGCTGGCGCAGCGTGGTGTGGTTGTCACCGTAGTCACCACAACACATAATGCTGCCCGTTTCGAACCAAGCATTTCTCGGGCAATTCAGTCTGGTCTCCAAATCCAAGTTATCCCACTTCACCTTCCATGTGAAGAAGCAGGAATACCAGAAGGGTGCGACAATCTCGACAAGCTTCCTTCACTACAATTGGCCATGAATTTCTTCACTTCAACTACCATGCTACAAAAGCCAGTGGAGAAGTTGTTTGAGGAGATGGCACCGCGACCAAGCTGCATAATCTCCGACATGTGCTTGCCGTGGACAGCTGATGTTGCTCGCAAGTTTCACATCCCAAGATTTTCATTCCTCGGAATAGGCTGCTTTTGTCTCTTGTGCTGGCACAATTTACGTGTTCACAAACCTCACGAGACCATATCCTCGGAGTCTGAATACTTTGTCCTGCCCGGCTTGCCTGATCATATTGAATTCACCAAATCGCAACTAGCTTTATCCGCCGATCCAGAAATAGAAAAATTTGGCAAGCAAACGGTAGAAGCTGACTTAGCCTCATACGGGGTTCTGGTTAATACTTTCCAGGAGTTGGAGCCAGAGTATGTCAAAGAATACAGGAAGGCGAGAGAAGATAAAGTCTGGTGTCTTGGCCCTGTTTCGCTTTGTAACAAGGACTATTTAGATAAGGCCGAGAGAGGTAACAAAGCCTCCATTGAAGAATACGAATGCTTGGAGTGGCTTGATGCTCGGGAACCCTGCTCTGTTCTCTATACCTGCCTTGGAAGCCTATGTAATCTAATAACTTCACAGTTGATAGAGCTGGGATTGGGCTTAGAAGCGTCAAAGAAACCATTCATTTGGGTCATACGGGGATCAGCAAAAAGCTCACAAGAATTGGAGAAGTGGATTTCAGAAGACAGATTTGAAGAAAGGATCAAAGGGAGAGGCCTTTTGATTCGGGGTTGGGCTCCACAATTACTCATATTATCTCATCCTTCGGTTGGAGGGTTCTTAACGCATTGCGGTTGGAATTCAACCATAGAAGCAATATGTGCCGGGGTGCCGATGCTGACATGGCCGCTCTTTGGAGACCAGTTTTTGAATGAGAAATTAGTAGTACAGGTGCGAAAAATTGGTGTGAGGGTTGGGGTGGGGGATACTGTAAAGTGGGGTGGAGAGGAGAAGACTGGGGTGTTGGTGGAGAAGGAAAATGTTAAGGCGGCCATAGACATGCTAATGGATGAAGGAGAGGAAAGAGAAGAGAGGAGGAGAAGAGCAAGAGAGCTTGGGGAGATGGCAAAGAGTGCAGTTGAAGAAGGGGGATCTTCTCACAAAGACATGACACTGCTGATTCAAGAAATTATGCGACAAGCAAGTTGTGAAGAATCAACCTAACAGACGTACATTAGAGATAGAGAGTTGTTTCTCTTCATTTCATATGGAAGTTGGCTTTGTTCAGTGTTAGAATATGGAAACTTTCCATATTTTGGTTTGATTTGATTCCCATATAAAGTACGTCCTATTAAGGTTTGATTGTAATAAAATCTTAGAGATCGATTTGAGTATTATTCTTGTATTGATTCTCTCTACCTATCACCATAGTTTTCCTATAAATCAATCAGGTTATTTGTATTGTAAAAATTATTATAGCCTTCCTAGCAATTCTTAAAGGTAGACGTAGATGTCTAGCTTGTTAATACGAACTATCTCAAAATTTTCTTGTCTCTTTTTTCTTATTGCTTCCATTTATATTTTATTTTAAATCTTTACACTCAGACACATTAAAGTTGATTGTTACATTATGTTGTTACTTATCCTAGATATGATAAAAGCTTTAAAAAGTAAACCTTAAGCATATATTTATAGGCAGTCTAATCCACTTCACGTTCTATCATCAATGATTTAGTGTCCTTATTCAGATCTAATATTAAAATTGTTTTGACCATGCGACTTAGTGAAACCAACAGAGACAAAGGAGAGAATAATACACAGAGAATTGAAGTGTTTTGGCACCGTGTCTACGTTCACGTGAACGAGAAACTAATTTCACTATGTCAAAAAAGAATATAATTATAACTTATATATACTATTCCCAATTAAAACCCGAACTTGAAACATTGAAATTATGTATCCTCTTGTTTTGCATAATTACAATATTTATCATCATGTCTAACAATATCATAACATAATCTTGAGTAATTTTAGAAGTTACTTTTGTATCTCTTCAATAATTATATACTTTTTAAAATCATTATTGAGCATGTTATTGATCACTATTGAATTTGATCAAAAAGTACCTCATATATTGAGGGTCATAAGTGAAACTTCTAAAATTACTCCATAAACTTTTTGTTAATTGATTTTTTGTAAATCCATTAAAAACAAAGAGACCTCTTGGTCCACACTGAACCGCATCATTTGAACATTGGCAATTACAAGAAGCACTTCGCCGCCCATTAGAGAATTAAAAAAAAAAAAAAGGCTAGTATACGAAGTTCAACATAGTATTTATTTCCATTAGATGAAACTACATGGGAAGGACACCATACATCTGAAAAAAGTAGTTATAAAGAACAATTAAAAACATAAGTAGATGTCGGGAAAGGAAGTTGGTGAGCGTTAGCTTGCTGGCAGCCGGCAGGAAACACAGGAAGCAACCAGCTTATTGGAGAAAACAGGAAGGGAAAACTTGAAAATCAGTACTTGCTTAACAGTGCGTAGAGCAGGGTGACCCAAGTGTTTGTGCCATTGATCAGTGAAAGTCCTTTCACCAACAAGAGAGCACGTAGAAGAAGAAGAAGAGGAGGTGGGAGAAGGCAGCAGCTAATAGAAGCCGTTCTTAAGAGGACTCTGATGGATGATGACTTGGTTCGACAGTCCTTGATAACAAAAAAGGAGTGAAACTCAAAAAATACAGAGTTATCTTGAGTAAATTGACTGACAAATAGCATATTTTTGCAAATAGATGGAACATGAAGTAATTGTTTAAGAATAAAGGAGCGACGTGGAGAAGAGATAAACACAGAACCAATATTGTGGATAGACAAACCTGTACTGTTTCCCACACAGATCTGGTTAGAACCCATGTATGCATTAGAGGTCAGAACCCGTGTATGAACTAGAAGAGGTCATTCACTAGTTTGGTCGGAGTCTTGTGTGAATGAGTATTAATTTTTAGGGTTTTCTTTAGCTTCATCACATCCTCGTCCGGATGAGTAGCAGGAGTTTAATAAACTGACTTTATTTCAGTCTTTTATTGGGTTTAAGCAATGGAGGTGCTAGGATTTTGGTTTAGAGGGGGCAATAATTTTTTTTTTTTGTTAGAATAAAAAAAATTAAAGTTGAACAAAATTAATTTAAAATATTAAAGAATATATTCTAACCAAATAAATTAAAAATTGAACAAAATTTAATTATTGTTTAAAACATATAAATGTAATTTACAATTTATTTTGTTATGCCTAGCATGTTAATTTGGAATTTGATTGGAACTAGAATTATTGATGTTCACCATAATGTTAGGTAAATACAATTATTATTTCATATAATTAAAATATGTACCAAAAACTATATATATTTATAAACAAATATATAAAAGCTTAATTAATGTAAAAGTTTGATTACATAGCTCTCACTCCTCATACTCTAAAAAAAACAAATAACCTAAGTAATTAATTTGAATGGTTGAAGGCTATTAAGAAGAAATTATGTACGAAAAATTGAAGAAATCCAAAAGCGCAAATTGTTGAAGGGCTTCTTTATTATTATTATTTTATTATTTATTTTTAACGAGTAGCATGTGCTACATTCATTGCTAAACAAAGCTGCAAGGCATTACAAAGACAGATAAGAGGTACAAGACACCTCTACATCAAAAGTCAGAATCAAGTCTAACGAAGCAGCTGTCTAAACAATACACAAATGTTATAAGAACACTCTTTTAGCCTCTCCAACAACAAATTAGTCCCATAAACATTTGCGCGCGCATTACCAAGACACACTGTGATAAACAGGAGAAACAAGAGAATAAACACAATAAACAGAAAAACAATCACTATCATTGCCGAAGGAGGAGACTCTGTCGCCGGAGGCGGCATGTGCAGGACACGTGCCGTCCCTTTAAGCACCCATAGCAGCAAAACACCACCACAAACCACCGACCACCACCATTAAAGGCCTAAAAAGCAGGGCGTGAACAACACGTGCCTATACAGGAAAAGAAACGCCATCGCGTGTAGACTACGCGCTGGGCAAGAACGAACGTTGAGACTACCAGAGAACGACGACCGGAGTAGAAGAAGACGGTGAAAACTACTGGAGAGTGAGTGTCATGAAAAAGCAGGTGGAAAGTCACAGATCTGGCATACGGAGATAACACCTCTAAGGCTTGACCAGAAAGAACGCCGGAGACACGAGGAAACAAACGATCCCCGACTCCAAACGCTAACATGAAATCCTTTCTGTCAAAGAAAAACAAGAAAAAAAACAACAAAACAAACACAAACTCCACAACCCAAAAGAGTTTGGAGACAAAACCTCCACCGGATCTAGTCCTGGAGAAACAAAAACCCCCTAAAAGGCTAGGAGGACCAAGCACCGGGAGGAGGGAAGCGTGAAGCCTCCCTCCCCAGGTAAGAAATTTGCTGAAGAAGGAACACTCTCTTTCTAGGAAAAGTCGGACTCTAATGATGTGTTTGTTTGGTTTCATTATTATTTGAAGAACGACAATTTGAAAAAATTACAAATAATCAAATAACACTCAGACTATAGTGTTTTGCAGATAAAGCTTTTAAATATATATACATCAAGAGTAATGCTACATATCACCCTTATGTCTACCTTTTGTCCCCCCATAATTGATGCGACTCTTAAAATCACCATTGGATTAAAATTCAATAGTGGTCTATCATAAATTCAATAGTGATTTTAAGAGCCACATCATTTATGAGGGGACAAAAGGGGGACACAAGGGTGATATGTAGTATTACTCTAGTGGTCTATCATAAATTCAATGGTGATTTTAAGAGCCACATTAATTATAGGGGGACACAAGGGTGATATGTAGCATTACTCTTTTAATTGAAACGATTTTAGCCTCTCAAACAAACAGTGTGGATGTGCGTTAAGTGTATTTTTTTTTTCTTTTCAACAAACGGCGTTAAGCTTAAACGAAAGTTTCATAACATTTGTGAAACGATGTGTTTTGCAGTGTTTAAGTTTTGAAAACGGTGCGTTTCTTCAAAAATTAAAAAGACTTGTATCATCATCTTTAACCTTCCGTCCTTTCAACCTTCTGGTTCTTCCTGACTCTGACCTAATTACAGTGACAGGAAAAAATGGTTTGAGCCGTGAATCCCTATCTTCATGGAAAATATTTGCCCCCTAATGAGTGGCTGAGGAGGAGCAACCAAGAAATCTAAACGAAGACTACCATGGGCAAAAAGAATTTTTGGGAGGTGAAGGGGGCATTTGACCCCTTTTGACCCCTTCCCTCCGCCCATGGGTTTAAGAGTCTAGTTACTAAAATATTTATTATGGACAAATATAGCAGCAAATTGTTTTTTTTTTTGAACAATAAACTCAGGGCTCCTTGCATCAATAACCAACATGCCCTATAACACATTACAGTGAGTAGAAGTACAAACGCACGCTACCCACTAAGCCAGAAAATCTGACTTGGGTACTGCCTACAAATAAAGAAATATTACAAGATCAAGCATTTGAGTCATTCTCTACATTTAAGCACTATTTTCTAAAGATGGGAAGGCTGGTCCGGGCAAAACAAGTCCTAAAACAAACCAATAATATCTGAAAACTCATAGACAGACTTAAAGAAGATAAAAACAATACAAGGAGCACTACAACAAACAAATACGCAACAAAAACATCAAACAAGCCGTCGTTTGAAAATCCTCGCCTGTGCCACCCCAGTGACAGCCGACCGTCGGAAACCATGACCACCACCGGCCAAGACCAAGAACAATAACCTGTGACGTGCAAAAACAAAGAAAGAGAACCTTGGTGCGTGCAAGTCATGCCCTGACCAGCGAAGACCCACATGGCCGTAGCTAAAGGCGGTAGGATTATAGAGCGATGGCGAACTCCATTGAGAGGCGCGTGTCCTAAAAAGCCCGGCAGATGGGTACAGATCTAGCAACAAAAACGAAGAAGACAATGACGGACAACCAGAAAATCTCTCCCCAAACGAACGTCTCTTGCTTGCCATTCCTGCCAGAAACACAACCAAAACACAAAACAAAAACACTCTCTACTGGTTTGATCTACAAACTAAAGAGGACAACCACTTTATAACCCTAAAGGTTATGAGCCAAAACATCTCTTGATCTAATTATAGAGAAAAACAAAACACTTTCTAAAATGTCACAAAAAACACCGTGGGGAGGAGAGAGGCGTAAAACCTCCCTCCCCCACGCCACAAAGACTCTCTCTACGCTTTCTCTCTTTAGAAATTATCGGGAGTTTCTCTCTCTAGAAACCCCGAACACTTCTTCAGCAATTGTTTTTAATTATTCAATGATTTCTAATAAGAAATACTCTACGAGTGATTTCCTATATGTTTTACCACAAGTTTAGTGACAATATTTTTGAACCATGCAAGCTAGACTTATGAATCTTGAGGACATCTTTATGTGAAACAGTGAAAGGGAGTCTATACGACTATACTCTATAGTAGTGGTGGGAAATGTAGGGTTAGCAGGCATACATTGGTGGACAGTAAATGAGAGTAACGTGAAGGAAAAATCAATCAACTTCCACATGACATGAAAAAGGAGGATATCTGTATCCACAGGATATATCATATATTCTTCTTGTATGATGTAACGCTGAATCTCATCATCTTCAGATTGGAAGAAGCTAAAACGCCAAATATGCATCTATCCCGAGTTGCCATGCCTTCCCTGGTCCACGACAGCTTCATTAAATTTTTTGTCCTTTAATGGTGCTTTCCGAGGTGATGCAATCGACTTATATATATGCTGCGTCAAAAAAATAAAAAATAATAATAATGGCGGCATAATATTTTGATAAAAAAAAAAAATCAACGCCAATACGCCATTTTCAGACCCAAAAATCATTATTTTTTTCCTATGACTATGTTTTAAGATTTTTTTTTTTTTACTATTTTAAAAAATATTTATTTTCTCGTTTTTTTTTAATACTGATTTTATTACCAGATTTCACCAAATTTTTGACGGAATCTTTATTTTATTTCACAGTTATATTTTATATAATAATTAGACCTTTTTCTGTTTTTTGGAAAAAGTCAGGTTGCTTTTGTGGACTTAGAGCATTTGTAGTGAACTCCTCTCTTCAGCGAAATCATCAAAATCAGCCGAGTTTGCTCAAAAACACGCCCGCAGCAAGCTCTCTACTGCTACAGTAAATCAGACGATTGACAGAAGGCCTCGTCTCTTTAGCGGAGTCAATTTCGCTCGTCTTTTATTATTTTTCCATTTTTTATTCTATTTTCGCGGGTTCAAAGAAGCCAACTGCCTTCGTCTCTTTCCTGTCCCTCTTTCTTGTTCCTCTTTTGTGTTCGGCGCCGGAGGTCTGTGGAGGAAGTCAAGGTTGAGAAGAAGCCGGTTGTGAAGTAAAGTCGGTTCCGCTGGATCTAGAAGCAGAGGAGAAACCAGTTGGAATTTGAGGGGGTTTGGTGGTTTGGGTGGATCTAGAACCAGAGGAGGTCCATAGTCGGGCGATCTTTCATTTCTGCAGGTAGGCGAAGGTCGAGAAGTTGCTGGCCGTCGAGGAAAAGCCGACCGTCGAATGATCCAGTCGTTGTGGAAAGCCGATTCCAGTGGATCTAGGAGCAGAGAAGGCCTACAGTTCGTCGATCTTTCATTTTCGAGAGGAAACGCCGGCCGTTGAGCCTTTGTCGGTCGTCGAAGCTTGGGTCCGGTGGAAGTCTTTACTGGGTCCTGTGGAAGTCGGGATTCTTGAAGGTCTGGTGGTTTGTTTTTTATTTTTTGGAACGTTTTTGCTTGGTTGGTTGACAGATTAATAAAAAATAGTATTTATTTTGAAGTAGAGAATATTTGAGGAGTTTGATATTTTGAGCTTTCAACTAGGTAGCTAAAATAACAAAAGTGAAATTTTTCGTCAAAATGTGCTAAAATTTTGACGAATTTGCTGCAAATGCTCTTAATCAACCTTTGACAGCTAGCCTATGGATTGATGGTACCCTCCAAAATTCTTGGGCAATCAATTACCATCCTCTACTGTCTTCCATCTACCCATTATTCTTTTCAAATACATTTTCTATGTATTGGAGAGACGGCGAATTGATGTTGCAAATAGTTAAAATTAGGGAAAATTTCATTTTTCTGCCTCTTATTTTTTATTATTTTTATAATTATATATATTCATAAACTTAAAAAAAATATTAATTTAGTGTATCAATCTTTCAATTTTTTTTAAATTTTAATCGTCCATTAAATCCTAATGGATATATGTCAAAATTCTCAAAATACCTTTTTTACTTTTTTAAATAATAATAAAAAATAATAATTGTAAGAATTTAGGCGTTAGTCAAGATTTAACGAAATTTACAAATATACTCATGCTTAGATCTTTGATTTGATTTGATTTTTTTTTTTTTTAAAAAAAATGGTATTTAAAAATTTTGACAAAATTTAAACAAAAATCCTAATGAAATGATGAAATTAAAAAAAAAAAAAAAAAAAAAAAAAAAAAAAAAAAGAAGAAGAAGAAGAAGAAGATAGATAATATACTAAATTTACATTTTCTAAAATTTAACAATATAATGTAATATATATTATATTTATGTAGTATATATTATTCCTTTTTGGTTGTGGCCTTTATATCACATTTACGGTGTCTATTATGTTTATTATTTTAATAATAAACATATACGGTATTAAAGATATTTCTATTAATTTATATTACCGTAAATAAAGAATCGGTATTATGGTTAATTCTATTTATTTAGATTACCGTAAATATGGAATCGGTTAATTGATTTTAAAAATCAATTAACGATATTGTTTCCTTGATGGAAGGAGACAATTAAGGTGTTTACCATTTTGAGGGTCCCTGACCTAGCCTATAAATAGAGTGCCTGTGTACACCATCAGTACAGCCATCAAGCAATAGGCATAGGTTAGAAGCTCCCTCATATTTTGTTTCTAGAAATTCTGAAGAAGTGCTTGAGCAACAATGGCCGGAGGTATGCCTAAAACCTTTCTATGTTTTTTATTATTTCCGCTGTGCATGTTAGGTTAAAATAATTAGTATTTAATTATTTCTAACATGTGGTATCAGAGCCAGCCTCTGTGCTATTTTGCTTAGCATATTTATCAATATTGAATCAAATATTTTCTGTTGTCAATATTGAATCAAGTTTATTTTATTGTTCATCATTTTGTTTACACACTATTGCAATATTTTGGTTCTGAATTGCAATATTGAGTTTTGCCTTTTGTCTATATACTGTGATGAATCGCATGCTATTAATCTGTGATTTACTGTTCACTATTAAAAAAAAAAAATTACGATTTTGCCCCTGCAAATGAAACCAAGCCAGAAACCCCTAATGCCTTTCGGCCGTTCTGATGCCCCTACAGGAAAAATTTGGGCCGCCATTCTGGCACCACAAGCAGCGGCCGAAAGGCCGCTGCTTCTGCAGTAAAACGGCGACCCTTGGGTCGCCGTTCTGGCACCACGAGCAGCGGCCGAAAGGCCGCTGCATCTGGATAAACGGCGACCCTGGGGTCGCCGTTCCGGTGCTGCAAGCAGCGGCCGAAAGGCCGCTGCTTCTGCAGAAAACGGCGACCCTTGGGTCGCCGTTCCAGCGCCCGGGCAGCGGCCTCTTGGCCGTTGCCTCTGCGGTAAACGGCGACCCAAGGGTCGCCGTTTCGGCATTCTGAGCAGCGGCCTTTCGGCCGCTGCTTGTGCAGTGAACGGCGACCTTTGGGTCGCCGTTCACGCTGTCCCAGACAGCAGCAGCCCTTTGGCCGCTGCTTCTTCAGTTCACGGCGACCCACAAGGGTCGCCGTGGTCGTCATGGGCGGCGGCCTCTCTGGCCGCCGCATAAAGGGCGGCAGAAAGGGGGGCGGCGGCGGGAATGTAGAGGGGCGGCGGCTGGGTCTTCTTTTAGTCTTAGGGTTTTCTCAACCCATCTTGAAAAAGAAGGGTCGGGTCGGGTGTTAATCGGGTAGGGTTTAAAACCCAACCCACATCAAGTGGGCTGACCCATACGGGTCAGCCCAATCCAAAAAACCCAACCTGACATTAAGTGGGCTGACCCATGGGTCAGCCCAATCCAGAATTGGGCCTGTTCAATAAAAAAAAAAAAAAAAAAAAAAAAAAAAAAAAAAGGGGCCTTATGGGTTTAGATCTTGGGTTCACTAAGTGTAAAGGGGCTTAAGGCTACATGATGAACCATTGAACTAAATGTTTATTGTGTCTTGTTAATGCAATTTTATTTAGTTTAAATTATAGTGTATTGAAATAATTTGTTTATTTAAATACATGATCAAATTGGTTGATGCCTTGACCTAAGGAATAATTAGCAAAACCTAATATGTTAGTGTGGGTTTATGGCACTATCTGAGGATGCAATGTCGGGGAAAGTTCTGGCAAGGAAAGTCTTGGGATTTAAGTGTGTCCGGTGTGACCCCCCTCACTTTCCTGGGAGCTCATCTGCTTGCACCTTGGAGAATGCTATTTACCTCATTTACGTGTTGGTTTGTCTTATTCCTAGGGTCATTTGTGGGCATCTATAAAGTTATTAGATGTTAATGAAGTCGCAATTATTATGATAATTTTGGAGAGCCACAGCATCCAAAATTTTGAATAATAATTGCATCAAGACCATTCATATGAACTTCATATAGAAATATTAACATCGTGTTGTAATTAATTCATAAATTTAATTACTTATCCCCACAGGGAAAGTTTTTTATTTTTATGACTTAATTAGAATAAGATGACAAATTTAATATTAGAAGAAAAATTTCTCTTAGGCCCACAGGTACGGAGGATTTTGCTTACTAATATTTAAATTTGGTTTAGTCTTATTAATAAAGAGTAAATTTCATGCGTGATGCAACCTTTGCCCACAGGTAGGTTGAAATTTACTATTTAAATTAGCATTGGCTGATTTAAATTAAAGTCACTTCATAGCACTTAAGTAGTTTGTTTTTTCCTTGGTTCTTGCAGCTATACCTGCTGGATTATTTGATGGTACCTTTCACGTTCCAAAACTTAATGGTAATAATTTTGCTGAATGGAAAGAGAACTTGCTCTTTACATTAGGGTGTTTGGAATTAGACATGGCACTCCGGACGGATGAACCACCCGCTTTAACGGATACTAGTACTGCACTAGAGATGGCTAAACATGAAAGGTGGGAGCGATCCAATCGCCTCAGCTTAATGTTCATGCAGTCTCACATTGCCAAAGGCATTAGGGGTTCTATCCCCGAATGTCCTAAGGCTAAGGATTTTTTGAAAGCCGTTGAAGCACAGTTTGTGAGTTCAACTAAAGCCATGGCCAGCACTCTAATGAAGAGACTATCAAGTCGAGCCTTCGATAGTTCCAAAGGTGTGCGTGAGCACATCATGGAAATGAGGGATATAGCGGCTCAATTAAAGTCCCTTGAGGTTGAGATTTCCGAATCCTTCTTGGTCCATTTGGTTCTCAACTCTCTTCCTCCTCAGTATGGTCCCTTCAAGATCTCATACAACACACATAAGGATAATTGGTCAATTAATGAACTTTTGACCATGTGTGTTCAAGAGGAAGAGAGATTGAAACACGAGAAACCAGAAAGTGTTCACTTGGTTGCTTGTGTTAAAGCAAAGACTAAGAAAGGCAAGGCTGCCCACCACTCCAAGAAAGGAAACAAGCTGTCAATCAAAGGCAATAAGGATGCTTGTTACTTTTGCAAGAAGGAGGGGCACATGAAGAAAGAATGCCAGAAATACATTAAATGGCTGGAAAAGAAAGGTAATCTCATCTCTTTTGTATGTCATGAATCTTTTTTTGTTGAGGCTCCTTGCAATACATGGTGGATTGATTCTGGTTCTACAATCCACATTGTGAATACATTGCAGGGATTTCTCAAAACAAGGAAGCCGATAAGAAGTGAGCAACGTGTTTACTCAGGAAATAAATTGTTCTCACCGGTCGTAGCAGTTGGGACTTACAGACTTATTTTGAAAACTGGATATGTACTAGACCTTGAGAATGTTTTTTATATTCCATCTTTTTCTAGAAATTTGATTTCTATTTCAAAACTTGATGTATTTGGATATGGGTTTTGGTTTATTAACTCAATTTTCAGTATTTTTAGAAATAATAATTTTGTTGGTGGTGGAATAAAAATTGATGGTCTATACAAACTTTCTTTAGATCCCAACTTTGAGAACAGTTATTTATCGTTGCATACTGATATTGGCATAAAGAGAAGCCTTGTGGATGAAAACTCCGCTTGGCTATGGCACAGGAGATTGGGACACATCTCCATAGAGAGAATCAAGAGATTAGTAAGTGATGGAGTTTTACAAACTCTTGACTTTACTAATTTCGGTACTTGTGTGGATTGCATAAAGGGAAAGCAAACCACCAAGACCACTAAGGGTGCCAAAAGAAGTTCTGAGATTCTAGAAATCATACACACAGACATCTGTGGACCTTTTTCTACTCCTTGCCTCAATGGTCAAAGATATTTCATATCTTTTATTGATGACCATACAAGATATATGTATCTCTACCTCCTAAATGACAAGGCTGAAGCGCTCAATGCCTTCAAAACCTATAAGGTGGAAGTGGAGAAACAAAGGGAAAAGAGAATCAAGATCGTAAGATCTGATAGAGGCGGAGAGTACTACGGTAGGTACACAGAAAAGGGACAAATGATCGGTCCATTTGCGCGATTTCTTCAAGAAGAAGGTATTGTTGCCCAATACACAATGCCTGGCACACCACAACAAAATGGTGTAGCAGAAAGAAGGAATCGCACACTTATGGACATGGTCAGAAGCATGCTTAGTAATTCTGAATTACCTTTGTTTTTGTGGAGTGAAGCCTTAAAGACTGCCGTGTATGTATTAAACCGAGTTCCATCCAAGGCTGTCCCCAAGACACCTTTTGAATTATGGAAGGGATGGAAACCAAGTTTAAATCACATACACATATGGGGTTGTCCTGCTGAGGTGAGGATTTACAATCCGAACATGAAGAAACTTGACCCAAGGACAACCAGCGGTTATTTTATTGGCTATGCAGAAAACTCAAAGGGATTCAGGTTTTACTGTCCTTCTCACAGTACTAGGATTGTTGAGTCTATAAATGCAAGGTTTCTAGAGGATGCTGAACCTAGTGGGAGTGCTCATCCACAAAGGATAGAATTAGTGGAAGCACGAGAGTTGGCCGAATCTCCTCCTCACAGAGAAAGATTGATTGTATTCAGGGAAAATCAAATTGATTATCCTGAGCTACAATCAGTTCTAGAACAACCGGCTCATGAAGAACAGGGAGATCAATTTGATCCTCCTGAGCCACAACCAATTCTAGAACAACCAACTCATACAGAACAGGTTCAGAATGAGTCTACTCTCCCATTGCAAAATGCAGAGGAAGTAGAATTGAGAAGGTCCTCTAGAATAAGGAGACCAGCAATCTCTACAGATTATGTTGTATACCTCCAAGAGTCTGACTTTGATGTTGGACCTAAGGATGATCCAAGTGTGTTTTCACAAGCCATGAGTGGGGATAACTCCACACTATGGTATGATGCCATGAAGGAAGAGATGGAATCCATGGCTAAAAACCAAGTCTGGGATCTCGTTGACTTACCAAAGGGAGCTAAAGCCATAGGCTGCAAATGGGTTTACAAAACCAAAAGGGATGCTTCTGGTAATGTTGAACGATATAAGGCTAGACTTGTGGCCAAGGGTTTCACTCAAAAGGAAGGCATTGATTACCATGAAACCTTCTCTCCAGTATCAAAGAAGGATTCATTTAGGATAATCATGGCATTAGTAGCTCATTTTGACTTAGAGTTACACCAGATGGATGTGAAAACAGCATTCCTGAATGGGGATCTTGATGAAGAGGTTTATATGAAACAACCTGAAGGCTTTGATGATGATAGCAAGAAAGCTTGCAAGTTAAAGAAGTCTATATATGGACTAAAACAGGCCTCCCGTCAATGGTATATTAAGTTTCACAAGGTTATTACCTCATTTGGATTTACTGAGAACCTTGTTGATCAATGTATATACCTTAAGGTCAGTGGGAGTAAAGTGATATTTCTAGTCCTGTATGTAGATGATATTCTACTTGCAAGCAATGATTTAGGTTTGCTACATGAAACTAAGCAGTTACTCTCTCAAAGCTTTGAAATGAAGGATTTGGGTGAAGCCTCTTATGTCATTGGCATAGAGATTCACAGAGACAGACAACAGAAAGTTTTAAGACTGTCTCAGAGGGCCTACATTGAAAAGGTTTTAGAGAGATTCAAGATGAGTGACTGTAAGTCTAGTGTGGCACCTATTTCTAAAGGAGAAAGATTCAGTAAAGACCAGTGTCCCAAAAATGAGTTGGAACAACAGCAAATGAAAAGTATCCCATATGCATCTGCAGTGGGAAGCCTGATGTATGCTCAAGTCTGCACCAGACCTGATATTGCATTAGCGGTTGGAATACTGGGACGATACCAAAGTAATCCGGGATTAGAGCATTGGAAAGCTGCCAAGAGGGTCATGAGATACTTGCAAGGAACCAAGGGTTACAGTTTGACTTTCAAACAAGCTGATAGTTTGGAGGTCTTTGGATATACAGATTCAGACTTTGCTGGATGTGTAGATAGCAGAAAGTCTACTTCAGGATATATCTTTCTTCTAGCTGGAGGAGCTATATCTTGGAAAAGCAGCAAGCAAACTATAGTTGCTACATCTACCATGGAGGCAGAGTTCATTGCATGCTATGAAGCCACTACACAGGCATTGTGGTTAAGAAACTTCATTGGTGGACTAAAGGTTGTCGATTCAATAGCAAGACCCATTAAGATCTTTTGCGATAATTCTGCTGCAGTTTTCTTCTCTAAGAATAACAAAAGTGGAAGCAGAAGTAAGCACATCGACATCAAGTATCTTAGTGTTAGGGATAACATTAAGAGACGTGAAGTTTCTATTGAGCATATTAGTACAGAATCAATGGTTGCGGACCCCATGACAAAAGGTTTACCGGTAAAACAGTTTAAAGGTCATGTGGACCATATGGGACTTGTTGATTCACTTTGTACTCCTTTTTGATCTATAGACATAAAGTTAATGAAATAAAGTTTATTGTGCACATTTGTTATTTTTATCCATAAGGATAAATAAAGTTGGACCCGAATGACTTATAGGAAGCTCATTCATAAAGCTTGATTATCCATAAGGTACTCATGTAAGGAGTGGTTTACATTGTGATACATGGAAGGGACGACCTACTTTTATAATGGTTTTACCGCCATGATTCGTGTGAAACACTTCTTAACTGAGTTGGAGGATTCCATAAAAGATTGGCCAAAACTAAAGGACCTAATACCATATGGTCATGTGTTATAAAGTCCAAGTGGGAGAATGTAATATATATTATATTTATGTAGTATATATTATTCCTTTTTGGTTGTGGCCTTTATATCACATTTACGGTGTCTATTATGTTTATTATTTTAATAATAAACATATACGGTATTAAAGATATTTCTATTAATTTATATTACCGTAAATAAAGAATCGGTATTATGGTTAATTCTATTTATTTAGATTACCGTAAATATGGAATCGGTTAATTGATTTTAAAAATCAATTAACGATATTGTTTCCTTGATGGAAGGAGACAATTAAGGTGTTTACCATTTTGAGGGTCCCTGACCTAGCCTATAAATAGAGTGCCTGTGTACACCATCAGTACAGCCATCAAGCAATAGGCATAGGTTAGAAGCTCCCTCATATTTTGTTTCTAGAAATTCTGAAGAAGTGCTTGAGCAACAATGGCCGGAGGTATGCCTAAAACCTTTTTATGTTTTTTATTATTTCCGCTGTGCATGTTAGGTTAAAATAATTAGTATTTAATTATTTCTAACATATAATTGTAAAAATAATAAAAGAGGAGAGTGGTAAGTGAAGTTTCCAGTGAAGTTTCCGTTGAAATTATCCACAACATCCAAACTTTCTGCCTGTGGGCAGTGGCCATGTGATTCTGTGAACCGCATCTCCGAACAAACCAATATTCTTATGTAAGCTCTTGCATCAGCAGCGAAAGAGCAACTAGTGGAGAGTCCTTTAAATCTTGTTATCTCAGTCTCTTTGCCTCCCACCAGTTGCCATGGCTTCTGAAGCTCAGCAGCTTCACTTTGTCTTGTTTCCATTGATGGCCCAAGGCCACATGATTCCAATGATGGACTTTGCCAAATTGCTGGCGCAGCGTGGTGTGGTTGTCACCGTAGTCACCACAACACATAATGCTGCCCGTTTCGAACCAAGCATTGCCCGGGCAATTCAGTCTGGTCTCCAAATCCAAGTTATCTGATTTCACCTTCCATGTGAAGAAGCAGGAATACCAGAAGGGTGCGACAATCTCGACAAGCTTCCTTCACTACAATTGGCCATGCATGAATTTCTTCACTTCAACTACCATGCTACAAAAGCCAGTGGAGAAGTTGTTTGAGGAGATGGCACCACGACCAAGCTGCATAATCTCCGACATGTGCTTGCCGTGGACAGCTGATGTTGCTCGCAAGTTTCACATCCCAAGATTTTCATTCCTCAGAATAGGCTGCTTTTGTCTCTTGTGCTGGCACAATTTACGTGTTCACAAACCTCACGAGACCATATCCTCGGAGTCTGAATACTTTGTCCTGCCTGGCTTGCCTGATCATATTGAATTCACCAAATCGCAACTAGCTTTATCCGCCGATGCAGAAATAGAAAAATTTGGCAAGCAAACGGTAGAAGCTGACTTAGCCTCATACGGGGTTCTGGTTAATACTTTCCAGGAGTTGGAGCCAGAGTAGGTTAAAGAATACAGGAAGGTGAGAGAAGATAAAGTCTGGTGTATTGGCCCTGTTTCGCTTTGTAACGTGGACAATTTAGATAAGGTTGAGAGAGGTAACAAAGCCTCCATTGAAGAATACGAATGCTTGAAGTGGCTTGATGCTCGGGAACCCTGCTCTGTTCTCTATGCCTGCCTTGGAAGCCTGTGTAATCTTATAACTTCACAGTTGATAGAGCTGGGATTGGGCTTAGAAGCGTCAAAGAAACCATTCATTTGGGTCATACGGGGATCAGCAAAAAGCTCACAAGAATTGGAAAAGTGGATTTCAGAAGACAGATTTGAAGAAAGGATCAAAGGGAGAGGCCTTTTGATTCGGGGTTGGGCTCCACAATTACTCATATTATCTCATCCTTCAGTTGGAGGGTTCTTAACGCATTGTGGTTGGAATTCAACCATAGAAGCAATATGTGCCGGGGTGCCGATGCTGACATGGCCGCTCTTTGGAGACCAGTTTTTGAATGAGAAATTAGTAGTACAGGTGCGAAAAATTGGTGTGAGGGTTGGGGTGGAGGATACTGTAAAGTGGGGTGAAGAGGAGAAGACTGGGGTGTTGGTGGAGAAGGAAAATGTTAAGGCGGCCATAGACATGCTAATGGATGAAGGAGAGGAAAGAGAAGAGAGGAGGAAAAGAGCAAGAGAGCTTGGGGAGATGGCAAAGAGTGCAGTTGAAGACGGGGGATCTTCTCACAAAGACATGACACTGCTGATTCAAGAAATTATGCGACAAGCAAGTTGTGAAGAATCAACCTAACAGACGTATATTAGAGATAGAGAGTTGTTTCTCTTCATTTCATATCAAAGTTGGCTTTGTTCAGTGTTAGAATATGGAAACTTTCCATATTTAGGTTTGATTTGATTTCCATATAAAGTATGTACCATTTAGGTTTGATTGTAATAAAATCTTAGAGATTTGAGTATTATTCTTGTATTGATTTGATTTCCACCATAATTCCCTATAAATCGATTGGGGTTATTTGTATTGTAAAAGTTATTGTAGCCTTCGTAGAAATTTTTAAGAGTGGACGTATATGTCTAGCTAATTAATATCGAACCATTCCAAAAAAAAAAAAAAAATTGTCTCCTTTTTCTTATTGCTTCCATATATTTTTCCATTTATATTTTATTTTAAATCTTTACATTCAGACACATTAAAGTTGATTCTTACATCGTGTTGGTACTTACCCTAGATATGATAGAAGCTTTAAAAAGCAAACCTTAGGCATATATTTATAGGCACTCTGATCCACTTGATTTAGTGTCATTATTCATATCCATGCGATTTTGTGAAACGAAAAGAGAATAGGGAGAGAATAATACAAAGAGAATTCTCTTGGTTCAACACTGTACGTGTTTACGATTCTACGTTCACAGGAGTGAGTGACTAATTTCTCTATGTCAAAAATAAATAAATATATATATATACTATATATCCCCAGTTAAACCCCAACGTTTTAAGTTGAAATTCTCCTCTTGTTTCGCATAATTACAATCTAAATCACCATGTCTAACAATATCATGACATAAAGTTCAGTAATGGTTGAAATTACTCTTGTATCTTTTTAATAATGATGTAATTTTTAAAATTACTATTGAATATATAATTAATCATTATTAAATTTTGATAAAAAAATACCTCATATTTTGAGGAACACAAAAAGAAACTTCTAAAATTACTCCATAAACTTTGTTAATTAATTTTTTATAAATTCATTAAAACCGTAGAGACCTCTTGGTCCACACTGAACCGCATCTTTTGAAGACCGGTAATTACAAGAAGCACTCTGCCGTCCATTAGATAAAAAAAAAGAGAGAGCAAGTACGAAATCCAGCATATATATATAAAAGACACAAATGAAGGTCACGTGACCTTCTGCTTAAGGTCACATGACCAGAATGCTTAAAATATAAATTTAATTATAGTATTGATGGATTGATTAGGCGTGCTCTCACATACCAATAAGAGGCATATATATATATATAAAAGAAACCCTAGATTCATTAAGTCAAAATTTGTCACGTGAAATGATTTTTGTTTAATTTAATAGAAAATGCTAACAATCGGATAAGCTTTTAAGGGGTTACTATATAAAATTTGGAGAGGTGTGGGGAGAGTAAATGTAATTTTCTCAAAAAAAATCTTTTTTTTTTTTTTTCTTTTTAATTACAAAAATAATTTTTTAAGTCAGACACTATTAATGGTAAGGACAACGTGTGCGTTGGGTTGAAAGCATGTGCTTTGCGATATAATAAGAATAAACAAGCCGACCTACAAACCTAAATTCCTAAATAAATAATTGATCGATCAGCCCAATTAAGATAATAATTAATTACAACTAGAAAATTATAATGGTCTAATGTGTTTACCTACTTAAACATATCCAATTACTTACCCAAATTAAAGTCAAAATTGCCTAAAAAATTATCATTGTATACGTCAAGTGTCACGCTTTTTGACTTTTGTTTACATAAATTTTGTTATGTTTTGCTAGTGTTTTAAGGAGTATTTTTGTTATAATAAATCCATTAGAAATCGTTGTTGATTATAAGTTCTTATTAATTTGTAGGAATTCTTATTTATTTAAGGATTAAGAATCTTTATTTTTTATTTTTTTTTAGGATTAACTTCTAGTAACCTTGGGATATTTTAGATTTGTAACCCATATAAAGTCATGTTTTGGTGTTCATTGAATAGAATTTTCGTAAAAGAGTTATTCTATTTTTTTTTTTTTTTTTAGTGGATTGTAATGATTTCCTAGCGGATTCCACTACCCTATAAAGATATCACGTATGACTTTGGTTACCCTACAAAGATATCTTGATTGCCCTATAAAGAGATCATGTTACCCCTACATCTTCCATTGCATCAAATACTTCCCACCAAAGAAAGTTTATCTAAACTCTTGCATCACCAGCAAAGTATACTGAGAGAAGAATAAGAAGCTTATCTCTGTAGAACCAGTCTCTTTGTGAAATTGTCAAACACAGACGCCATGGCCTCTGATCATCAAACCCACCAGCTTCACTTCATCTTGTTTCCTTTAATGGCCCAAGGCCACCTGATTCCCATGATAGACATGGCCAAAATGCTGGCACAACGAGGTGTGACTGTCACCGTCGTCATCATATCACATAACGCAGCCCTTTTGGAAAAGAGCATGGCTCTTTCAGTTGAATCTGGGCTCCATATTCGAGTCATCCTACTTCAGCTCCCGTGTCAAGAAGCAGGAATACCAGAAGAGTGTGATACTATCGACAAGCTTCTTTCAAATGGTCTGTCCGCGACTTTCTTCACTTCAACTAGCATGCTGAAACAGAGAGTGGAGAAGTTGTTTGAGGAGCTGGCACCGCAGCCAAGCTGTATACTGTCCGACTTGTGCTTGCCGTGGACAGCTGATATTGCTTGCAAATTTCATATCCCAAGATTTTCTTTCCTTACAGTGAGTTGCTTCTGTCTCTTGTGCTTGCACAGTTTACGCATTCACAGCAAGGTTCTCGACAGGACATCCTCCGAGTCAGAGTACTTTGTCTTGCCTGGCTTGCCTGACCATCTCCAGTTCACTAAATCACAGCTAGCTTTTTCCAACGACCCAGATCCAGCAATGAAAAAATTTAACGAGCAAATGGTAGCAGCTGAACTAGCCTCATATGGGGCTATTGTAAATACTTTCCGAGAGTTGGAGCCTGCGTATATTAAAGAGTATAGCAGGACAAGAAAAGGCAAAGTTTTGTGTGTTGGTCCTGTTTCACTTTGCAACAAGAACAAATTATGGAAGGCTGAGAGAGGTAACAAAGCCTCCATTGAAGCATATGAATGCTTGAAGTGGCTTGATTCTCAGAAAACCTGCTCTGTTGTCTATGCCTGCTTTGGAAGCCTATGTAATCTAACACCTTCCCAGTTGACAGAGCTCGGATTGGGCTTGGAAGAGTCAAACAAACCATTCATTTGGGTCATTAGGGAAGCAAAAAACTCAGAAGAATTGGAAAAGTGGATTTTAGAAGATGGATTTGAAGAAAGAGTCAAAGGGAGAGGCCTTTTGATTCGGGGTTGGGCTCCACAATTACTGATATTATCGCATCCTTCAGTTGGGGGGTTCTTTACACATTGCGGTTGGAATTCAACCATAGAAGCAATATCTACTGGGGTGCCAATGCTTACATGGCCGCTATTTGGAGACCAGTTTATCAATGAGAAACTTGTAGTGCAGGTACTAAAAATTGGCGTGACAATTGGGGTGGAGGATCCTGAAAAGTGGGGTGAGGAGGAGAAGACGGGGGTGTTGGTGGAGAAGGAAAATGTTAAGGAAGCCATATGCATGCTTATGGATGAAGGAGAGGAAGGAGAACATAGGAGGAAAAGAGCAAGAGAGCTCGGGGAGAAGGCAAAGAGAGCTGTTGAAGATGGGGGATCATCTCACCAAGACATGACACTACTTATTCAAGATATCATGCTGCAAGCAGGTTGTGAAGAATCAGCTTGACACAAGCATATGAGAGCGTTTTTTCCCCCCTTCCACTACATAAAAACGTGCGTTTTGTTGATTGTTAATTTGGTCTTGGTTGAGTTTTGAAATGTGTTTTTTTTTTTTTTTTTGGAAAAAAACAAATTGATTTTGGTTTCATCGCTAATTCTATGGTTGAATAATGTTACATCATTGTCGACGTCGTACTTAACCAGTATATATATATATATATATATATATATATATATATATATATATATATATATATATATATATATAATTCATCGCTACTGCTGCAACCACAACTCGAAGACAGACAAAGTAAAAGAGACAAAAGGTCACATGGCCAGAATGCGTCAAACATAGTTTAATGGCATTGAGGCATCAACATGCTCAAACATTACAATCAATCCAACGAAGCACACACATTAACATGTCTTTTATTAGACAATCCAATACACCAAGAAAGAGGCACAAGAGAGATCCTCATCCCTGTATCGATCTAAATTTGAATCTTATCTATGTTTCACTTTCCACTCTCGGCAACAACCCCACATAGGAATGGCGTTGCAATCCCAGCAGCTTCACTTCGTGATGATACCGTTGATGTCCCCAGGACACCTTATTCCCATGACTGACATGGCCAGGCTATTTGCCGAACGTGGTGCTGTCATCACAATAGTCACAACTCCCCTTAATGCCATCCGGCTCAGACCAGCCATCAGCTGTGCCAATGAATCTGGGCCCTGTATCCGGCTTCTCCAGCTCCAGTTTCCACTCCATGAGGCCGGCTTGCCAGAAGGGTGTGAAAATATGGATGCAATCCCCTCACGCAGTTTATTTAGGAACTTCTATGCTGCTGCTAGTAAGTTGCAGCAACCACTAGAACAATTGCTTGAAGAGATGGAACCCCGCCCGAGCTGCTTAATAGCTGATAACAACCTTGCTTGGACAGCTGATGTTGCTGACAAGTTTCATATACCAAGACTTTTGTTTGATGGGACAAGTTGTTTCAATCTTTTGTGCTGTCATAATCTGCAAGCATCCACGTTCCTCGAGAGTGTCTCTGGTTCAGATCAGCCCTTTACAGTGCCTGGTTTACCTGATCAAATTGAATTAACTAAAGCACAACTACCATCGGGCTTTAATCCGAGCATGCATGATTTTAGAGATCTTCAAGCAAAGATAAGAGCTTCTGGGGAAAGAGCTTATGGCGTGGTGGTCAATAGTTTTGAGGAGTTGGAATCAGAATATGTTAAAGCGTATCGCAACGCAAAAGGAGATAAATCAGTTTGGTGTATTGGCGCAGTGTCACTGTCCAACAAGGCAGACTTGGACAAGGCGCAGAGAGGTAACAGCTCCTCAATCGATGAAAACCAGTGCCTGAAGTGGCTTGATTCATTGCCTCAGAGCTCTGTTGTTTATGCTTGTCTCGGAAGCCTTAGCCGCCTTCCGCCTTCACAACTAATAGAGCTTGGTTTAGGCTTAGAAGCGTCCAACAGTCCATTTATCTGGGTGCTTAGAGGAGATGAAAATGGTGGAGAGATGGAGAAGTGGATCTTAGAGGAAGGATTTGAAGAGAAGACGAAAGGGAGAGGCCTTTTGATCCGGGGTTGGGCTCCGCAAGTACTGATCTTGTCACACCCTGCAATTGGAGGGTTTTTGACACATTGCGGTTGGAATTCGACGCTGGAAGGGGTTTGTGCTGGCGTGCCAATGGTAACATGGCCTATTTTTGCTGAACAATTTTTTAATGAGAAGTTGGTTGTACAAGTTTTGAAGATTGGGGAGAGAGTGGGAAATGAGATAGCTGTTCCGTTAGGGGAGGAAGGGAGTTATGGAGTCTTGGTGAATAAGGAGCAGGTTAGGGAGGCTATCGGAAAGATAATGACTGAAGGGAAAGAAAGGGAAGACAGAAGAGAGAGATCAAGCAAGCTTGCAGAGATGGCAAAGAAGGCAACAGAAGAAGGGGGATCTTCTTACCTTGATATTACATTGTTAATGGAAGATATTAGGAAACTAGCCATAGGCCATCAAGCTTAAAGTCATTAGCCATTTGTGGATGCATTATCTCTACTATAATAGCATTCTCAATTTCCTCTGTTTTTGTTGTTGGGAAAGTTGATCCATTAACTCATAATCAACATTTTCCCTTTATTTAGCGGGGGTAATATGGTTTTATACTTATTTAATTTGGTCAAATGTTGGAGGACTTATCACTGGTAACCCAGATGAACTCTAAAAGTGAGGATTCATTTGCAAGAGTCATCATTCTGACCTCCATTAATTTTCAGTCTTGTAAAGCAAATAAGCAAGAAATTTTTTCTCAAACATTTTTTGGCCCTTTATTTATTTCTCCATTTTTTTCCCCCCTCTTTCTGGGTAAGGAAAGGGAAGTGGGAAGAAGGGGTACGCTGCTTCCACGTGCTTGCTATACAAATTTTGAATAGAATTGAAGGAGATTCAAGAATTTATATACACATAGTTTAAATTGTACTTAAGTCACGTAGAATATTTAGAATCGTTAGGTATTATCATGCTCTCCAACCGACATCCATGGCGACTCACTTTATCGAGATTGATCCAATAGAAATTATTTATCTTTTGGTGACTTCACTTATTTATTAATATTCAATGATTTAATACTATGATCATACATAATACCAAGAAATTTTCTTCTAGCCTAAAAGTCGCCCCCATGTAACTTGACTACAAAGTCACGAACCCATTTGATTTTCTATGTTCGATATGGTGATTGGCTATGATATATACTAAAGGATGCAAACCTTAATAGAACTCACCTTTAAAACCGATTTAAAAAGCCGGACTATCCAGAAAATTATATACAGTTTATTAATATATACTTACTGCTATATTTGTTTTTCTGGACTTCTTTTCCCAAGACTAGCCGATGAGTTAGCAACTTAGCACAAAAGCCAGGATTAGGATTCTCCTTATCCCGACAGCCACTTGGCCTCTTCTAGCGCCCAACAGCCAGGATTAATTAGGATTATCCTGATCATCCCGACAGCCAACCCAACTGGATCCCATTTGGCCTCTTCTAGCGCACGATGCTTTGTTGGCGTTGAATTAAACCAGCTACATGTTGCAACACTAGTCTCTTTCTGCCATACATAGATCTAAAAAATCTAAACACTATCAGTCAAATATCATCATCTCTATTCTCTATGTAGCAGTTACCTTCACAACACCCATGGGCCTAGAAGATGAGTTTTAAACTCCATTAATCTAATTTTCTATATACGCTCTTAACGCTTCAGCGCACCGAAAATAGTCAAGACACCAAGAAAACTGCTACTTATCCCACATTGCAACAATGGCTTCCGAACCTGATCAGCTTCACTTTGTTCTGATACCGTTAATGGCACCGGGCCACCTGATCCCCATCGTAGATATGGCCAGGATATTGGCACAGCGTGGTGTGACTGTCACCATCGTCACTACACGCCTTAATGCCGCCCGACTCAATATTACAATTGATCGAGCCATCGAATCAGGGCTCCCAGTCAGGCTTCTCCAACTCCAGTTCGCATGCACCGAGGCCGGGTTGCCGGAGGGATGTGAGAACTTAGAGGCTCTCCCCTCACGAGAGCTGTCCAAGAATTTCTTCCATGCGGCTAGCATGTTGCAATACCCAGTTGAACAGTGCTTGAAAGAGCTTCAACCTCGTCCAAGTTGCATCATCTCCGACAGATATCTTCCCTGGACAGCTGATATTGCTCGAAAGTTTCAGATTCCGAGGCTCGTTTTCGATGGGACAAGCTGCTTCGCTAACACATGCTCCCACAACATACATGTTTCCAGGATTTACGAAAAGGTTTCTGAGTCGGAGTCCTTTGTTGTGCCTTGTTTGCCTCATCGAATAGAATTGACTAAGGCTCAATTACCAGACGTCTTCAATCCAAGCACGTTGCACTTGAACGACTTGCAGCAGGAAATTGAAGCTGCAGAAATGGCAGCATATGGAACAATTCTCAACACTTTTGAGGAGTTGGAACCAGAATATATCAAAGAATATAGAAAGGTGAAAGGAGGTAAGGTTTGGTTTATTGGCCCAGTGTCACTGTACAACAAGGATACCTTAGATAAGTCTCAAAGAGGCAACAAATCCTCAATAGATGAAATCCAGTGCTTGAAGTGGCTTGATTTGTGGCCTGCATGCTCTGTACTTTATGCTTGTCTTGGAACCCTCAGTTGTCTTGAGCCTAAGCAACTGATTCAATTAGGACTGGGCTTAGAAGCTTCCAACCATCCATTCATATGGGTTATAAGAGAAGGATACAAATCAGATGAACTCGAGAAGTGGATTTCAGAAGAAAGATTTGAGGAGAGAACGAAAGGAAGAAGCCTTTTGATCCGCGGTTGGGCTCCACAGGTATTGTTAAATCATCATTTGTCTCAAATCCTAATTTAATCATTTAATTTATATTCTTGATACTCATCTTTCATATGTGGCTCAAACTCTTCTCCATTCTGCTCTGATATGAGTATAAATCACTATTTATTCTTAACCCTCATCTTTCATATGTGGCTCAAACTCTTTTCCATTCTTTTCTGATATCAAGTTAAATCACTATTTACCTGGAACAGATTTAATCATTTAATTTATCAGGTACTAATACTATCTCACCCAGCCATCGGAGGGTTCTTGACGCACTGTGGTTGGAACTCTACACTGGAAGGGGTATGTGCAGGAGTGCCGATGATAACATGGCCTCTGTTCTCTGAGCAATTCTACAATGAGAAATTTGTTGTCCAGGTGTTGAGTATTGGTGTGAGTGTGGGGGCTGAGTATGCTGTAAAGTGGGGGGACGAAGAGAAGTATGGGGTTATGGTGAAGAGTGAGGATGTAAAGAAGGCCATTGATCTGCTGATGGATGAAGGTGATTGGGAAGGAGAGACGAGAAGAAAAAGAGCCAGAGAAGTTGCAGAGATGGCAAACAAGGCGGGAGGAGGATCTTCGTACCAAAATATTACACTGCTGGTCGAAGATATCAGGCAACATGCCACTGCCAACAAAGTTAAGACGTGCTTGTGACAATGGGTGCCTAAAACTACAATCAGCTGATTGTCTTTTGTTGTATCAAACAGTAGTATTGAAATGTGATTGGGAAGTCCATGTTAATTGGCATAATAAAAAATATCAATGCCCTTGGTAGAACTAGACCATCTCATTGGAGTTAATTGTTCTGTCTTTACCTCAATCCTTTTCTCGTAGGAAGGAAACTCATGTTAGCCCAAACATTGCTGGGATCAGTCGATCGTCATTGTCTTTAGTCATATTTTAACCATTGCTTGTTAAGAGGATAAACTTCTGCAGCAAGCAAGTCACTACTCCTCTGCAGCAAGTCATCCACAGTATCAGCACATCTCTACATCAACTCTACTGCATCAGCACATCTCTACATCATCAAGTTACCATTGCAGAACACACAAGTCACAGCCAAGCCATACCTCTGATCTCTTGCCATTCCTCAAACCATACCACCATGTAATCAGCCTTTAGTTTATCTCTTTGTACTCTGGTCTTTACCCTTTCTTATAAGTCTATATATTAGCTTATTTTGTAACCAAACAAGCAATGAAATCAAGCAAGATGTAGTTGTTAATTTTACCTTGCTTTTCTCTTCTTCTTCCCTTCTATCTTCTATCTTCGACTCCTTCTCTATTATTTTTCTATCATTGCTAACAAATTATATGAGTCACGTAATTGATGCAACTTTTGGCCGCATCTCATGCTTACAATCTCTTCGTTCTATCCTCATTACTTATTAGTCATATGATTAAGGAAAAACTAATCTTACTCACCTCTAACTTGCACTCAAATTGCAATGCCTTAATCAACCTTAAAATGTTGCATTGACCCCCTTAAATTACTTGGGCTTTTCACTTGGTCTCTGCCTTCAGAGTTTTTGTTAATTTGGATGTCCTGGGAAACAAGCCTGGGGCTGGGGGGAGACCCACAGCTAGCCTGACCGCGGATTTGGAGGTGACCCACAGCCAACTATAAGTCTCCTCCCAAAGTTTGAGGGGTAGTTTCTCCTATGATTAATTACAATCAATTCAATAGTTTATGAAGAAGTTGGACCAATATTCGATCCTTTGCATTTAAATATTACCACGTCAAAAGGGAAAAGCAAACTGATGATAACAATCTGATCGATTCACATGGCCTGCAATTATTAAATATCAATTGTTCCGTATAAGCCTATGATAGACATGGCCTACAAGAATTAAATATGAATAGTTCTGTATAAGCCTATGATAGACATAGTTCTGCAATAAAAATTAATGGCTTCTTCAGAGTGTAACGATCCACCCCCAATGACACAATACTGTCCGCTTTTGGCTCCCCATATCAGACTTCCCAGGAGGTCACCCATCCTGGGATTGCTCTCGCAGCGGCTCGCTTAACTGCGGAGTTCTGATAGGTTCATTGCCATCACGGCTTTAAAACGTGTTGTGTCATATAGAGTGCATTTATACATATAAGCACATCCTCATTCCCAGGCGATGTGGGACGTCACAATCACCCCCCCTTTGGACCCAGCGTCCTCGCTGGCGACCCTCATGGGATCACCCCATTCTTGGCATCCCAGCGAGTGCCCGCCGGCAACCCTCTTGGGCTTGTGCACGCTCCCACCATCTCAGGCTGGGCAATGGCTCTGATACCATTTGTAACGACCCACCCCCAATGACACAATACTGTCCGCTTTTGACTCCCCATATCAGACTTCCCAGGAGGTCACCCATCCTGGGATTGCTCTCGCAGCGACTCGCTTAACTGCGGAGTTCTGATAGGTTCATTGCCATCACGGCTTTAAAACGCGTTGTGTCATATAGAGTGCATTTATACATATAAGCACATCCTCATTCCCAGCGATGTGGGACGTCACACAGAGTCTCCCCAGCTTCACTTTCTTTTGATTCCTTTGATGTCCCAAGGCCACCTTATACCTATGATAGACATAGCCAAAATGCTGGCACAGAACAACGTTATAGTAACCATAATCACCACACCGCTCAATGCCATCCGATTTAGCGATACCATTGACCGCGCAGTAAAATCTGGGCTATCCATCCGAATTCTGCAGCTTCACCTCCCATGCGCAGAGGCTGGCTTACCAGAAGGATGCGAGAACCAGGACTCTCTCCCTTCGCCAAGCTTGATGAAGAATTTTATGACCGCGATGAGCATGTTGCAGCAACCGCTAGAACACTTGCTTGAAGATCAGCTAAAACCCTCTCCAAGCTGCATAATATCTGATAAAAATCTCGCTTGGACGGCTGACACCGCCCACAAGTTTCGTCTTCCAAGAATTTTATTCGATGGAACAAATTGTTTCAATCTTTTGTGCACTCACAATTTACACAAGTCCAAGGTCTACGAAACTGTTTCCAGTTCAGAGCTTTTTGTAGTGCCCGGGTTGCCGGATCGAATTGAATTCGCAAGAGCTCAGCTTCCTCGAGCCTTCAATCCAGGCTCGAACCTGCAAGATATGAAGGTTGTTCGTGAAAAGATAAGGGAAGCTGAAGCAGGAGCTTTTGGAGTACTGGTCAACAGTTACGAGGAATTGGAACCAGCATACGTCCAGGAATACCGGAAGACTATAGGAGGAAAAATATGGTGCATTGGCCCGGTATCTCTACGCAACAAGGACAACTCCGACATGTCTGAAAGAGGTAATATTAAATTACCATTTATTTCAAAAGCGAAATTTTCCCTGAATTTAATCATCTACCTTATATTCTAATTAACAGGCAAGAAGGCCTCCACTGATGAAAAGCAGTGCTTGAGGTGGCTTGATTCATGGCCGCCGAATTCTGTGATTTATGCATGTTTAGGAAGCCTGAATCGCCTTGTACCCTCACAATTGATAGAGCTCGGTTTAGGCTTGGAAGCATCGAGGAGGCCATTCATCTGGGTTATACGAGGCGGATATAAAAGAGAAGAAATGGAGAAATTGTTATCAGAAGATGGTTTTGAGGAAAGGGTAAAAGGAAGAGGCTTCTTGATCTGGGGTTGGGCACCACAAGTGCTGATTTTATCGCATCCAGCCATTGGTGGGTTCTTAACACATTGTGGCTGGAACTCGACAGTGGAAGGCATTTGTGCCGGCGTGCCGATGGTAACATGGCCTTTGTTTGCTGAACAGTTTTTCAATGAGAAGTTTGTCGTGCAAGTGTTAGAGATTGGTGTAAGGGTGGGCGTTGATGTGGTCATGCACTGGGGGGATGAAGAGAAGTTTGGGGTGCTGGTGAAGAAGGAGAATGTTAAGGAAGCTGTAGAAAAGGTAATGGGTGAAGGAAAAGAAAGAGAAGAGAGAAGAGAGAGAGCAAGAAAGCTTGAACAGATGGCAAAGAAGGCAATTGAAGAGGGGGGATCTTCTTACATTAACGTTAAATTACTTGTTGAAGACATCATGCAACTGGTAAAAAAGCAATGAAATACTTGCTAATTGCCTTTGTGCAATTAAAACAAGTAAGAAACTTGTATGTTTCTTTTTCTTTTTCTTTTTTTCTTTTTTTTTTTGTAATTTTATCCTTTATGTTTTGGTTAAGTACTAGTGGAACTGTTTCACAAAGCAAATCTTAGAGGAAGAAAGTGGCACTTATTGGCAAGACACTCTGAATTACATAAATAAGTACTTACTAATTTATCTATTTTCTTCACCTTTATTTTGGAGAATCCAAAAGGAAACTATGATTCTTGAATTAATTTTTTCTTTTTTTCTTTTTTTTTAGAGAGATTGATTCATTGTAGATTCTTTTTAGTGAGTCCATAATATAGCATATTGAGATACAACTCAATTCTAAAACTTAAGCTTGTGAGTTTGAGCCCGTTAAGGATAAAAATCATTTGTGAGAAATATTAACTTGTATTTCCTAAATTAAAGGATTTAGAAAATTCGATTACCGTAGATGCTATGAAGAGGGGGAGGCTTTGTGGAGATTGGTGTTGTAATCTAAATATAATAGTTTAAGGGGCGGGTCCGTAGATTACGAGATTTGTTAACCCTAATTTAAGGTATGTTTGTATTTGAAATTATTTAAAGAGATATGATACGTTTACAATATTTATGCAACCCTAACTTTTTTAAAAAAATCAATCATTGGAGCGTAAGACCCACATATCTCTTATTTAAATCATATGTAAATCTCTATAAATTGAACCTTATACTCAAATCAAATATGAAAGAAATGTATAGCATATAAGGCTTTTAATGTGTGGATGTAGGTCATGATCGAGCCGAACCACTTTAATCTCTGTGTCTTTCTCTCTTCTCATTATCTCTTTAGACTATTATAAGATTCTATAGAGCCCAACTATGTGATATTAATCACTCGCATTTATAACATCTTTTCAATGTGGGCTCAAACCTTTCTATACTCATATACTGATCATCAATTCCTCGCTCACGTGTGAGTGTATCACCACATTGACTTTCCCTCTGACAGAAGATTTTTATCAATATTATAAATTATCTTCAAGATCACTTATGAGTTATGTGAGTTTGCTCGCGCCACACATCTTTGTCCCTGCTTCTAAGGACTAGTTATTGTTTGTCCTCGTGCCATGAATTTTTTTCCCCTTATTCTTGGAACCCTTGTTCATATCTGCACGTTGCATCTTTGTCCCTGGCCTACTCTAAGGATCCTTGTATCCTGGGTCCTTTTCTAGTTAACAATTGCTTGAATTGGTTTTTTTTTTTTTTTTTGATAGATTCCGCCTAAGAATTATTCTCTTCTATTCAGCTTAGAGGCTTCGTAGTGTCATTTCTTTCTTTCTAATTTCTTTTGTATTGTGTAAAAAAAAAAAAAAAAAAAAAAAAGGGCTTGTCTGGGGAACACATACGTACGATCGATCATCGATCTGATTCCTCAATCTCCCCAAACTCTCCAAATTCTAATGGCTAATGATCGAAAAACCAAATCCTTAATTAATTCACTTTGCTTTGCTCCCCCAACTTATCCTACGGCCGGCCACCTGATCCCCATATGGTAGAGTACTGCATGGCCAAGCTACTAGCACTGCATGGTGTCACCGTCAGTCCGTCACCAGAATCACCAACCCCCGTCAATGCCGCTCGATCGAACGAAACCGATCATAGATCGGGCCTCCAACTCCTCCACGTCCATCCAACTTCTCCAAGTTCAATTTCCATACGCTGATATTGGATTGCCTCAAGGATGCATGTGAAAGCATGCCTACTTACAGGCATTATAGCATGCATGCTATACAACCACAAGTGGAGCAAATCTTGGTCGAACTAAAGCCTCATCCAAGTCGTTGCTTAATTTCGGACAAATTTCTTTCATATATATGGGTTGTAAGAGGAGGCAATTCACAAGTTGGAAGAGCTTGCGGAGATGGCCAAGATAGAAATGGAAGAAGGAGGGTCTTCTGGTGCGTTTGAGATTTTGATTTCATAGACAAAAAGTATGATTTTAAACCAAATCGCAGAAAATAAATCGTTAGAAAAATGTATTTTTAAAAAACGTAGAATTTTAAAGGTTAATATACGATTTTAATTAAAGGCCAAACTGCGATTTTGTCAAACGCTTAACTGAATTTTTAAAAATCACTTTTTCAAATAACACATTTTAAAATCGTTATTTTTAATTCACATTTTTTAAAAATTGCAAACTCAAACCACATCACAGAAAATGTATTGTTAATTTGAAAGTGCGTTTCTAAAAATTGCGATTTGAAAATATAGAAAAATTTATATTTTCAAATCACAAGTAATAAAGGGGTGAGTTTTTTTTTTTTTTTTTTTAAAAAAAAAAAAAATTATTTCAAATGATAAACTGCGATTTTAAAAATTGTTTCAAATCATATATTTTAAAATTATTATTTTTAAATCGTATATTTTGAAATCATAAATTCAATCCAATCGGACTCGTAATACTCGGTCAAGGAAAAGGGACCGACTAAAAATTATACAAACTTATCTAAACTAATTTTTTAAGACATTCTTAAACCAAATTAATTAATTAGAACAGTACTGACTGAATCAACCATTGGTAGATGATCGATCATTTCCGATGCCAGTCATTTCTTAATAATTACCTCGCAAATTAATTGCTGCGCGTGGGCATAATATTCCACTACAACTATCGCCCTTCTTCTTCGTCTATATGCCTACCGGCCATAGAATGATAGAACCTTTGACGGTGGCAAAAATCAAACCAGTATTAATTGTCATTTTCAGCATTCAACGTCTTTAGTTTATTCGAAAAAAAAAAACAGAAAAGTCTACAATTAATATCCACAAATCTCTCACAAAATCGACCCCACGTCCAAATTAATTGATTGAATCATTGAATCTTAAAACCCATCTTAAAAATTAAAATGAAATTGGCCAACACTGTACGTGTTCTTTAAATTTTTCTTCAATTTAATGAACTAAATTACTTTTTACTTTTTTATTTAAATATGCTTCACAATATATAACTTCTCTCATCATTTTTTATTAAATTTAAGATTTTAAAATAAGTAGTAATTTAATTAAAGATTATCTTCCTAATCGATCATCTCACATTTTAATTAAATGTTTTACCAATTGGCCTCATTTATGACATGAGAGGATTGTTTGAAAGTCAGAACATCCTCTAATGGAGGTGTTTTGCTGACACAAGCTTAGGATTCACTTTCATGCTCTGATTGTTTCGGCGTAAAATATTTTTGATATTTTTCGGTGTTTGGTGGGGGCGAAAATAAAGGCAACCTGAAAATGATTAATTTCCTTTTGTCCAAAAATGCTTAATAAATTTCAGAAAATGATTTAAGCTTTTTAAAAGCGTAAATCATTTTTCCCAGATGGCAGATGTAGTCAACCCTGTTTCAAACAACGCAGTCAACCTTCACACTCAAGCAGTCAACCATCGCCGGATTCCGACAAGCCAGATTGGTGCCAGAATCTGGAAATTTATGTCAGAATCCGACGATGTTCGGCCACCATAATTAAATTCCAGGGAACCAAACTCCGGCTAAAATGGCCAGAATTCGGTGCTATTGTGTCAGATTTCAGCCACTTGGCTAAGATCGGGCCAGAACGGTCGGCTTCTGGCCATTTTGGCCAAAATCCAGCACAAATGGTCAGATTTCGGCCTCCTTCACCGAAATTCGGTACAAATGGCCAGATTCCGGCCAGCTTCGCTGGAATCCTTCCAATCCAAATTCCGGCAAAACTGGTCGGAATCCTGTCGGTCAGTGACTGAATCTCTTCATCAATAGTTTTTTCGTACGAGCTAAACGCCAGAAAATATTTTCAAGGAAATCATTTTTTCTGAAAAATGTTTCGTTAAAAATATTTTACACAAAAACCATTTTGCGTCGAAACAAACAGAGCATCATATTCATATTCATGTGGTCATGTATGTGAGACTGGTGAAATCCATATGGACCATAACTATTTAATTAATGGTGACACAAAGTGATGAAGAGAGCGATGGTAGTAGGAATAATCATATAATTAATTTGTATATTTTGCATTTTATATTTTGTGCATGAAGTAACTTGCCATTTGTAAAAGTGCTCACAAAAAATAGATCAATATTGTGGAACTATAATGGGATAAAATAGAGTTCATAAAATCTCTGAAATTTGGTTGTATTTTTTACAAAATGAAATTAAACTAGAACACCTTTGTAATTTTTACTCTAGCAAGGGGAGTAGTTTTATCGAACCAAAATTATCAAATCGTATGATTATGATTGTCCAAAAATTAACAGCCATGATCTAATTGCTTCGAGCTATCTTATGCTTCGAGTCAGATGTGACTCGATCTCTCGAGCACATTGGAGCCAGATATGTTGTAAGATAACGGCCAGAGATTCCGTGGAAGCCAAAATCTTGGATTATTCTTCAACTTGCAAGCGACATGTGAGGAATGTAAATAATATCACTATCGTCTCAGCATGTCCAAATACATTTGAATGTGAAGACTCCTCTTTAGTACAGAATACTAGTTACCGTCCAACTCCTTCAACAAACTCGGATACAAGACTCCTAGCTAATAGATAATATCTTTAGATAGAATTCTGTAAATTCAAATATAAAGATATTTGAATTCTGTTTTCAATTCAAATTTATAGATAAGATTATCTCTAGATAAGATTATCTCTAGATAAGATTTATGATTGTAATTCAAATTCTAGATAGGTTGTAACTAATTTGTAGATCCTGTAATTTTTTCCTCTTTATTTACGTTACTAAACATCAATAGCAAGCTAGGCCTAGACTTGAACTCTTCTAGCTAGCCGCTTTCAAAGCTAGGCCTAGACAAGGCACATGAGGTCTATTAAAAGTTGTAGTACGCAATCAAAAAAGATATAACTTTTAAAATTATTTTAATCTAGGAATAATTTTAAAAGGCTATATCAGGAAAAAAGGTCCATCCTTTAAAAAGTGGCTCAACTCTTATCTTTCCCACAAGAATATCATCCATGGCTTCCCAAATTCACTTTCTTCTTGTTCCGCTAATGTCCCAAAGCCATCTCATTCCCTTCACAGACATGGCCAAACTACTTGCACGCCGTGGCCTAAAGGTTACTATTATCCTTACACCCCTTAATGCAGCCCGGTTCAACACAATCCTTGATCAAGCAAAAGCCTCCAACCTCAACATTCAATTCCTTTCACTACCGTTTCCTTGCCAACAAGCTGGCTTGCCTGAAGGGTGCGAGAACATGGACACCCTCCCATCTCCCGACTTAGTTACACAATTTTTTGAAGCAAGTAACATGCTGCAAAAACCACTAGAGAAGTGGCTAGAAGAGTTAGAACATTCTAGGCCTAGCTGCATTATTTCTGACATATGTCTTCCTTGGACCTCAGATCTCGCTCGCAGGTTCAAGATTCCAAGGTTTGTCTTCCATGGAATATCTTGCTTCACTCTCTTGTGCTCTCACAACATATCTCGCTCCAAGGTGCTCGAGAGACTCAAATCTGACTCGGAGTCATTTTTGGTGCCCAACATGCCAGATAGAACTGAATTCACCATGGCCCAGCTGCCTGAAACAATGAAACAAATTTCGGGTGACTTGAGTGATCTTATGGACCAATTTAAAGCTGCTGAGCTTTCGGCACAAGGGATATTGGTGAACACTTTTGAAGAGTTGGAGCCAAGGTACGTTAAAGAATACCAGAAAGTGGTCGAGAAGATTTGGAGCATCGGACCCTTATCTTTATGTAACAAGTCCTCCATTGATGAGCCGGAGTGCATGAGGTGGCTCGATTCAATGAAGCTCAACTCTGTCATTTACGTTTGTTTTGGTAGTCTCTGCCACTTGTTAGCTTCACAATTAGTTGAGCTTGCTTTGGGCTTAGAAGCATCCAACCGTCCATTCATTTGGGTTGTTAGGAAAGGAGATTACTCTACAGAATTAGAAAAATGGTTAGTGGAAGAAAAGTTTGAAAAGAGGATTGAAGGGAGGGGTCTTATAATTCGAGGATGGGCGCCACAAGTTCCAATATTATCCCATCCAGCCATTGGAGGGTTCTTAACGCACTGCGGATGGAATTCAACACTAGAAGGAATAAGCGCCGGCTTGCCGATGATAACATGGCCTATGTTTGCTGAGCAGTTCTACAATGAGAAGTTGCTTGCCCAAGTGTTGAGGATTGGTGTGAGGGTGGGAGTCCAAGCTTGTGTGAAGCGGGGGGAAGAAGAGAAGCCTGGGGTGTTTGTGAAGAGGGAGGACGTAAAGAAGGCTATAGAGCAGTTGATGGATGAAGGTGAGGAAGGAGAAGAAAGAAGAAAGAGAGCTAGAGATCTTGGAGGGATGGCTAAGAGGGCAGTTGAAGAAGGGGGATCCTCTTACATGAACGTGACATCGTTGATCCAACATATCAGGGAACAAGTCAGTCATGAGGTATCAAGCAAATAAAAGGAGTTTCAATTCCTCTATGATTTCTTATATATACAGTACTCATTTCCTCGTCTCTTTGGAAACTTGGACTACCCTCAATGGCCGCTAGGCCCGCTAGCTACCACCCGTTCGACGGGCAGTTTTCCATCTATATTTAATTATCCCTTTTAGATCTCCCCTTGACAGAGGAAAAGACCCCTCTTGGTAGATTTTTTGTAGCCTCCCTTTTGATAGGCTATTTGGTAAAAAAAAAAAAAAAAAAAGAGTTCACAATTACTGTATGCCTCCTTTGCTCTGAAAAAATAAATAAGTGTGTGCGTTCTTTTTGTTGAAAATGGATGTGCTTAATTTTGGTTACTTTGAAAAATCCACAGGGAACATCATGGTAGACTGGTAGCTAGTTGGTCCAAAAAAAAAAAATAATTAGTAATGTCATTCCTCTTGTAATGTACTGCTTCAAATCACCAGTACTGCTAGCTCTTACGTCACTCTCACGATAAGAAGCAATAAAAAAGAGAACGAGTCAACGTACAAAGAAGGGCAGACCAAATTTCATGAACAATTTGTTAGCTATATATAATTAAATGCTATTAATTAAGCTGGTAAATAAGCGGCGAAATAATTAATTATATAAATACTTTTAGCTATTGATTTGTAACATTTATTAATTTAAATGAAGCGAAGAAAACTTCAAAGAGTTAGCAAACAGAAATTTTGTGAGATTTTTTTAACCTTTGCTTATTGAATGCTGCAGCGATGAAATACACAAATTTTTTATTTATAAGCTAAGTCAGGGACTTTCAAAATTGATATACACCGTTATTGTTCCTCCCATCAAGAACCCCCACCACTCAGCTAAGAAATTTTTCACATAAATCATAGCGGTAAATCCATTATATGATAGATCATCACTTTCATGTATTACAATGTGTAACAGTCTTTATATAAGTATTATATGGGTAATTAGTTTTTATGAATGAACTTCTTATAAGTTATTCGGGTTCTACTTTAATTTTATCCGCATGGATAAGGTAACAAATGTGCACAAAAATCTTTATTGTAATAACTTCATATCTATATGCCAAATTGAGAGAATTTAAACAAAAAATGAATTAATGAGTTTCATATGACTTTATACTTTCTTTAACGGTAAACTTTTAGTCATGAGATCCATAGTCATTATTAATTCAGTACTTATATACTCAATAGACATTTTATGTCTCTTAATGTTCTCTTTCGTATATATTGAGATACTTGATGTCGATATATTTACTTCTGTTTCTACTCATTATTTTAATAAAAGAAAACTAAAGTAGAATTATCGCATAATATTTTTATAGTCTAACCGTAAAATATTTGACAATCTTGAAATCAACCTTTAACAAAATGTCTATTCCATCATGCGTATTTAGTGAATTCATAGTATGTAATAATTTTAATTTTTATGGTAGACGTAGCAACTATAGTCTACTTATTGCATCTCTAGAATATAACATTTTAACAATAAAAAATATATATATATATATCATGGACTAGACTTTTTACTCTCCCCGAGAGACATAAAATTTTCTCCTACCCCAATTCACCAAACTGATTTATCTCCTTTTGTTGCGTTACGCTCTAACATATTCTGATTCCAACTCCTCAAAAACTATTGACCACTGCCACGCCATAAGCTCTTTCCCAAGAAGCTCTTATATTTGCATGAAGATATCCAAAATCATGCATGCTGGGATTAAAGCCCGATGGTAGTTGTGCTATAGTTAATTCAATTGGATCAGGTAAACCAGGCACAGTAAATCTGAACCATGCAGAGACACTCTCGAGGACCTTGGATGATGGGGGTAGATTATGACAGCACAAAAGATCGAAACAACTTGTCCCATCAAACAAAACTCTTGGTATATGAAACTTGTCGGCAACGTACATCAGCTGCTGCAACGGGGTTGTTTGTTAAGTGATGGTACAATACCGAATAGTGGGATACTGTATATATAATTATTTTTTTATTTTTTTAATACCAATTACCATCAAAATATTTTTATTTGTTTACTTTTTATATTACATTAATAATTTTTTATTCATTACGATCTAAAATTTTTTCACTTTTTTTTTTTATACATTTTTTTACTAATTTTAAAATTAACAATCCACTATTCTATTCGGTATAGGTCTTTACCAAATCAGCCTTACTAACGGCAGCAAAGAAGTTCTTAAAAGAAGTTCCTTGGATTTTTTATTTTTTATTTTTAACAAAAATTAATCTCAAAATTAGTTAAAACTGACATTAATTACACTTAAGAAGAAAAAAAATTGATTTCTAGCGTTACAAAAAATAAAAGTATATATACCTAGCTAGTTAAGTAGCTAAGCCTAAATCTCTATAATTAAAGGACGTACAAGTCAGCTTCGTCTTAGACGAAACACGAATACCCTGCGTTCTAGACGTACATGGAAGGACTTGACTTGAGTGACCCAGATGGTCCCACGCACGTAGAATATCGAGACTGGACCACATGGACCAAGCTTAATTGACGGACCAGCTCTATGTAGGGCTGATCAGTTGTCAATTTTTTATTTTTTTATTTTTTTTTTATCTCCTTTGTTTTCGTCAAATATGTTGAAGAAAAAGAAAAACGTAATCCTATCAAATATAACCCCACAATATTTACTTTTAAATTAAATATCCATCTTGGAAAGACAGCAGAATTTTCTCAATGCATGTGACCAAACGGAAATTAAAATACTTTTCAGCCGAAGAAAATAAAAGTCCAATCTTGTCTAAGAAACCAATGACCAAATTATGCTTAATTCGTAGCTCATGCAATTAATTACAACTGGTCCAAGCAAAGAAATATGGAGCCTATATCTTCACATGCAATTCGTAGTTCATGCAAGGCATAGCAAAGACATGTGCAAAAGCATATTCAAACCTTCAGGTCAAATATAAGATCACGTTCGGAACGTAGGAGTAGACCTAAGAATAAAATAGCTATTACAATAGATATTCGGTTATCGGTTAAACCATCATTATTAATTGGAGATAGTTATTCTTTGAAAAATGAAGAACAACTATTTCTCTCAATAAGAGGAGAATAATATGTATAAATCTCTTGATAATTAAAATAGCTCTAAAAATAATGTTACTAAAAAATCATTCCTCACTTTCATTACGGTCTCCTTCATGGGTGGTTGACCATTCCAAACAACTCCAACCAAACCAGTACGGTGGTCGTACTACCCACAAAGCCTTTATAGATGGTTGCATATTATAGCCACCCTCGACGTGCCATCTGGTGACATGTGACCACCAGGTGGCCGATACTCACTGCCGGCCGCCACCCAACTCAACCCACCACTGGCCACTATTTGGCCCGACTTACTGCCGACAACTATATCTAGCGGTCCTTCACCATCTCAGGCCATCGTTTGCCACTATCCTCGATGACCCTCCACCGTCTCTGAACGCCATCTGACGTCATTCTCAGTGGCCCTCTGTTGTCTCTGATCACTGTCTGTTGCCATGTCTGACTGCCCTCCATCATCCACCACTAGCCATCGCTCGACCCAACCCATAACCCAGAATAACCCACTACAAGCCACCATGGCAATGGGCTGCACTGCATGATGGCCAGCTAGCTGGTTGTGGGTTGGGGCAGATGGTGGAGGATCGTCAAATATGGTTGCTAGGTTGGATAGAGGCTGGTGGTGGCCAGCAGTGGCCAATGGTGGGCTGGGCCAGTGGTAATCTTCGATCTAGTGGCCAACTAGGAGAGAGGAATGCTATTATAGTGTTGTTTTTTTTAAGTAAAAATATTTTAGAAAATTTGGTTGAAATTTGATTTCATTACCGTTAGAAAATTTGATCATTTATGTGTTGTCACCAAACAAATGAATAAGAATGATCGTTCCATATACCAAGTAATATTCATCATTACTTATGGTATACCAAAACCTAACCTAAATTTAATACTAATGATGATCGACGCATGCCGTACACAAGGCCATATTAGATTTGGACCATCATATTTGGTCATACTAAATTAACAATAATAATAGCAATAATAGCTATAATCTTTTTCTTTTCTTTTATTTTTTATTTTTTTGTATGAACAATAATAGCTATTATCGATCATAGATTTGGTCATACTTCGGCTGCCAGCTAGCCAATGGCTGGTGCTATATATATATAATGAGTAATGATTGAACACCACCCAAAGATACAACTTTTCACCAACTTGCCTATATGGCAATGTGGTCCCCCACTACTTTTTGAGTTTTTTTTTTTTTTTAAAAAAAATAAATTAAGGTGGTAAAAAGTTGTATCTTTTGGTGGTGTTCAATCATTACTCATATATAATAGCTATAATCAATAACAACGATATTGATGATGACTATGATAACAATAATAATTAAAAAAGAAAAAAGACTCAAAAGCCCAGCCAATTACCCCTTCGAAGTTCGACCTGAAAGTATTCTTAATGAGAAATGTTAGAACATCTCCTGATGTTTTCCTAGTGTTCTTCTGCAATGGTATATATGTAATTAAAAAATTACATCTATATCATTTTGGTTGGCATAGATATAATTTTTTTGATTAAAAAATTATATGTATACCATTTCAAGATAACACAAAAAAATGCTCTACCATTCCTCGTTCTTAATTCACACACAACTAATCAGGACGTGTTGGTTGGGTCAAAAGTATTTGATTCCAATGTAATTAATTAGAATAACCAAGTCCCATGCAAGTACTTGACCGACATATATATATATATATATATAACAAAATACTATATACAAATAGTTTGCCTCCTCGATCGCCTAATTGCACACGCCAACTGACTCGATCATCCCAAATTTATAATTAAAAAAATAATCGCAACTAATGTTTTTTTTTGTCATTAATTGTCGACTATATAATTATTAATATGGTTTAAAAAGTCGAGAGACGTTGAAGTTACAAATAAATTTAAATAATTTCTATGCTTGCATCCATTATTTACCTGTAATTAATAAACTACCCTTTCAAAAAATAATAATAATAATAATAATTAATTGACCACATAACTCCCATGGCGCAGAGACATGGCTAGCTAGATCCGCTTCTTAGAGCACTAGCAGCAGATTCTCAACCATTTTTCCTATATTTAGAGAACAAAACTACTTTTTGCTTCCCTATAAAAAAAATCTCACAATAGATTCTCTTAGTTTTCCCTATATCAATTAAATATTATTTTGTTACTCTTATTTTATATTTTTTCTCTCTTTCCTACTTTTTATCTCTTCCCTATATCAATTAATTATACTTCTTTTATATTAAAATAATACATAGGGAAGGAATAGTAAACATGTATACATAGGGAATTACTATTCATTCTCAACCCTCTCATCTAAATATAGGGCATCTGCTGTGGGAGGTTTTTTGATGTTTTTCATGAAATTTTTCCTAAATATACACTACAAAAATACAAGCATTTTGACGCGTGTCTACAGTACCCGTTACTGTAGACACGCGTCCAATTTGACACGTGTCTTTGGAGACACGTGTCTAATTGTACAGCCGTCACAAATTGAGGAGTTGTTGTGATGGTGTTGTATATGATCAACTCCAAAAAAAAAACGTTGTATATGCATGTTTTCTCACGTGCAAATTGACTAGATATTCATGCAGTTGAAACTTGAAAGCATGTGATTGGCAATCTAGCCAAGAAAAAACAACGTACCGGCCTGCATGTCACAACTCACACGGCAAATTGACTAGATCTTCATGCAGTCAGTCAGCTGGGTTGAAATTAAAGCATTTGATTATTGGCAATCTACTAAGAAAACGCATCGTGCATGCATGTCACGCAAATTGACTATATGTTCATGCAGTCTAGGTAATTGAAAGTAAGAGAGGTAATTCATGTTCGCATGTCGGGTTCGGGTCGTGTTGAGGTATGGGTATAAGACTATATAGGTTAACCATAACTCGACTCATTAAATTAAACAAGTCAAATTTTTCAACCCTAACCATCTAATTTTGTGATAGGTTCGTATCGTGTTCACAGGTTATGTCAACAATTGCCTTTCATTATGTCATGTGTCGGGTTTCGGTCGTATCGAAGTATTGGTATAAGACTATATAGATCAATCCTAACCCAACCGATTTAATTAAATGAGTCGTGAGACTCAACAACCCTAACCTTTTAATTTAGATGTAATATGTTTGCGTTGAATTCACATATTGCGTCAAAAAAGTTGCTGGCCTAATTGAAAGCATGTGATTGGCAATCTACTAATTAAGAAAAAACATCGTGCAGATATGCATGTCATGCAAATTGACTAGATCTTCCCCAGTTCAGACGATCGATGAACGAAAAGTAATCTTTCTTGAATGTGCGTACAAACTGCCAGTAAATTGTTGAATCTTTCAAAGTCAAGGTCATGACCGAATCAGAACCTGCCCAACACTTAACGCCATAGCATTCATTACAAATAATTTGGTGATGATCACCAAATTTGTAAAATCCATCTCCACCTGTTCTTGCAATTAATCATTATCAGTGATATTCGATATTCCTTCTGCAATGGATTCTGCAACCGGCCAGCCTCACTTTGTCCTAATACCACTCATGGCCCAAGGCCACATGATCCCCATGATTGACATGGCCAGGCTCTTTGCGGAGCGTGGCGTTATTGTAAGCTTGGTGACAACCCCCTACAATGCCTCACGATTTCAAAGAGCTATCAACCAAGCAAGAGGCTCTGGGCTCCCGTTTCGGCTTGTTCAGCTCGAATTTCCATGCCAAGAAGTGGGACTTCCTGAAGGATACGAGAACCTTGACATCCTGCCCTCAAGAGACCTACTGAGAAAGTTCTACAAAGCTCTCAGTATGCTCCAACAGCCACTAGAAAAACACCTCGAGAAAGAAACTCCCCTCCAACTTGCATAATATCTGACAAATGCCTCTCTTGGACATCCATCACAGCTCAAAACTTCAACATTCCAAGGCTTGTTTTTCACGGGATGGGCTGCTTCTCACTTTTGAGCTCCCATAATATTAAGCTTTACAATGCTCACAATTCTGTCAGTTCTGACTCGGAACCCTTTGTGATCCCTGGAATTCCCCATAGAATTGAGATAACAAAAGCCCAGCTGCCGGGAGCTTTTGTTGCCCTGCCTGACTTGGATGATTTCCGAAACAAGATGCAAGAGGCTGAATCAACCGCCTATGGGGTTGTGGTGAATAGTTTCCATGAATTGGAGCGTGAGTACATTGAGGAGTACGAGAAGGCTCTTAAGAAGAAGGTGTGGTGCGTTGGGCCAGTTTCTTTACGTAACAAGGAGAATTCCGACATGTTTGAGAGAGGTAACCTTAAATCACCACATATATCGAACTCATATCTTTCTAAATCGAATAATGATTGTTGTAACTAAGTGTACAACAATCATACAACACCCATTCACAAGGGGTGAGCCCCACAGTATATGGGACCCACCCCTTGTGAAGGGGTGTTGTAAGATTGTTGTACACTTGGTGTACAACAATCACTCCTCTTCGTTTATCACCTCTGAATTTTTTATTATTTTTGTATTTATATTTTTAAATTTTATAAAATATCAATTTATGACATCAATCTTTTAATTTTTTTTACTTTTATGCACTCATCAGTTAGGATTTTTCATTAAATCCTGTTAAAATTTTCAAAATAACCCTGTATTTTCTTTATATATATATTCAAAAATTGAAGTATAGATATTTTGCAAATTCCGTTAAATCCTAACCAACGGCTAAACAGCCCTAGCAATTTTTTTTTTTTCCAAAAAAAAAAAAGAGATGAGTATTTTAAGAATTTTGACATACATTCATTATGATTTAACAGAAAATTCTAATTGATATTTGAGATGAAAAAAATTGAAAGATGAATATACTAAATTGATATTTTTTAAAGTTTAATGATATGATTACAAAAGTGGTGAAATATTTGGGGTGGTAATTAATAAAGTTGTCCATAACTTTAAATTACCACTTATCGATTTCAAAAGTTTAAACGGATAGAAATTCATGACCTTTGTTCTAATACTATGTTAAACTATCATTAATTTCAAATACTTAAAAGGATAAAGATAAATAAAATAAAATAAAATTGGTGTATTTAAACATTTAATTTATATTGTAACAGGTAACAAAGCCTCAATTGACGAGCAACTTTGCATGGGTTGGCTTAACTCGAAGAAACCAGGGTCAGTTATTTATGCTTGTCTAGGTAGTCTGTGCCGCCTGATTCCCGCACAATTAATAGAGCTTGGGCTCGGCCTAGAAGCATCAAATCAGCCATTTATTTGGGTGATCAAAACAGGAGAAAGACATTTGGAGCTGGAGGAGTGGTTGGTGAAGGAAAGATTTGAGGAAAGGATCAAAGGGAGGGGGCTGTTGATCAAGGGATGGGCTCCACAGGTGCTTATTTTATCCCATCCAGCAGTCGGAGGATTCATAACCCATTGCGGATGGAACTCGACGCTAGAAAGTGTGTGCTCCGGTGTGCCGATGATAACATGGCCACTCTTCGCCGAGCAGTTCTTCAACGAAAAACTAGTCGTAGAAGTTTTGAGGATTGGGATTAAGGTAGGCGTCGAGATCCCTGTCAGATGGGGGGATGAAGAGAAAGTTGGAGTGTTGGTGAAGAAAGATGGGGTTGAGAAGGCAATAACCATGCTCATGGATGGGGGAGAAGAAGGTGAGAAAAGAAGAAAGAAGGCAAGAGAGCTTGGAGAGATGGGAAAGAGGGCACTGGAGAAAGGTGGATCTTCTCAATTAAACATGTCATTCTTGATCGAAGACATAACAAAACAATCCACCCAAGGCAAGGCGTAATTAAAAAAAATAAAATTAACTATGTTATAAATTTTATTGATCAATTATTGAGTGGAGAGATTCAAGGAGATTAATTTCTTGATTTTCTCCATTAATTAAAATAAATTTCATGTATTATATGTTATTTTGTATTATTAGCACTGCCCCTAGCTTACACATAGCGGTGCTCTAATATAGAAAATAAATAAAATGAAATAAAGAGAGAATATCAATAAATAAAATATGTTATTTCAGCATTTGTTAGTAAAGTGTACGTGTTTGTGTATTCTGTATTTCTTTTTGTTCTCTCTTTAATTTATTCAGTTTATTCATCCTCCCATTTTTTTTTTTTTTGTTCTTTATTATCACTATCATTATAAAAAACATTAATAATTAAAAGAATTATATATTTCTTAATACTAAAGGACACATATAACTTTTAAAGGCTAATTTCTTTCGAACCAATTTGTAGATTTGGTAGGAAAGCTCTTGCAAAAGCTCATGGATCAAACCACAATCCATCTCTTGGTCTTTCTCGGATAACTGAACAATATTATATATTATTAACTGAGGTTACATTTTGTAAGCATGGCAATATTTTATTATTTTCCATAGCTTTTTATACACGTCGCAAATTTTATGTTAAGTTTTCATTCGGTATATGGACAAAAGTATCAAATTGATAAACTTGTAAAGTACAGATATCAATTTTATCAGTTTTTAAAACTGAGGTAAATTTAATTTTGATACAAAAAACAAAAATAAAATAAAATCACAAGTACCATTACGCATTTAATCCAATTAAAGAAAAATTACCATTAATTAGCATACCAAAAAGAGAGTCAACCATGAGTACTTTACAATATATGTGCATGGGTCAACAATACTGAATCATGTCCGACTGCTCATCAAATTAGAGTAACACAGCGTCACAACTGCTCTCTTATGTGAGTACTTATGGGCCTAGAATGCCCGATCATATTTGACTATTCATCAATATTTGGGCAAGATGGCCATAAAAGGTATATATCGATGATGATGTATATATTATGTTCATGGTTAATAATATGTATAATAACACTTTTGCGAAAATAAAGAATTTTGGAAAATAAAACTTTTAAGGAAAACGAAATATAAATATGTCATGAACGATGATGTCTCTTTTTTGAAAATAAAATAGATATAGTCGTAATGGGGCGACGAGAAGCCTTACGAGCATTTAAACTACTATCCGTGCATGAGATCCGAGGAATTAAAGATAAAGCAATTTTTACTGCGTTAATAAAAGTAGTAGCACCATGTAGAATTGCGAATTATCGTATTTATCTCGTTTAACAAATTAATGGCGGGGCGTTACAATATATTTATAATGAACAGAGATGAGTAATGAAAGATTAAGATTTATTCAAATACTATATATTTAATTTTACTCAATCATCTTTCATCACCCAACCAGTATGCTTAAGTAACAATATTTCTCTCTCGATCGTACATATAATATATATATAATAAATTCTTACATATAATAGTATCAGTCTGTTTGAATATCTTCTTTATCCCTATCAAGATCAGGAACAGACAAAATATTTTGATGATAGAGAAGCCATTCATCTCCATTAATGTAGGTAATATCCATGTAGAGAGCTGCTTCAGATTTCCCTAGTTGCTTTGTGTACGAGACCCTATATGTGTAATTTGCTCCTGGTCCCAAACATTGATACTCTCCAAAGAAGACCGTTCTGTATATATTCCGAATCATATTCAAACAACAGTAAAAAAAGGTACTTTGATAATAATAATAATAATAAAAACAACTAAATTAATGGATCGATTAGGCCACAAACTGATCTCTGGAGGGTTCTCTCCAATCATTCCAACCATCCGGAGCAACGACGCCCGGCATGTACGTATGTTGTAGAAAACACCAGAGTGGCATAAACTCCCCAAGCTCGCCCAAGCCATACTCTCCCAGTTCCACTGATGCTACAATTCACAAAGGAAAAACCAGTTTGCTCATTCATCGACTGCCTCCCATGAGCTGTGATAGCCCCGCTAATCACAATTATTCAAAAGGAGAAAAAATGGATGTTTAATTTATAGATTATAGTGTTCTGTTAAAATTGATTCTTACGGCGGCTAATTCATATATAATTGATGATGTTTCTGGCAAGGAAATAGATCCATCCAAGTGCAGGTGGACAGCTGGAGGATAAGGGCTACATTTGTGTGGTTCAACTTTCTGAACATTAAAAATTTAAACCCCCGTACGTAAAGAAGCTCCCGATTCATACAGCAAAAGAACTTCAGTTTCAATAATGCCCCAATAGGGCTCGACGCTTTGGTTGATCATCTCTTCTTAATCAGGGATGGCGTAAAGGCTAGCATTAATTTCCTCCTCAGTTATTACAAGGCAAATTAAGGCCTTCCTGCAGGCTAGAAGGTACGTTTGAACTCATCAATAATAAAAAAGAATTATTGCCAATCTCTTGAATTTATCACTTAAAAAGCAAGGAAATCTGTAGTATTCTTTCTTCTCGATCCTAATTAATTATGATAGTTGAGAGGTGGAAGAATGATCGATTTCCTTAAATTGATGTCTCAGAATTCCTTGCAGCTGCAGCTACGGAAGATGGTTAATTTACTATGGGCTATAGCACTGAAGTAATTAAGAGGGCGCTGAGGTGAATCTGGATCGGCCTTTCGCTCGGTTTCTGCTCTGTGGCAAGGTAAGGCTCAAAATCTGAGGCCAAATTAAATATATATATAAAAATTTAGTAAATGAAAAGACAGCCAACGAGGGACTTGCTGTCTGGGTTGAAAGCATGTGAAATATTGGCAATCTACTAAGAAAAAACATCGTACATGCATGTTTTCTCACACGCAAATTGAATAGATATTCATGCAATTGAAACTTTAAAGCATGTGATTGGCAATCTAGCTAAGAAAAAACAACGTACCGGCCTGCATGTCACAACTCACACGGCAAATTGACTAGATCTTCATGCAGTCAGTCAGCTGGCCGGGTTGAAATTCAAGCATGTGATTATTGGCAATCTACTAAGAAAAAGCATCGTGCATGCATGTCACGCAAATTGACTATATGTTCATGCAGCCTAAGTAATTGAAAGTAAGAAAGATAATTTGTGTTCGCATGTCGAGTTCAGATAGTGTTGAGGTATGGGTATAAAATTATATAGGTTAACCATAATCCGACTCATTTAATTAAACGAGTCAAACCCCTCGATCATAACCCTCTAATTTTGTATTGGGTTCGTGTTGAGTTCGCAGGTCATGTCAATAATTGCCTCTCATTATGTCATGTATTGGGTTTGGGTCGTATCGAAGTATAGGTATAAAACTATATAGATCAATCCTAACCCGACAGATTTAATTAAACGGGTCATCAAATTCATCAACTATAACCCTTTAATTTATATATATGTAATATATTTGTGTTGAATTCACAGATTATGTCAAAAAGTTGCTCGCGCGCCTAATTGAAAGCATGTGATTGGCAATCTACTAATTAAGAAAAAACATCGTGCAAATATGCATGTCATGCAAATTGACTAGATCTTCCCCAGTTCAGACGATCGACGAACGAAAAGTAATCTTTCTTGAATGTGCGTACAAACTGCCAGTAAATTGTTGAATCTTTCAAAGTCAAGGTCATGACCGAATCAGAACCTGCCCAACACTTACGCCATAGCATTCATTACAAATAATCAGCAAATTAGTAAAATCCATCTCCACCTGTTCTTGCAATTAATCATTATCAGTGATATTCGATATTCCTTCTGCAATGGATTCTGCAACCGGCCAGCCTCACTTTGTCCTAATACCACTCATGGCCCAAGGCCACATGATCCCCATGATTGACATGGCCAGGCTCTTTGCGGAGCGTGGCGTTATTGTAAGCTTGGTGACAACCCCCTACAATGCCTAACGATTTCAAAGAGCTATCAACCAAGCAAGAGGCTCTGGGCTCTCGTTTCGGCTTGTTCAGCTCAAATTTCCATGCCAAGAAGTGGGACTTCCTGAAGGATACGAGAACCTTGACATCCTGCCCTCAAGAGACCTACTGAGAAAGTTCTACAAAGCTCTCAGTATGCTCCAACAGCCACTAGAAAAACACCTCGAGAAAGAAACTCCCCCTCCAACTTGCATAATATCTGACAAGTGCCTGTCTTGGACATCCATCACAGCTCAAAACTTCAACATTCCAAGGCTTGTTTTTCACGGGATGGGCTGCTTCTCACTTTTGAGCTCCCATAATATTAAGCTTTACAATGCTCACAATTCTGTCAGTTCTGACTCGGAACCCTTTGTGATCCCTGGAATTCCCCATAGAATTGAGATAACAAAAGCCCAGCTGCCGGGAGTTTTTGTTGCCCTGCCTGACTTGGATGATTTCCGAAACAAGATGCAAGAGGCTGAATCAACCGCCTATGGGGTTGTGGTGAATAGTTTCCATGAATTGGAGCGTGAGTACATTGAGGAGTACGAGAAGGCTCTTAAGAAGAAGGTGTGGTGCGTTGGGCCAGTTTCTTTACGTAACAAGGAGAATTCCGACATGTTTGAGAGAGGTAACCTTAAATCACCACATAAATCGAACTCATATCTTTCTAAATCATTATTAATTCTAAAAATTTTAGTGAAACTTCATTTATCACCACTAATTTTTCATCATTTTTGCATTTATACGTACCCTTAAACTTTAAAAATTATTAATTTAGTCATCTCTCAATTAGAATTTTACATTAAATCTTGTTAAAATTTTCAAAATAATCTTGTATTTTATATATATATATATATATTCAAAGATTTAAGCATATATATTTTTGTAAATTCCGTTAAATCCTTACCAACATCTAAATTTTTGTAATTTTTTTCTTTTTTTTTTCCTAAAAAAATATAGGAGTATTTTAAGAATTTTGACACACATTCATCCATTAGGAATATTTAACGGAAAATTTTAATGGATGGGTAAGTTGAAAAAAAAAATTGAAAGATGAATATATTAAATTGACACTTTTTAAAGTTTAAGGGTATAATTGCAAATTAAAATGATGAAATATCAGGGGTGATAATTAGTAAAGTTTTCCATAATTTTAAATTACCACTTATTAATCCCAAAAGTTTAAGCGGATAGAAACTCATGATCTATATTCTAATACTATGTTAAATTATCACGAGCCTAAAAAACTTAAAATAATATATTTAAGCATTTAATTTTTATTGTAATAGGTAACAAAGCCTCAATTGACGAGCAACTTTGTATGGGATGGCTTAACTCGAAGAAACCAGGGTCAGTTATTTATGCTTGTGTAGGTAGCTTGTGCCGCCTGGTTCCCGCACAATTAACAGAGCTTGGGCTTGGCCTAGAAGCATCAAATCAGCCATTTATTTGGGTGATCAAAACAGGAGAAAGACATTTGGAGCTGGAGGAGTGGTTGGTGAAGGAAAGATTTGAGGAAAGGATCAAAGGGAGGGGGCTGTTGATCAAGGGATGGGCTCCACAGATGCTTATTCTATCCCATCAAGCAGTTGGAGGATTCATAACCCACTGTGGATGGAACTCGACGCTAGAAAGTTTGTGCTCCGGTGTGCCGATGATAACATGGCCTCTCTTCGCCGAGCAGTTCTTCAACGAAAAACTAGTCGTAGAAGTTTTGAGGATTGGGATTAAGGTAGGCGTCGAAATCCCTGTCAGATGGGGGGATGAAGAGAAAGTTGGGGTGTTGGTGAAGAAAGATGGGGTTGAGAAGGCAATAACCATGCTCATGGATGGGGGAGAAGAAGGTGAGAAAAGAAGAAAGAAAGCAAGAGTGCTTGGAGAGATGGGAAAGAGGGCACTGGAGGAAGGTGGATCTTCTCAATTAAACATGTCATTCTTGATCGAAGATATAACAAAACAATCCACCCAAGGAAAGGCGTAATTAAAAAAAATAAAAATTAACTATGTTATATATTTTATTGATCAATTATTGAGTGGAGAGATTCAAGGAGATTAATTTCTTGATTTTCTCCATTAATTAAAATAAATTTCTTGTATTCTATGTTATTTTGTATTAGTAGCACTGCACCTTACACATAGCGGTGCTCTAATATAGAAAATAAATAAAACGAAATAAAGAGAGATAATATCAATAAATAAAATATGTTATTTCAGCATTTGTTAGTAAAGTGTACGTGTTTGTGTATGTATTCTGTATTTCTTTTCGTTCTCTCTTTAATTTATTCAGTTTGTTCATCCACCCCTTTCTTTTTCTTTTTCTTTATTATCACTATCATTATAAAAAACATTAAAAATTAAAAAAATTATATATTTTTCTATGCTAAAGGATACATATAACTTTTAGAGGCTGGTTTGTAAAAAATTTCTTACAAACCAATTTGTAGAATTGGTAGGAAAGCTCATGGATCAAACCACAATCCATCTCTTGGTCTTTCTCGGATAACTGAACAATATTATATATTATTAACTGAGGTTAATTACATTTTGTACGCCATGGCAACATTTTATTATTTTCCATAGCTTTTTATACACGTCGCAAATTTTATGTTAAGTTTTCATACGGTACGTGGACAAAAGTATCAAATTGATAAACTTGTAAAGTACATATATCAATTTTATCGGTTTTTAAAACTGCGGTAAATTTAATTTTGATACAAAAAAACAAAAATAAAACAAAATCACAAGTACCAATTACGCATTTAATCCAATTAAAGAAAAATTACCATTAATTATTAGCATACCAAAAAGATAGTCGACCATGAGTACTTTACAATGTGCATGGGTCAACAATATTGAACCATGTCCGACTGCTCATCTAATTAGAGTAACACAGCGTCACAGCTGCTCTCTTATGTGAGTACTTATGGGCCTAGAGTGCCAGATCATATTCGACTATTCATCAATATTTGTGCAAGATGGCCATAAAAGGTATATATCGATGATGATGTATATATTATGTTGATGGTTAATAATATGTATAATAATACTCGGGAGAAAATAAAGAATTTCGGAAAATAAAACTTATAAAGAATACGAAATATAAATATGTCATGAACAATGATATCTCTTTTTTGAAAATAAAACAGATATAGTCGTAATGGGGCGACGAGAAGCCTTACGAGCATTTAAACTACTATCCGTGCATGAAATCCGAGGAAAAATAAAGCAATTTTTACTGCGTTAATAAAAGCAGTAGCGCCACGTAGAATTACGAATTATCGTACTTATCTCGTTTAACAAATGACAGGGCGTTACAATATATTTATAAAGAACAGAGATGAGTAATGAAAGATTAATATTTATTCAAATAATATATATTTAATTTTACTCAATCATCTTTCATCACCCAACCAGTATGCTTAAGTTACAATATTTCTCTCTCGATCGTACATATAATATATAATAAATTCTTACATATAATAGTATCAGTCTGTTTGAATATCTTCTTTATCCTTATCAAGATCAGGAACAGACAAAATATTTTGATGATAGAGAAGCCATTCATCTCCATTAATGTAGGTAATATCCATGTAGAGATCGAGTTGCTTCAAATTTCCCCAGTTGCTTTGCGTACGACATCCTATATGTGTAATTTGCTCCTGGTCCCAAACGTTGATACTCTCCAAAGAAGACCGTTCTGTATATATTCAGAATCATATTCAACAACAGTAAAAAATGTACTTTGATAATAATAATAAAAAAAAAAAACCACTAAATTAATGGATCGATTAGGCCACAAACTGATCTCTGGAGGGGTCTCTCCAATCATTCCAACCATCCGGAGCAAGGACGCCCGGCATGTATGTTGTAGAAAACACCACAGTGGCATAAACTCCCCAAGCTCGCCCAAGCCATACTCTCCCAGTTCCACTGATGCTACAATTCACAAAGGAAAAACCAGTTTGCTCATTCATCGACTGCCTCCCATGAGCTGTGATAGCCCCGCTAATCACAATTATTCAAAAGGAGAAAAAAATGGATGTTTAATTTATAGATTATAGTATTCTGTTAAAATTGATTCTTACGGCGGGTAATTCATATATAATTGATGATGTTTCTGGCAAGGAAATAGATCCATCCAAGTGCACGTGGACAGCTGGAGGATAAGGGCTACATTTGTGTGGTTCAACTTTCTGAACATTAAACCCCGTACGTAAAGAAGCTCCCGATTCATACAGCAAAAGAACATCAGTTTCAATAATGCCCCAACAGGGCTCGACGCTTTGGTTGATCATCTCTTCTTCATCAGGAATGGCGTAAAGGCTAGCATTAATTTCCTCCTCAGTTATTACAAGGCGAATTGAGGCCTTCCTGCAGGCTAGAAGGTACGTTTGAATTCATCAATAATAAAAAAGAATAATTGCCAATCTCTTGAATTTATCAGTACTTAAAAAGCAAGGAAACCTGTAGTATTCTTTCTTCCCGATCCTAATTAATTATGATAGTTGAGAGGTGGAAGAATGATTGATTTCCATAAATTGAATATATATTAAAAAATTCATAAATGAAAAGACTGCCAACGAGGGACATGCTGTCTGGGTTGAAAGCATGTGAAATATTGACAATCTACTAAGGGTGCGTTTGGAATTGCAATTTCGTAGACAATAAGTACGATTTTAAACCAAATCGCATAACATAAATCATTTGAAAACTACTTTTTTAAAAATTGCGATTTGAAAACGTAGAAAATCTACTTTCTCAAATCGTAGGTGAGATGGTGTTTTTTTTTAAAACGCATAATTTTAAAAGTTAATTTGCGATTTTAAATGTTAAACTGCGATTTTGTCAAACGTTTAACTGCGTTTTTAAAAATCACTTTTTTCAAATCATATATTTTATAATCGTGATTTTAAATCGCACTTTTTGAAATCGCAAATTTAAACGGACTATAAGAAAAAACAATGTACATGCATGTTTTCTCACACGCAAATTGACTAGATATTCATGCAGTTGAAACTTTGAAAGCTTGTGATTGGCAATCTAGCTAAGAAAAAACAACGTACCGGCCTGCATGTCACATCTCACACGGCAAATTGACTAGATCTTCATGCAGTCAGTCAGCTGGGTTGAAATTAAAGCTTGTGACTATTGGCAATCTGCTAAGAAAAAGCATCGCGCATGCATGTCACGCAAATTGACTATATGTTCATGCAGTCTAGGTAATTGAAAGGAAGAAAGATAATTTGTGTTTGCATGCAGATCGGATTTGGGTCATGTTGAGGTATAGATATAAGATTATATAGGTTGACCATAACTCGACTTATTTAATTAAAAGAGTTAAACCCTTCAACCCTAACCCTCTAATTTTGTATTAGGTTCGTGTCGAGTTTGCGGGTCATGTCAATAATTACCTCTCATTATGTCATGTGTTGGGTTTGAATCGTATTGAAATATGGGTATAAGACTATATAAATCAATCATAACTCGACCCATTTAATTAAACGGGTCGTCGACTCATCAATCCTAACTTCTTAATTTCAATGTAATAGGTTTGTGTTGAATTCACATATTGTGTCAAAAAGTTGCTGGCCTAATTGAAAGCATGTGATTGGCAATCTACTAATTAAGAAAAAACATCGTGCATGCATGTCATGCAAATTGACTAGATCATCCCAGTTCAGACGATCGATGAACGAAAAGTACTCTTTCTTGAATGTGCGTACAAATTGCCAGTAAATTGTTGAATCTTTCAAAGTCAAGGTCATGACCGAATCAGAACCTGCCCAACACTTAACGCCATAGCATTCATTACAAATAATTTGGTGATGATCACCAAATTTGTAAAATCCATCTCCACCTGTTCTTGCAATTAATCATTATCAGTGATATTCGATATTCCTTCTGCAATATAATGGATTCTGCAACCGGCCAGCCTCACTTTGTCCTAATACCACTCATGGCCCAAGGCCACATGATCCCCATGATTGACATGGCCAGGCTCTTTGCGGAGCGTGGCGTTATTGTGAGCTTGGTGACAACCCCCTACAATGCCTCACGATTTCAAAGAGCTATCAACCAAGCAAGAGGCTCTGGGCTCTCGTTTCGGCTTGTTCAGCTCGAATTTCCATGCCAAGAAGTGGGACTACCTGAAGGATACGAGAACCTTGACATCCTGCCCTCCAGAGACCTACTGAGAAAGTTCTACAAAGCTCTCAGTATGCTCCAACAGCCACTAGAAAAACACCTCGAGAAAGAAACTCCCCCTCCAACTTGCATAATATCTGACAAGTGCCTCTCTTGGACATCCATCACTGCTCAAAACTTCAACATTCCAAGGCTTGTTTTTCACGGGATGGGCTGCTTCTCACTTTTGAGCTCCCACAATATTAAGCTTTACAATGCTCACAATTCTGTCAGTTCTGACTCGGAACCCTTTTTGATCCCTGGAATTCCCCATAGAATTGAGATAACAAAAGCCCAGCTGCCGGGAGCTTTTGTTGCCCTGCCTGACTTGGATGATTTCCGAAACAAGATGCAAGGGGCTGAATCAACCGCCTATGGGGTTGTGGTGAATAGTTTCCATGAATTGGAGCGTGAGTACATTGAGGAGTACGAGAAGGCTATTAAGAAGAAGGTGTGGTGCGTTGGGCCAGTTTCTTTACGTAACAAGGAGAATTCGGACATGTTTGAGAGAGGTAACCTTAAATCACCACATAGCTAGATCGAACTCATATCTTTTTAAATCATTACTAATTCTAAAAATTTTAGTGAAACTATATTTATCACCTCTGATTTTTCATCAGTTTTGCATTCATACTTACCCTTAAACTTTAAAAAATGTTAATTTCGTCATCTCTCAGTTAAAATTTTACATTAAATCCTGTTAAAATTTTTAAAATAACCCTGTATCTTCTATATATATATATATATATATATATATATATATCAAGCATATATATTTTTGCAAATTCCGTTAAATCCTTACCAACATCTAAATTCTTGTAATTTTTTTCTTTTTTTTTTTTCCTTAAAAAAGATAGAAGAGTATTTTAAGAATTTTAACATACATTCATCCATTAGGATTTAAAGGAAATTTTTAATGGATGGGTAAGATGAAAAAAAAAAATTGAAAGATAAATATACTAAATTGACACTTTTTAAAGTTTAAGGGTATGATTGCAAATTAAAGTGGTAAAATATCATGGGTGATAATTAATAAAGTTTTCCATAACTTTAAATTACCACTTATCGATCCCAAAAGTTTAAGGGAATAGAAACTTATGACCTATATTCTAAAACTATGTTAAATTATCATTAATCTCAAAAACTTAAAATAATAATAATAAAATAATATATTTAAGCATTTAATTTATATTGTAACAGGTAACAAAGCCTCAATTGACGAGCAACTTTGCATGAGATGGCTTAACTCGAAAAAACCAGGATCAGTCATTTATGCTTGTCTAGGTAGCCTGTGCCGCTTGGTTCCCGCACAATTAATAGAGCTTGGGCTCGGCCTAGAAGCATCAAATCAGCCATTTATTTGGGTGATCAAAACAGGAGAAAGGCATTTGGAGCTGGAGGAGTGGTTGGTGAAGGAAAGATTTGAGGAAAGGATCAAAGGGAGGGGGCTGTTGATCAAGGGATGGGCTCCACAAATGCTTATTCTATCCCATCCAGCAGTCGGAGGATTCATAACCCACTGTGGATGGAACTCGACGCTAGAAAGTGTGTGCTCCGGTGTGCCGATGATAACATGGCCTCTCTTCGCCGAGCAGTTCTTTAACGAAAAACTAGTCGTAGAAGTTTTGAGGATTGGGATTAAGGTAGGCGTTGAGATTCCTGTCAGATGGGGGGATGAAGAGAAAGTTGGGGTTTTGGTGAAGAAAGATTGGGTTGAGAAGGCAATAACCATGCTCATGGATGGGGGAGAAGAAGGTGAGAAAAGAAGAAAGAAAGCAAGAGAGCTTGGAGAGATGGGAAAGAGGGCACTGGAGAAAGGTGGATCTTCTCAATTAAACATGTCATTCTTGATCGAAGACATAACAAAACAATCCACCCAAGGCAAGGCGTAAGTATAGAGAAGAGAATCTTTTGAATAATTAAAAAATAAAAATTAACTATGTTATATATTTTATTGATCAATTATTGAGTGGAGAGATTCAAGGAGATTAATTTCTTGATTTTCTCCATTAATTAAAATAAATTTCATGTATTATATGTTATTTTGTATTAGTAGCACTGCACATTACACATAGCGGTGCTCTAATATAGAAAATAAATAAAACGAAATAAAGAGAGATAATATCAATAAATAAAATATGTTATTTCAGCATTTGTTAGTAAAGTGTACGTGTTTGTGTATTCTGTTTTTCTTTTCGTTCTCTCTTTAATTTATTCAGTTTGTTCATCCACCATTTTTTTCTTTTTTTGTTCTTTATTATCACTATCATTATAAAAAACATTAAAAATTAAAAAAATTATATATTTCTTAATACTAAATGACACATATAACTTTTAGAGGCTAATTTCTTTCAAACCAATTTGTAGAATTGGTAGGAAAGCTCTTGCAAAGGCTCATGGATCAAACCACAATCCATCTCTTGGTCTTTCTCGGATAACTGAACAATATTATATATTATTAACTGAGGTTACATTTTGTACGCATGGCAACATTTTATTATTTTCCATAGCTTTTTATACACGTCGCAAATTTTATGTTAAGTTTTCATACGGTATATGGACAAAAGTATCAAATTGATTAACTTGCATGTAAAGTACAGATATCAATTTTATCAGTTTTTAAAACTGAGGTTAATTTAATTTTGATACAAAAAACAAAAATAAAATAAAATCACAAGTACCAATTATGCATTTAATCCAATTAATGAAAAATTACCATTAAGTATTAGCATACCAAAAAGAGAGTCAACCATGAGTACTTTACAATGTGCATGGGTCAACAATACTGAACCATGTCCGACTGCTCATCTAATTAGAGTAACACAGCGTCACAGTTGCTCTCTAATGTGAGTACTTATGTGCCTAGAGTGCCAGATCATATTCGACTATTCATCAATATTTGTGCAAGATGGCCATAAAAGCTATATATCGATGATGATGTATATATTATGTTGATGGTTAATAATATGTATAATAACACTCGGGAGAAAATAAAGAATTTTAGAAAATAAAACTTATAAAGAATACGAAATATAAATATGTCATGAACAATGATATCTCTTTTTTGAAAATAAACGAGAAGCCTTACGAGCATTTAAACTATTATCCGTGCATGAGATCCGAGGAAAGATAAAGCAATATATTTTTACTGCGTTAATAAAAGTAAAAGCGCTACGTAAAATTGCAAATTATCGTACTTATCTCGTTTAATAAATGGCGTGGGGTTACAATATATTTATAATCAATAGAGATGAGTAATAAAAGATTAAGATTTATTCAAATACTATATATTTAATTTTACTCAATCATCTTTCATCACCCAACCAGTATATACTTAAGTTACAATATTTCTCTCTCGATCGTACATATAATATATAATAAATTCTTACATATAATAGTATCAGTCTGTTTGAATATCTTCTTTATCCCTATCAAGATCAGGAACAGACAAAATATTTTGATGATAGAGAAGCCATTCATCTCCATTAATGTAGGTAATATCCATGTAGAGAGCTGCTTCAAATTTCCCCAGTTGCTTTGCTTATGACACCCTATATATGTAATTTGTTAGATATATTCAACATATTGCTTAAACTAACATGCGCAGCAAAAAACAAATAAGATAGGATTCAGGCTTGCCTCTAGCCATATTTACTCAAGCGTTTTCACGATCCATTTGAAGAACAAGAAAATATTATTTGAAGGATCTTCTAACCTATGCCAATGACTGTATTGCCGTACTAATGATGTACACAAGTTATTAATTTATAGGCTAGGTCAGGGACCCTCAAATATGGTAAATACCGTATTGTTCCTCCCATCAAGGAAACAATATTATTAATTGATTTTAAATCAATTAAAACGATTCTATTACGGTAATTTAATTAATTAAATTACTTAACCGTAATACCGTATATACTATTTATTTATTAAATATTAATAAATACTTCTTTATGTGGCATATAGGCCATATATGGAGATAATATATTATATTCTCTCACTTGGCATTTATGACACATAACCTTATAGTATTAGGTTCCTTAGTTTGGCCAATCACTTATGGAATCTTCCAATTCAAATAAGAAATGTTTTACACGAATCATGGCGGTAAAACCGTTATAAAATTAGGTCGTCCCTTCTAGGGTGTGCATGGGGCGGGGCGGTTTTTCGCCTTTTTTGGCCTCGCCCCGCACCTATGCGGGTTGGAAATTTCCAACCCGCAAACCGCACTTAATAAAGACAACCCGTGCGGGGCAGGTTCGCGCGGGACGGGGATTGCGGGGTGGGGCGAGTATTTTGAGTGTCATTTACGTAATTTTGATTTTACTTTGTAAAAAATAAAAAATTGAAAAAATACTGATTTTTTTAAGAAAAAAATTAAATTCATATTATTTTTTCACATAATCTTTTAAATGTAAAGTCAGATTTTTAGGGAATCCACTATGTTTCATTAAAGAAAAAAATTATAATTTCAAAGCTCCTTAAATTTAGTCCTTCAACATGTTGACACATATCTTTCAATCGTTCCTATTTCTATACAAGAACATTTTCCATGGAATTAGCCTTGTAAACTAAACTAAAAGCCCTATTAATTATAAAATAAAATTTTAAGAAACATGATTTCTTTTTCTTTCTTTTTTCTTTCTTTTTTTTTTCTGTTCTCCTCTGTGCGGGGCGGGGCGGGGTGGGGTGGGGACCCGCATTTTTTAAAAGGCTAAATCTGCAACCCGCCCCGCCCCGCATAAATTTCTCAAATTAAGACCCTAACCCGCAAAAAAAAACCGGAAAACCCTGTCCTCTGCGAGGCGGGGTGGGGCGGGTGCTCCAGGGCGGGGCAGGGATTGCAGGTTTTGCACACCCCTAGTCCCTTCCATGTATCACAATGTAAAACACTCCTTATATGAGTACCTTATGGATAATCAAGCTTTATGAATGAACTTCCTATAAGTCATTCGAGTCCAACTTTATTTATCCTCATGGATAAAATAACAAATGTGCACAAAATCATTATTATAATAACTTTATGTCTATAAACCAAAAAGAGACAAACCAATTTAACCAAGTAAAAAATAAATTAATGAGTTTCATATACTCCGCATGACTTTATTCTTTCTTTACCGGTAAACTTTAAGTCATGGGATCCGCAATCCTTAATTCAGTACTTATATGCTCAATAGACCTTTTTATGACTTTTAATGTTATCTCTCGTACTGAGATACTTGATGTCGATTTACTTCTGCTTCCACTCTTTATTTTTGTAAAATAAGACTATAGTAGAATTACCGCAGAGTATCTTTATGATCTAAGTAAAATCGACAATATTGAGACTTTCAACAAAATGTCTCATTCATCATGCCTGTGTACTAAATTAATAGCACGCTAGATTTTTAGCTTTCTTGGTAGACGTAGCAACTATAGTCTACATACTGCATTTTTAAGATATATCTCTCAATAAAAAGATATATACCCTAAAGTAGACTTTCTACTATCTACACAATCAGCAAAACTCAAATCTAAACAACTAACCACCTCCAAATGGAAAGTGTATCTTTATGTTAAGTTGTACTTCTTGGTTCCTTGCATATACCGCAAGACTTTATTTGCATCACTTTATTGACCTAATATTCTTATTGTCAGTCATATGGTTATGCATAATACAGATGCTTAAAGAAAAACTTTTCATCTGCCCTTATTCCAATACCTTTTGGGACATTAATCTGTATTTAATTGGTCCCTCTTAATTGCTACTGAAGGTGCATAATCCTTTATTCTAAATCTTTCTAAAACTTTTTCAATGTAGGCCTTCTGAGACAATGTTAATATTCTTTATGTCTCTCTGAATCTCTATGTCAAAAGACATAAGAGGTTTCACCCAAATCCTTCATTTCAAAGTTTTGTGAAATGAACTTTATGTAGCAAACCTAAATCACCACTTGCAAATATATATATATATATATATATATATATATATATATCTCTACATATGGGTCTAGAAATATTACTTTACTCTCACTGACCTTAAGGTATATATACTAATTATCAAGGTTTTCAATAAACAATAAAACAATTACCTTGTAAAAAGTATATCTCCGATAAGAGATCTATCACAACCTATAAATAGAATTATTTAATTAGCAAGTATTCTGACTGTTATTTTATAAAACCTTTAGGTTGTGTCATGTAAACTTTATCTTTAGGATCCCCATTCAGGAAAGTTGTTTTCACATCCATTTGATGTAGCTCTAGTTCAAAATGAGCTACTAATGCTATGATTATCTTGATGAATCATTCTTAAACACTGGAAGAATTTTTCATGATAATCAATGCCTCATTTGTGAGTAAAACCATTGGCTACGAGTCTAGCTTGACTTTTAAGCAATGGATTTATCTCTTACTTCATGGCACTGAATCACAATGTAGAGTTTTCTTCACTCATAGCATGTAAAAACAATTTTGGATCATCTTTATATCCAATGTCAACATATCAAACTCTGGGAGATATATAACATGATCACTAAGAATTGTTGATCTCCTTATTCTATAGAATTTTTTTAATTCTACTTCCTCTGCATTTTGCAATGGGAGAATAGACTTTTGAACCTGTTTTGTATGAGTTGGTTGTTCTAGAACTGATTGTGGCTCAGGATAATCAATTTGATTTTCCCTGAATACAATCAATCATCCTCTATGAGAAGGAGATTTGGCCAACTCTAGTGCTTCCTCAAATTCCAATTTGTGTGAATGAGCACTCCCACTAGGTTCCGTATCCTCTAGAAATTTTACAATCAACAACTCTAGGATTATATGAAGGATAATAAAACATTAAAACCCCTTAAAGTTTACTAGATAGCTTATAAAAGATCCGCTGGTTGTCCTTGAATCTAATTTCCTTCGGCGAGGATTATAAATCCCCTCTTTAGTAAGGCAACCCCATATGTGTAAATAATTTAAACTTGGCTTCCATCTATTTTATACTTTAAAAAGTGTCGTAAGAATAACCTTAGATGGAATCCTGTTTAACATATATACAACGGTTTTTAAAGCTTTACTTTATAAAGGTAATAACAGATTAATATTACTAATCATTTCCCTTTTGTGTGTACCTACCTTAATACTCTATGCCTATATTAGATCTTATGATCTTCATATTGTTTCCCTTCTTCTTATAGGTATTGAAAGCATTCAATACCCCACCTTGAATATTTAGAAGATAGAGATACATAAACTTTATATGGTCATCACTAAAAGAGATAAAAATATATCTGACCATTTAGGCAATGAGTATGAAAAGGTCAACACCTTTCAATGTACATGATCTCAAGAATTTTAAAAGGCTCTCTTTGGTACCTCTAGTAGTCTTGTTGGTATGCTTTCCCTTTATGCAGTCCACACAAGTACCAAAGTCATTAAATTACTGACTTTTATTTTCTGTATGGAGATATATTTCAATCTTCAAAGCCATAACAAGAGCATTTTTTAAATTCTCAAAGACTCTACTTTACGTCAACATCAGTATGTAGAAACAAACAAATAATTTTGTTTCAAAAATTGGGAGGTAGGTCAATTTTAAATATGCTTTAAACAAACCCCAACCAATATTTCACCAAAAATAAGAAAAATTTCAAGTTTAAAATAAAATTGAAATTTTTAACAAGCCAAACCAGAAAATAAATTTCTAAAAGATTATGGAATATAAATCATTTTTTAGGTAAAAAATATAACTGAATCTCAAAATTAACCTATAGATCCCAACAACCTCAAATTATAAACACGTGTCATTTATTTTAAAAGGACTCTGCATTTGTGTTGACAACGTGGATTGTTAAATAATAATCAATCCACGACATATTTGAATAAGTCACAAAAAGATATTCACGACATACTAGATATATGAGATTATCTTTATTTTAAGTCATTTCTTACACTTCATGCAATCTTTCTTTATATGCCCTTAATTTTCCTTATTGCATGAGAAATAAGTATCTTGATTGTCATAATACTTTAGCACCTTATTCTCATGCTTTAAGTGTTGGACATGATTGCGTTTATCGGTCCTTCCCTTGACATGAGTAATCATGTGAAGACTTTATGAATTCTCTCATATCCTTGAACACACATGATTAGAAGTTTATTTACTAACCATTTATCCTTACGTGTGTTACAAGATAAAATTCTACACTTAGAAGAAAGAATTAAAAAAATGAAATAGACCAATAATGACTCAAAAAATCTCAATCTTTAGGGACTTAAGCTAAACTACAAAATCCTTCATTCCCATAATGGAATTAGAAACTCTCAAATGAAAAAGCATATTAATTTTTTTCCAATCAAAAAAAATATTACCATAAAGTATTGAAATATAAAACTACCAAAGTAGAGTAATATGAATAGATGCAATAACCAAACAATAAAATAAATACTTTAATGCTATGAAGTAACTTTATTTTAAATTCGTCAATGCCAATTTAAATAGTAAATTTCAACCTACCTATGGGTAAAGGTTGCATCACGCATGAAATTTACTCTTTATTAATAAGACTAAAGCAAATTTAAATATTAAAAAATAAAATTTTTCGTACCTGTGGGCAACCGAGAGAAATTTTACTTTTAATACTAAATTTGTTATCTTATTCTAATTAAGTCATAAAAAATAAAAACTTCATTGTGGGGATAAGTAATTAAATTTATGAATTAACTACAAGACGATGTCAACTTTATTTTAAATTAGCCAATGTCAATTTAAATAGTAAATTTCAACCTACCTATGGGCAAAAGTTGCATTACGCATGAAATTTACTCTTTATTAATAAGACTAAAGCAAATTTAAATATTAATAAATAAAATTCTTCGTACCTGTGGGCAACCAAGAGAAATTTTACTTTCAATACTAAATTTGTTATCTTATTCTAATTAAGTCATAAAAATAAAAACTTCCCTGTCGGGATAAATAATTAAATTTATGAATTAATTACAAGACGATGTTAATTTTTCCATATGAAGTTCATGTGTATGATCTTAATGCAATTATTATAAAATCGAGATGCTGTGGCTCTCCCAAAATCATAATAATCACGCTGCAGTTTATGAACATCTAATAAAAATTCTTTATAATGTTCATATGTGTAACCTGATGTAATTATCATTAAAAAACTAGGATGCTGTGGCTCCCCAAAAAAAAATTATTATGATAATTACGTGTGTGTAATCTTGATGCAATTATCATTAAAATTTGGGATGCTGTGGTTTTCCCAAAATCATCATGATAATTGCGACTTCATTAACATCTAACAACTTTATAGATGCCTCCTTAATAGCCCCAGGAATATAACAAACCAATACCTAAATGGGGTAAATAGCATTTTTCAATGTGCAACCAGGTGAGTTCTCAGGAAAGTGAGGGGGGTCACTTGGACACACTTAAATCCCAAGACTTTCCTAACCAGAACTTTTCTAGACATTGCATTCTTAGATATTATTGTAAACACGCCAACATATATGGTATTGTTAATTATTTTTAGGCCTAGGCATCAAAAAATTTATATTTAAACAATATAAATACAAATATAAATCTATGCATTTAAATAAAGTAATTTATTTACAACAATGTAAATAATAAAAGCATTAAGAAAACATAATGGCCCAAGGGTTCAGACTCTTTACACTTGGTGAATCCAAGTTTTAAGCATCACTGAGACTTTAAAGGCCTGATGGGTTGCTGCATTTGGGCCAGCCCACTTAAATGTTCCCTCCTTTTTTTCTTTTTTTTCCTTTTTTTTTTTAACTGAATAGGGCATCTTGGGCTGACCCAATGGGTTAGCACTTGGATTGGGCTGACCCGAATGGGTCAACCCACTTGATATCAGGTTGGACTCATGGGTTTTAAACCCTACCCGACCCATTATCCGACCCGACCCGTATTTTTCTCAAAATTTGAAACCCTAAATTTCAATCCAGCCGCCACCCCTTCTGCCGCCGCCTTCTCTTTCTCCCCATCCACCGGCCGCCAATCCCACTGTTTCCTCATGTGACAGCCACGACAGCCGCCGCTCAGCAGGTCACGGCGCCGTTCACCCAAGTACCAGGCGGCCAGTGAAAGGGCTGTCGATACTGTCATGGGCGACCCTTGGGGGGCCGCCCATCATAGTGACAGTCAGAGGCCGCTTGGAAGCGGCCTCTCCTCTTTGGGCAACAGCGCCGCTGTGCCCAACGGCCAGCGGCATTTCTGGATGGCGTCCGTGATGGCATCTTTGAATGGTGTCCACGATGGCGTCTCTGGACGGCATCCACGGCGATTTCAAAATTGCCTAAATGGTCCGAAACGATGCCGGCCACGAAAAGGGCCGGCACCAACTTCATGTGGCGAGAAACCACTAAAACCGCCGGTGAATGGCTTGTGCTAAGGAGCAATCCGCCGGTGGATATCACATTGTTCGTCCATGGGTTTCAAGTACGGTGCCTAAGTGTTGGTGCTTTACTGTAATCTAACAATCCTCTTATGCACACATTCGAAACATCAAACACGTACAGTTCGTGAACAATAATAATAATAGGCTGATTTTTGTTCCATATGGAATAGTGGAACAAACAACATGTTGAAAAAACTAATGCCCATATTTTTTTTTCAACCGTTCGTGAACAATAAATATAATTTCAAAAAAATTATGTTCACACAAAAAAAATATTGAATTCAACAAAAACTTAATGCTAAACAAAATAGCATAGAGGTTGCTCTGATACCACATGTTAGATATATTCAACATATTGCTTAAACTAACATGCGCAGCGGAAAACAAATAAGACAAGATTCAGGCTTACCTCTAGCCATATTTGCTCAAGCGTTTCCACGATCCATCTGAAGAACAAGAAAAAATTATTTGAGGGATCTTCTAACCTATGCCTATGACTGTATTGCCGTACTAATGGTGTACACAAGCTATTAATTTATAGGCTAGGTCAGGGACCCTCAAATATGGTAAATACCATATTGTCCCTCCCATCAAGGAAACAATATTATTAATTGATTTTAAATCAATTAAACGATTCCATTACGGTAATTTAAATAATTAAATTACCTAACCGTAATACCGTATATACTATTTATTTATTAAATATTAATAAATACTTTTTCTTTATGTGACATATAGGCTATATATGAAAATAATATCTTACATAATTTGCTCTTGATCCCAAACATTGATACTCTCCAACAGGGGCGAAGGGAGGGGGGGTCGAGAGAGGGCAACTACACCCCCTCAACCCCCAAAAAGTTTTCTTACTCCCGGTAAAACTCCTCTGAATACTTTGGTTGCTCACCCTCAGCCACTCATTAGGGGGCATCCACGTTACCGGCAAAGCTTTTCCAGTCTTTCAAGGATTTAGGTTGCTCACTGTTTAAGATTTTCAGTCCTTCACGATTCAGTGTTTCAGAGATATAGAAATTAGGTTAGAATCACGAAGAAGGATGACAATACAAACGATGTGTTTTAAGTTTAGTATTTGGCAAAACGCACCGTTTAAATTATAAATTGAAGTTAGTTGATTTGCGTGTTGCGATTTGCGTGAGACCGTGAGTTGCGTGAGGGGATTTGCGAATTTAGATATGTTGCTTAAAGCATATTTGTTAAACGTTGCGTTTAGTAATATACAGAGTTCCATGATCATGACAATCTGTTTCGTAATATGTTGACATTAGCCTACATAAAAAGTTAAAAACATAAGTATATATTGAATTTGTTGCAATTTCAATTTTTCAAAGTTTCAAACAACTTCTTTTCAAGTCAAGCAAATTTCTCTTCTTTTCCAAGAATTCAAAATCAATTGGTTAGTTTTTTTTTTTTTTTTGGTTCAGAGAATCAGAAGTGATCAATGAAAAGAGTCAAAAGTCCGCCTAGAACATAGCAAAAACTCAACCTTTTTTTTTTCTTTTTACAAATTTTTTTCGATCTTAAAATATTTTAGATATGTAATCAAATTTTTACACTCATTAATTTTTTAAATTTATTATGTATATGTAAACTTTTATATTTAAATTGTTCTTTTAAATTAATTGTTTATGAATATATATAGTTTTTGCGACATATTTTAATTGTATAAAATATATAATTGTAATCGGTTGAAATTATAAAAAAAAAAAAAAAAAAAACAACAACAATAATTCTATTGAGGTCCAATCAAATTATAAACGAGCTCATGTTGAGATAGATTTAGCAAATTGATCCATAAATCCTTGTTTAAAAAAAAAAAAAAAAAAAAATCAATTACCATTCTAATATTGGGCATTAAAAAATAAATTGTAAGTTACATTTTTTATATTTTAAACAAAAGTAAGAGATTTTGTTTAAAGTGTTTATTTATTTCATAACTAACATTTTTAATCAATTTTTGTTTAACTTTATTTTTTTTATTCTGTCCCCTAAACCAAAATTCTGGCTCCGCTACTGCTCTCCAAAGAAGACCGTTCTGTATATATTCAGAATCATATTCAACAACCGTAAAAAAAAAAACGTACTTTGATAATAATGATAATAATAATAATAATAATAAAAACAACTAAATTAATGAATCGATTACGCCACAAACTGATCTCTGGAGGGGTCTCTCCAATCATTCCAACCATCCGGAGCAACGACGCCCGGCATGTATGTTGTAGAAAACACCACAGTGGCATAAACTCCCCAAGCTCGCCCAAGCCATACTCTCCCAGTTCCACTGTTGCTACAATTCACGAAGGAAAAACCAGTTTGCTCTTTCATCGACTGCCTCCCATGAGCTGTGATATCCCCGCTAATCACAATTATTCAAAAGGAGAAAAAAATGGATGTTTAATTTATAGATTATAGTGTTCTGTTAAAATTGATTCTTACGGCGGGTAATTAATATATAATTGATGATGTTTCTGGCAAGGAAATAGATCCATCCAAGTGCACGTGGACAGCTGGAGGATAAGGGCTACATTTGTGTGGTTCAACTTTCTGAACATTAAACTCTCGTACGTAAAGAAGCTCCCGATTCATACAGCAAAAGAACATCAGTTTCAATAATCACCAAATTTGTAAAATCCATCTCCACCTGTTCTTGCAATTAATCATTATCAGTGATATTCGATATTCCTTCTGCAATGGATTCTGCAACCGGCCAGCCTCACTTTGTCCTAATACCACTCATGGCCCAAGGCCACATGATCCCCATGATTGACATGGCCAGGCTCTTTGCGGAGCGTGGCGTTATTGTGAGCTTGGTGACAACCCCCTACAATGCCTCACGATTTCAAAGAGCTATCAACCAAGCAAGAGGCTCTGGGCTCTCGTTTCGGCTTGTTCAGCTCGAATTTCCAAGCCAAGAAGTGGGACTTCCTGAAGGATTCGAGAACCTTGACATCCTGCCCTCCAGAGACCTACTGAGAAAGTTCTACAAAGTTCTCAGTATGCTCCAACAGCCACTAGAAAAACACCTCGAGAAAGAAACTCCCCCTCCAACTTGCATAATATCTGACAAGTGCCTCTCTTGGACATCCATCACTGCTCAAAACTTCAACATTCCAAGGCTTGTTTTTCACGGGATGGGCTGCTTCTCACTTTTGAGCTCCCACAATATTAAGCTTTACAATGCTCACAATTCTGTCAGTTCTGACTCGGAACCCTTTTTTATCCCTGGAATTCCCCATAGAATTGAGATAACAAAAGCCCAGCTGCCGGGAGCTTTTGTTGCCCTGCCTGACTTGGATGATTTCCGAAACAAGATGCAAGGGGCTGAATCAACCGCCTATGGGGTTGTGGTGAATAGTTTCCATGAATTGGAGCGTGAGTACATTGAGGAGTACGAGAAGGCTATTAAGAAGAAGGTGTGGTGCGTTGGGCCAGTTTCTTTACGTAACAAGGAGAATTCGGACATGTTTGAGAGAGGTAACCTTAAATCACCACATAGATCGAACTCATATCTTTTTAAATCATTACTAATTCTAAAATTTTAGAGAAACTTCGTTTATCACCTCTAATTTTTCATCTTTTTGCATTCATATGTATCCTTAAATTTTAAAAAGTGTTAATTTAATTACCTCTCAGTTAGAATTTTACATTAAATCTTGTTAAAATTTTTAAAATAACCCTATATTTTCTTTATATATATATATTCAAAAATTCAAGCATAGATATTTTTGTAAATTCTTTTAAATCATTACTAAAATCTAAATCCTTGTAATTTTTTTCTTTTTTTTCTTTTCCTAAAAAAAGATAGAGGAGTATTTTAAGAATTTTGACACACATTCATCCATTAGGATTTAACTTTAAATTACCATTAGGATGAAAAAAAAATGAAAGATGAATACACTAAACTAACACTTTTTAAAGTTTAAGGGTATGATTGCAAATTAAAGTGGAAAAATATCAGGGGTGATAATTAGTAAAGTTTTCCATAACTTTAAATTACCACTTATTATCCCAAAAGTTTAAGCGAATAGAAACTCATGACCTATATTCTAATACTATGTTAAATTATCATTAATCTCAAAAACTTAAAATAATAATAATAAAATAATATATTTAAGCATTTAATTTATATTGTAACAGGTAACAAAGCCTCAATTGACGAGCAACTTTGCATGGAATGGCTTAACTCGAAGAAATCAGGATCAGTTATTTATGCTTGTCTAGGTAGCCTGTGCCGCCTGATTCCCGCACAATTAATAGAGCTTGGGCTCGGCCTAGAAGCATCAAATCAGCCATTTATTTGGGTGATCAAAACAGGAAAAAGGCATTTGGAGCTGGAGGAGTGGTTGGTGAAGGAAAGATTTGAGGAAAGGATCAAAGGGAGGGGGCTGTTGATCAACGGATGGGCTCCACAGATGCTTATTCTATCTCATCCAGCAGTCGGAGGATTCATAACCCACTGTGGATGGAACTCGACGCTAGAAAGTGTATGCTCCGGTGTGCCGATGATAACATGGCCTCTCTTCGCCGAGCAGTTCTTTAATGAAAAACTAGTCGTAGAAGTTTTGAGGATTGGGATTAAGGTAGGCATCGAGATCCCTGTCAGATGGGGGGATGAAGAGAAAGTTGGGGTGTTGGTGAAGAAAGATGGGGTTGAGAAGGCAATAACCATGCTCATGGATGGGGGAGAAGAAGGTGAAAAGAGAAGAAAGAAAGCAAGAGAGCTTGGAGAGATGGGAAAGAGGGCACTGGAAAAAGGTGGATCTTCTCAATTAAACATGTCATTCTTGATCGAAGATATAACTCAACAATCCACCCAAGGCAAGGCGTAATTAAAAAATAAAAATTAACTATGTTATATATTTTATTGATCAATTATTGAGTGGAGAGATTCAAGGAGATTAATTTCTTGATTTTCTCCATTAATTAAAATAAATTTCATGTATGATATGTTATTTTGTATTATTAGCAGCACTGCACCTTACACATAGCAGTGCCCTAATATAGAAAATAATTAAAATGAAATAAAGAGAGAATATCAATAAATAAAATGTTATTTCCGCATTTGTTAGTAAAGTGTACGTGTTTGTGTATTCTGTATTTCTTTTCGTTCTCTCTTTAATTTATTCAGTTTGTTCATCCACATTTTTTTTTTTCTTTATTATCACTATCATTATAAAAAAATAAATAATTAAATAATTAAAAAAAAAACTATATATTTGTCAATGCTAAAGGCCAGGACACATATAACTTTTAGACACTGGTTTATAAGAAATTTCTTACAAATCATTATGTAGGAAAGCTCTTGCAGATCGAAGCTCAGGCCACGATCCATCTCTTGGTTTTTGTCATAGAACGAACAATATATATTATCAACTGAGGTTACATTTTGTACGTATGGTAACATTTTATTGATTTTCCATGGCTTTTTATGCACGTGGCAAATTTTATGTTAAGTTTTCATACCATAGATGGACAAAAGTATCAAATTCATAAACTTGTAAATACAGATCGATATCAATTTAATTTATCAGTTTTTAAAACTGAGGTAAATTTTTGATAAAAAAACAAAATCACAACTACCAATTACGCATTTAATTCAAAGAAAAATTACCATTAATTAGAACACCAAAAAGAGAATCAACCATCAGTACTTTACAATGGGTCAACAATACTGAACCATGCCCGACTGTTTATCAAATTAGAGTAACACAGTGTCACAACTGCCCTCTTATATATGTGAGTACTTATGCATGGGCCAAGAATGTCAGACCATATTTGACTATTCATCAATATTTGGGCAAGATGGCCATAAAAGGTATATATTGATGATGATGTATATATTATGTTGATGGTTAATAATATGTATAACAACACTTGGGAGAAAATAAAGAATTTCGGGAAATAAAACTTAAAAGAAAAACGAAATATAAATATGTCACAAATGATGATGTGTCTCTTTTCGTAAAATAAAACAGACATAATCGTAGGGATGGAGCCAGAAGTTCTTATGGGCAGGGGTCGATCGCCAAAAGAAAAATTTGGTATGGGCCAGTAAGCTCAATTTTTTTTTTTACCTTATATTTTTTTATTTTTTAAATTTTTTTTCCCACCTTATAATTTTTTATTTTTAGGAAATTGGGGGGTGGGCCGGGGGGCCATGGCCCCTACCGGCCAGCCCCCCTCCCTCCGTACCTACATAGTTGCAATGGGGCGATGAGAAGCCTTACGAGCATTTAAATCACAATCCATGCATGAGATCCGAGGAAAAATAAAGCAATTTTTACTACATTAATAAAAGTAGTAGCGCCACGTAGAATTTTGAATTTTTGTATTTATCTTGTTTAATAAATAGCGGGGCGTTACAATATATTTATAACGAACGGAGATAAGTAATGAAAGATTAACATTTATTCAAATACTTTATATTTAATTTTACTCAATAATCTTTCATCAGCTGCACCCAACCAGTATGCTTAAGTTACAATATTTCTCTCTCGTACATATAATAATAAATTCTTACATATAATAGTATCAGTCTGTTTGAATATCTTCTTTATCCCTATCAAGATCAGGAACAGATAAAATATTTTGATGATAGAGAAGCCATTCATCTCCATTAATGTAAGTAATATCCATGTAGAGAGCTGCTTCAGATTTCCCCAGTTGCTTTGCGTACGAGACCCTATACGTGTAATTCGCTCCTGGTCCCAAACATTGATACTCTCCATAGAAGACCGTTCTGTATATATTCAGAATTAATCATATTCAACAACAGTAAACATTAACGTACGTACTTTGATAATAATAATAATAATAAAAACAACTAAATTAATGGATCGATGAGGCCACAAACTGATCTCTGGAGGGGTCTCTCCAATCATTCCAACCATCCGGAGCAACGACGTCCGGCATGTATGTTGTAGAAAACACCACAGTGGCATAAACTCCCCAAGCTCGCCCAAGCCATACTCTTCCAGTTCCACTGATGCTACAATTCACAAAGGAAAATCCAGTTTGTTCACTCATCGACTGCCTCCCATGAGCTGTGATAGCCCCGCTAATCCCGCCGGCGACTTCTTTTGCTATTGAATTAATGGTGCACCCCTGCCATATATATATATATATATATATATATATATATATGTCCATATACAATATCTTATTGGTAAGATATTTACTACACGCACAAATACCATCTAGCAAAGCATACATGTTCTTGATGTGGAAGGTTTGTGGTACCTGATAGAGAGATCTAGCGCTTCCAAAAATGAAATCAATGGATCCTTGGATGAAACATTCGATGAAATAATGCCTCCCACGATCATCATTAAGTGTGTCTTGGGCTCCATAAAACCCACATCCATAAAATGCAGCCCTGTCGCCTGCAATTCGAAGTGCCACTGCCTGACCTCCAATAATCCCCTGTGGTGGGGAAGGAGCTGTGTTCTTTTGAAAGAAGCAGAAACAAATTAATCAACAGAAAAATTCCCATAAATGGTCCATTAATTAGGAAATTTATAAGCAATATAATCTTACATTTATGTGCATGTGTGCATGTCAGTTACGTACCTTAAAGCTAATATTGTAAGCAGTAAAGTTGGAAGCAAAAATTGCAACTGAAGAGCTGTAGGCAGTCCCTCCGGTGGAATTTGCGGTGTCGTTCCATTCTATAGCTGTATTAAGATATCCCTGACCTTGAAATATCAGATTTGTCTTGTTGGCCTCCACAACCAATTTTTCCCTGCCAACATTTGGTAATCTAGCTTATTGCTTGCAAATGTGTCTAACACGTCTTTTCTCTTAATGATGAAAACTCTTTGTTTTTCTAATGATTAGAAAGAGAAAGGGTTGAAAATTTTTGTATGAAATAATGACCTGTAGGTACCAGAATCAATGATGATGAGGGTCCTGGTGGGGCTATTCTCAGGAACAGCATCTACTGCCTTCTGGACGCTGCTAAAATTTGCACAACCCTTCAAGTCGACCGTCAAAATGAGTGCCACTTTGTAGATGGATACGAGCCTAGACTTCCATTTTCTTGTGTCACATCTTCTCTTAGGCTTCCTCCGATGATGATGGCTTCTATACAGGATATGGGACAAAAGATCCTCAACCCCACTTTGCTTGACAACCGTATTGTAGATAGCAAGGTAGAAACTGTCCGGAGCACTAATGGCAGTACTAGTATTTGAAGGAGGGACAGTATACAGGGTGATGATGCTGGACAGGAGTGCAATGGCAAAGGCAGAGAGCCAAAATAAGGCTGTTTTGATTCTCATGGTTAATGCTGCGGTATTGAGTTAAATGTACTGTATCATTGAGTATTTAAAAGTGGGTTTAGGGTTTCATCATGTGCCAACATGGTGAGTGCTTCGTGATTGGCGTGTGAGGTACGAAATGTAGACACACGGGAAAAAGTGGAGAGATGGTGATTAGGAAGTTGGCTCCAAAAAAGTGATTGTATGGGAAAGAAGGAGAAAGAAAGATGGGCACCAATATTGAAGAGAGGAAAGTAGAGAGAAAAATGGGCAGCAATGAAGCAAGGAAAACTCACACGCTAAGCCAGAGAAATAGAGCAATGATGGAAGTGCCGAAAGTGTAAGGGATGTGCGTGCGTTTGTTCAGGTGGTGGCTCCTTCACTACTTCTGAGACAATGCCGAACTGGGTAGTGGGATTGGGAGGCTCTGGCTGATTATGAAAATGACTGCTGCAGAAATTGAGTTGGGTTCTTCCTTCTTAGCAACAATGCACGATTCAAACAAGCTTACGGCATTGAGTTTTAGAGGTATGTCAATGGCACCGCCCTCGTTCATTGGTGGAGTAGCAGGAAATCTTGGCCCCGTAAATCCGAATGAGGTAATGCCATCATAAGGATGGTCACGTGGGTTTGTCCTCTAAGTTTCACATTATTGAATGATTTTGAGCTGGTTAAAGCAAACATGCAATCTGTGATCATCTTCATATGATCTTTCACCCTGAATGGGCCGGTTTGGAAGTGGTCAAATCACTCCTTTAATCGAAGGGAGTGGCTCACCCACCCGCAATAGCCACCTTTGTGGCTCAGTGCAAGTGTTGTCATGCTCGTGTCCTAGACCATTCATTTTAAAACTAAACCATTGCATCCCCGCAATGGTAATTTATGCCGTGATCAAGGTTGACGCAATTGTGCTTGTCAAACAAAACAGAAAGATAGTTCGTATTCCAAGTATTCAACTCTTACCACTGTGTACTTTGCTTCAAACAAAACTTCCATTGATACTCTTGACGGTAAAACTCTCGCCCGATTTTCACTTCACTGGTTACAAGCTGGAATAATTGTGCTATATTAGTAGTCCCTAAAATTCTGGTGTTAATACTTGTCACGTTTAGGCCTCTAGCAATGTCCAACATTTCTTGTCCTTACTTTCTATTGGGCCTAATAACTCGACACCCAGCCTATTGACCAATCTGCCCACGCCAGTAAAACCTTTACCGGAGTCGCAGGAACTAGGAAACACAACAATCGGAGCTAGAGCCTCCAATGAGGGTGTACCATGTGGCCAACCATTTCGGCAAAACTCCTATACAAGGCGGCCAACACCCATGTAAAAAGGAGAATTCCACCTCCTCTTGTAAGTTATCTTTTTCTTACTTAACTAAGATTATTCTTCCCAAGTTATACTAACTTGAGGATCAGAGAGTCACCTCGGCCCCGGTCAACTATTCTAGCACTTTTTTTTTTTCTTTTTCTTTTTCTTTTTCTTTTTCTTTCCTCATATTTTAATGGCACAAACACTGGTTCCACCAGGTTGTGTACTCCAATTGGTTAAAATTGGTTATCCAGTACCAAAAGAGCAAAAAAGATGAGTTCGAAAAGTAACTTAATCAAAAGAGATTTACAAAAACCAACCCAAGCGGGAAGGGAAACGAAGACTTTGCATCTCTACTTTTATAATCACGTGTTGATGACTCGACATTGGCGAACCATTTTCTGAAGCATGGACGTCCCTTTGAAGGTCACCATCTGACAGCAGCTTCTTCGGTATTTGCTAAGCTGCAGCATGGTACACAGAATTGTGATGCAGGGAAAGTTAAAATGCAAGCTGAAATAGAAAGCACATGCAGATGCATATTAGCATACCTGGTCAGGTTTCATTCTCTCAAAACCAAATCTGTCCGTCCATATGGATTCTGCTTCTACAGCAGCCGGGAGGACAAGGCTCTTTACATTCAAGAAAGCCAGCAGCTTCTCAATGCAGGAAAACAAGATTTGGAAGTAGCCCTGTAAGGCGGAGTTCCGTGACATAAAAAACCAAACTTGCACGAATATTGCCGTAGGTGAAAAATAAGAAAACTAGCAGAGAAATATTGATTCTCAAAGAGCATATTTACAGTCCCAAACATAGTTCAACACATGCCAAAACTAATCATCATGAACATAGTAATAGGGTGCTGCTCTTCGGGAATACTAGCATACACCTGGTCGAATATCTCCGACTCCAAAGGCATCTTTTCTATTTTTTTTATTTTAATCTACAAGAGCACTGCATAAGAGCAATCACTTTCCCCCCACTGATTCTTTTATCACCACTGGTTTTCCAACTGAATTTTAAGAAAGATATTTCCATCATCAGTTCTGAGTTACATGTTTGTAAAGGTAAGTATGAATCGTACATAAGATTGCAGAGGATTATGTCACACCTAAAAACCACAAAAATAACAGACTACAGAGTCCACCTGTATGTAAATCTAGGGAAAAAGTTGGGTGAACATGCAGATAATTGTGGTATAGTGTTGACCAGGGATAAAGGTAGATTTCAAAACCAATGCGTTAATGGAGGGCAGGGGTGGATGGTAACGATTAGTAGCCAAGTAAGGCACATTAGCTTCTCACCTTTCCATGGTTACCATTACTTGTTGCAACTAAAGGGAGTTCTGCAACTTCTCGCCCAAAAACTCGAAGAATTCCCGCTGATACAACGGATGAGCTGCAATGTTGGTAAACGAGACTGTTACCATATCATACAGTGAGATAGCACATAGGTTAGACCTTAGATATAGAAGACCAGTTCTTACTTGACCATCAGTATTGCACAGTACATTCCGCCAAATTCTTGACCCCTTATGTCCCTTCTGTGAGAGAGAGGCACAAGTTAATAAGAAGAAAAATATCGGATAAAGATGGCTAAACATGTACTTTAAAAGCACATTAACAATAACAAAAATATCTTATCTCTCACCCATAAACCATGGCTGGAATAAGGTCGCGTCCACTGATTGAGTCAATTATAGGGGCAAAGCAATCCTGAAATACAGATATTAACTTTCAATTAAATATTACTCGCAGTTCATTTTTACATATATGAAAAATGATTCATTGGTTTCCCTCGCATGCATTACATATATGATCTCACTAAGCATGAAGCTTAAAAGCAATTAAAAGGGCTAAATGTACAGCAAAGACTCCATATGCATCTCTAGGGTCCAAGCATGAGATGTGATGAATTTCTATTACAGTAGCAAATCACAAGTTCCTAGTGGTTGGACAATAGATCGCAATGGTATAAGGGAGATACAGGAAAAAAAAAATTTGCAGTTTAGGAGAATACAATCAACTGCTGCACAAACCTAAAAACAGTAAAAGTTTTTCAATTAAAATGCAAAACCACAGCATCATAGTGAACATGTTAATCTGCTACAAGAAAAGGTGGTCAAATGCAGATCCTGTGAGAGCACGCAGGTACTTTAGGCAGTGCCAAAACACACGCTTTAAAGCCAGTATTTCACCACCAATTTTTTCAGCTATAGAATTAAATTGGAACCATTTATCAAAATCAGGAACTTTATGGATTGCTACTCTAAGGCAATAATCAATTCACTTCAATTGTTATATGTATTCAAAGCCACTTTATGATGTATCCAACTAATTAATTACTTCAGATCCAACAATTAAGGACAATATCAACTACTGCTGGGATTACTTACAATATGAAAATATATTTATCAAAAACTTCAAGAAAAGAAGTATCTACACAGCCTGGGGTGAACTTACATGGAAGATGGCAACAGCCTCTGAAAGATAGAACCTAGTTTCAGGAGAAGCAATTTTACCACTAAGAAGCCTCCATCTAACATCAATATCATTAATGGACTCTAAACCTCTCTCCTGTTGCTTTCTTATTATAACATCCAAAAGAGAGTCTGGGAGCTTTTCAGGTCCTCTTACAAGCAACTTCTGCAAAGTAGAATTTATCCTGGTGCAGTCCATGCTACAGAACCACTCCCCTTCTGGCAATTCCTGTTGTAAAAGTGCATCAACATTTTGATCCAGAAAGAGAGGTGCATGTCCACTGGACAGGAAAGAAGAGTTGTTCATACAAAGTAATCCAAATAGAAAACAAAATAGAAATCATTTATGTGCACACCTTCAGATATGCCATTTTTTGATCCCTCAAACAGCCAACATGAAATTCCATCTCACACTGGCATGATAGTAAACCCAAAAGAGTATAGAAAATGTAATTAGTTATTCAGTCATTAGCAATGATAAATTCATAAATGACATTACACGCTCACATCAATTGAGAGCTCAAATCTGACAAAAGATGGCATGAAACAAGGAGATTACCTGATCACAAAGTAAAATTGTCCTTGGACCAAATCCTGATTTGCTAAAATCATAACCTCTGCATGCGCAGGGTTAAAAAAAATGTCAAGCTATGGCTAATTCAAACAGGATTGACATACAAAATATATATTATGATGAAGGTAGCATAAAAGTGCCGTGTATCAAAAAGTAGATAATGACAAAGCCCATAAGCTTCAATAGATTTCAGACAGAAACAAAGAGTAATTATTACCTGCATAACACACATCCACTAATGTCAGCTTCTATGTTTTTGACAATACGGATGCATCTCATAGTTATATCTTCTATAGGATCAACCCCAGAAACCCTTCCAGCTGCAACAGCATTTTCATTATGCTCCACAAATTTTTCTCTTTGGAACTTATTCTGGCAATATGTACAGTACCAATCACCACGAGGAATACTAGTTAAAGATGCACATTCTGCAGAAGCAAATAAGTATGTACATCAAAATCTACTAAGGCAGACCACCATTATGTGAAAATTCAAGAGAGACAACTAATATAGTCAACCAACATGATGCCACAGATTATGAAAAAAGCACATAAATAATGAGCAAACTTTGAACAGCCTCATAAAAAAATCAGGGCATTAAAGAGAGCAACCACATTTTTCTTTTCAAAACAAATTGAAACCCATTACAGATACACATCATTAGCACCCATAGGCCCATAAATACTTGGAAATTGAGGAAGACAACCAAAAGCACAAATGTGATGCATACAGACTGCATAATAGGATAAGGAATTGAACATACAGATTAGAAATCCAATTTTGAAGCTAGAGTGGTTGGACTTTAGGTCCATAATTCTAACATTGAAAAAAATAAAACAATTTAAGTTAAAATCACAAGTGTCATGTTTTTTTTTTTTTTTGGTGCACGTGAGCGTGTAGAGGGGGAGGGGGGGGTTCAGAATTGAACCCATGATCTCATGTTCCAATGTAAAATGCAAAAACACCCTTCATAAACATGAGCAAAGGTCTGATTCCCCCTTCTTCCAACAGGGGCCAAAGAAGAAGTTTAATTATATAAGTAAACAACCAACTCACCCACTTAATTCAGTATGCTACTCATAATTTATATTTCACCTTTGTGGAAGGCCCTTGGGCATCCATCACAGAGCAAAAGATTCCCACCATCTGCACAAATGATGCATAGGTTATCATTATCTTCGGCAGAATACTTGCGGCCTTTTGAGAGAGATACTGCCAGTTCATGAAGAGACACCCCATTGGATGTGTAAATGTATGCATAACTGCAAATGAGCACAAACACCATCATAGAATTTAAAAGAAACGGGTTATTCAAGAACCAGGAAAATATCTCATGCACAAACTTACGGTTTCCTGCGAGAGGCCCAGCCAGCATGAGCTTCAAACTGTGAGGGGCTGACCTGCATGTTAAACATGAACAATGTGAAAAATATTCAAGTATACTCCAGTACTTAGATGCACAAGAATTAATAAATTTACCTCATGATTGCAACAACGACAAAATATACCAAAGCCCCTTTTATAACCCTCAAGTAATTTCTGCCAAGGAAACAGAGATACGTAACACATCAATAAAATACAAAAATATGTAAGCATTTGAGATGTTTATCTCAACAACCTGTCCACGTGCGTAATAGGCCACTTCAGTTCCATCAGGCAATCCACCTTCCTCAAAAACCAACTTATGGAACCGTTGATATCTTGAGAAATAAAAATAAATAAATAAATAAAGACATCCAACAAATGAAAGAGGTTATCTACTAGTTAAAAAAGCAAAGGAACTTAAGCAACAACCATGCTAAAAAAAACAAACAAGAAATAAAAAATACCAACTTTGTTGTTATTTTCCATGGACTTTTATTTTGCGAAGGGACACACATAGAAGCACTTTTGGACGGCCTTGATATCAAAACTGACTTTGATGATCTGCAAATAACATCAAGAGAAGCATATAAATAACAGGAAAGGATAAAATTTAATAAAAATACTGATCACTACCTACAAACTACATAGTGAAAACATAACCAAAGAACCAAATTGATTATTTCCTCACCACAAAATAGGCTACATCAAAAAATAACTAAATAAATAGACCAAAGAAGATACTGACTTCGCGGCTATTTTCCATGGTGTCCTATTTTTTGAAGAAATACAAGCAGAAGCACTTTTGGAGGACTTTGAGAAGAGACCTCGTTTTGGAGACCTGAAATAACACAGTTGGAAGCGTGTTAAAAGAAAAGAAAATTTTAAAGTGTAAATAGGAAAATCGAATGCATGTATTGTGCGTATGAAAACAAAATAAAAGAGTATCTGGATAAGAATACTGTAAACCAACAAAATATAATGAGAAAAAATTGTTCCATAAAATTATGTTCTTGCAAATTCCATCTGGTTCAAGAGCATTAGATCTAAGAGATAAAGATAAAGTACTCGCAGTGAATTGGAAAGGAAAAACTAATCAGAAATAAGCTATATGCAAAGCAAACCAATAAGACCATAAAGATACCAACTTCGTTTTTAACTTCCATTGACTTTTAAGTTGTGGAGAGACAGAGACTGAAGCCTTCAATTGACCCTTATTTTGTGGAGAAATAGAAACTGAAGCAGTTCTGGGGGGCTTTGAGATCAATACTGGCGTTGATGACCTAAAACAAGGTATATAAGAGCATATTGTAAAAAGAATCTGAAGATCAAAAACATACACTAGCATAAAACCAAAATAAAGATATATCCCTCAAACTATACCCTTGCACTTACCACATCGTTCCATAAATTGGAAAACCCAGTTCATTTCATGTCACTTGAAGACATGGTGTGACATTAAGAAATAGTGAATTTGTCAGAGTAGCTTGTTGTAGCAGAACCAAATCCATTTAAAATGAGTAAGACTTAGGATTCTTATCAAGAAAGCAATAACATCTTAGAAGTATGAGAATTCAATTTTTGTTGGTAGACTTTCCCTCCATTATCGCTTGATTGCATGCAATATATTGTGTACACTTTTCCTATCTAAATCCACTTCACATGTAACTGCAACATTCGATGAGCTGACAAAATATTAATAACAGCAGTCTACCAGGATATAGAAAATCTGGGGACCATCACACACTCTAATAAGAATTGACATTTAAACATTTCTTCTTTTTTTCCCCTTTTTTTGTATCTTTTGTTTGATAAGTAGACATCTGAACATTGTTACTTTTACGAAGAAAAAAAAACTAGCTAATTACCCAAAAAAAAATAAAACAAAAACAAAAAAGATGATTACAAACCATAGTGAAATGAACTCCACAATTTTACTGTCCACCAAGAAAGCAACATAAACTGCAAAGCTGCAGAAAGTAACTTGTCAAGAAACTGTACCTGAGTTTTTTACCATCTTCGTGAGTACGGGTCCCATGAGATTCCTGTAAATCCACACATGAATTGCATAGAAGCCCTACATTTGCCACACAAGACCTAGGAAGGCATCCTAGAATGTTGAGCACCCACCACAATCAACAAATTTAAAAAATAAAATAAAAAGGCTAATAGTCATATCCTGTCAATTTTTCTGCTACAAGAATACGAATAAATCAGAAATAATAAGGTAAAACCCACCTTTGCATCTCCTACACGTAAAATATTTGTCTTCAGGTGGGGAACCAATGATGCTCTGAATTGTTGCCTCCACCGTATGCAGAGGAGAGGCCCTGCATGCCTTCACCAGGTCCAGCAGGCTCTTTCCATTTTCGAGGCAAATATACTGTGCTGCCCGTTTGTACGTCTTACAAGCATGAATCTCAAACTTTGACGGCGGAATAACCTACAATAATGGAGAGAGAAGAAGCAAAGAAGTAAATGCATTAATCATTAGCTAAAGTGCCTAAAATGCTTAATTAGAGTAATATCCAATACTAACTCTGCATCCTTTGCATGAAGTACACGAGCACAGAATTCCACCACCTCTAATCGTGCCACGCAGACCAGATCCCTGAGACTAAAATACCACCAATTTCAGCCTTAAGACATTAGAATTATACTCTAGACTTATCATCAAACATCAATATTATTAAACAACATCAACCTGGTTGGTACCCATGTAAACCACCGTCACGCCGTCGAGCAAACCAGTCTCAAAAAGCTCCTTAACGGTCATCGGCTTCTTATTAAGCGCAATCTTCTTCGACATTTTTAATTCCAACTTATTCTTCAGCGTCTTCGAGGCACTCACTCCACCCGTTGCCTCCCCATCTAAATTCAAATTTGATTCAATCTGAGCAGCTTCTGATGAATTTACTACACTCTCCATCGTCGGCTCGACCTTCGGTCTCTCCGCCGATATGGGCGTGAACCCCCACACTTCTTCTTTGGGAAAATCGTTCTTTCCCCCACTACTCTCGGCAGAAACCACTGCAACCTCGACGTCTCCTTCCTTGGCTGGAAACTGTACCAGCTCGCTCTCTTGCCCCTCTCTACAAATGGGTATTCCCAAATTGCAATTGGGTCCGCCGCCAACCACAACTTGGGAAGCATTGACATTGATTTCTTGCTCATCCGAGCTCCTAACTGGCTTATCATGGCCGTTCTCAGAAATTTCATTAGACCAATTAAACCGAGACTTTCTTTCACGGGTATAAACAATTAAACCCTTCACCACAGATCCTTTGAATCTCTTACAATCACTACTACTATTCTCAGAAACCTCGACACAAGAAGAACTCGCCTGAGTCGTCTCGGCCCGAGTCCCACCACCGAGTGAATCGCCTACCTCCAGCTCTCGCTTCATGTCTCTCGCGAATCGGCCCCCAAATCTGTACAACCTCCCCAAAAAAAGAGCATCAGAATACACTGAAAAACCCCTAAAAAATTTCCAGGGTTTAGAAGGTGAATTGGTGAACGAAGAATGTACCTGATAAAATCAGAGGAGGGCCATGAGAGATTGACGGGCTCAAATCGGCGACTAAGGGAACGTAGAGAAATGTATGGATCTGGGATTAGGGTTTTTGGAGTTCAGGGTTTCGTTAACTTAGATTTGAATTGAAAGTGGGAACCGAAGAGATAGAGGTCCAGAGTGACCACAGGTCCAAAACTTAGAGAGAGAGAGAGATTAAAGGCCAAAGAGGAATCGGGGAGAATGGCAGGATTCGTAAATAAAACAACCATGAAAATTGAAAATTGAAAATTGAAAAAAAAAAACCACATTAAAATTTGACTGTAAGGCCAGCAGTTGTTTTTCTGTTTGTCTTTGAGAATTGAGAAGTGATTTTATTTTCTTTTTTCTTTTTTATCCTTTTTGTATAGTATATTTAAGTAGGCCATACTCGCACCCTTCAGCTTTTAAGAGAGAGAGGGTCTCGAAAGTCTTAGAGAGAGAGAGAGATTGTGAGGAGTTTGTTAGCCATCCACGCCTTCCCCCTACTGGTGATGGTTTTCTTCTTGCTCTTTTGGGTTAGGGTTGTTTTTTTGTGTTTTTTTGGGTAGTTTAGTTGGTCTCCTAGCCAGTAGAGCTATGGGGTTTTAGTCCCCCCGATTTTTCGGTGGTGGTTTTGTCCCTTGACAGAAGATTTCACGAGAGATTTGGCGTTGGGGAACGGCGGCTCGGCGTGTCTTCAGCGAAGTTCTGACCGTGCTTCCTTGGTGTTTGTTTGGTGTCAGATCTACTCACTTCTGCCGGGTTCTCAAAGACACAGACCTCTCCACGGTAGTCGCCGGCCTTCTCCAGTCCTGCAACCTCCATACTCGGCCATGACACGCTTTCCTTATCGGCGCGTGGCCTGCACGCGCCAGGGAGGTCACTCCCTGTTCCGGCGCGTGTGGGTTGCGGCATGACTTCCGGGGACGTGGCTGGTGGTTTTCAGTGGTTCGGGTGTATCCGGTGGCGTCTGTTTTGAAGAGGGAGGTCCCTGGGGGGCGCGTGTGCTCCACGCACAGCCACTGGAGACGGCGTTTTCCGGTGCCGGTGGTCTGTGTTGTTTTCTGTTGTTGGGTTTTTGTGTTTTTTTCTGACAGTTTGCTTCGTGCTTGTATTAATCCAGTCTTTAGTTGTATCTCAAATTGTGTGACCGATTCTTTGTGCTAGTAAAGGTTTATGTTAACGCATAGACACTAGTCTGGTGATTGGATTTGTTTAGTTGCAACTGTCTGTAGTTAAACTCATGCTGGTTGTACACCCTTGGGGTGGTGTTCTGTTTGCCGTTTTCGGTGTATTGTTTGTAATATGTTTCCAGCAATGAAAGTTCTAACTTTCCTTCAAAAAAAAAAAAAAAAAAAAGTAGGCCATATATCAGATAACTTAAAAGCTTTGATATTATAATAAATGTGACTTATTCATGCTTCTTCTTATTTAGATAGCTTAATAAAAATGAAACAATTAAGAGGTTTACAGATGGGGAACAAGATTCTCCCCATTTTACTTTAAATATAAAGGAATTAGTTCATAATTTTTATCACAGCATTTAATAGCGTATATATTGTTTATGTTGTCAAATCTTTTGAAATTTTTAAATAATATAATATGAGTAATGATTCAATGCCACCCAAATATACAATTTTTCACCACATTGCCACATTGGCAAGGTGGTCCCCCACTACTTTTTAAGTTTTTTAATTTTTTTAAAATAAATTAAAGTGAGGGACCACCTTGCCACATAGACAAGGTGGTGAAAAGTTGTATATTTAGGTGGTAGTGAATCATTACTCATATAATATTACATACGTATGCCGTAAAATATAATATGAACCATGAAATGATTTCTCACCATATTTAAAATGAAAACAATCGTGTTTAGATAAATGGAACCGGCTCGAATGAACGCAATATTTGCTAAATGAAACATAGGTTTATCATATTATATTAATATAATAAACGCTATCTTAAATTAAACACTTTACGATTTTGTTTAAAATCGTGTTTTTTTGGCTTATTCCTTTTTATTATCTTAAAAAAAAAAATACTAAATTATATGTATCCAAGCGTGTAGGGGTGGAAGATGAGTCCAACCGCTCGTGAACTCAGCTCGACTCAGTTGGATTAAACTCGATTTGATCTAGATTTGAATAATAAATGAGTCATTTATTAACACAATAATATGTTTGAATATTAAATGATACATACTCATATAAACTCAGCTCGACTCATATAAGCTTGTATAAACTTGTATAACTTCATTTTTACAATTTTTTTTTGGTATTATTTTCATTTTATAATAAGAACATCTTAAGTATATGATAGATATAACTTGACTTATTGTTGTAAGTTTAATTTTATAGATTTGTGTGTACATGAGTGTGTTTGTAAGTATGTGTGGTTATATGTGTGTATATACACGCATGTAATTTGCGTATGTGCATAATGAATTTATATACATATATATGTTGGGGAAATTATCATCCCCTAGGCAAATGGGTCTATACCCAAACAAGGGCCCACATAATCATACTAGCCAAACTTGACTAGCTCTGTCACTAGATTTTTAACAGAATCCTATAACACCTTGAAAGCTGTATTTATAACATATGGAATAAGATACATGATTCAAATATCCTATGAAGAGTAAGTGTTACACTCTCCTACTCTCCCACTCAACCTCTATCTCATCCCACAAATGATCCCACTCAACCATGACATGAAGGTGGAACAATACGGTTGAAAACTATGTTCTTATAAATAGGCTACTACCCTAGGTACAAAAGACACTCTGATTATATATTGAAAATATACAAAAACTCTCGACTCATAATACTCTCGAAAATGGCCCACTAACTTAGGCATTGGAGAGAGGACGTCAAGAGACCCCCCTCTGACGCATTGTTTGTTTTTCTTTGCAGATTATGAAGAACAAGGCAAATGAAAGATCCACACATCACCAAACTGAAAACTGTTATAACAATATATAAACTCGAGATTATATTCTTTAAGATTCAAGTTAATTTATTTAATTAACTAAAGCAATAAAATTCTAAGTAATTAATTAACTAAAGTAATAAAATTTTAAGAATACTTAATTTATTAATGATTAGTATGGATTTACGAAAAAAGTAAACAATCATGATATTTACTTTATATAAAAAAAAATATAAATTAATTTAGCAGCTCGTGATAAGATCGAGTTTGATTCATGTTCGAAATAAAATTTAAACAAGTCAAGCTTAAACATAATATCTAGCTCAGTGATAAGTTCGACCTCGACTCGTGTTCGAAATAAAATTAAATAAGTTAAACTTTAATATTCAATACTCGACTCGACTTGGTTTAAATACAACCCTACAAGCGTGTCATGTGCAATAGTGGGCTTGTTTGTTAAGTGCTGGAACATTACAGAGTAGTGGTCACTACTGTAGATGTACTCTCTTTTTTTTTTACTTTTTCAAATTTCCAATAACAATCAACATCAAAACATTCTCACTTTTTATATCAAAGCAATAATTTTTTATTACTATTCAAATAAAAAAATTAACTACAATACAAATTTTTTTCATTTTTTTATACAAATTCTTTTTATTTTATATCACATCATCACTTTTTACTAATTTTAAAATTAACAACCCATTACTATGTTCTGTTTTGTTCTTTGCCAAACAAGCTCAATGATACTGAGCATGTTTACTTTGTTGCCATGTTGGGGCAAAGTGTTAGGTCCATAGGACCATATCTTTCTCAGCTTTTTGCATTAAAGACCAAGAGAAAGGTCCATTCCTAGATCAAATGGGCCTTTAAAATTGAATTCAAACTCCAAAGCATCTTTGGAAACTCGTTCGGCCCATCCATTGAAGTGTATGCTGATGTGTGTTTTAAATAGTACTCGCAAGCGCACGAATCGTTTGCAATATAGTGTGTGCAAGTGCGAGGTCGAATCCACAGGAAAATGGTCAAATATTGGTGTCTTGTTTAATCAACCTCATTTTAACCTAGTTCCAAAGGTTTGGGAATTGATTTAAGAACAAAAGACTAAATAAAAGAGATGGAATGAAATATGCAAATTAAAAGAGAACTAAGGCTAAGAAATCCACCAAACCAAATCTTACAACTCACACTCTTGGTTTCCCCTTGAACACCCAAAGAACATTAAGCTTAGGGTGTCATTCAAGTTTCTTAACCATAAACCCGAGAACCATTAAATGAATCCAACACATAGATAAATCACAAAGAGTACCAATTGAAATCAAAACATCCAATGTATCATTTAATCACAATGGATATCATCATTCAAACCGATAAAACAATGTATTCATCGGTTGAAACACATAAAATGTCATTTTTCCACCACTAACCACATTCATTGCAAAAAATAAAGTTTTAAATTAATGGAACTTGAACAACTAATATGATATATCATTAAATGTGCAAGTGGTACAGCAAGATTGTGAGTGTCATCAATGAAAATGTTTCATCATCAACTCTAGTTGAGGTTACTAGCCTTCCATGACTAAGAACACCACAAGAAAATGATGAACAACCATATAAATGAAAGAAAAGCTTTACAAAGAGAAAGTATCTGAAAATAAAACTACTGAAATACACTACAAGATGCACGAAATTAAACCTATCTACTGATTTTCTGCTCTATTCTACTTCATTCTCTTCTCTTTCAACAAGGAGGCATGGCTATGGCTTTTATAGAAGAAAGTTAGGGCTAGAAATGACTCATCTACCTTCCTCTAGGGTTCCTCTGCTGCTAGAGACAACCAAAAACACGAAACCAACGTGTTCTGCTGCGAAAATCAGAGGGAGGACTACTTTTTGGCTTCTGATTGGGCGTTCTGGCGCACTCTGCAAAAGCAGTTTCTGGGAAATTTCGATCGATCGACTTCGGGCAAAGTTTCGATCGATCGAATTTTAAGTTCGATCGATCGACTTTTCAGGACCTCTGAATTTCCAGTCATTTTTTTATGAAATTTGTCATTCCTCTCTTATTGTCCAACAGAAACAGAAAACACAAAAACTAACCAAAACATTAGAAAATAATAAGGCTAAAGGTCTAACTAGTGCAAATCAAGGGGTCCAAATACACAATATTTGGCACTCATCATATACCAAATCCTATTCCACCCAAGGCCAATGTAAAAGAAGAAAAAAACGACGAAAGAAAACACCCCCTTTATGTGTAAACAATGTGGAAATTTTCCCATGTATTCAAACTATTCATAATGATAGTCTGCTAATACTTTTAATTTTAAATAGAAGATCAACCCAAACCTGAAAATATTCATTAGTTGGCATTGGGCAAGAGTAAAGCATTTTCGCTCCTAGGTGGTTTGACTATAATTTTGCATGTTATGGATGTTTTGCACAAAAAATATTGGAGTTAGGATTTTGATCCTGTGCAATAGTATTGTAGCTTATGCGGGAGCCTATTCGGATCTTACCTGTAACGCCCTGTTTTTACAAAAAGTGTAAGTGAAATTTTTTTCAATTTCTATATGACATTATGACGCCATCAGAGTTAAAAAATTGACAATGAAAATATATTTTTTCTTAATAACTGGGAAAATAACACTTCAAAGCTGACTGAATTACCTCATTATATAAAAATATACAAACCTTGTGTTCTGATATATTAAATATACTCAAAACAATAACATACGTGCCACATGTGATACTTAATAATACGTAACCATTGTTTTATTATAATACAAACCAGCACATAAAAATATTACATATTAAAAGGTCTCAGCCTTAAACATAAATATTAGTAGTTCCCCCCTTCCTTCCATCCATCCTGTATAAACTTGTATGAGATTGTGGTTATCACTACAATCTCATATTGTGGTCATATGAGTCAACAATCTTCAATAACAAAATAAAATACAGCATCATTTAAAAGTACATTATACAATCATATGATGACAGTTATATGTATGCATAATCTCTTATACTCATTTTTGCCCCAAGACTTAAACCCTCAGTCATTGCCTTCGGAATTTAACCATTGCTCTTATTAATAATTATTTCCTTAAGGACTTAAACCCTTGTCTTATTATTATTGGTGATTACTGATCAGTGATTGGAGACTCTAACCACCTTTGGTCTTATTTGAACCTATGGTCTAAATCAATATTGCCTCGGGGACTCCAACCATCGATCTTTGCTATGGGACTTTAACATTCGGTCTTTAGAGATTGATTGATAGTGCCTTGAGACTTTAACTCGCAGTCTTTGCCTCGAGACTCTAACACGTACTCTTTGTCTTGGGACATTAATCATTAATCTTTCTTATTAGCAGGTTCATAGTTCTCAATAGTCTAATATGTAATGACAATTTATCAACAGGTTCATCATACATGACAATAAAAACAGGCATATTTCTAAATAAAACATGTTCCACACAACTCACATACAATTAAATAAAACAGAAATCACGTCATCAAAGACCACCATGTATCATCCCCAGTAAGTAAGAAATACTCACAACAGTGATATATGCAACTTTGAACATGTAAAATGCCAAACAACTCGTATACAATTAAATAAAACATAAATCATTACATTACTAAAGACCACCACGTATCATCCCCATGCAGTGAGTAAGAAATACTCACAATTTTTTGCTTCAAAGTGATCCACAAAAAAGATGACTGTATAATTATATACATGTAATTAGTATAAAATACTAAGAACCTATTTAATACTTTTAACACTTCTGACTTCTAAACCACTTAACATTATTTCCTATTTTCGCTTGGATATTGCCACATATTATTTTATACGGACATTATTACGGCATCTATTAGTACCCTTAAATATCTATATATCAAAACAGATCTCATAATAGCATTAACATGCTAAAAGCATAATATCCTTCTTTCTTTTTCTTTTTTTAATAAAAATAGATATAACTATTAATATTATTGAACTTACAATAGAGTTTTGCAACCCAAAATAACCGAATCTTTATTTAGATACTTTTAAAGCAAGTACTGTTTAAGTTATTTTAACTAAAACACTGAGATACCAAAAATATGTTTAAGCCAACACATGGCTTATTTTTATATTAAATAAACATAAAATTTCATTAATATAATAAATGAGTTTTACACTTTTAAAAACAAGTTGATAGAATGACGACATCTTTAACCATTATTTTAATCTTATAAAATATTGGCAGAATAACGACATTAGTTTTAGTAATGCCTAAAAATACTTTTAGAATTTTGGGCGGCATAACGTCATCATTATGGATAATTCCTATTATACCTTTTATAAAATTTGGCAGAAGAACGATGCTTTTGTAACTAGTGCTTAAAAATCCTTTTAAAATTTCAAACAGTGTAACGGCACATTTATGAAATACTCAATTGAATTTGAGAATCATAATGGCGTATTTAGTAAATATTTGTACAATTTTGGAATGAAAAACTTTCAAAGCATTTTTTAAGCACATAATGGATAAAATGATGTACATGACTTCTAAATATAAAACTCATGAAATAAATGATTGGAAACTTAAGAAGACACATCCAGGTAAGGTTGGAACACTAGAAAAGAACTCCAAACTTGCCCAAACAATTATGGCCGTGGGTAGGGAGAGAGTTTCTTGAAATGAAATGAAAGTAAAAGAATGGAAGATGTAGCTTTGTATTTATAGAATTTTAGAAGCATGGGATGGTGACACATGGCATATGATCAAAGCAATGAGATTAAGCCATCTCTCCCTCACACATGATGGCTGGCCAAGTTGGAGAATTTCCCACAAAATATCCTAAAATCTAATCATCACAAAAATAAAATAAAATCAAATGATATATAATCCAATCATAGCAAATTCCATTCTAACTAAATTTGGCATTTGTCTTTACAAGAAATGAAACTGAGTTACAAATAGGACTAATTGGTTACAAAATATCACAAAGGAATGCTTACTTGTGGCTGGCTTTAAATGAGAAGAAATCATCAAAGCAAGTAATGATGATTTTTCAATAATATCTCTTATCTTCATAATCTTATCAGTTAGTTAGGTAATTTTATCCGTAGATATTAACTTGACCTTATAGTAACTATTAAACTACCATACAAGACAAGAATGAACACTTATGAACTCAATAAAGCATAAAAAAATAAATAGGTTGATGTGGCGGCCACACATGCATGCTGTCAGCCCACTAGCAGTAGGTTCACGGTGATTTTCGGCCAATCTACAAAAATCTGATTTTTATGAAATTTTACATGTAGATAAAGGACTTCGAGAAGAGCGTTCTGGCTTTTGAATTGACCAAAACGTAGTTCATTTGACCATATTTTTGTTATTCAAAAGTTTAAAGTCCGTTAAACTTTTTATTAAATTAGAACTATAAATACGTCTTAATTAATCAATGAATATTTATTTTTTATAAATATTATTTTGCCTTATTATTAGGTCTTAAATTATAATTTTTAAGACATTAATTTTATGTGTTAAAATTTGAAGCGCTACATTACTTATTCAGGTTGTCTAAACACATGCTCGAGTAGATGGGATCTGGCATACTCTTACATGGGTTTGGCTAGTTTTATTGTACAGAATCTGTCTTTGAAGGAAAACTAGATTGTGCGGTAGTTAAATGCTCGGCTAAAATAAAAGTTAATATGCACGCGATAGTAAGAGATGTCTCTAAGCATGTATCATACTAGGGATGATAATTTTTGACATGGTCCACAAACTCAATACGAAATTAGCCGGTTAGAATTAAGGAGCCTGACCCGTTTATTAAATGTGTTGATCGAGTTAAGATTAGCATATATAATTATATGTACATATCTCAATACAACTTAAACCTAACGCACAAACAGAAATTGACACCCCTCCATTATACTGCTGAACCCATCAGTTAAACAAATCGGCTTGATTACCTTTGATCATAGGGAAAAAATTCCTCAGCGATCAGCATGGATTGAGAAGCAAAACTAAGCAATCTCTAGAGCATATATATCACTTAAAACAAAGTAGAAGCTTTTCAGCATAAAAGAATTCATGGAGGAGTGTAATATTGATTATATATAGGCCATTATGAATTTCTTGTGCATATATTGGGAGCAACATATTTTCGTACATACAGGGGCGGATTGATCAAGTGCAGCCTTGGGGTTGTAGCCCTCCAAAATTTTAGAATTTCTTTTTATTTTTTATTTTTTTAAATATACCCTTAAATTTTTATTTATTTATTTTTGTCTACTCCAAATCTAAAATCATAATTCCGCCCTTAGGTACAATTATATTTCATATGCATACATAGACTAATTAAAATTCATTTAGTAATGCATATACATTAATTAATTTGCACAACTTACGTCATAATATGGACAGATTAATTCTTTGATTATTTATGTCACATTAACATTTCATAATTGGCCAAATATTTTAATTATACAATGATTATGATGAAAGCGAAATTGAACCCACATACATGCACTCTCACGTAAATACTTGGAGTTCATGCTAGCTCGTTGCCATATGAACCGGCCAAGGGCCCAAGGCAAGCAAAAAATCCTTAATACAAGTTTATCCTCCTAATACCCTCTCCCCAAACCTCCCCACTCACCCCAAAAGGTAACACTAATTATGCTGTCTGTCAGTGGGACATTTTCTGGGGCTTCTGATGTGAAGTTCAACTATTCAGGAAGACGGAGAAGACAAATTACTCAACTGGCCGGTACAACACAATAAGCCAATATAATCTACCCACTGGCATGAAAGAATACTGTTGATATATTGATCGTATGCCAAACACAGAAGAAGGCTGCAAAAAGAGCAAACGGTGGGGCGGGGTACACCAAGTACCATGCACCCTTCCGCTGACAATTTTCTCCATATCACAGCACTCTGGCAAATTGTGTCCAAAGTTTATCCATGACAACAAAGACTGCAATAACAAATATGCATGGAATATGCTCAAAGTTCACACGCAACAATATAGACTAATTGCATTAATAGTTTACCCAGAGAGGCCGAGGCCGAGGCCGAGGCCGAGATACATGTGATTTGCTACCAGGACAAGCAGCAATTATTCATAGCAAAAAAAGCAAAACAAAGTAAGAAAATTACATAATATATATTCTGAGTCGCCCATATCGAAGCTAAGTTAACTCCTCGAGCCCAAATGCAGGTGAAGCGTACGTAGAGAGAGTCCGAGGAGGAAGTACTGTGGAAATGCCAAAGGATCGAAGTTGCCCTTCAAGAGAAACCGCCCCTTTAGGAAGGCGATTCAGTTTCAGCGAACTTTTTTTTTTCTTTCTTTCTTTCCCCCACTGCCCTGCTGGATGAGAGAGCGTGGGAAAAAGATAACACACCACCACCGACCGACCACCCCCTCCTCCTCCGACCAGTTGGGTTGGCATTGGAGGGGGTGGCGGAGGGCCCAAAGCATTATGATGGGATGGTGCAGTAGTAAGAGGGTTTGATCATGGAGCTTGGATAGGTTGATATAGGATTTGCTTGGTCATGAGGGCAATAAAAGGTTGAGATGACTTAAGTAGAGTACTGTGATCGCTTTTTGTTAAAGGAAATTAAAGAGTGAAATGGAGGCTACAAAGTTGCAGAATCTTCCTTGGGATATGCCATTGGCACCTTCTTTCCTCCACATCTGATGACTACCTCTCCTTTCACTATGTCCATTTTGGTTTTCTTTTCAAACCCATGGATTTTATATTCTCAATTTGTCTCACTGAACCTTTTTTGTTTCTTATCCAATGAGGAGAGCTATTCTTAGCCTAATAGGAATGTACTATGATGACATGGCCTTCCAAGTGGCAAAATTTTGGCATTAAATGCTTCGAACTCTACAAATTTTACTACAACTCTATTACAAATTCACGTGACAAGGTGTGTAAATTTTATGAAAATAAGTGCTATGTAAACTCTCACGTAGCAATCCAATAAGAGTCGTGTGATCAATTTGTAAACGTGGTAAGCATTATATTGACTATCACGCGTCGGTTTATATTTTAGTAACCGACATAATTAGTGCCGTCGGATTTGAGCTTTGATGAGCATGAGATCTTTTAACCAGTTGTGTCAAGTATACAAAGCACTCTATGGTGTCTTTCAAGGGAAACATGTCACTTCCTACTTAGAAGAAGGCAAGCCTTTTTCTTTTAGTTTTTAAGGCTTTAATTGTCCGAGTGAGATTTCATGTTCTGCTCAATGACACCAGCAATTTCCTTCTTTTGCTCTCTTGAACACAAAAAAGTTAGATAATCCTTTTGATTGCGTAATGACTTTGGAACGAAGAGGCGATTTGCACTTCGATGAGCCATATATGTGAGAGTGAGACAAACGTAATTAGTGGATTATGGATGATGTAACGCTCTTAACTTAAATATTAAGCCAACAATAAATAGAATATTCGCATATTCTACGTGACGCTACTACTTTTACTTCGATTCAAGTGGCAAGATCGATCTTCTAATATTTCTAAATCTTCTCAGATCGAATAAAAATAAAATCTAAAATAAATTCCTTAATAATAAATTAAAGCCTATAAACTAAATTCCACCATTAACCGAAATTTAGAATTATAAATTAAGGTAGAAAATGATGACCAAAAACGTATTTTTCTTGTAGCAGGCCTCAAATAGAATTGGGATTAAAGCTCCGTTAAGTGGAAATATAATGAGAAAATTGGCAAGTAAAACAAAAGGAGAGAATCTACAAGAAGGAGATGCTGAAGTTGGTGGGTATATGGGTACCCAGGAAGCTTTGGAGGAATATTATTTGATACCCAAAATAACAATATATGCTTAATTCCACGTACGTTTCCAACATCAACAACACTGTGACCACTAGAGAGATCAATTGCACTATGCATTAAAAGAATCATGGACAGAGTTTTCATACCTCTGTAAGTCTTTGCAGTTTGCACCTTAGCCATAGCGTCCGTACTAAAGAATGGGGCAGACATAATTACAGGATACTTTAATTCGAGTATTCAATTGATATTGGGTTTTGTTGCATTACTTTATAAAACCTTTGTTTAAGACCTGCACGATCACTTATAACTTTATGCTACTCTAGCATGTGCCGACAATTTTTTACACTATTCACAAACTCAACATGAATTCAATACAAAATAAGCGGGGTTAAGATTGATAAGTCTGACCCGTTTAATTAAATCGGTCGAGTTATGATTGATTTATATAGTCTTATACCTATATCTCGACACAAACTGAATTTGAGAGTTGACAATTTTTTACACGACCCGCGAACTTGACACAAACCAAATATAAAATTAACGGGTTAAAATTGATGACTATGACCTGTTTAATTAAATGGTTTGAGTTAAAGTTGACCTATATAGTTTTATACCCATGTCTCAACACAACCCAAATTGGGACGCAAACATGAATTGTCACCCCTAACTCCAGCTTTGTTTGTAAAATTTTTATTCTTCTATCTTTTGTATTCTGTTCTTAAAACAAAAGCGTTAACAAATAACTTAAAATACAAAATTGTTTTCACCTTTATGACATATCAAGCCATTTTTTCAAACCAAAAACAAAAAACACTCCCTAAAACACATTAACAAACATTAGAATATGCCACTAGAGAAGAAGAAGAAGACCCAAAAAAAAAAAAAAAAAAGCCTTTCCTTTTGTTTCAATTCCATATTTGACTCTGCCCTCTAGCAGCCCATAACATCCTGTAAGCCACCCCTCAATTGTTCATCATTTACAAGCAAGCCTTGACTAAGGGTGTTTTATCCTCCTATACAATAATTCACACTATGGAATATTGCTACAGATTGAGAATTGTGGTATACTCAAAAGATTCGTGGAAAAAGCAGCCTAAAATTGGTAAAAAGAGATCAAACAAAAAAAAAGTTGCAATTTAAAGTCACGAATTCATGAGAACCAACTTCTCATACTCTTGCCTGCCTTGAGCTTCATCACAAGTTCCTCACGCTGAGCTTCTACCTCAGCGTATTTGAGGCTCATGTGCAGATAGCGCTCGCGGATGTCTATTAACTCTGCCTCTAGTGATGATTTTGTGCGTCCATTACTTTCTTTTGCCCCTATTTCAACTTCAGCTGTTGATTTTCTAGCAGCATGCGCATGGCCGTTTTGGCCCTCAGATGACAACCTGCAGTAGTCTGGTTAGACTGAAGAACACAAGGACAAAAATAAAGTAAAAATTTTGCTCGCTACAAGGCATATACTGTTTTCTCAAATTTGAAAAACTTATAGTTCTTTTATTTTTATTTCTTGCTGAACAATCAGATTTTCAACTGAGACTCCTAGACTACGATGCTTGCAGTTAAAAAGCTTGTTTCATTTTTTCTATTACGCTATACTTTGCTGTGTGAAGTGTGTAAATGTAGACATCTGCCTCCCCCCTCCCGCTCCCCAAAAAAGAAATGGGATGTCCTATGGTGTTATTGTTTAGTGATTCCATAAATAATTACCTATCGTCCAACATAACAGAATTAGCTACAGCATATTGATGGTTCTATCATACCTTGTTCACTCAGTCACTCAACTAAGATAACAATAACATTTATCAAGTCAACGATATATTGTCTCACTTTCTTTTTGAAGAGAAAACATTGGGTTAATTTTAAACCTTTATATATATGTATGCATGCTTGTATGTATGTATGCACGCATGTACGTATGTATATGTATATGTTTACGTGTGTGTGTGTGTGTGTGTGATTGATTGACTTCGGTTGTTTTGGTTGCAAACTACGACTAAAGAAATATTAATTCACCATGAAGGAGAACTCAAAAAATAAAAGTTTTGAGCTTATATATGTGAGTAATTGACTTGTGGCGCAATGTAAAGACAGCTTGCTATTGCGAATATTTTCCTTATCTTACATCTAATGTAGACATCTAATGTGAGAATTGCACAGGAGGAGGTAAGATGATGTCTTGAGCAATTACAAATTAGGGACCCTTGACACAAATAGACATGCCACGAATTCAACCCTCCTCGCAACAATAAATCAGTTAGTCAAGAAAAAAGTACGAGTAAGGGATTGAGCTGCCAACTTGTGAAACCCTTGCTTGTTGGGAGAAAGGAGGAAAAGGTCAGGCTAGTAGCTAAGAATATTATATATTATTAATATTAATAGCTGCAAGACCAAAACAGGGTGCAGAGGCTTTTTCTGGCTCAGCAGGAATAAATGTACTTTAAGTGCTCAATTGGGAGAAATTTTTGAATTAGATCGCGTGGAAAAAAAGCTCATGAGCTTAGTCTTACTTCACTGCAAAGAAAAGAAAGAAGACTTCTATCTCTAAGTTTAACCTAGACGTAGCTCGCTTATTTTTTGGTGTGAAGCAGTGTCAAACCAAAATACCCAACAAGTGTTTGCCAGACACCCCCCAACACAAAGAACTGACCAGCACCTCATAGCTAAAACTGAGAAAAACATACCAAAATAAGAATCCTCACATGGCATTTTGTTTGGTCGGGAAATGAAAGGCTACTTCAATCTTGGAAACAGCCGGAAAATTGAGAGGGTCAGCTTTTGAAGTGTTCGTCGGTAACACAAGCCAAGGCCCCTCGATTCGGCAACAAGAGTCGGTTATGGAATACTCTTTTGGTCGGCTTCGAGGGTTGCGCTCGTTGCGGGACTTAACCCTTCTTTTTTTTTTTTCTATGAAAGCAAGAGATTAACAGTGTTGTTCTAAATTCTGCCTTATTTCATTCCATGAAATCTAGAAGCACTTCAAGATGAGTCAATCTGAAAAGCTGTGATCAACGTAAAGCTTGAAAATGTGAAAGGCTGAAGTTGATAACAATGAACTTTCCTAGTTTTGTCATTGATCTATAGAACAAAAAGAGAATCAAATTCAGGCATCTCCTCTTCTGAAAACCATATTTCCTTTCTACTAAGTTGGTTACAATTAACACGAAGAGCCTAATAGAATACAAGGGACTTAAAATGGAAGAAATCTTTCATCTTGTTGGCCACTTTGAAATGAAGGTTTTGCATTACAAACCAGTACAAGCATATACGGAAGATACCAAGCATAAAAAATTGCACATTAGTGTTTTGAATGCGTAATGTGCTCCACTTACCTGTCAACCTGAGCTTTATACATGCTATTTGCTTCCAAAGCCTTAGCAAGTTCATTCTCAAGCAACTGAACCTTTGAAGCAGGATCGACTCCAACAGCATGACGACTTCCGTCAAGAATCTCATGGCCATTATCATCCTTTTCAAAAATTAACAAAAAGAGAAATAGAAGCTTTATAGAGTTAGCTGAAAACTAATCCATGCTAAAAGGATTCTTATGCACTTAGATATTATCATGCAGATATTGATGATATGCATGACCAAAGAGATGTGAAACATCTTCTTTTGGAAAATTAGCTATAGAAACAGAATTGAATAAAATGAACATCAGATGTCTTACCTCTCTTTGATGTTGGTTGCTATGAAGCCTCTGTTGATCTTTTAAAAGTTCTTGTACTTTACCATTCTTCAAGGCTTGTCTCCTTTTAACATCACGATGCTGACTAGAGTTCTTCAACATGTCATTCTTCTAAATCAGTACACAAGTGAAGAAGTTAACTAGTAAGTTTTGACATTGAATACTACAGTGCAATTAAAGAAGTAAAATGTCACTAACCTTTGAGAGCTTCATATCTTCATGGACAGGAGTAACTTTGGTATTGGTTTTAGAAAAACTAGAAATCTTTGTACTGCTGGACTCCCGTTGATTCTGCTTTCCTTCCTTCATCAACTTTAATTCTTCTTCAAGGGCTTGAGCTTTTGTTATACACTGATCTCTCTCCTCCTCAAGCAGTTGTATCTTCCGCTGATATTGGCTGTTTGCTTTCCTGATCTGGCTGAGCTCGTTTTTTAGCTCAACATCCTGAACACATGGTACCTCTTTTGTCATTAGACCACCCTCCATCTGCAGAAGCTTTTCTTCTAACGTGACCTTGCAGTCCTCTAATTCAGATATGGCCTTCTGCAATGCAGAGATCTTCTCAACGAGTAAATTCTTCCCTGCCTTCAGATCTTCACATTCCCCAGATATTAAATGCAGTGAAGCTTCCAGTTTCTCCTTTTCAAACTTGGTTCCATTAAGATCATTCTTAAGAGCCAAAACTTCATCACAAAGATGTGTCATATTCAGCAACTGAACCTTCAAATTGTCAGATTTTTCCGCGAGTTGTTGCCTTTCATATTCAGAATCTTTAAGCTTTAGTTCAAGACCATTCACAGTGGTTTTAAATTTTGCTTCATCTGACTTGTAGTTCTCCAACAGCTTCAACACTTTCTCATTGTCAGCCATCAGCATTTCCTGGTTTTGTTTAGAAGCAGCAAGCTCATCCATCAGGCTTTGCAGCTTTGATTCAGATTCTATTCGCCTGATACTGAGCTCATTCTCAATCCATTTCAGCTTCGATTGAGATTCATGAAGCGAAGATTCGAGATTAGCTTTATCTACCCATAAACCGGATATTTCAAGCAAAGCATCAGAAGCTATTCTTTCTTTTTCTTCATGATTTGCAGAAAGTTGCTTTGTTAGGTGTTCTACCTCTTTTTGAAGGTTCTCAACTTCAACTTTTTTCTCCAAATACATCATATTTAATAAGTCTCCTTCCGCAATAAGTTTTTCTTTGTGTCTTCTGTTTTCATCAAGAAGTGCTTCTAATTCTGAAGTAAGGCTTTTCTCTTTTGAGGCAATTTCTTCCAGCATTGAAGAAAGATTTTCTTCTAAGATTTCAAATCTTTTGGAGCTATCTGCAAAATTTCTCTCTGACTCTCTCAACTTTTCCTCCAAGAGGGAGCAAGTCTTGTTCAACTCCAATTTTTGCTTCCTCAACTCTCCATTTGATTTCTGAAGAGCACTGCATTCTTCGATGAGACTCTCAGCTGTAGCTTTTAACTTTGCATTGGCTCTTTTAAGATCTTCACATTCTTCTTGAGCTTCTGACCACCTGTGTTGCACGTCCTCTAACTTTTCTTTCATACCTACCTTTTCAGAATCTATCTCAATTATTATTCTAGTGATCTCATCTTGGAGGCTTTGAGCATGAGATTTGGAATTCTCTAATTCCAATTGATTGGACTCCCTCTCATCTGTCGAATATCTTAGTTGATCTTCCAAATCAGATATGTGCCCTGACAACTGTACATTTTCTTGTTTAAGATCTGATATGCGGAGCTCCAGTTCATATTTTCCATGTTCTAGCTCTGAAGATTTTCTTTCAAGAATCTTATTGGCAGAAACATGGGAATCCAAGCTGCCGCTGAGTGCCATTAAATCATTTTGCAAATCATCTAAGCATTTAGATGTGATATCACTTTCTCTCTGCATGTCTCCCATTTGTTCCTCTAGCTGGATTTTTTCCATTTGAAGATTAGAGACCTTAGCCTCTAATTCGCCCCAACACTGTCTAAGTACTCCAATCTCCTCTTCTTTAGACTGCAAATTAGACTCCAGTATTGCAATCTCAGAAATTTTTTGAGTCAATTCCTTACCCAGTTCTGTGACTTTAACTTCCATTTCCATATTCAGACGCTCAAGTTCTTGAATTGAAAGATCATAATTATCTTCAGACTCCCTGAAATTTTTCCTCATTAACTTGTCTTCCAGAAGGTGTGTTTGGGATATATGTTTGCAGACTTCAGACTCAAAGCTGGTAAAAGATTTATCTAAAAGCTCATGGGGTAGAAGATCAAAAGGAGTGCCTCCCACCATGGAATTCTTTGTTGCTTCCTTAAGCTTGAATAAAAGCTCTAGGTTTTCATCTGTCAGCTCATTGCAATCCCTTTCTAGCTCCTGCACTTTTTCTTTCAATACCTCGATTTCCCTGATCATATTCGCATCATCTTCATTTATGGACCCCATTTCTGGAAAATGTCTTCCTCTCAGAGAGTCGGATAACTTTGCTTTTAAACTGATGATTTCTTCTTCTTTGGCATACAACTTACGTTTGTATTCTGTCTCAATTTCAAAAAGGGTTTGGTTTCTCAGACTCCCTTCATTCCCTATTTGATGATTTTTATTCTCCAATACTTGTTCCAGCAGTTGCACCTTATCTTGCAAACTCTTCTCTGATTCCTGCAATTGCTGTAGCTGGAGCATTAAATTTCTGTTTTCCTCTGGATTTACTTGGATAAAGTTTTCAATGTCATCGAATTGTGATTGAGGTGCTGAAAGATTCTCTATCTCAATTTTCTGCTTTTCTATCGTCTCTTCCAGCTCCTGAAGAACAGAAACAAGCTCAAGGTTTGATGCTTGACTCCTCTGCAACTGCAGAGCCAAATCGGCATTGGACTCTTTCTGAAACTTTAGTTCATCTTTTAGTTCCTTTTGAATATGGGATACACCTTCATCTCGAAAGGATGAATCCTTGGTTGCTATTTGTTGCACCATTGGCTTCTCCAGAAATTTCAATTGTTGTACTTCTTTTTTCAAATCATCACGTTCTGCATTTGCTGTTGAAAGCTCTATGCTTAGATTTTCTTGGTTTTTGGACTGATCGGAGAATTCCTTCCTCAGAATATCCAAATCGAGCATGAGCTTGCGGGCATTCCTCTCCCACATCTTAGCTTCTGCACGAATCTCTTCAATTGTTTCTTGTGCAGCTTCATTAAGGTTTTTAGAAGAACCAGCTGGTTTCAAAGATGATGTTGCAAATTCTTCCAAACTATTCTGGGAATGATTTCCTGAACCCATTAGCCGTGAAGATGATGAATGACTTGGTTTAAAAGGATCATCGACAGAATTACTGCCAGTATGTAAACTATTTTGGGAGCTGATTGATTCTTGTCTTCCAATCAGACCGTGCCCATCACTACTTAAGTTGTTTCCTGGGGAGCACATTTCCCTCGTTATGGAACCCTCCCTTGAGTCATAGCTGTGATATGAACCTGATGCAGAGAAACTTGTTTCCTACAGTGAAGTGAGGAGATAATTTTAGTTTTACGGTAACAAGGGCTGGTTAACAGTAGTTAATGCACATAACTATCCACAGGATGTGTAGTATACAAATCAGATAAAATACTGTTCTAATGTACAGGAGACTCTTGATTGCTAGTGGTCAAATAAAATGTAACTTTATGCATAACTAAATTTTAATCAAACAGAGCAGAATTTTAAGCTGACTTCCAAGTTAGTTTCCAGATAACAATCTGCATAGATATTTTTAAGACACAGAAGGTATAACGGAGGGACTTAATGGAAGGTAAGGTGTTGAAGGCTAGAGACTAGTGTTTTAAGCCTAAGAGAGAATGGACTTGGATCAAACTTAACTAGTGAAAGGAAAAGGCTTTCAGGTAATCTTTTAGGCCCAAATTGGGCAAGAGTTACAAAAATTCAGGAGAATCACCTGAGTCTTAGATCATCTCTCTCGTGTCTAATAATGCACAATAACTGAAGATCTCAAGGTTAAATATATCATAACCAAAAAAATGCTTTAGTCAATTCAGAAAAAAATAAATAAAAACACTGCGTGCAACGGTTACTTCATCAAAATTTGTGTTAAAAGCAAACATCAGAGGAAACAATTTAGCATAAGAACTATAATTATTGATGAGCAAAGATTGAAATACTGATATGTTAAATGCCTAACAATGATGTTCTCATAAGTTCTGAGGGTTATTAAACATTATCAGGATAGTAGTAGTACTAGCAGTAGAATAAAAGGATTCTCCAAGTGAGAGGATCTAGTTTCCCTTTACGAATTTAAAGGTCAAAGTTCCCTCTAAGAACCTACTCTGTTACTATTGGGTTCACATCAAACAAGATAGAAATATAGCCACTTTTGAGTGGCAATGTAATCATACCCTGCTCCCAAGTTCTCCCGGGTGAGAGGTAGAGCCCAAATCTTTGCTAGAGGAAGATCCAGCACTCCTTGCAAATGTACTTCCAGATCCATCTGACTTAGAGTCCAGATCATGATAGTTTGCTTCCTGATCTTCTTCCATATGGAAATTAGTCTCTTTTGATTCTTCACCCCTGAAAAATGTGTAGTAAATCCCAATAACCGAACAGAAGGTTAAAGGTGTAATGCAATGTTGAAGAACATCCATCATAGAATTCAAACCTGAGATTTGTTCTTGGTGTGAGGCAGTGAATTTTTACCTGCAAAACGGATATGTAAAGATAACTGTTTGAAGCCACATTTTTTATAGTGCCATAGCAAACTACATTTAGAACTAAAAGCCCAAGCTTTTCTACTAAATTGGAAGAGGAGCTGCAAATTCTAAATGGAAGGGAAGAGATATAATGGAAGGAAACATGAGTTCTCAACTAAGTACAAGTACTTTACATTCTCCCCACACTGCACGCGCATATGTAATAATTAATTTACACTCTTTTAAACTGACTTAACATAAATGTAAAATTACTGTTCCTTAAAGCAGGCAAATGCTTTCGCCCAGAAAATAAAAATGATAGACAAATTCTTTTTATTTATTTGTTTGGGGTAAGTAAGTGCCAAATATTTACAAATGCATTTGAAAATATTTGTCCCAGTCGTACCAATATTAGATTCCACTAATCCACACTAAGATATCACCACAGGCACACACTGACAAGAAGGATTTGTTTAGCCAACCCCAATTCCTTTATAGTTACAGAAGCTGCGGAAGCTATTTTGTGATAACTGTCATTGTGGTAGGGCACTAGAAACTGCTGCCAGTACGAGTAGCACATTGCAAATTTTGTTGAAATCAATGAAGTTGAATCGATTCCCAGATGCCTGGAATCATTAGATTGCATTATTGCAATACTAGGAATCGAATGTCATCAACAGTGTTTCAAATTTTTTCATGGATTTAATATTACCATCCCAACTCCCTTGAATATCTTAGCTGGCCAGTTCCACTACAACTGAACAGAGCTTTTTCCCAACAACTTTATTTGACCAGATCAGTTGGTTTTCTTACTACTGCGTTCCATCTACAATCGTATAGTGTAAAAATATCATTACAATCTGTCTTTTCATAATGACTGGACCTAAAGCTAAAGCACTCATCATCAGTGCAATCATCTGGTCCTCACTAGAAATAATAAATCATCTTAGTGCATTCCCATTTTTTTCCTCGATTGAAGCTATCTCTATCTCGATTTTTCAAGTTAGACCTCTCAACTATTAAAACATCTTCATTTTAATAATGCTCATATTATGGGAAATACTGTTTCTCGACTACCCTGCATTCCACACCAAAAAGCATATCCGACCTGCAGCCATCTTATAGAGTTTTCCCTTTGATAGTACCCATCTTGCACACAGCAAGCCATAAATGTATCATACTGAGAAATAAGCCCAAACAAATCTAGAAGAAACATGTCTGATCCTCTCAGAAAGCATAGCAGGTCTCATCCAGCTTGTAGAAGTTTTACATTGATTTGACGTTACTCATCTATCACACATCAATGCAGTAGTGTCATATCATTGACAAACCCAAGCAATCCTAGGAAATAGCATTCTTTCTTCTTCTTCTTTTTCTCATTAGTTTAGCCAGCTGTAAACTCAAAAACTGATTTCAATCTTCTCTTCTGACTGTCAGCCATCAAATAAAAACATAATAAAGTTCTCTATTTGGTGATTGATCAGAAAGTATGAGGCAATTGCTTCATAACATATACACATATCAAACCGGGTATAAATGGCCGAGAAGAAAAAATCTTTGGTTTGAGGGAGAGACAGAGCTTAAATGAACAAAGTATTATCTATACCATCCCACAAAGATCACTAAACATGTCAAAAGAGGTAGCTACACATATTTCTCTTACAAAATAAACAGAAATACAGTATCATGAAGCCTCCTTGGCCATCCCTCTACCCGAATGATGGAAAACCATATTTCGATGGCATATAGGCGAAGAGTTATGACCTTCATATACTTCATATAGAGGTATGACAAAATTGACTAAATCTGAAATTTTGAAGAAGCTTTATGTCAATTTCATTAAAACAAGATGATGCTATCATTATAAAGGCATAAAATATCTCACCCCAAAGGGGGCCAAAGATCACATAGGTATAATAAAAAGGCCCTAATATTTTCAATGATTCATGTGGCAAAGTCAAAACAAAGACCCAGGAATAAATAGCATAAAATTATAAAACTCACTTGTAAAATTGTCCCATAATTGCACTTTTTCAATGGCAGTGAAACTGGAACAGGAGCATTTGAACTCATATAGCCTGTCATATTGACTGTGGCTTCTCCAAGGATGCCAGATCTAGCTGAACCCTACAGTAAGAAAGTCATTGCTAGTATAATGTATAAGCCAATGGAGTTTAGGCATGCAAGAAAAACATTCTTGGCAGAAAAAAAAAAGGATAAAGAGGATAGAGATAAAAAATAAATATAAGAAGCATATTCAAAATTTTATTCAGAGACTGGAAAATCAGCAAAGAGAAGATGTCATGTATATTATTACATCCTCATTCAAGGGGAAAAAAAAAAGGGGGAAGAAGAAAACGGTTAACGACCACAGAAAGAGTATGAGGTGGCAACAACAATACCATGGAGACCACAAGCTTGAAGAAACAATCTTGTAGTTCCTTTGAAGAGTCATCCTGTGAAACCCATACAGATTCTGACAGAGTATCTGTCCATTGACAACTTCCATTTTGCACTAGTGCTTTGCCTGACTTTGCAATTGTTTTCCCAGTTTCCACAGAGACAATAGATACAAGTAGCTTGTCCCAGCCTTTCGGTACCTTTTACCACAAAAATTATTTGTAAGCAAATATGTGACTGTTGACTAAAGATCCTTCAAAAGCTTGTTTATGGCTAAACTGAATGAAAAATTTGCCAGACTAATTTGAAAAGGCAGTAGTTAAGATATAAATCGAATAATAAAAAAAATAAAAAAAAAAGTTGAAGAAGAAGGAAAACAACCACCACTACAACAATATTCTAAATTTTAGGAGTCCATATCAAATCCGATGTGATGCATGTATTGTGGTCAGACTCCTCTTAGAGAAGATGCTGTTATGGTAAAATCCATGCAGAGAGTTTCACAGCCTCTCACTGATCTCCTTACCCTTTTCTTTCATTTTTTTTTTTTTTTTTTTTCAAAAAAAAAAAAAAAAAAAAACTGATTATCATATTGAAACCAATTTCCTCCTGTATGACAAATGAATGGCAATTTTATCCTCGGATGGTGCTCGGACTCTCCTAAATTAACTCATAGTAGTTGCATGATCTTCCAGTTACGTGATTGATGATTCAAACTGCAAAGAACATTGGAATTAACTCTGTATAAAGTCAAAGGCTATTTAAATCGTGACCCTTGAGAATGACTTTTTGTTCATCTGCCACCAAAAAGAAAAACTATTTAAAAATATAAAAAGAACTGTGGTCAGTTAGCATTTTTATTTTTTGAAGAAAGAAGATGTATTGCTATCAGTACGCTGAAATCAAAGTTTTCCAATTTTAAAAGTCACGCAACATCATGTCTTTCCTAAGAAAGCTCCATGCCAATTGATATCCACAATGCATAATAAACCCAGATAAAACTGATTTAGACTCAAAAGAAAATAAACCTCAACATTCATAATTTCCTAAAAATTCTATACTAGAAAATTGAATATATGAATAAATATTGAATGATAATTTCAGCCTCTAGTAGGTGAGGGAATGAAGGCTCGCACTGAAGCCTCCCATCAGAACAAAGAACAAACACAATATGTGGGTAGCAATCACTATTTATGTCTTGGACCTAAATCTACACAATGTCAATAAAAACCCACTTCCTTTTCAGAGTTTGAATACAATAATTAACAACAAAAGTTAAAGACTGATAATTGCATCCACAATTTGCCACACCCAACCTCCATAAAAGTTTCCTTGCATCCCCAAGCATCTCACAGTTCATCTCAAGAACTCACAAATACCCTTTAATTCAAAACTTCCCCTAATAACTGACACCACAAAAGAATTTCTTATTCTTTATCTAATTATAATAAATGGTATCAATTATATGTCATTGTTCTGTTAGTTCATAAGCCCACAACATCCCTTTGTAAAGATCATTTCCATTTTGAGCAAACACACAACATATCTGATCCGAACAATGCACGAATAATTCATTCAGAGCCAAAAAAAGAGTTAGTACCCAATGAATCATGGAGCGAAATAGCAATGTTAAGTGTACCTGGAGGGCCTTAAAGCGGGAGAGCTTGAAATCCACTCGGTCCCCTGATTTGGCATGCCTGCTCTTGTGGTGCAGCCTGAACATTTTCTTCTCATTCACTCACTCTCTCACCGATTCATACATTAAAAATTCAACACCACCACAACCACCATTATCATTCACTACCAACCAGAGAGAAAGCGTTAGCTAGTTGGTCATTGTTGCGAAGGGTGTTATTTTATTTTCCTTACTTTGGAGTTTTCGTAGAGAGAGAGAGAGAGAGAGAGAGAGAGTGTGAAGTGGGTATCTGAAAACGGCCGGTAGAGCTGTTTAACTGAACGCAGATAGGCCCGCCTACGGCACAAAAGACGTCGACATGACACGACTCAATTCCTTGTGAGCTGAGATGTCAAATGTCAATGAATCGAGTGGTATAATTCCTTTAGACTTCTTTGATAATAACAAAGCAATACACCTTTCCACTGAAGATAACGAGGCAAAGTAGAGCTTTTTATATATATATATATATATACTTTCTCGACGCCGTCGACTTTTAGATATATTCCACCATCTCCTTCTTCTTCTTCTGCTCCTACTTTGCCAACTTTTATATATTACTTTATTAATTTTGGAGTAATTCTTGTTGGGAATTGGGCCAATCGGATTGTCAAGCCCACTGTAAAACTGACCTATCCCAATGGACGGCTAAGCCCATCAGCCACCATTAACCTGTAACGGATATTTTACGAGATATTCCTGATCCTAGAAATCTCGGAATCCACTCCTAAGATCCCGAGATTCATACTTACAGGCTCCAATCAGCTTATAAAAGGAAAGCACTAACCACGTGTAAGGTGTTCATGTGAGTAATTTTAGGATTATATTAAGTGTCCAAAAAAAAAAAAAAATGAGGTGACTTTTAAATGATAATTTTGATCAAATGGTGACTTTAAAAGTCACATTATTTTTTTATAGACACTTAATATACTCCTAGAATTACTCTGTACATGCAAATGCATATGTGGTTATTTGTAATATCTACACCAGTATTTATAGAATAATTCTATTAGTACATCAAGTGTCTGTCAAAAAATGTGGTGGCTTTTAAAGTCATTATTAGGCGTGTGATTGATCAAATAATGATTTTGATTAAATTGTAATTTTAAAAGCAATCTCATTTTTTTATAGACACTTAATGTACTAATAGAACTACTCATATTCATAAAATACAGATATCACTTTTAGACAGAGGTGGAGCCAGCATTTTTAGATTTGGGAGGCAAATTTGAAGAAAAAAAAAATTAGGGGTAAAATTTATTTATTTTTTATCCTTGGGGCTTGGGGGCCAAGCCCTCTCCCCTCCCAAAGCTCTTGGTAGCTCCGTTCTTACTTTTAGATATCCGTGTCTTTTTTTACTATCTGTATCCACGCGGTTATTGCGGTTATTAAATGCAGTTAATATCTATTATCTACTAATAGGTAATGGACTTATTTTAAATGCTTTTAAAAATGATTTTGACCGAATTTTAGTCTTTTTTGCTTGTTTTGAAAATATAATACAACACCGAAAATATGTAGAATCGAAAAAGAGAAAAAAATAAAAATAAAAATGGATAATGGATACGACCTCAAAATATTCATAGTAATCAATGCTCACAAGAAACACAATTATGTTTTCTATCAATGATTCAATGAGCATGACAATCAAGTCAACAAACATAAATTACAAATCCAACATAAAAAAATAAAAAATAAAATATTACAAATTTATAACATAAAAAACATAATTTATCTAAATATAACACATTCATAAATTAATGTTGACGGCGTTATGTTGTGTTGAATATATATATATATATATAAATATTATATATAAAGATTCCACATTCGCACATGTGGATAATGGTTTTTACTAACCGCATCCGCATGTACGGATAGCGGATGCGAGCAATTAATATCTACTCGCATGTATACTCCTACACACATGTATGAGGTTAAATTTTGATATACTATTTTTTCTAATACAAACAAATTGCTGACTTAAGCATCGAAACTATCCGCTGTCGGTACACTTCCAACAAGCTTTGTTGCTCATTCTTTTTGTTTTGCAGGTGTCTACTAAAAACTATTCCAACAATGCTAAAAATTATGTTTCTTATTTTTTTAAATATTCATGATGGTGATGTGCTTGGTTAATGTTTGGATTAATCTTTCTTAAGAAAAAATAATAATTTTGAGAATTGATTGGAACTGACATATCAACTTGATGAGATAGTTGTCGGATAAAAATATGATTTATAGTATTTATCTTTAATTTTAGGAATAAAATATAAATAGTAATGTTATAAAAATCTCAATATACCCCCGTATAAAAATGAGACGTTAATTTTAGATATAGGAAGAGAGTTGAAAGACCCAGAGCCTGTTTGGTTGCTGTTTCGGAAACAGATTTTCTGTTTTCAAAACAGCGAAACACGTTTCAAATGTGATTAGGCCGTTTGGGTAAATGTTTTGAAAAAAAAAACAAGTGAAAACAAAAACCAGAAAAAACACAAAATATGGAAACATCTTTAAGATGTTTTCAAAAACGGTTTTCTGTTTTCTTAAGAAAACACGGGGAACACAACAACCAACTTAAGTGCACAGTAAATAATACAATCTCAGATCGTGGGTTCGAAACTTCAAAGGTATTTTTCATCCTTCTTCTCCAGTTCTCCTTCACTCTCACGCCAGTCGCCTATCTCTGAAAGCCCAACCTCGAGCTCAGAGACCAGTACTGTTTCACTTGTTCACACATTCCTAAAATATGAAAAGCCCCCCAAAATGCAAACGGTTGTCAGAGAATTTTGAAGCTACGATGGTACGGATTCAACAACAACATCAACTCTCTCTGCGAAACCATTCCACCTTCGTTGCCTCTGATGCTCAGGTACTTTTCGACCTCCACTCCTTTCTTGCTCTGTCATCTCCACTTAGACAGATCACTCCATGTGTCTCGTCCCCTCCACTGGAAACGCCAGGACGAATAGCAGCTGACCCGACCCGAACTGGTTGATCGGATCTCTCGCCTCATCTTCCTCCGACGGTTCGATGCCCTCGGCGACCTTTCCTTCGAGCTCTCGGGTGTGCTATTGGAACGAATTGGTCGATCTCTGTAGAAACAATTACTCGGCGTTTGTTGTTTGAGATGAGCTCGTTAGAGTCTATGCGGAATTCACGTTTTCGCTCACTGTTTTTTATATGATTTTGATTCTTTAAAGGTCTATGCTGAGAAGGTTGATGTTGTCCTATTCTAAGGGCATGTGGCAGTTGATGAAGTGGTAGCAGTGGGGGTGTGTTCCAGCTGGAGCACTCTCCACTCTCCCTCCTCTCTCGTTTATCTCTCTTGTCACTCTTTCATGTTCATTAAATCTTAGTGGAAAGAAGGGAAGGACATCCCCCAATAACTTGATGCTACTAATGTTTTTTTTTATTATTATTTATTTTAGAAATTGATGCTATGATGTTGAGAATGGTGTTGATCTCTTAAACTTGAAAAGGCTGAGAAGGTGAAAAAATAAAACATTGAAAACAAAAAATATGTAAAATTTCTAAATATATTTTATTTTTATTTTTTCTTCAAAAGTGAAAACTGTTTTGAAAATAGTTGTCCAAACGCTTTAATCATTGTTTTCTATTTTCAAGAACTGTTTCTGGAAACAATTTGCCAAACTCTTTTTTAATGAAAAAACAACAAAAAAGGTTTTCTGATTTTGTTCTCGAAAACAATTCTAAAAAACAAAAACAAAAACAAAAACCAATTTGCCAAACAGGCTCCCAGGTTTCGTCACGTGGCTCAAATGAGCCCAACATACTGCGTGCGGTTATTATTTGAACAATTGAGGAATTTCATACGCACGTAAATGAAGAACAAACTGGAGAAGGTCCTGCACACGAAAAATTAAAGGAGAAAATATACTTTACCCCAAATATTTCACTTTTTTTTTTTTTTTTTCAATCTTGTTTCTAAAGCGAAAAAAATTGCAATGCAATCCAATCAAATTTTAAAAAATTTTAATGTTGCTTCTTTGTTACTTAAGTCCGTCTTTTTGTTTTTACGAAAATAGACCGTAACACGTGAGTTTTTAAGAGCAATTTTTCTCAAACTATTCCTTAATAAAATCATTTTGGGGCCGACCTGAGGTAGTTTGGCCACCCCATGAGCCATGGGGCTGGTTTGCCACCCCATGTGGCCAAATGGGGGTGGCCAAATCTTATCCAAAAATTTCAACATCCTCCAAGTAATCGTAACCAATAATTTCTTTGTCATTGCATATACATGTTAAAGTAATGCTGCTTTTATGGGAGTTTATTATTTTCTTGGGTTGGTATCTAGCTAGCTAGGCTTGTTCTCCTCATCGTTCTTCCTCAATAGTTGAAATATATACGGCAGAAAAATATTCTGATCGAACATTTCTCTTGTGATCACTACATTGTGGATGATAAAGACCTTTTTTTTGCCGTCGTTGAGTTCATACTTTATTAAATCTAAAGTCACCATCTTACATTTAAAAAAAATGTAAATGAGCTAGACATCTCTTCTTTATCACTTTCGTACGTAGAGGGTGTTATAAATTAATTAGTTGATTAATTACTAGTTAATTTCTTGGAGGTAGGTCATTGCTCAAGAACTGAAAAGGGATCTTTGGACAGATACATAGGCTGATCTGTTTGCTAATGGCCTGTAATCAAAATGGTATTAACCTCGATAACTATGAGAGAATTATAGGAAAGGCCGGGCGGGAATGTCGATATATTATTATAAACAAGAATGTTGTCACTAAAGCATAAGCATCACCATCTTAATTAATTAATTAATTAATTTACATGCCACAGTAAGAACTACAATTACAGGAGTATTTATTCGCTACAAAAAAAAAAAAAAAAAAAATCACCTTTTATTAACGGTTTTTTTCTAGACGTGCGGTTTTCAAAAAATAATAATAATTAAACTCAATGTCTTAAATGCATTTCCCGGCAACGGCACCAAAAACTTATTGGACCACAAAGGGTGCAAACCCAAGTATAAGTTTTCGCAAGTAATAAATCACGGTAAGTCCGAGGTCGATCCATAAGGAATGATTAGACATGAGAGAATAATTTTTATTATTATGTAGAAAATAAAAAAAAAAAATAGGAATTTTGCTATTGGTTTCCACTCGAAAGTAGAGCAAAGGAATATAATTTAAATTAAAAAGTAAACTATGAAACTAAAATAAATAAATTTGATTTGGAAAATAATATTGGAAAAGACTAGGGTTTCGAGGATCCACCTAGTATTTTATTACGTATTCACGAGACATAAAAATATAAAATAGATCAAACATGGGTTGATTGAGAATTTGATTTCAAAAACATGAAACAATAAAATAAGCATTCCATATATTTTCGAATCATATCAAATCTAACAAAGTAAACATTTGATATAAATAAAAATCATAAGAAATCAAAATAAACTTGTCTCATTAAATTACTCTCAAATAAAAATCATCCCCAAAATTTAGTCATTCATCAATGAAGAACAAACAACATAGTCTCGAGAAAACATAATGAAAATACTAGGCTTCACCTCTAGCCCTAGCTAGAGGTTTAGCAACTCACGTTTATGAAAATAAATTTCATAATCAAAGTATTAAACATAAATTAAAAATAAAGAAAGTAAAAATTTAAACTCTGCACCTCTATGCTATTTCGTGCTCCTGAGCTTTTCTCTCTGCTTCCTCCTCTAACCTAGAGATAACCTTAAATACCCATTTAAGGTTAACTTTAATAATTAAACAATATTTCATAATTAAATATAAAATGTAAGAATTAGAATAAAACATAATATGACAATGCTTATTTTAATAAAAAAAATATGTACTTTTAAGCAATTATCAGTGTTGTTATGTGTTTCTAGGTTTTGGTGTTTCTGGGTTTCGATGGGGGGTTTGGTGCGGTTGAAAGGCTGGATTGTGGATGGTGGATGGTGGTAACTAGAGCTGATTTTCGGTGGTGACCGTAGCTGATTTTCGGTGGACAAAAGAAAAATATTATTATAATTAAAAAAAAATAACAAATTCTGGACGGATTGGGCAAAACCGTCTGTAATTATGGATGGTTTTGCTCAAACCATCCATAAATTTATTTAGCGACATTATATTATAGACGGTTTTAAACCGTCCAAAAAAAACCGTCTGAAATTGATTCCATACGGTTTTTCTACATTTCTGAACAGTTTAAAACCGTCCAAAATTTGTTTTTTTTTTTTTTTTTTTGTAGTTATTTATTTATGTCTCTTAGTACAAATTATAATGATCAAAATGCTTACAACATAATCAAGGAACAAATTAATATGTTTGAACTGAGCTGCATTAAGGCTTAATAGTTGTTGCATCTCTTGATGAAGTCATGCCATGGAAACTGCAAAATATATATAGACATGTAAACTTAAGATGAGAACATAACAAGTGAAAATACTGGATTAGGAAAGAAAAATAAACAAATATAACTTGAATAAACAAACAGTATTAATGATTGATATTAAAATGTTAGAGAATGCAATATTCTTACCAGCTAATTCTTCATTTTTTTAGCAGTAGAACCCTCGGTATATGTGCAATCTTGGACCGCTCTTCCTCGATCTTTGCATTTCCTAATCAATTCAGATTTCAGGGCAGTATTGAATCAGCAATATTTCTCTTAGTGCAGTGAGACGATCCATCCCTTCCGGAAAAGATGACAACTTGGGAGCAACTGATAATCTCAAGCGTGTGAAGCGACTTTAGACTTGGCAGCCACTCCGGAAAGGCCGTGAGGTTCTTACAAGTTGAAATATGCAGGTACTGTAAAGTACTGTTACCAGATCCATAGAGCCATTGCGGTAAAACCTCAAGCTTTGGTAAATTAATTATAAATCTTCAATTTTCTGAAGGTTAAATTAAACTTGAAATCCCAATTGTCTTCCAACTCTAGATTTTGACTATTAGTTAGGCATTTATTAAATTCACGATCCTTTGGGAAAAGAGAATAGAAGACATAGCATTGCTTCAAGTTTTCCGCCATTAAAGCGAGGAAAGTGCAATTTAATTGACTATTATTTTAGCCGAGGGTCGATGTGGATTGTTCGTGAGCTTAGACCCGTGCGGCTCACGGCACGATTCTCCCCATTCAATGAACCTTGACTTGCTTCTCTCAATTGTTGGAAGACAAATAGAACAATTCTGCGAGTCCCTCCATTACTTGCTGCTGGCCAGTTCACAGGGATGGCAGTGAAGCGATTGAGGTTTTGGGCCCCTATTATGGAGGATTGCATGCGGACAACTGGACAAGAGAGCAAGGATTTTTTTTATTTTTTATTTTTTTTAAAAAAAAAACAAACTACATTGAGGGAGCCATGACTCTTAAGGTTGTCAGATCCGGATAGTCAGCAATTTATTGTTCAGATTGCAAACAATTTAAATAATAAATGTCAAAAAGTCTTTATGGAGCCCACCCACCTAAGCAGATGGGCAGGCATTCGAAAACTTGTTTGGATAAGTAGGCCTCATATTAACTCTTTCATATTTACTGTCTGAATTAGTAGCATTTCAAAGAACAAAATTGTTGATGATTACTATCAAAGGTTGTTATGCAAGATGAAAATTGGGAAAGGATATTAAGATACATTTATTAATGCTTGGTATGGTTCTTGTAGAAAAGTAATACAAGGGATAAGGATCCTCTCACAGGTAATTGTGAGAAACCACTTATGAGACTTACCTGACCAAATGATTGGTAGGGTTGTTATAGAAAAGTAATACAAGAGACTTAGTAACCCTAATTTGAGTTTTTGTTTTTATTGGTAGGGGTTACACAAAGTAATTTGTAACACCTCGGTTTCATATTGGAAAGATGAGTAGCCCACATAAAGATAGTCATGAGTAATAAGTCTCACATTGCCTAGTTATTATGTAAAATTGAGATTTATAAGAAATTTTGGGGTGATAGCGCAGATGTAGCTAGCGTTTTTCTCTACAATTCTTTATAAAATCCAGTTTCATCTAATAACCGGGTAATGTGGGACTTAACACTCATGATTACCTTTATAAACCATACACTCTATGTGGGCTACTCATTTTTCCAATATAGGACAAGAGTATTACATAATTATTAACTCAGATCTCTTTCATGCATTCACTTTCGGAATTCTAAAACCGAAAAGAAATCATGATCAATATAGAATGCCCGGAAATGGGGGAAACCAGCCAAGTGACCAAGCTGCCGGTATTCTTCTTCAGTCCTGTGCTTACCCTTTGCCCTATAGATCGTCATGACAAAGATGTCTCCTTCTAAGAGGGCACGAGTCCTATGGCTGTCATCAGACTGCTCCGGTAGCACAGGCTCACAGGCAATCATTTTCCCTCCAACTGGGAGTGCCTTGAAACAATTCTCCATGATCAACTTCACTTCATCATCTGTCCATGTCGTTAAGATCCACTGCCAAATTAATTACACGATAGAAGATAATAAGCTTTCAAGTACATGTGGTCGAAAAGAGACAGCCAACGTTGTTACAAGCTAGCTAGGTAAGTGAGCTAAACAATTTGCTGTGCGCTTATAAGGCTTTGTTAAAGCTTTAAATTCTCCTTTTTTTTCCTTTTGTTTTCTCTTTTTAAAAACGAAAAAATATTACCAGACAATTTAAAACACGAAATACTCAAATATTTTAGGTCAAAATACTTAAAAATAAAATAAATGGTTAAATACTTTTTTGTCCTTGTGGTTTAAAAACTTTATTTTTTACTCCTTCAGTTTTATTTTTTCATAAGTGGTATCTGTGCTATGGGAAAAGACAGAGATAGTACTTCCGTCAATTTTTCCGTCTAAAACTGACGGATTTCCACGTCAACGACATGTGACACCATTAAAATTGTGACACGTGGCCCCCACTTTTTTTAAAAAATAAAAAAAATTAGTTTTTCACCCTTGAAGGTAGCCAAACCATCCCCAAGTCAAATGAGGGTGGCTCAAGCCAAACGGGGGTGGCTCGACCACCCCCTTGGCCTAAATGGGGGTGGCCAGGGTTGGCTGGCCACCCCCATGTCAAAGGGGTGGTTGAAATACCCCTACAATTATTTATTTATATATATATATGAGGGCTACATATCGCAATTTTAATGGTGACATGTGTCACTGACGTGAAAGTCCGTCAGTTTTGGACGAAGGTACTATCTCCGTCTTTTCCCGTAGCACAGGTACCACCTATGAAAAAAATAAAAACTGAAGGGGAAAAAAATAAAATTTTGAAACCACAAAAGTGTATAAAGTATTTAACCCTAAAATAAAATAAAAATCTCCAACTTAATAGATCGACCCATGATAAACACAGAAGAATCAATTCATGACACTTTCCTACTCTGTCCTATTTTAAATTGATTTCCCATATTGAACGGAAGTCTCAGGCATCACTTTAACCTAATTATTATAATAAGATAATACGTAATGATTCACCATCATCCAAAGATACAAGTTTTCAACACATTACCTATGTGATAAGGTGGTGGTTATTGTGGTAAGGTGGTTTCCCCCACCCTCATGTGCGGGGTTGTTGTGTGGTTATTGTGATGGTGTTGTGTATGAATCAAATCCCCTCATTTTATTGAGTAATGATTCACTATCACCCAAAAATACCACTTTTTCCCACCTTACCACATAAGATAATGTGGTAAAAAGTGGTATATTTGGGTGGTGGTGAATTATTACTCTATTTTATTTTTAAAACTCAAAAGGTAGTGGGGGAACCACCTTACCACATAGGCAAATGGGTAAAAAGTGTTATCTATAGGTGGTGGTGAATTATTTCTTTAAGATAATTCCAACTTTTGTTTTATTTTTGTTTTATTTTTTTTTTATTTTGGAACAATAAGATAATTCCAATTTGGTGAGCGAGAGTGTGTGGTGGTTGGAGGTTTGCACAACAGTCAACAACGCCAAGTCCTCTAAATTTAATTATCAAGAAGATAAATGGCCAATTAAATTTTTTGACAATTTTAAATTATATAGTCTGAAATATATATATAATCCCAATTTTTTTTTTCAAAATTTAATTTTTAAATAATGTGTCACAATTTTATATGATTTATTATTTTAAAAAATATCATCATCAATCTTATGAAATGATGACACATAATTTGAAAATCACTTTTTGGGATAAAAATTTGAAAAGTAAAATATTTTCTATATATAATTGAAATATCATTACATATAAACTAGATAGAAGGAGTAGATAAGCTTTGTAGAGAAAAAAAAATTAAAAATAAAAAAATAAATAAAATAGAGAGAGTTTTTACAAATAGACACCTTCATGAAGATAGCATCAGCAGTAGGAATTGACTCGAACATGTCGCCACCAACGTGGGTCACTCCTGCCAAAGGAAGCAACGGTAAAAGGTGTTTTTTATTTTTGAAAATATATTTTGATATAAAATATAAATAAATAAATAATAGTTTGGGAGATAATAGACGGTAATTTGAAAGATTACGAGGAATCTGAGGCGCTTTGGCCACGACCTCCGGTAAATCGAAGTTGATCCCTTCACGTACGTTAGGATGCTTCTGTAGGATCATCCGCAGGCAATCCCCTGCACTCCCACCCACATCGACCAGTCTTTGCACTCCTTGGAACCCATCGTAGCCGGCCAACATCGCCTTCACGAATGGAACGGATACTCCCGACATGGCCTGCTGCATCAGGCCGTTCATTTCGGGCCTCTTCCCGTAGTACCCGTACGCCGGCTCACCATTAGCCTTCACGAATGGCTCGCAGGCGGGGTCCGCCACGGCCTCGTGGACCAGCGGCCACGCTGCCATGAGCGCATCCTGGTGGTGCTGGAGGACGTAGGGCGCGTGCGACAGGCCCTCAGCGTCGGTGACGAGCGTTTGGCCGATCTCGGTGAGGGAGTACTTCCTCTCAGGGTGGGTGCCGGCGGGGGCAAGGTGCTCCTGGAACACGCCGTAGCTGGTGAGCATGCGGAGGATGCGCTGGAGGTTCTCGGGATCGCCGGAGGGGAGGACACGCCCGAGGATCTGGGAGGCGGAGAGTGGGGAGTTGGAACCGCCTTGCCAGATGGCTTCCGGGATGTTGAGGCGGACGATGGCGTTGAGAGACATGGGCACGCTGATCATGTTGGCTAGCTCCATCATGGCCAGCCGTGCTCTGTTCCTGCTCTCGTCCTCCATGCTCTCTCACTTTGTCTTCTTTTCCTCTCTCTCTCTCTCTGTTCAGAACCGCGTGGAAACGGCTCCTTTTAGCAACTCTTATTAATTTATGAGCAGTTATCCTTGTACGTGTCCACGACTGTAAACACATGGTGAGACTTCCTATGTGGTGGGATTTATTTAATGGTCTTACTCCACGTGTCTATAATTCTGTATAATATATTTATGATCTTCACTTCATGTGTTTATAATCTTGTATAACATATATATATATATATATATATATAACTGTTGTGTAAAGACATTTTTCTTTATTATTTAATAAAGAATGCGGGGGGGCTTAGAGAGGATGACGCCGAACAATGGTTTATATTCAGCTTTGATAGTGTTGTTTATTTTCCTTACTCAAATCCCTTGATTTACTTAAGAAAAATAAATGGGAGCTTTCCCACATCCGCCGAGGAGCGAGAGTCAAATGGATTTATAAATTTTACAAAATCTTTTTATAGTTAGCAATTGCCTGGATGAAGTACATTTGTAAGTCTTACTTAAGACTCACTCTCTCTTATTTAGTTCTGATAGTGTCGTTTATTCTCCTTATGAACATAGATTGAACTCCGCAATTAAGCGTGCTTCTGCGAGAATAGTGTCAGGATGTATGACCTCTTAGAAAGTCTAGTTTGAGAGAGCCAAAAGTAGACAATATTGTGTCGTTAGGGGTGGATCGTTACACCCTCCACATTAAAATTCATGATTCCACCCCTAACAGTCCCCTATAATTTTGTAGGAGATTCTAGGGGATCCAAATCCTAATGACAAACCATTGATTAGGCACAATTGTGTCAAGTCAGGCCAAGCTAAATTTAATCAGCTTTAGAAAAATTAGCAAATCGGTCATTTGATTTGGCATTATACCAAATATATTGTCGTGATTTCAAAATGAACCTGTAATAAATCTACAACAAAATAATTCATCCGTACAAATTACGACCATTTTTCTTTTATAGGAGTAGGACTTATGAAATTATATAATTCTAGTCTCAAATAAAAAATTATTAAAAAATAAAAAATTTAGTTTGAGAGTGTTTGGCCATCTGTCTAGCCCATTTTGAGGTGATTGACCAATTCTAGGGGCCTTTTGAGAGTGATTCGACCATCTTTAAAGGCCGATTTTGGAGGTAACTAAATCTCAATAATTTATAAGCTCATTTTGAAACCCCCAAGTTTATTTGTTACAAAGATAAATTTGTAATAAATAAGTTAAATATGAGAGTTGGTGAGTGGTTTTAGTAAGAGATAGGCTACTCAACTGATATGATATGTGTCACATGTCTATTGGTTTGAAAAAAAGTCCAAGTATGGTAAAGAAATCATGTATTCCTTTTCACTGCATTGAGTAATTGGATACATTCCCCTGCCCCCAATTAGTGGGGATAGAGTGGAGTCTATATATATATACTAATTCAATTTATAAAATTATTATAAGTCCCTTGATATATGAGAAATACATGCATTTTAAATAATATATTAAAAATGCATACTTTTTAATAGACTAGATTATAAAAAATTCTTTCCATCCAATTTTTTTTTTTTTTTTTTTTAAAAAAACTCTGTTAGACTAATGACTAATACAATGGGCAAAACTCATTTCCGATACATGAGTGCGGTTCAATAGAACTCGGCGCACATGTAATACAAAAGCTTAAGATGATGGCTTTCATCAACAAATCAATTGAACAAATTCCAAACGGTAAAATGACGTGCAGGTAACAGTATTTAAAATTTGCAAAGCATAGCAAGATGAGGATATGATCATGATGCTAATCACTTCAACTTCTATAGTTAGAGGTGGCAGCTCATGTTCACGTGTCAAGTTCATATTGTGTCGAGACATAAGTTTAAGCTATATAAGTCAACCATAAACCGACAACTTTAATTAAACGGGTTAGACCGACCCCTCAATTCTAACCCACAAATTTCGTGTTGAATTCGCCTGTTATGTCAAAAATTGTCAACCTTAAATGTCGCGTGTTAGGTTTGGGTCCTGTCAAGGCATATATATATATATATATATAAGTCAACCTAACTCAACTCATTTAATTAAACAGGTTAGACCCTTTAACTCTAGCCCGCAACTCTATAGTCGGTCAACAATAATAGAAAAAATATTTCTGTTAGTCAAAAGAATAGAACAATATTATGATTCTTACAAAACTGCACTACTACAACACTTTTTATGCTGAACCCACCTGGATTATCAATTTTTATGTACAACATTACAGCTTACCTAGAAGCCGAGGGAACAAATGCGGATTTTGTTTGCCGTTGACTCAGTTTCATGTACAAGCCCTGCAACAATAGCGCCATGTTAAAGCACATTCCATGCATCATAAGAGGTAAGCCAGCTCTAATTTGTTGAATTAAAATCTTTTCTTTTTCTTTTCTATTAATTTGGTCTTCTGTTATCTTCAAAACCAAACAAAACTTGCAATAATTTATGATAAGAGCACACAGAAACCATTGACAGTTACATCTATAAATGCCTATTAAGGTTAAATAAAAATCAACAGCAAACCGGACACAACTCGTTGTCGTTTGTTTGATATGTCTCCAACAGAGAAATGCATGATATTGCTTCAGATTTGAATTTCTAATCCAAATCTCAAGCAATTTGAGTCATATGTACTCTTGTGTGCGTTGACTAGTAGGACACGAAGAAAACGTTACGTTTGTTGTATGTATTGTTGCTCCAGTAGTCATGCTAATGGTTTGATTAGGAACCAACTCAAAGTTCATGTGCTGCAGAAAGATGGCGAGAGAAACAATAGCTTCCAGCAAAGCGAACTGATCACCAACACACTTACGAGGCCCTCCACTGAATGGAATGAACCTGTGGTATATATATTCGCACTATTAGTAAAAGCAAAGAGCACATGTTTCTCAAAATGGGATCAAGAAATAGGAATAGCATTAAATTTTACTCTATGAAGGGATATAAAAACAACAATACCTGAAATCTGTATTTGTTTCATTAGGTACTGGGCCTTCCAAGTCGAATCTTTCCGGCAGAAACTCTTCTGCTCTCTCCCAAACCTTGTAAAATCACATTGAAATTGCCAAAAATGTGGAAAGGTAAGTGAATCTTATATCTCAGATTTGTCTAAACGTGCATCAAATTAGAGAAATGCACACAAAGAGAAGCTGGAATTGACCACAAAAGAGAAATCTGAGCAACATAACGTGATACCTGTGAGGAACGATGAATGTTATATACAGAAATCATAATGTCTTGACCAGAATTAACCTTGTAAGCTCCAGGAAGCATGTCAGCAACTTGAGCTCTTCTTATCAAGACCTAAAAGATTCAGAAGAGTGAAACCAATATGAAAGTGAGTCAATATAATTGCCATATACTCTTCTTTTTTCTGTTAAAATTTTTGTTTTACAATCAACTTGAGCGGAAGAGAAAGAAAGCAACCTACAGGAGGATGTGGGTACAGTCGGAGTGACTCAGTTATGCAGCGGGTCAAAAACTTTAGATCCTTAATATCTTCATAAGTAGGAGGCCTACCCTGTAGAACTCTGTCAACTTCCTCTTGTGCTTTCACCAATGAGGTGGAGTTCTGCATAGGAAAAAAAAATGATGAACAATAGGCAGTCGATCTTAATAATGGGAATCAAATTACATATTGTATTTACACATGTTCTAGAGATCACCAGATCTGGCTATGATAAGGCCACAATCTCTTTCAAATTACTTATTTAGACCATTTGAATATTAACAGAACCAAATTACATTTGCTTAACCTTTTTTTGAGTCAATTAGGAGGACAAGGGTCATTAGGAAAAAAGAAAAAAAAAAATCTGTCCAAAAAAATCACGAGATAAATATAAAATTCAACTTTCACAATATATACTTCTTCTGCATCTGCAACACAGAGAGTCTGCAATTTGCAGTCTGCTGCTAAAATTAGCCAAGGTATAAATTGTACGCAATGGAAAGCTCAAATGTAAAGAAAGACTTTCAAATGGAAAGGATACCTTACTTAGAAGATAGAGTGTCCAAGTCAACACTGAACCAGTGGTCTCATGACCAGCAACTAACATTGACAAAAGGTCATCTCGTAGTTGTACACTTGAAACCTAAAACAATATATAGCAATTGTATCAAAACTAGAGGTTGGGACAAAGCATATCTAGGATAATACAAATTCCATCAAGACAACATAAAGTCCAGGCTAAAAAAGACAATTTCAAACCATCATTAAATGCAAAACATACGCTGAATTTAACTCAGTTCTTTATACTTTATAGGGATATAAGGAATAACAATAAATATATGCATGTAGCATATGATGATAAGTCAGCCTCATTCAAATGCATGCATATTTTCCAAGCGCAACTGACAACTTCTGGCAAGAAAGGGAGATCGTATGCTTGAAGCATAGAAACTACTATTGGGTGACAATAACAGCCACAGTCATATGAAGAACTTTGCTTAGTTCCTTTTTCTACGCTTCCAGGACCAAAAGCTTGGAAAATCCAGCAAGCTTTAAAAGAAAGCTGAAAACATGATGAACATGCTAAATTGCCAATCAATGAAAAAATGACAAAGTTGAATATGATATCTTTTTTTAAAAAAAAAAAATTCCTGAGCAAGTCCAATACGATATCTCATCAATTTTCTATAGAAATTTCCATAAACAATCTACATTGCTCCACAGACTTAATGAAACTGATAAAGCAACTTGCACATTTTATAAAACCGAAAAATGTTCCTCCCATGTCTCCAATTCTTGATAGTCACTTGTTCATATTTAAAAGTACATGTAACCATGTTAAAAATGAATGCTTTACCAAAACCAGTTCTTCCATTATTTTCTTTGGAGAAAACAAAAAGTTTCCAATCCCAAAAATTCTAAACACCAATTCCTTTCCGCTTTAAAACTTCTACGTATGTGCATTCTGAACAGTGAAGTAAGAGACAATGAACACAAGCAAAACATACTATAGATCCAAGATAAAGAACACTAGCAGACCTCTTCTCTGCTTGCAAGCAAGAAGCGAAGGATGCTTGGATCAGCATCATTTACATATTCCTCCTCATCGATTCTTTCACCCTCGGCTTCCACCATCTCTTTGCACTTTGCAACAAGTTCTTCAACAGTTCTCCTTATCACAGTAACCGCGTTTTCGGCTTTTATTTGTCTTGGGATTATTTTACAAAGAGCTTTAACCTACACCAAAACACTATTAGCTAGGGTACAATTATCAAAACAAGTAAAATAGAAAATCAAGAGCAACTGAACAAGTAACAAGAAAGACATACCTTCCAGTATGGTAATATATCCGTGGAACGGGCCTCTGCCTCTTTCAGTGCAGTGTAAACCGAATCAATCACAGGACTATCAGTGTTAAGTGAATCAAAATTGTAGTTGAATACGGACAGACCAATAACATCAAGAGTTAGTTGAGAAAATTTTCCTCCATGTTTACAGCAATGCCACCTACTGTGTCGGGTTTGAGCTTTTCCACCAATCTAAGGGCACATTTGCAAAAGACTCTATCAACCATCACTGACAAATACTTCTTGTGAAGTGATGGCACCACAGCCCTTCGCCTTGCCTATTTCAAACAAGTAATTTTAGCTCAAGCAAAAACTACTAAAATCATATGGACCATAACCAGTTCACTGTATTTTTTGTTACTGGCGCAAAGCTTACTAAAGTGGTAAATTGAAAAGACAAAAAAGAAAAAAGAAAAAGAAAAAGAAGAAGCATAATCTAGGCTCGTATTCCAAAACACCAAAATCTCAACTTGACTCGACATTAATTTGTTATGTCAATAACCTTTTGTTCTATAAGAAAATAAAACAAAACATTGAAAGCTCAAGAGTCAAGAAAGAAGGCCAGTTTAAACCTTTTTGAAGAATTTTGTCCTCTTTCTAAATCTTGGCAAGAACCCATTGAAACTTAAACAAATAGTTGCTTATCAGTTTCAACATCTTCAGTCATACATCTCTAAATCAAAGTAATCGAGTGGCAATACCAAAACCATTGAAACAAGTTTAAAATGATGTACCAAAACCACAACCCCAAACCAATCCACATTGAACCAACAATATACAGCGTTGCAAAAAAAAAAAAAAAAAAAACCCCATTCATAGCCAGCATAAGAATCAAAGTAAATCAATTCTACCCAAAAACCAAAAACCATCCCACCACACAAGCAATCCCTCAAACAATTGAACAGCATTATTACCGTCCAAAGCGGGCCTTCGGCAATGGCAAAACCGGACCCGAACAAGAACTCGGAGACCTCAGCCACCAGACCCTTACCATACTTCCCGTAGTTCCTCAGCACATGCTTGGCAATGGCAGGGTCGCTAACCACCACGAAATTCCTAGGCCCTGCGGCGAGCCTGTAAACGGGTCCGTACTCGTTCATCCACTTGAACAGTGGGAGGAACAGAGCACCGCCCAGAAGCTCAGACACGTCCTCGAGCTTAGCGTTGGCTACTGGTATGCCGGAGTCGTCGTCTTTGGTAATTGTCAAAGACCGTGTGAGTGAAGTGAGCCAGTCTGGGCTCACCCATGAACTGGGTTTGTTGTTGTTGTTGTTGTTGTTGTTGTTTGCGGAGGACTTGATGGTGAGGAAGTGAGAACTGGGTCTGAGAGAGAGAGTAGTGGTGGTGGTGGGGGGTTTGAGGAGAGGGGCTGGGAGGAGAAGACAGGTGGAGAGTGAGGAAGGCATAATGATGGTTCTTCTCTATGCACCTTTGTTTTTCTCAGTCACCATTGCCGAAAGAGTTGAGAAGCGTTCGAACCTCGAAGTTACTCTGTGTGTGATCTCTGCGACTGTTGTGGATTGGGTTGTTTTTAGCCGTTCATAGGCTTTGGAGTTTTTGGGCATTTTAACATATAGGGGGAGGAAAATAAGATGAACAAATATATGTAATCTTTAGTTGGTTTTATTTTTATTTTTATTTTATTTTTTTTATTCAAGTTGGTTTTATTGTTTTGATATAATATATTATTTATTGAAGACTTTCAAAATATTTAAAAACATAAAATTGTATTTTATGAAATTGGCTGAAATTAGTTTGAGAAAGAAAAATGAATTTTATCTTATTTTATTTCTATTAAGACAATAGGATGATCATTTTAGTGTTAAAATTACAAATATATATATTTAATTACTAAAAAGACAAGTCCTTTCTAAATTTGATACCGAAATAAATAATTAAGAGTTCACTCAATTAAATAGCTATTAAACCTTAAGATTTTTGCTTATTAGACAGTTATTACACAGTTATGTGTCCATTATGAAAAATCAAAAAACACCATTCAAGAGATCTTCTCTAAAATCTCGAAAAATCAAGAAAACCCATTAACACCTCAAAAATCCTATAAGAAGGGGTCACAAACTCCATACAATGTATGGCAAGAAAAAAGGCGACCGAAAATTTTATTGAGGTTATTTTCAAAACATTATCTAACTTAACTATTGAAAGTTCTCTAACGACTCATGTCGATAATGTCCCAGACTCCTGATAGTCTTCTTATTTTTGCAGGTGTCCAGCGTCCAATTTGACGGTGTAAAAATTCTCAGCATCAAGTGTATTAGTAATTAAGTCATATACATGCATGAATACATCCGTAAACAGAATATGTCTTTCATAATTTCATTAGCCCTGCAAACAAAATTGTGAAAAATGTCATATTTAAAAAAAATAAAAAAATAAAAAAAAAATTTAACCGACAAAAACTATACTTTTTTTAAATATATATATATATATATATATATATATATATATATATATTTTACTAAACGTATAACTGCTTAAGTATAATTTAAAAAAAAAAAAATTTGAGACACTTTTTGTCTTTGGTCATCATCAATTTATGAACAATATGAAGTGCAGTTTGATAACACTTGGTTTCCGAAGTAGTAATTAGTAAACGTCCTACTATGTTGGATCTCGATGAACAACCCACAAAAACAAAAGCAAATAAAAATTCGTATATTCGGCCATTTTATGAAGATTCGGCCTTTTCTATTTGGGCTTTAACTTATAGCCCATTAAAGATCATAACAAAATTTGACTTTAATTTTTCCTTTGAACATGTACTTTGCTATAAAACAAAAAATTAAAAAAAAAAAAAAAAAATTTGAGTTAGGCTATAAATTATATTTTTATTTATAATTATTTCATAATGTTAATCTAGTAGTCTCAATTAAGCCTTGGATCAGTTCTTGCTAAAGGAAAAAAAAATCAAAGGATAATTGAGACTATCACATCAAACATTATAAGATAGTTATGGGCTAAAAATATAGTATATAACATTACTCAAAAAACAATACATGTAAATGACTATCGTATTTGGGTTATATATAGTTTCAATTAGAACTGAACGTGTTGTAATAAGAATATATACCTTACAACATGACACAGATGACACATTTCTCAATCTCAACAAATTCATTTTCAAATGAACTGACTAAGGGTGCATTTGAGATTACGATTTCGTAGGCAATAAGTGTGATTTTAAACCAAATCGCTTAACATAAATTGTTTGAGAACTACGTTTTTAAAAATTGCGATTTGAAAACGTAGAAAATCTGCTTTTTCAAATCACAGTTAAGATTGTGCTTTTTTGAAAACGTAGAATTTTAAAGGCTAATTTGCGATTTTAAAGAATAAAATGCGATTTTGCCAAACGCTTAACTGTATTTTTAGAAATCATTTTTTTTTAAATCGTACATTTAAAAATCGTTATTTTAAATCGCACTTCTTGAAATCGCAAATCCAAACGGACTCCAAGTCTTGTTCATGACTTTATATTGCTTCTCATACATTCATACAAATTTGTCTTTTCCTTTGTTTTTTGTTATTTTAATTTTTTCTTTCGTAATAGAACCATTTTGCAGCAACATGTGAAAATTATAGAGTAAGACCCACAACAATTAATTATTCAAATTGCTAGTAATCGGGTCAGTTATTATCAGAAAGACCATGTAAAACCCAACTATCTAAATAAATTTTGAATTGTCCGACCACCATCACAAACAATTGAATATTCTCACGCGCGTCCGCTCTTCTAAGTTCTAACATAACTACCAAAATTGCTTAGTTTTTGGGACTCTATTGTGGATTAGGATCATTTCATATTATTTGTCCGAATTTGAGAGAATCTAGACAAATAATTGTGAGAGAACCCTTATAAACTCACCTGGTTAAATAAAAATTGAACTGTTCAACCACTTATTCGATTAAGTGAATCTCATAAATAATTTATCTTTCTCACAATTATTTATTTAAAATTCAAAAAAAATAATTTGAGATAATCGAATTTGATCTCACGGTACGGTTGGCCCCGCTGTGACATTTGACCAATTTTTGAAACCAAGCATGTGGAATAATATCGTGCAATTAACGGCAGCCAGTAGGAAGCAAGTCAAGTCCGGGCGACGACGGGCATGTCGGTCAACTAAGATAATTAAGGTCGTCTCCGTCCGAAGTCAATCCATATATTTAGATTAGCCCAAGCCATCTCTTCTGAAATTCAAGCACGAGGTTGATTTGATTTGGACACAGGCGGCTTCATTTTCTATATTCATTAAATTTTCTTTTGATATTGGCTTTGTCAAATTCAGCAAGAGGTGGCGCCCGACGTTTTATGGAGTTTTGACTTTTTTTTTTTTTTTAAAAAAAAAGAAAAAAATAATTGTTTATATAGACAATGAAGAGAGTGAATGATTAATACATTATAATTGGTAATAGCCACAATAGTGGGATATATATTAATGCTTCACTTGAAGAATTCTTCATGAATTTATGAAATACTTTTAATTAATTAAGTTCATCCCTTTTCTCTTTATTATTCATAAAAATTTAAGTGTTTTATGGGCTATCGACCGAGAGGCATCTTTTAACTTTTAGATGTAATTTAAGGCATTCCATAGTCCGGCTAATTAATAACTATTTTTTTTTTTGGGGGTGGGGTTTCTTTTTAGTATCCCTCTTGCTAAAATTTATAATATAATAATGAAATATACACACTTTTATTCTATTTTATTGATATAAGTTCTTATATTTGTTTTTGTTTTATTAACAAGAGCTGATCCGATGGTTAATTGATAGTGTTACATCGGTAAAATGATTTTTTTTTTTTTTTAAAAAAAAAAAATAATTTCTAACATTTATCTTTAACATAATAAGGGGTGTGCATTCTTTTGTTCGGTAAGTAGTTTTTATTATTGGCCGACCACCGCCTATATATGCATGCAACAAAAATTGGGTTGTTGGCGGACAAAGTTTTTTTGTTTTCTTCAAATTGAGTTGTAAGAATTTTTTTAAAAAAATTAAGTTGAGGAATTTTTTTCAAATCCAATCTATTAAATTCAAAATACATGTAATTCTTACACGAATTTTTAAAATAAACATGAGAATTATATGCATTTTGAATTCTAATAACTAAACTGAAAGAACTAGAAAAAAACTTTGCCCATTTCATGGTGCATGGCACTTGGAAATCACATGAAGTGAGAACAGTAAAAAATATTTGTTCCCTTGACATCTCATGGAAGCTAGTCACGTGAAAACACCAAAATGGTAATTTTTTTCGTAACATCCAATGAGTTTATTAGGTTGACTAATAATACTTTAGTATAAATAATAGTTTTAATTAGTTGAATCAAATATATTTGAAAAATATATTTAATGCCTAATTTTATATTCTCAGTTTGAAATAAGAAGTGGACAGTTCGAACTAAGCTCTATTAATTCGCATTATAAATAATTTGACATTTAAGATTTAAACGATCAGACTTAAAAGAAAAATAGATTAATTAAAAAAATTGTAGTTTGCACAAAGATAAACTAATAGGTTTTAATTTAAAAAAAAAAAAAAAAAAATTCTCTCTATCATTTACTAAAGAGTTGGAGCTTAAGTTAAGAATAGTCAAAGAAAAGAAAAGGTCTTAAATTTGGGTCTTACGTCCATGACTTTAAGAAAAAGAAAATAAGTAAAAAGAAAAAGAAAATGATAATAAAGAAGCTCCAGATAGGCATCATATATAGGCTTGTTTAAAAGAGAAAGGATTTGATGTTGAATGTAGACTGTTTCAAATATCCTAAAAGTAGGACATTTTATGTTGTAGTATGTAGAAGTAGAACAAACGTACGCTGATCGAAGCTGTGGACCAAAAAAAAGTGGGAAAAACAAAACTGGATTTCGGCGCCCACTAAACCGCTTAAACTTACCTTATCCAAAATTCCAGTTGCATGTATCCCAATAAATTGCCTATAATTTATAAATACTCCCGTCAGTACAGTAAAAAAAAAAAAAAAAAAATCACTCAAAATTCACCCTCTCTCGTACGATCAGTTCATAAGAAGAAGAAGAAAAAAAAAAGAGAAATATTTTAAGAATAAAAATTAAGCATTAGAGCTAATTGAAGCGATAGAGAGTGTTAGGTATAATTCTTTTATCCTTAGTTTATGTCCATATATTATAGTTATTAGAATTTAAATTATGTTGATATAATGCCTAAATTACTAGGGAATGTGTGATTGAATGTCCCAGGGAATGATATTATATTCAATCATTCTTTTAAAATTACAAATGGGTCGTTGTGCTGCCTAAATATTATTAGGTATTTTACAATAGCGCCATTGTAATTCCTAAATAATGCTAGAGGTTCAAATAAATATTATACTAATGTCGACGTAGTAATATAATACCCCTTATGAAAAATACGTGGAAATGCTACGTAGTCGTTATAATGCCCAAACAGTACTAAGATATTTTAGATATGTCATTATGATATCCAAATAATATTAAGATATTTAGATTTGTCGTTATGATGCCCAAGCTAGTTGCATTATGACATTGTAGACATGTCGTTATGCTGCCCGAATTTTTAGGATTTAAAATAAGGTTAATTAGGAATAAGAAATAAAAAATATAAGCTAATATGAAGGTACAATATTGATGCAAAAAGTTTAAGAAGACGTAGAAAATCATCTAAAGAGTATAAACCTAAACGGTAAGTTTAATCTTACTGACCCTGCATTATAATTTTACAAAAGTATATTATATATGTTTTCTTGAGTCCTGTTATTTTGATTACATTTATGAACATATTTTGATATGTTTTGCATGTGTTAAATGAAAATATTTTTTTAAAGGAAATGATTTATGAAAAGAGATTGGGTTTTGGAATGAAAAATGTGATTTGCGAAAATGATAATATTATATGAAATTATGTATGATTGTATGCAAAGGCCCAACTGTTAGGTGGAGATTATGCGCCTAACACTTTGATGTTAGGAATGGGGGGAAACAAAGTTGCATAACAGTCTAACGGTTAAGTGAGGTCACACGCTTAACACTTCAAAGTTATAAGATAGATAAATTATTAGCAACCTTGCAGTTAAGTTGGATAACACTTAGCAAATTCTTAAGGATAAGTATGAGTATAAATTCACTTATTGTTATGATGATATGTTATGTTCTGCAATGTTTGTGCTTAAATTATGTTGATTTATCTAATGTTTTACTCATCATGCTATGAACTATTTTATTACTTCATATTATGTAATGTTGAGTTAATTATACAGTAAGAAAATGCAAAGAATTATATTTATGTTTTATTACTATGTATCAAATTGTCTGTCACATAGTTCATGGTTAGCCATACTTTATTGAAAACTCTTTTGTGAAAACACTACACATGTGGTTGTCTAATAAACACTATATAGTGATGAGATGTTTTATAAACAATTGAGGGCTCATATTATAAATGATCAATTTGTTTGAATTCAAGCAAAGTAAATTTTTGCGGAGCCGTGGACTCACCCTTCCACCTATACTTTTTATAGATGCGGTTGAGGAAGAGACAGACGAAGACGCAAACCTGTTTGAGTGTTCGATCTATAATGAAAGAGGCTGATTGAAAGCCTCATTTTTTTTTGAAAAGACTGACATACTTGAAGTCAATAGTGAAAATACTTATAGTATTAGATGTGTGTATTTTAGTATACTAATTATGGCAACTTCTAATCTCTAGTGTATTGTTAATAATATTGTAAAGGATGTAGCCTATTGCCTGTGGCAATTTTGAAAAACTAAGTTCTTAGTTGTTGATATATATATATATATATATATATATATAAAGTTTTAATTAGATATTTTGGTACAATTATACTTTTGAGGAAAAATACAATCTTTAAAAAAAATAAAAACTTTGCAATTATTATATGTAATAATATTACGTGTAATTTAGATAATTACACTTATGACATGCATGCTTAGAAAGTTGGGGCACTACTTGATAATTAATAAACATCTAATTATTAGGAGTACATGGAATATGCTTATTTATGGATTTTGATTCTTCCATCTCTATCATCTACAACTTTCCAAACAAAAATCAGTAGGCTAGGCTTTGGTTTAATTAGCTAGCTCAGGTGATAAAAGGGTGGGTAGGGTTTGGATAGATTTTAGATTATATATATATATATTTTTACCGTGCAAAAACAAATTAAAATGTAGTAGGTAAACATTGTAAAATAAGACAAAAATAAAAATACAAAAAGCTTTAGATATATTTATTATTTTCAAACACAATTAATATAGCTAGCTAGCTAGCTATATCAACCTCGACACAATCTATATGCCTAGATTCGCCAATTCACACTAAATTTCAATTGCCATTGTCTTCTAACACCAGCAGGCCGGTGAGGTGGGGTTTAGTAGTTTACAGCATGTTTAGGGTTTGATCGTCACCCTAATTCATCCACTTAAAAAAAAAAAAAAAAAAAAACAGAAAAAAAGGAAAAAGAAAAAGAAAAGGTACATTCCATTTCATAAATGCTGCTACATAATTGATGCTAGAAAAGTCAATATGCATCCAATATTTCTGAATTTCACTTAATTTCCTTAATTCAACCTAATTTCCTAGAATCCAAGAAATTCTTCATCTTGGGTTCACAGGATGAAATGTAGTCAAGAAAACTGTAAAAGTCCGTGTCCAAGTAACGCCTTGGATTCACTTCGTTGATTAGTTTAGGCGATGGCCTGACTATTCTATCGAAAGGAAGAGCATGCAAAGAAGCCACCGATATCCGAGACTTCTTAGAATTCACTGAGACTCTGTGTAAAACACTCTTGTATTTTCCATTGCTGAAGATCTGAAACACAAAAGTGATTGAGTCAACAAATTATTGTTAACCATATATACATGCTATTTAATAAATTGTTATACGATGTCGTCGGATTGTGTTTGGTTTATGGCAAAATTTGAGGTTAATTTGATAAACCCACCTCAAGATGGTCACCAACGTTGACAACAAATGAATTGGGGATTGGTTCAACAGTGACCCATTTGTCTTGGAATTGAATCTGTAAACCCTCGACCTCATCTTGGAGAAGAAGTGTAAGGCATCCATAGTCGGAGTGAGGTGGCATTCCTAGCGTTAGATTGGGTTCGGGGCATGGAGGGTAGCAATTGACAACCATTAGCTGGCTCCCATCTTGGAATTCCTTTAAAATGTCATCTTCTTCTGTCGTCTTCTCTGTGGTTCCCACAAGTCCCAAGCTTTCTAGGATGGCCTCCATTAGCATTAGAAACAAGTGTTTTGTTTCTTTTGCGTAGGTAACAGCCGATTTCCTGTTTAATTAAGCATGAACAAGGAACTTAATTGGTCATTAATTAGATTACAATATAAGTGGCGGACAACTAGAAGCAACTTATTCAAAATTATTATTCTTAATATAATTTTAATAAGAGATTAGGAGCAATCCATTTGCAAGTTGTTAATTCATCTGTTATTCTAAAATAAATTTAAGAAAAGATTAATTAATATTTTAATACTTTCTTAACAGTTTAAGAATTTGACTCTGATATCATATTAAATTATCAATTATTATAAAAATTTAAACAAATAAAAAAAATGGATTCAAAATTTAATAATATTTTAACACAAGTCAACTTCTTTTATTTTTATTATTTTGTTTCTATTCGAGTCAACTTCTCAACTTCTTATTTAAGTTAGAGAAAGGTGGAGCTAATCCTGCAAAGCCTAAGTCATCGATCGATTCTGAGCCACAGAAATATTGAAGAAAGATTAATAATTAAAGAATATGAAGCTAAGCTTTCACCTCAAGTCTACGGGAGAAGAAGGCCAATGAGGGAGAACATCTGACATATTGGGATGACACATTAGCTTCAAGAAGTCTCTCCAACAAAAAACACTGTCTTTGTTCTGGTTAAAGCTTGTCCCATATCGGACCGGCGAACGCATGTCGGAAGACATGTACTTTGCTCTTTCTTCCATTGGGAGCTCGAAAAACCTTGTGCCCACGTCGATCATACTGCTTATAACATCGCTTGGAATGCCATGGTTTACCATCTGCATATATATATTAACCAACAAAAAAATTTCTTCATTTTGAAGCTAGCTCATTAACTTACACTTACCTAGAACATTTATCTTAAAAATTTAAACGGATAAAAAAAGACCGTAACTAATATTTAATTGAAATAGAAAGGAAATAAATTAAGAAGATAGGGTTTTAAATCACTATTTATCCTAATAGTTTAAGATAAATTTAAACGTTTAATAAAAAACCTACCTGAAAAAAACCATATTGCTCGCAAGCATTAGCGAGAGACTCGAGGACTTGTGGCCGGTTGGAACCTTGCAATTCTGAGAAATCAATGATGGGCAGCTTGAGAGTTTTCTTGAGTTGATTGAGCTCCCCATCATTCACATTGGGTCGATCGGAAACAGGCCATATGTACTTGCTGGGAACTTGGTTTATGCCACTATCAGATAGGTACTTCACTCCTTTCTGGTACTGTACTGTATCATCCTCCTTTGTCTCAGTATTCAGCGCCATTGCAGGAGACATGTTGTAATAACCTGAAATTTACAATTAAGGAAGATTATGTTATAAGCCTTCTATTTTTATTTTTTGAGAACTTGAGAGAGAGCGTATATATATATATATATATGGATTGGATATATACATACCAAATTTGAAGGCTTGAAGAGATCGAGATGACAGGGATAGTGAGAGAGAAAAACAAGGAAATGAAGTGTGGAATAATGAGAAGGGGTTTAGGGGTTTATATAGTAGAGAAACAAGGGGGAGTAGAACAATAGCAAGGTTTTGTGAAACCGCTCAACCAGCTTCGGGTTTGTGAATCCATGTAACGAATCGTTGACCAAAGTCCAGTCAGAGCACGAGATGGGTAGGGACTAGGGAGTAGGGACCAAATTAAGAAAACCCCTCCATGTCCATGCCATCAGACGAAAAAAACTTCAACTGTAACTCTTTGTCCTCTTCCTTAGCTACCACCTACCCTCATAGCTAGGTGAAGCTCCCTCTCTCTCTCTCTCTCTCTCTCTCTCTCTAGAAATATTATAAATAGAAAACGTCATAAATGGCAGGAACTCATGGCTGACTTTTACCATGCAAGTCATTTTTATTAATTAGTAGAGCTCCCTTTTTCTTTTTTCTTTTTTAAGAAATCATAAAAATACCTTTAATTCTTATAAATTCTACAAATCTCACACACTCATAATAGGTTAACCTCAGATTTACATCTATAAATTTTACAAATCCCATGCATACTAGCTATAATGGGTTGAGTCTCACACCTCCACCTTATAAAGAAGGATAAATTTAAAAATGTGTTAATTTTGAGTATTTATCTTTCAATTTTTTTTTTTATTTTTTTTTAAAAACTTTAAAAAGTGTCAATTTAAGATATTTATTTTTCAATTTTTTTCAATTTCAACAATCCATTAGAATTTTCTGTTAAATCCTATCAAAATTCCTAAAATACCTATTTTTTTTTTCTTCACTTTGTTACCAATATATACTTTTAAATATTCACCCGCCAACAATTAGGGTCAAACACATGGCAATTGATTTTTTCATACCAATTTTGACTGCCTATATATAATGAATAATGATATTACTCAGTGCAGAATTCATACGCGCGCACCCTATCATTGTCACGAGAAATTTGACAAATTAATAACTTGTTTGTCAAAGAAAAAATACTTAATTCATATGACGGTTTACCTAGTCTTATGCTGTAATAGTGTGATTTGTCGCTTTATTTTCTTTGACAAATTAATAAGATGATTTTTAAATTTTTTTTTTTTATTATAATTTTTAATTATGGGAATTGAAACCCCACTGCCTCGAATTCGGACAAAGTACTCCTTCCATAAGGATCGGTAAGATTCTGACTGTGCTGACGGGCATAACCTGTAATCTTAAAGAATTGTTAGCACTTAAAAAACAAAAAAAAAAAATCAAACTTTAAACTGATTAATAAAAATACCACAAAAATCAAGACTACCTTTACCACCGGAATCAACCTGGTTAATCCACTACAAAAAAAAATTAGTTTCTAGGGACATATATTTAGTGACGTGCCAAAAGGTCTAACACGTTACTAAGTTTCAAATTTAGTGACGTGTCTTCAACGTGATAAATCACATATACATAATATTGGTTTTCATAAAAATATTATCCCTTAGGTTTTTTTATAGCTGTACGTACGTACATGGTTCAGGAATTATAAACAACTTTTGGGCTTGTGAGTGCATGCGTTGGACCAACGACCGACCAACCAGTAATCTTTGTTTACACGGAGAAAACTTACGTACGTACAGGGGCGGAGCTAGGATCCAAGATTTGGGGGGTCAAAATGAAAAAAAAAATTTTGGGGGGGCCAAAATTATAAAAATAACAAAATTTAGGGGTAAAATTAATTAATTTTTTTTTTTTTTTAAGGAATTTTTTTTTTTTTTGGGGGAGACCCCTGGCCTTGGGGGGCAGGGGTAGCTCCGCCCCTGCGTACGTACGTACGTTTGGTGAGGAAATATAGATACATTCTTCTTCTTAACGTGATCCAAGGAAACAGGGAACAGAACAGAATTTCTCATCGAGGTTTAACTCTAGTTTTAATTAGAGTCAAAATCAGTGGTAGAACTAAGATTTTTGTTAAAACGAATCATGCAATTAAGATTAAAAGTAGAGTTTTTTTTTTCCCCCCTTTATGAATAATTAAGTAGAACTATTATTAATAAAAAGAATTAATTGTACAACCAAAACATCCAAAACACACCAAAACATGCACCTAACAAATAGAGAAAACATATGTAAACTAGCTAGAAGCAAACAACAAATCAACACAAACTAAACCAGAATATTTACATCAATATTCCTAGTTAAGACAAAGTCTAACATTCTCCAAAGTCTTGTTGAATCTTCATTTTTCAGAAAGCCGAAACCACACGCACCTCTCAAAAATCATCTTCAAGATTTGTTCCTCAGTTCTCGGTTGGCCGCCAAATTTGATTTCATTTCTAGCCTTCCAAATTCCATACACACTAAGAACCAATTTGCAAGTCACCCCCAACACGGACTTAGTTTTCCAATGGCTGCACCCTTCCTCAATCAAGTCATCCCAAACATTAGGAGGATTCAGAGCATTACATCTATGCAAACAAGTCTTTCAAATCCGTGAAGTAATTCAAGGCTGCAATCGAATTTCGCAGAATCTTCACCGTACTTTGTTACATCCGTGGTTGTTTGAAACACTTTTGATTTTGAGATTTGGTGCAGTCCGACAGCTAAAGAAGGTTGCATCGAATTCTCCAAAACTTGTAAAACGATGTTTGATTTTTTGTGAAGAATTATTTACTTTTCACAATTTAAAGTACCTTTTATGCTCACTCGTAAAGTCGGTGAAAGCTTTGGGCATTTAAGTGTGATGTCAGCAATGAAGTTACATGGGGCAATTTTTTTGTCTAATGGTGGGCAAGTCATCGGTTTATATGTACGGGGAGTTTTTTTATGGTCTGTTTGGGTATTGAATATTTTGAATATAAATAATATTTTGAATCTGACTGCGGATTTTAAGACAATGAAAATGTATTTGAATGTTGAATATAATTTAGATTCTTTTCGAACATGTGTTTGGGTGTTGAATTTTTGAGATTAGAAAAAAGTACTTTATAATGGTAGAAAGTGATTGGATTGTATGAAAAGTTGTGTATAATGATTGGTATTATGAAAATAAGTGTTAATTTTTAGAAATTGAAAAATAATAAAAAAAATAACAAAAAAAAAAAATTAAAAACTAAAAAATCTAATATTTTATTTTTAGTTTTATATATATATATATATAGTGTTTTGGGGTGGCCTTGGCCCACCCCCGACCCCCAAAATCCATTTGGGGTGGCCCGAAAGCCACCCTGAAATCCATTTAGGGTGGCCCAGCCCGAAAGCCACCCCTAGTGCTCCGGGGGTGGCGCATAGCCACCCTTGGTCCCAGGGGTAGCCTCCGGGCCACCCCCAAATCCATTTGGGGTGGCTCGAAAGCCACTCCCAGAGGTGGCGCCGGCCATCCCATTTTCCTATTGTTCTTTAAAAAAAAAATTATTTTTTTTTAGTTTACTTTTTTTTTTTTTTTTTAGTTTTTAGTTTTTTTTTTTTAAAAAAATATGTTACAAAACTCAAAATATGCTACTGAACAGCCGGTTTCAGACTAGCATTTAATGCTACAACTCAAAAGTCACGCCTCTGTTAATTGATAGCATAGAAAGAACGAAATTCAAGCCTTTATCATTTCACTTCGAAATTCAAACTTCATTCACATTATATTCAAACAGCTGGAGAGTTTTATTCAGCTTGGTTGCGGGTTGTGGGTTTTCAAATAAAAACCCAGTTCGAATATTTAATAATATTCGAACCAAACAGACCATTAGAAAATTTGGGCGGGTGAGGATCAGGGTCATTTGACCCATCTTGACCCTTTCCTCTACCCCTAGTCAAAACCATATACATATATATATATAAAGACAAAAATTCAAAATTGGAGGGCCATGACTCTCTTGGTCGAATCTAAGTTCCTAACAATTAGCTGGTAGCTAGATTGGACAACTAATTATTGTAAAAAGACTTTTTATGGAGCTTATTTGTTAGAGGACATGTCTGTTCAAATTAACAAATTCTATATGAGTTCTTTTTTTTTGATGAATAAGTGAATTTTACTAACCAAAAAACATAGTACAAACAAAAGGTCTAAACCGACCAAACAAACAAGCAACAAACAGAGAACAAAACTCTGTTAACAGCTGGCCTCAAACCGAAAACAAATGTCACACTAGTAAGCTCCCATCTATATTCCACATCTGACAGATCGTCACATTCTCCATGCTCTTTATAAATTTTTCTTTCCCTGAAATTCTATTCCGAACCTCCTAGAAAATCAATCTTAATATCTGTTCTTCTGTTTTAGGGTGGCCTTTTGCTTTTATCTCATTTCTTGTGCGCCATATATGATACACAGTAGAGCTCAAGATCAACTTACACAGCACACCCTGCAACTTCTTCGTTCTCCATTTCCTGCAAGCTTCGTCAAGCACACTCTGCCAATCTAGAGGAGGATGTTGATAGAAGCATCGATTCATGCAGGTCTTCCAAATACGAGAGCTAAAGCTGCAGGAGAAGAAAAGATGTTCGCGGCTTTCCACTCCATTTCTGCAGAAAAAACACTGTGTGTCTCCTTGATACCCCCAAGTCACAAGCCTTTCTCCCGTTGTAAGCCTATTAAGAACCGCCAACCATAAGATAAATGCTTGTTTAGGAATAGCTTTAGAAAACCATACAACAGACCACCAACTAACTTCCGGCTTCCTTTTCCTCATAAATTTCCAAGTATCAACACTCACATAAACTCCTTTCTGAGATAGGGTCCAAATAGGTTTGTCCACATTACCTAAAAGCACATCCGGAAGTTTACTTTGGATATCAACCAGCTCTTCTGATCTAGCCGGCTTCCAGCTCCATCTCCCATTCCGAATAACAGAATTCATCTTTGCCTCCAAACTACTCTGAGAGTCATAGATAATTCTAAACCCATATTTCTCGTAAAGTGGCCCAAAAGGATGCCAATTGTCCAACCACAAATTCTATATGAGTTCTCTCACACAAATTCTATAAGTGTGAGAAAATTCTATATGAGTTCTCTCACACTTATTTTATTGAATTGCTAACTATCCAAAAAAGCAAATACATTGAACTCAATCCCTCTCAACCCTAAGTTCGTATGTATAATAAGAAGAGTACTACTCGCTGGAATTAAAGGATTTTTTAGTGTTACGATGTGCATGTGGATGAAGAGGATGAGTTGATTAATTGGTGTACACTTTCTGCCCACTTCGATTAAAAATTAAAACGAAAGCTAGCTTAGCAATATTTATTGTTATGGTGCCCCGTGAACCCAAATTACATGTGTGCAGACCAATTAACTAGTCTTTTCATCTCAAAAATCAGATATATATACACAAATACATGGACATGCATGCGGCAAACCCTAGCTAGAGACCCAATTAATTAATTAACAACCTGTCATGATCGATCACATTTGACATTTTATGATTAAGTACGTCAATTAATTTTTTTGTTAAACATTAAACTTAATTATACAACGCCACGTGGCCAAAAATGGTATCAAAGCTATATATATCCTCTGAGAGAGACCATGCAAGCATGTTGGCATATTGTTGCACTAAGCATTTTATATTTTATTGTAAATAAAAAAAGCTCCCTTTTCAGCCAAAAAGAAAATTATAATATTCATATTTTGGCATGATTATCACACAGATATTTATTTCTAACAGACCCTCGTTCTGAGAAACCGCAGGGAACTTGCACTTGTATCGATCCTTGGAGAAAAATTAAATAAAATTAAATTAAATTAAAGGATAAATAAGACATGTGATGGCATTCATCCTACTCACACACCAAATTAATTGAGCTTATCCTGGATTACAGCTGTTGACCTCTAAAGTTTTGTACTTATATAAATCAAACTTATCGAAAATAGTAACACAATAATGTTGTATATATATATATGTACGTGTGCAGCTGGGCATTCATTTTATATATATATGACGTATTCATCACGTTGTCTCTTTATATATATTGCTTCTTTATAAACTAAATTATTTCTTCCAAATTAGGTTATAATTTTTTATTTTTTTTTTCTAATTCTTAATCTATTTAGATGTCATTTGTTCTAGCATGGTCCCAAGCTCCAAAATCTTAGACTCTAATGGGTCTATGTTCCTCAGCCAATTCCGTCGACTTTCAAGTTTCAACGCTGTTTAATTATTAAAAGAGAAAAAAAGAAGAAGAAGAAGGTTTCAACGGTGTTTGTTTTAGGTCACTTGAGCCTTAAATAATTCGTAAGAAACAGGAGTGAGCTGAGGTCAAAGGATGGAGCCATATATGGAGGCCTGCGTACGTTCGTAGAAACAGTGAGGTTTGTGTGTGGTCGGGGTGGTGCCAATTAAGCTGGTCGACCTCCATGTCTTCTGCTCGCCACTAAAACTTTTTGCTTTGTCCTTTTATCCCCCATTCGTTGCATGCTTTCTGGGGTCCACGTCAGTTCCTCAATATTGAATGTGATGGACATGTAATGCACCGAATATTTTATGTCATATCAACGTCCTTCACACATCTCACGGGTTCATCATCTTGTTCGTGGATATTTTTTCTGTTTGACTCTCAGTAATGTATTATTCGATCAATTATTTGGGTTTGGGTTTTTAATTATTTGAAAATTCATTTCTTTATTAACAAGTAATATTTGCAATAATATTGTTGTTTTTTTATTTTTTTATTTTATTTTTTAATGATAACAGCGGACTTTAGCTGTAATATACCGTTATACACTAGATTTGACATGTCCCCTGGCCTACTAGATTTAAAAATGTAGATTTATTAACAATTTCTTCCTTTTTATTTTTAAATTTTCTGCGCTAATTCTGAATTCATAAGATAGAATTAAGAAAAAAAAATACATATATATACCCCATTCAAACTATCACTCTTTTGTCAATGTGCTCCCAAATTATCAATTGTATCAATATTCTCTTAAAGGCAACAAAAAAACAAAAATAACCTTAAAAAAAGCTTCAGTAAGATAAATATATCCCTCTAAATTCAAAAAAGACAAATTAAAACTAAAAAAAAAAAAACAAATTCATTAAAAAAAAAACAATTTTTTTGAAAGATTAAATAAATATTAAAAAACAAAAAAAACAAAAAAAAAAACAAAAATCCAAGAGGGTGGCCCAACTGAAAATTATATAAAACAAGATCAAAAAAAGAAAAAAGAAAAACCTTGGTTTTTATTTTTATTTTCTGTTTTTTTAATTTTTTGTTTTTATATAATTTTCATATTTTTTATAATTTTATGAACGATATTTTTGTAATTGGCATGAGAAGATATTGACATTGTTTGATACTTAAAGGAGGGCCATTCACACAATTAATAGTTTGTGGGTATAATATTAACAATTAAGTGAATGTTTAAGGAGAATATATATATTTTTTCTTATGATTAAAGACAGTCATCTACATATTGTCCTCTCTATATGGTTTTTTGTGTATATTTTGCACAAGGAATTAGTTGGAAGCCCATGGCATTTAGCAGAAACGTAAAGAATTTGTATGGAAATCTTTGTTTTTTTATATAAATAAACATAAATCCATCCTTTTCTTTTTCATTATGCTACTGACTTCATTATATAAATATATATACATGAATACATCACATTGGAAGTCAACCTTTCATTGGTTTGGATAATCGCACGATCGATTCCTCCTCTATAGGATGTATAAGCAGTACAATACTTTATCTACTCACAAACTCAATCCAATAATCTACCTTGAGCATCCCTGTCCCATTTCCTCAAAAGTTTAAAAATGTAAGATATAACTTCATATAAGGTATCGAAATATCGGTCGTTTTAATTTAAGGGTACTGAACTTCTAAACGTCTTAAACAAAGATATCCAAGTTTTTAAACATCTCAATAAAGGGTAATCCGTTAGGATTTGCCATTAAATCCTGTCAAAATTTTTAAAATACTTATGTGTTTATTTTTTTAAAAAAAATATATATATATAAAAATTTTCAAAGATTCAGACATGGTATTTTTGCAAATTCTGTTAAATTCTGACTAACACCTAAATCTTAATAATTTTTTTTTCTTAAAAAATGAGAAGTATTTTAAAAATTTTAGTAGAAATTAACAACAAATTATAACAGATTACCTGTAATTGAGACATTTAGATACCCTAATTTAAGACATTTAGAAGTTCAATATCCCTAAATCAAAAAGGCCGATACTTCAATATTCTTAGGGCCTTGATACACTTACAACCCTCACCCAACTATTGAATAACCCCAAGGCACATTGGGGTGGGGCCCACACAATGAGCCACACCCTAATGTGCCTTGGAGTTGTGCAATAGTTGAGTGGAAGTTGTAATTTTAGCATTTTCCATATTCTTATGTGATGTTATCAAAAATGTAAATTTTTACACACATCACGTGACAAAATAATTTGTCTCTCGATCTTATTCGATCAGGAAGCATTATCATGTCCTTTCCGCTGCAATTCTATTTGCCGGGACAGTGAAAAGGCCCTTGTTGATCTTTCTTTATGCTCTTACTCAAATAATAATAATAATAATAATAATAATAAAAGAAAAAGAAAAGAAAAAAAAGCCTACATCAAGAGTTTTTTTTTTGGGTTAAAGAATGAGTAAGCATTTCATATCAACAAAACAATCTATACCATCTTGAGAGTTTCATTCTCAATGCAATTAAGAAACAATTTAACTCCCAACCTAACTCTTGATTTCGCTAAATAAAAAAATGTATTTTTATTCATTTATTGAGTTGTTTCTTGGTGAGATCAAGACATGGCCCACCAAGCATCCAACTAAATAATTATGGCCAATTATTTCGAGTTTAGAAGCATCTCCAATTCATTTGTTCTTTTTGGGTTTGTAATTTTAGAACGTGTGGTTTGAAAATTTTATTTTAAAAATTCAGTTAAGTATTTGATAAAATTATAGTTTATCATTTAAATTTACATTTTGGCCACTACAAAAAACTTTGCATTTAGTGGCGTATCTACAGTAATGTACTTTTTGACACCTCATTAATTAGTGGCGTGTCAAAAAGTAACACCTCACTAAAATAATTAGTGGCGTAGTAAATTCAGTATGTCACTAATTTTTTCGTTTTCCCCCCTTTTTTCTCTACTCACCCCATATTTATTTTCGTTTTCCTCCAATTTTCTCCTTCTATCTTCTATCTTCTATCTTCTATCTTCTCTCTTCTCTCATACACAGGTACGCCTTTCTTTCTTCTTGTCTTCCTTTCTTCTTTTTTGTCTTCCTATTATATGTGTACAAATAAACAAATTTTTTGTAAACAAATTTTCAGGATTTTGAATACATAACGGAACGCCGAAGAACTAAGAAGCAACGCAAGCTCAGGAAGAGGATTGTCATGGCCGCAGTTTCGGCCTTTGTGTTAGAGATGTTCACCCTTTCCCCACTGTACACTCTTCGCCATTAGCCCATTCTCGCGTTTTCAAGCAAAAGAGATGTTCTCCCTTTCTCAAACGGCGTCAACTCAAAGAACAACAACAAAAAAAACCGTTGTGCTACTCTGTTTAAAATATGTTGACCCACAATTTTGGCTTCAATGACTCAGTACACAGCATATCCACACAAGTGCAAATCCAAATCTTTTGTTTCTCGGCACTTTTAACTCATCGATCGAATGAGTGTATGACAAATTTTTTTTTTGGCCACGCCACTAATTAGTCTGACACGCCTCTAAATATATAGTGGCGTGCTAACCAGTGACACGCCACTAAACCTGAATTACTGACTTCCTGATTATTGACCTTCTGGAAAGGCCACTAATCAAAGGTCACTATTGTTTAGTGACCTTTCAGACATTCTGAAAGGCCACTAAAACTCTGTCACAAAACTCATTGATTTTTGTAGTGCCCGGCCTTAAAAATCGAGAGTTTTTAAAAATGCGCATACTTGCCTGCGATTTGAAAACCCATATCGTTTTACGTTTTCAAATTACAATTTTTTGAAAATGCAGTCCCAAGCAATTCATTTATTTGTGATTTGATTTAAAATTGCACTTTTGATATGCAAAATCACAATACCAAATGCACTCTTAGTTGCCCTTGCTTTTTTCATTACATAAGGTTGTGAGGACCCATGAACAGTTAATTGGGCTTCTGAACAGAACAATCAACGTAAGAAGATAAAATGATAAAATCCAATTACAAATTCATGGGATTATGGAAACTGAACCCAAGCTCTATCGGACTCACAGTAGATTTGAAGACCGTTAGAATCCCATTGCAACTTCCTCGCAATTGCAGTCGAAAGGCAGGCCCAATAATCTTATAAATCAGTGCCCGTTAATCCATGTATAGATCTGCTTCCAGATCTAAACCTGTTTGATTAGGCTCATGATCTACTTTATCCCACCCCCCCCCCCCCCCAAAAAAAAAAAAAATAAATAAAAAATAAAAATGGGCTCATATGCTTTAATGAAAATGATCATATACTAATAGATTATTCACACGGAAAAAAAAATTAGTGTTAAAATCTTCTGTAATCATATACTTGTGAATTTAAATGAAGAAAGATGCATGGCCGGTTAACAAAAGACGGTCATAATTGCTGATACTATTTCTTTCTCAGATTCTGGTGGAAGGGAATTCTTTAGTTAATATTCTTACTTTAAACAATCTCTGTTTAAGTGCTGAATGGTCTTCAAGAGTCATAATTGTTGATACTATTATTTTTTATTTTTTTTATTTTTTTTCTGTTTTCTGATTTTGGTTTGCGATCAAAGTTTCAAAGAGTGTTAATTTCTGGGCACATTTAGTTGCCAAATGGGCCACTTCCCATTATTGTTATGGAAGCATTCCCACCTCTTTCTCTTTTCTTTTCTCTGTAAGAATCAAGAGTGAGAAAGACCAACTTGATCCTTTTTCCTTTCTCATGTATAACTCATAAAAAAGAAAAAAAAAAAAGAAAAAAAGAAAAAGTAACTAACAAAAAAAGAAAACTAAATTTTGTATGTTAACGTGTTTTAGTGGGTTTTTTTTTTTTGGTTAAAAAATATATTTTAATGTAACATAAATGAAGAATTTATCTTGTGTTTTGGATTGTTTATTAAAGTTTTTGTTTTGAGAAAGAAAATGACAAATAACGAAAGTTTTAACCAACAGAGCAAGTCGTTGACAAATATGACCTCATATTTCAATTTCATATACATGAACTTTTGATTATTTTAGTACAGTCTTTAAGTTGTAAAACGCCTCAATATTACGCTTATAATGTTTGTATCACGTACTATATAACCATTTTTTATATTATGATTTTTTTGTTTTTAATCTAAATATCCTTAAAATGTTTCTTTTTTAAATGCATATGCTTAATTGAAATGTTTGATATAACCAGTAAAGCTCCACATATTGCCGATGTCACTAAATCAAAATATATGGGCGTAGATAATACATATTTTCGAAATCACAATATCTTTTTTTTTTTTTTTTGGGAATTAAAAGATACTGAATTTAATTATTGTTCTAACTAACGCTTACACAATATTTATTTGTTTACATCTCTTAATACAAATCATAATGATTAAAATGTTTACTACATAATCAAGGAGCAAATATATTTGAGCTGAGTTTGCTGAAGTCATGCCACCATGGAAGCTGCCAGGGGTGGACATAAGAATTGCCCCCAATTTTATTTTAAAAGATTTTTCATAGTTTTAATTTGCCCCCTCCTCCTCATCAAAACTTCAATCTGGTTTTGCCTATGGAAACTTCAAATACATAGACAAATACGTAAACTTAAGATGAGAACAAAAGAAGCGAAAAATAAACAAAAATAACTTGAATAAACAAATAGTATTATCGATTGATGTTGAAATGTTAGAGAATGCAATCTTACCAGTGTAACAGTTGGTATATGAGCAATTTTGGACCGATCTTCCTCTTTGCATCTCTGAATCAATTCATTACAATAGAGAATCTTCAATTCTTTTAGTGCAGTGAGACGATCCATCCCCTTCGGAAGAGATGTTAACTTGTAGCAATCGAAAATCTCAAGTGTTTGAAGTGATTTTAGTCTTGGTAGCCTCCAAGGCAAGGTCGTGAGGTTTTGACACAGTGAAATATGCAGGTATTGCAAAGTGTTAGAAGAACTTTGGAGCCATCCCGGCAAAACCTCCAACTTTGGTACATTTGTAATCTTTAATTTTTGAAGGCCGTTAGAGAAATACCAAAAGTATGGTACTTCTTTCGTCAAACTAAAAAGCTCCTTACAGCCAATAATTTCAAGGATCTCTAAGGCGGGAAACGTGATATGTGCCGAAGGGGGAAACGTGATATGTGTCACCTCTCAACGATGTTTAACAATCAACGAGGTCAAGCTTTTACAATCTGAAACAACCAACGTCCGAAGGTTGGTAAGGCTCCCGTTCATCCCTTGAAACAAAACTTCTAGTCTCTCACATCCAAATATACCCAAAAACCGAAGAGAACTCAAGGAGTATGCATCATTTTCAAAAAGGCTCTCGCAAGTTGTTGTTACCGTCAGATACCTAAGGCTGATCAACTTCCTTGTATCTTTGGGCAATCTCTCAAGACTCTCACATCCACGAAGTAGTAAAGTTTGCAAATTGTATAGCTCACAAATGGAATTGGGAAGTTTCTTGATTCTTCTATTACCAGCTAGGCTCAGAGATCTCAAATGCTTCAAAGTACCAATAGAGCTTGACAACACCTCAAAAGACGAATCGGTTAAGTCAAGCACCCGCAAGCACTTGAATCTCGAGATGCAATCTTCAACTAAGGTTGCCGGCAATTGTTGCTCGACTCGGAACAAAAGGGTCCGCACACCACTGCTTAAGGTGTCAAAGTAGTTTGGAACTTGTTGAGCATTGTGTGAAAATGACAAATGATGAATTGTTCCAGCAATGTTATGGGTATGAAGGTCGACTGTTAAACACTCTTCTTCTGCAACCTTGAGTGCAAGATCATGGACGAGATCGTGCATTTTAAACCTACAGTACCAAGTGGCATTCGCAACATCTTGGAAGAAAGATTTGGACAACAACTCCTTGATATACATGTCGCCAACATCTTCCAACTCTAGAATTTGACTATCAGGCGTTTTATTAAGGAGTTCATGCGCCATCCAAAATACAATCAACTCACCACTATCAAACAAATGATCTTTTGGGAAAAGAGAACAGAAGGCAAAACATTGCTTCAAGTGAGATGACATTTGATCATAACTTAATTTTAATGCAGGTAAAATACCACTCTCATTTTGTTCTAATTTCCATATCCCATTATCTCTCACAAATTTCCACTTCCGTTCATCAACCTTTGAGAAAAGTAGGTTGCCTAAAGTCCTTATTGCCAATGGAACTCCTTTACATTTTTCCACAATTTCGTTTCCAATTTTTAAGAGGTTTGGATATTGTTTGTCTTCCCCTTCCACAAATGCCCATTTCATAAATAAAGACAAACAATCATCATGGGATAAACCTTTTAAAGTGTATATGGGACCAGTTTTCACAATGGAGACAACTGAGCGACTGCGTGTTGTCACTACAATTCTACTTTCTACTGAACCACCACTTAACAACCCTTTCAACTCAATCCATTTACTACGATCTTCGTTCCAAACATCATCTAAAACAAGTAGAAACTTCTTATTGTTTAACTTTTGTCGCAAGTTGTTTTGCAACGTATTTAGAGTACTCAACCTTTCATCAATTACAACACCTAATTCTTTAAGGATTTCTCCTATTAATTTAGGAACATCAAAATCCATAGACACACAAACCCATATTCTCAAATTGAAATGATTGGCTACACGTTCATCATCGTATACCAACTTAGCAATTGTGGTCTTCCCCAATCCTCCTATTCCAACTATAGGAATTACATTAATGGCATTTATGTCAGCATCAGCATCTGGGCCCATCAAAAGGTGTATTATATTTTCTTTATCATCATCCCTACCAATGACTTCTGAAGGAGGAACAAATGAGTGGGTCATGTCCCTCCTCCTCCCATGAATGACATGTCTATCTTCAAGTCGAGGTGTAAGATTAAATTGAGCCCTATTAGCTGCAATCTTACCCAACTTCTCTCTAATGTCCTTGATTTTGTGACCCAGTTGAGAACGGAATGCAAAGGCGCTACAACATGAAAACAAACGACATACCTCTCTACTGGTGCGCCCATATGTCCTGATCATCACTTGCTTCTTAAGAACTTCGTACTCAACTTCATCCAACACATTCTCGATATCAGAAAAAACATCTTTGAGCTGCCTCAGCCAGATGCTCAGCGGGCGATTGGTAGCTTGCTTCTCTTCCGCATCCAAGAGCACGGCTTGAATGGTTTCCATGGTACGCTTAAGCTCTGTCAGCTCGCTTTTGATGTGCAATGCCAAGTTAATCTCTTCGTAAGCAAGGGATCCTAGCTTCTCCAAGATCTTTTCTTCGAGAGCATAGGCAAGTTCAGCCATGTTGTTGACTTGGTTGATGTTAGAGGACACCGAAGATCCAGCCGTAAATCAAGGAAGATGGTTGTGATCTGACGTAGTAAGGCTTGATTTAAGTAGTTGTCACAAATTGCAAAGAAAAATATAGGGAGGGACGGATGGGTTAAAGGGTGGGATTCAAAGGGATTTTCGGTTATCGATTTTGATGAGAAGACGATTGTATCTTGTTTCTGTTGTGTTATTAGAAATTTAGGATGCTCTGGAGGTTGACGAAGACTGAGACCTGGGTACGCGCGTAATAGGAAGGTAGCAAGAAACTAGAGGTTACGGTCCTTGCGGAGTACTATTTACCATATTTTTAGCCTTTTTTTTTTTTAAAAAAAAAAAATTATAATTAAAATGTTTTTTCTTTTATAAAGTTGTTCATAAAACTTCGTTGAATGAAAATCCTATCTCAGCCTATTAGCACTTAGCCAATCACATTTTTTGTTCAATTCATTATTAAATGAAACTTTTATAAGCCTGTGGCCCGTGAGAGAAGTCAGAAGTGTAAGCTTGCAAAATCCACGTGCAGTTCCCATCAAAGTGACAAAGTGGAGCGAATCAAATGCTTGCAACAAGTGGAGTTTACACTTGTTAAAAGAGATGCGAATCTTGCTGCCATTTCCCTATCCAAGTTTGCTATTTCACAATTGTTAGATGATCTGTGGAAGGAGCTAGGAATGTCTATTAACTCCACTTGTTAAAAGAGATGCGAATCTTGCTGCCATTTCCCTATCCAAGTTTGCTATTTCACAATTGTTAGATGATCTATGGACGGAGGAATGTCTATTAACTCCACTTGTTAAAAGAGATGCAAATCTTGCTGCCATTTTCCTATCCAAGTTTGCTATTTCACAATTGTTAGATGATCTATGGACGGAGGAATGTCTTTTCTTTATCCAGTTTATTGTCATCTTGTTGATTTATGAGAATCAATTTTTCAAAAAAAAAAAAAAAAGTGGAACGATGAATGGCGGGGCCGACATCATCCCCTTCACGTGCGATACCATTTGTGAAGCGAATTAAAACTAAGGTAAAAAAAAAAAAAAAAAAATTAAATCACATTTACCAAATATGTATTTAACAAAAAAAATTTAATTAAATCCAACTTTTAAGCTTGGTTCGATCCATTGGGCTTCAATTGTGAGCCGAGTCCTCTCGCCTAAATACTCCCAGTTTACTGTTTTACAAACAAATAAAATTATTGAGAAAAAGGAAAGAGTAATTCTATTTTTTATGCTAATTTTATACCAACTAAATTGACATGTTTTAAGTGATTATTTATGTTAGACATTTGGAAAAAAAAATCACTTAAAATATATCATGTCCATTAATATAAAATGAGTGAGATAAATAAAAATAAAAGAGTAAATATTATCGAAAAGAAAAGGTTTGGAATCTAAAAGAAAGAGAAAAATACAATTAAGACCAATATATATATATATATTTCTTTATTTATAATTTGTACCATGACGTCGTTGCATGCTTCGATTGAGTTGGAGTGGATATGTGATGTGGAGCGCACCATGAAACCTTTTGCAATTCCACCGCACTACCATTTTCGGCAGGACCGCAGGAGTAATGGGTAGATCGATGAACAAGGGAATCTTGTGTGTGTATGCGTGTTTTTTTTTTTTTTTTTTTTCTGAAGGAACTTTGTTTGATCCTATGAGAAAAGCTGCCCCACACTGCTCAGAGGAAAAAAATAAAAGAAAAGAAAAGCTGCCCCACTGGTCAAAGAAAAAGGAAAAAAAAAAAAAAAAAAGCTGCTCCACTCACAAAATTTGATAATAAATAGAGTAAAATGTCATTTCCTCATCTCTGGTTGATAAGCAGCTCAAAGGTGTAATTACACCATTTCTTGGAAACCTTTCAAGCCTCCAGGCTCTTGATTTAACTTTGAACTCGTTCACCGTCAGCATTCCAACTCAGCTGGGACTTTGCTCTCAGCTCTCTGAGCTGACTCTCTTTGTATGACAATTCGCTAGTTGGGAGAATACCCTCTGAACTAGGTCGCTGTAACAAGCTTGTAGATCTTGAACTAAACACGAAACAGCAATCAGTTCACTGGAAACATTCCCATTGAGCTTGGAAACTTAGTTCACCTAGAAAAGTTGCAGTTGTACAAGAAGAGGTTAAATTCTACAATTTTTAACCTCTCAACGATCTCTTTCTTTTGGACCACCCGGACCCTCTTCTTCCATCGTCACCGTTTGAACTAGGCAACGAGATTAACGACTTGGCTTCTTCGGAGCTACATTTCCCATGTTCAAGAAAAGATTTCCACGACAGGAATTCTTTTCTGCAATTCTCACAAACCCGTAGCTCTTCAGACGATTCGGGTTTTGCAAACCCCAATGTGCTGGACGAAGACACCCCATCACACCAGCCTGTACCAGCTGCAATCGCCATAGCCGGAGGCACCTCTGACGTCTTCTCCGGTGGATCATCACTCGGATGTTTCATATGGGTTTTTGTTGTTGAAATACAATTTTGATTGACAATGTTGTAAAAAAGAAATTGTTTGAATTGAAAATAAATTCTCCAATCTGGTAGGAGACACGGCATACAAGTTGTTTGTAAAAATTTCTCAATGATCTCTTTCGATTGTCCCGAACAAAATGGAGATTGCCGAACACTCCTCCTTTCAGTTCTTACCTTTGTTTCGATCATGGATTCCGAAGCCGCACAAGCCTGGTAAGATGCGACCAATTACCCAACCTCATAGGGAAGATCGCATTGTTATGGATGCTATCACTCCCGGCGGCCAACCCCAAACCCACCAAATCCATTCTTTTTTCTTTCTTAAAAAAAATTATTTTTAAATAAAGGAAAAAATGCACCATTAAGAGCATCACTATCAAGCTCTTCAAATTTTCTCTAAATTTTAGCTTAAGAAATTACTTTTTTGATTTTATTTATCACTTTTAAAAAGATTCCTACATTAAAGTTCAAACTCTCTAAAAATTTCTCAATTTTAACTAATTATTATTTTTTATTGATTTTGAGACCAACCACATTAATAACCCCTCACTCTTAATCTCATTCCCAATCCACTCCCTCACGAACAAGCCCATCTTTCTCAGAAACCAAACAGAAAAACATGAATCAACAAACAGAAACCAAAATTAAACATAGAATCAACATAAAAACATCTTTCATATCGCACCCATTTCCGATCAAAATAAAAAAGCTTCATTCTCTCAGTCAGCCCATTTCCGATCAAACCCATCTTTCCCGGTCAGACCCATGAATTAACAAAGAAGAAATAACGCAGACCTTCCACTACTCCTTCTGAGAACATAAAGAGCAGTTGCACTCAAACAACAATTGAGTCCACCCCACGGAATCACCATCTTCAACCAGCACCACCACAAACCAACAAACCCTAATTTCAAGCACTTTCTGTAAAACTTTTCATTGCAAGTAAGAAGGATTGAGAAAATCCAATCTGGAAGAAGCTCAATAACAAAGAAAATGGTGGAGAGAGAGAGATAGAGAGAGAGACAGACAGACAGACAGACAGAGACAGAGAGGTCTACAGGAAGCGAAGGTTCGAGAATAGAAGAAATAAAACTCGTTGTTCCACTCCAAGGCCTCCACTGTCATCACCGGCGGGTCACAAAAAAGGAAAAGGAAAAAGAAAAGGAAAGGGAAAGGGGCGCCAAGGAATAGAGGGAAGAAGCGGGAGAATAAAAGAAAATGATAAAAAAAAATAAAAAAAATGGCCTAAGAAATTTTGGGGTCAAATTTGGAGAGATTTTTTGTCATAACTTATTTTAGAGAAACATCGGAGAGTTTGCTGCATGATGGATTTCTGGGTTTTTCTTTAAAATTTGTTGAAACTTATAAGTTGGAGAGTTCAATATTGATGCTCTAATCCTTGTGGTTGACCTAAATTATAAATTACTCCATGTGATATAAATATGAATTCAGAGATCCTTGTAGTTGACCTAATTTACAAATCGATCTCTGAAATCAAATTTCATTAAAAAAATTGACAAATTCCGTTAAATGCCACGTAAGCAACAATAAGATGGTGATGTGTCCATCTTAATAAGAAAATATAAATATATTAAAAAAATAAATAAATAAAACTTATTATTATTATTATTATTAAAACAAAAATAAAGCAAATGGGTGCCCTAGCCACTCTCAGCCAATGGGGGTGGCTGCCCCTCCCCTCTAAAAAAAAAAATCGGCAGCCACCACTTTGTTTTTTTTTTTTTTAAAAAAAAATTTAATTTAATTTTTTTAAAAAAAATAAGTTTTATTTATTTATTTTTTAATTTTTTTTTTTATTAAGATGGACATGTGTTACCATCTTATTGGCTGACGAGGTACTTACGTGGTGTTTAACTAGAATTTGTCAAAAAATTTAACGAAATTTGATTCCAATGATCGATTTGTAAATTAAGCCAATCATAAGGATCTCTGAATTTATGTTGATATCACATGAAGTAATTTGTAATTTAGGCCAATCACATGGATCAAATATGCATTTTTTCCTTAAACTAAATTATTAAAAAAAATAATATTTTAAGATGATATGGCGAAATTGCTAACGTGACACTAACGGAAGTTGCGGAAATGGACGGAAAACTTGGAGGGATTGATTTCAAATTTGTGAAAAACAAGGACCCAATGTAGAAAAAAAAAATGAAGGGATTTTCAAAATACACGCCAGACTCAAAGATTTATTTTATATTTACCCTAATAATAAAAAATAGACAAGCAATTTTATTGGCATAATGGGACCCTTTTTTTTTAGGGTCTATTCAAATGGGGGAAGGGGTATCATGAGACCCTTTGGTTCATGCATGGTCCCATGGTCTTAAAATGTATAACGATATGAACACAAGGATTGCTGCAATAAGCTTTTTAGCAACCCCACTACCTTTAGCTTTGCATCTTAATGAATGCCACAACACTTTATACAACAAGTAGTCAAAAACAATACATTCATAATCATCGGATTCCAAAGTCCTCGATCATTCTCGTTATCTAATTTTAAATATCTTCTAACTGCATGGAATGTTCCTCTGTCTACTCGATCATTTAAGCACCATGTGCCTGAAGGCTTGTAATGCTCTGGCCGTGTGATTTGTGATCATATAATCAAACGGTTATGATCAGGTTTCAGCCTGAGAGAGGGAGCAAAGACAATACATGAGGGCATGCACAAAAGCAGATGTATTAGAAGGCAAAACAGGAGAAAATGTTCCGTCCAAACTCCATTGCTTTTGTCTTTAGGTTACTTTAAGAAACTTGAACTGTTTTATCTTCTATATCTGTATGTTGGAAGTAAAATCAAGAGAAGAAAAGAAGCAGCCAAACAGATTGGGGAGGCGGTGTCTGTTCTTGTAGACACTGACCAATAACTAAGCCTCAAAATGCTGCTTAGAGAAACCATTCAGAAAACCAACTTATGCATTTACAAAACCCTTCAAAACCTCAGGTCTTTCTTCTATGGGAAGCACCAAAAGCTTCCCAAATTCCCTTCCTTCAATCCCTTCTCTTGCGGCGGTCGTGGCAGCCGGAAAGATTATCAAAGAGATCAATTCTACATCAAGTTTTGTGATGAATGGGAGGCCAGTCTAAATAAGGCGAAAGAGAGTTACAATAGCAGTCTAATGGCCTCAGAAGAGCAGAGGAAGGAAGAAGTTGCATGTAGTGGAAGCTTCGTAAAGTTTGCAAAGCAAAGTCCTGCGAATGGCAAACAAGAAGGGGTGGTAGAAGAAAAGAAGAACAGAGAAAGTCCCCAAATAGGAAAAGAAGAGTCGTGCAGCTCAAAGAACACGAATGGAGATGGAGGCCTAGGGGGCCATGTGTTATCAGAAAAGATGAAGGATTTGGAGATGATGGACACAGATGATTTGGAACAAGTGTTGGACGTAGAAGAGGCTCTGCACTACTATTCTCGCCTTACAAGCCCACTTTATGTCGACATTGTCGACAAGTTTTTCATGGACATGCACACAGATTTCTCTATCCCACAAGTCTCCACCAGCATCAACAATTCCAAGAGGAGATTTGGCTAGATTTGGTTGTAGTTTTTCCCTGTTCATTCAGATCTATTCTTTTCTCTGTTTTGTTTAATTTTTTCTCTGTATGTATTTGTGCATTTGGTTTTCGTTCCAAGCTCTGTATACCTTTCTTAAATCAAAGTCAATTGCTATATGCCCGAGTTTTTCTTGTTGTCGTTAGACCAAATAAATGTGTCAAGAGTAGACTAAATAAATATTTCATGAAGTTATTTCACCCCATTGCTTAATTGGACACTACATATTCAATTTTTTTCATTGATTTCTTAAAAAAAAAATATTGGAAAATTAAAAAAACGAAAATATGAAAAATTACAAAAAGAAAAAAGAAAAGAATAACTGATTTTTTTTTTTAAAAAAATATAATTTTAAAAAACGAAAAAAAAAATTATTGAAACACCAGCTTTTTTTAAAAAATAATTTTTGTTTTCTTAATTATTTGTTTTCTCAATCAAACAACCTATCTTGAGCGTCCTGGCCGGCCTCTTCTTCTTTACATACGTGTCCAATTCTCTAACAAAGTTAGATAAGCATCCACACTGTCAGGACTCGTACGTTAGATTATGCGATTTTTTTTTTTTTTTTTTTTTTTGGGTAGTGTTTTCAAATTTGTGAATATTGAGGATTTTTTTTTTTAAGAAAAATATTATGTTTTGATGGTTTTAAAATATATATATATATATATATATATATATATATATATATATATAAATTGAGAAACCATGTTTCGGATCAATGTGAATTGAATTGAATATAATACAAAATTTGCTTCTGGGTGCAGTGGCGGAGATGAAGGGGGGCGGGCACCCCTACCCGCCCCCCTAAATGTTTGAAAAAAAAAAAATTACGTAATTTTTTTAACCCAAATTCTATTTTGTCCTTACAATGTCCCTACAAGGCAACAAGCCTCTACAAATTAAATCAAAATATTTATTTTTCTGTATTTGCTCAGAAGAAAGAAAAATAAAAAAATAAAAAATTCAAGACAGTTTAGCCCAGCCCCAACCCAGCGGCAGCAGTACCCTTAAAAAATGAAAGTTACCTTCAAATTTGGGCTGATATTGAACTAAGAAAACTCAACCAAAAACTAAAATTAGACACCGGCCATGAATGATAAAAATATAGTATATGAAAAGAACAAAAAAAAATTATCTATCATTATATTTTATTATTTTAATTCCGTTCCTATTAAGACAAATTTTTAGCTCTGCCACTGTCTGAGTGATATTGGTTTTTGGTTGTTTTTTTCAACTTTTTTTTTTTTTTTTTTAATTCATATTTGGCTTGCAACCCAACTCACGTTGGAATTCACATTGGAGTTTACATTCGTGAGTTGGGTTGATCGAAAACAATTTTTATTTGAGTATGGTAACCAAACATAATTTTTTTTTTAAAAAGAAAAAGAAAAAGAAGGGAGGTGGAGGAAAAAGATTAGAAAGACATGATTAATCTCATATATCAGCCACACAACAGAACTACAATATGACTGCATTATGCAGCAACAACATCATATCATAAAAGCCACATGAGCAAGCATGTTCTAATTAATATTACGTACAAAATGGCGCTTTCTGGTCTTTTTCCTTGTGGTCCATGCATGAGCACAAGTTATAATATTTATTTACATGCCATATAGCAACAACTACGTACAATTACAGAAATATTTACTTAATACAAATTAAAATGATCAAAATGTTTACAACATAATCAAGCTAGGAACAAACATCTTTGAACTGAGTTGCATCGAGGCTTATTAGTTGCTGAAAATATATCTCTTGCTCAAGTCCTGCCATGGAAGCTGCAAATATATATAGACATGTGAACTTAAGATGAGAACAAAACAAGTGAGAAATACGTGATTACAAAAGAAAAATAAACGAATTTAACTTGAATATGTAAATAGTATTAACGATTGATATTGAAATGTTAGAGAAAACCATCTTACCATCTACTTCTTCAGTTTTGGGCTACTCTTGTAGTCGAACAGTTGCTATATGATCAATCTTGAACGAATCTTCCTCTTTGCATTTCCTAATCAATTCAGGACAATATTCGATCGTCAATTCTCTTAGTGCAATGAGACGATCCTTAGGAAGAGATGACAACTTGGGGCAACCGATAATCTCAAGTGATTTCAGATCACTGCCCCACTCCGCCTCCGGTAAGGCCATGAAGTTCTCACAAAATGAAATACTCAATAACTGCAAAGTGTTAGCGGATCCTTCGAGCCATGGCGGCAAAGACTCCAACTCTGGTAAATTGTAAATCTTCAATTTTCGAATCTTGAACTTGAGATCCCGATCGTCTTCTGTTCCTGTCAAAAAGGGCAGTACATGTCGCTCTTTTTGTAGTGTAAGCACTTTACAATCTTCAATTACCAGGGCCTCTAAGGCGGTTAGGCATTTGACATCAAGATTCAAAGAGGTCAAGCTTTCACAACCTGAAACAACCAATGTTCGAAGGTTGGTAAGGCTCTTGTCCATCCCTTGAAACAAATTTTCTAGCCTCGGACAGCGAGATATAAGCAAAAACTGAAGTGAATTCAAACAGTTTTCACCATTCTCAAACAAGAATTCGTTAGTTGTTGTTACTGTCAAATGCCTAAGGTTGGTCATCTTCCTTGTATCTTTGGGCAACCGCACAAGCCTCGAACATCCATGAAGTAATAAAGTTTGCAAATTATACAACTTGCAAATGGAATCAGGAAGTTTCTTGATCTTTTCATTCCCAGCTAAACTTAAATATCTCAAATGCTGCAAATTACCAATAGAGCTTGACAATACCTCAAAACATGAATCACTTAAGCACAGCACCCTCAAGCACTTGAATCTAAAGATGCATTTTTCAACTAAAATCAGCTCTTGTTGTTTGGTTTGGAACAAAGTGGTCCGCACATCGCTGCTTATTGTGTCAAAGAAACTTGGAACTTGTCGACCATCGTGTGAAAATGACAAATGGCGAACTGTTTTAGCATTGTCTTGGGTGTGAAAGTCGTCTGCTGAACACACTTCTTCTGCAACCTTGAGTGCAAGATCATGGACGAGATCGTGCATTTTAAACTTATACCCATGGTTCCAGAAATCTTTCTCAACATCTTGGAAGAAAGATCTGGACCACAACTCCTTGAAATACATGTCGCCAACGTCTTCCAACTCTCCATCTTGAGTATTAGGCTTTTTATTAAGGAGTCCATGCGCCATCCAAAATGCAATCAGCTTACCACTATCGAATAAATAATTCTTTGGAAAAAGAGAACAGAGGGAAAAACATTGCTTCAAGTGAAATGGCATTGGATCATAACTTAATTTTAAGGCAGGTAAAATGTCACCCTCCTTTTGTTCTAATTCCCAAATCTCATTATCTTTCACAAAATTCCACTCCCGTTCATTAACCTTTGAGAAAAGTAGGCTGCCTAAAGTCCTTATTGCCAATGGAACTCCTTTACATTTTTTTACAATTTCTTTTCCAATTTCTAAGAGGTTTGGATATTGTTTGTCTTCCCCTTCGTTAAATGCATATTTTATAAACAAAGACAGAGAATCCTTTTCAGATAAACTTTCTAAAGTGTACGAGGAAACTGCACTCATAATGCTGGCAACCTTATTAGTACGTGTTGTCACTAAAATTTTACTTCCTTTGGCACCACCGAGTAATAAATCTTTCAACTCATTCCATTTATTACGATCTTCATTCCAAACATCATCCAAGACGAGTAAAAATCTCTTATTCTTTAACTTTTCTCTCATCTTGGTTTGCAACCCATTATGAGGCCCGAAGTTTTCGTCAATTCTAACACCTGATTCCATAAGGATTTCTCTTATTAATCTGGGAATTTCAAAATCTTCAGACACACAAATCCACATTCTTAATTCAAAATGATGAGCCACACATTCATCATCGTATACCAACTTAGCAACGGTGGTCTTCCCCAACCCTCCGATTCCATCTATACGAATCACATTGACATTTTGGTTACCATTAGGTTGCCTCAAAAGATCACTTATTATATTTTCTTTATAATTATTCCTACCGATGACATCTGAAGGAGGAACAAATGAGTGGGTCATTTCCCTCCTCGTGTGTATGACACGCCTATCTTCAACTCGTGCTGCTGTGAGATCAAATTGATCCTTTTCACCTGCAATCTTACCTAACCTCTCCCTAATGCTCTTGATTTTATCAACCACTTGAAAATGGCGTGACCAAAAGGCTTTAGTGCGTGAAGAAAAATCACATACCTCTTTAACGGTGCGCCCATATTTGTCGTTCGCTCGCTTCCTTTGAACTTGGTACTCAACTTCATCCAGAACTTCCTCAATCTCATGAAAAATATCTTTGAGCTTCCCTAGCCAGTTGCTCAGTGCGCGGTTGCTAGCTTGCTTCTCCTCAGCATCCAAGAGCACGGCTTCAATTGTTGTCATGGTTTCCGTAAGTTCTTTCAGCTCTCCTTCGATTTTAACTACCATTCTGAACTCTCTCCAAACAATGGATCCTAGCTTCCCCAAGACATTTGCTGCGATAGCAGAGGCAAGTTGATCAGCCATGTTCTTGACCTTGGTGGCCGGATGTTACAATACACCGAAGATGCAGCAGTAAATCAAGGAAGATGGTGGTGCTCTGTGGTTGTGAAGGGTAGATCTAACTAGATGTCACAAATTGCAAAGAAAAATTAAGGGTGGATTCAAAGGGCTTTGGGTTATCTGGGTGACATGATGACAATTGTATCTGTGTTTCTATTGTGTCATTCGGAATCTAGGATGAGCAGCTAGCTGGAGGTAGTCGAAGACTAGGTAATTAATAAGAAGGAAGGAAGAAAGAATTAAATTGAAGTTTGCCGAGTAGAACTACGGGTCTTATAGGAGTATTATTGGAGAAGTGGGAATCATTTATATTGTTTAAAGCTGTGAGCTTCCTAGTTCCTTCTTGTGCTTTTCCTTTTACAATTCGCAAACTCTCAAAACCCCATCCTACATGTAGAAATCGATGCTAATCCATTACGGACCCCACCCTATGCCTTTAGACTCCTGCATAACAGCTACAGGTCTGAATCCATTATTATCGATCGTATATTCTTACCGAGTGACTTATGGAGATGGGAGACTTGGAAAAGTAAAAGTCCAAAAGACTGATCGATCGTGAGAGCAAGACAAAATAGTTGGCCCTGGCTATAAGGAGTTGCAGTTGCAGTACGTTGCCTCTGGATATTTCTTAGTGTTCTAGACTTGGTCCAGTATTGACCAATTCAACACATTGAAGGGGATGAGAGCCAGCCACATTAAAACTTCTACTACTTGGCCACTTGCACCTAATTAGCTGGCCGCCTTTTCCCTATGTGTGAATTTCCACAGACATGTAGAGATTCCACTTCTTCGTATGAAATACTCAAGTTTCAAAATTCTTGGTTTTGACTTAGATTTTTTTGGCTTCCTTTTGGTCCAATGCCTGGGAGGTTCAGCTTGCTCAGTCTAATTACACCAAGCCATACTTTCATTTAGAAAGTTACTCTATTATTTCCTTTGGGGTAATTACCTTTTCCTTTCATGAACTATCGGTCTGTGTCATTTTGTCTCCACAAACTACCACTTCGACCAAAAAAGAGCATCAAACTACCATCTTTACATACTTTGGCCCCTTCCATCAATAAACCCCGTTAACTTGGATGAAATATGCCATTTTTTACCGTTAATTTTGATTTAAGGACCAAAATGCCATCTACAGTAATTAATAAAAAAAATATTAAAATTAATATTTTTAAAAAAAAAAAAAAAAAACTAAAGGAAAAGGGGGTGGCGGCAGCCACCCCCTGAGGTGGCCGGGTGGCCTGCGAGCCACCCCCAAAGGTGGCTCCGACCACCTTTGGGTAGCTCGCGGCCCACCCCAGAAGCTGGGTGGCCGTGGGGTCACCCCAGGTTCTTGGGTGGCCGTGCGGCCACCCATTAGGCCAGGGTGGGCCGCGAGCCACCCCGAAAGCTAGGTGGCCACGCAACTACCCTAGAAAAAGACCTAGGGTGGTCGCGTAGTCACTCCAGGTTCTGAAGTGGCCATGTGGCCACCCCTTAGGCCGGGGTGGGCCGCGAGCCACCCCAGAAGCTGGGTGGCCACTCGACCACCCTAGAAAAGACTTAGGGTGGCCGCGCGGTCACCCCAAGTTCTGGGGTGGCCGTACAGCCAGCCCTTAGGCCGGGGTGCGCCGCAAGCCACCCTAGAGGTGGCCAGAGCCACCTTTAGGGGTAGCTTCCGGGCCACCCAGGCACCTTTTTTTTTTTTTTTTTTAATATGAAGGTATTTAGGTTATTTTTTAAATTGAATTAGGGCATTTAACTCTTTACATAAATTAGACTGACGGAATGGGCCAAAGTACGTAAAGATGGTAGTTTGATGCTCTTTTTTTGGTTGAAGTGGTAGTTTGTGGGGGAAAAATGACACAGGCCGGTAGTTCATGGGGGAAAAAAGGTAATTATCCCTTTTGATTTCTTTTAACCTTTATTTGTCTTAGGTGTTACATTTGGTGGAGCTAGGTCATGTTATGATTCGGCTCGTCTTAAGGGAGTGTGTGACTGCAAATGCCCCACATTGCATGTCTATCTTAATTGGTGCCGCAGTAGATATGGTGATACTATATATAATTAACGATCAACCCCGGTAGGGAGTTCTAGCTAGCATCTTGTTGCCCCTACGTACCATTTTTGCCAAGAAAAGAAGAGTTGCATGAAGCCGAATTAATTAATTAATGAGGTGGTTTTGGGGATGAAGGCCTAATTGGGTGGGTGGACTATGACTAGTTGACAGCTTAGGAGTTAATCCCTTTTTAGACAAGTTTAAGCATACAAAGAATAATTCCACTATGCCATGCACCGGTGAGCTTCCATATATATGTGTATGCTTTCTTGATGAAGTCTTGTAATACTCGAAAGATAGATTCCATAGATATGCTTCATGATTATAGCAAAATTATATACTTCATAGTTATACTAATTATTCTTTTATATATATATATATAGTCCTCTCTCTATATATGGGTTTTTGTGTATATTTTGCACTCTTATGTGTACTTTTCCGATCCCTTTTATTTAATTCTTAATAATGATACTTGCATAAATTAAAAGCATGTGTGGAGGGGAGAATTTTCACAAGATGTCCGAATAAATGAAGGTGAGTAGTCGATGGATGGTTGAATAGTGATAGTGGGTGAAATGGAGATATGTGATGTGATTAAAGGAGTAATGTTATAAATTATATTTTTATTTTATAAATATTTTATAATGTTGGTGTGGCAGTTTTATCTAACTCCTTGAATAAATTATTGTTAAAAAAAAATAATAATGAAGATTGTTATGTCAATATTATGAAATATTTATGAGATAAAATTGTAGTTTTCTTATTAAAGGCGTGAATATGCGTGTGATGGGTTGTGCCGTTGTGGTTTCAGCTGAGAATCTGAGATGGCCTTGTAGGATATGGTAAAGATGGAGGAGTGCGGATTTGGGCTTATATTCGGTTGCGAATTGGGCTTCCTTTAACAGTTTTGGTTAATGGATTAGTAACTTTTTTGTAGCCAATGTAGGGGGTTCTGTTAGAAAGTGGTGGGCTTATTGAGTTGTATAAAGACCAGTTTCTTCTTTAGTATTTCGATTCATTCAGAACATTGTGATGAAGCATAGTTTGTAAAAGGAGGTTGGACAATTCCATTAATTAACTCCAGTTTCTTCAACTGGCGACCTTTCTTTGAGCTTCTTCTTGAGAGAGAGAGAGAGAGTCTCATTTTTTTTTAGAGAGAGAGAGAGCTAGAGTTTGAGCATCTTTATGCCGAGGGAGGGAGGTTTCACGCCACCCTCCTCCCGGAGCTGGTCACCCTAACCTTTCTAAGGTTAAAGTGGTTTTTGGCCCTCCCTGGTGTGAACCAGTGGAGGCTAGATGTCTCCTAGCCTTTAGGGCTGTGGAGTTTTGTTTTCCCCTAATTTATGCTGGTGGTGGCTATTGTTTCTCCTAGCTTTTAGAGCTATGGAGTTTTTCTTCCCTTTATGTTGTTTTTTTTTGGTTTTCTGGCAGAAGCTACACTAGCAGTTGGTTGAGGGTTGGTCGTCCGTGGTGTCTCCGGCGAAGGTGGTCTGGCTGTGCAAAAATTGGGGTTATCTTTGGAGTTAGATCTGTGGTCTTCGATTGGTTTTCTCTTGACGTGCGCTCTTCCGTGGTAGTCGCCAGCTTCTTTCAGTCTGGTTGTGTCAAGCCACGGCCATGGTGGTTCTTCCTGCTCAGCGAGTGGCCAGCACGCGCTAGGGAGTTTTCTCCCGCTACCAGTGCCTGAGGGCCATAGCTTTTCGTGTCCGGCAGTGGTTGGTCGAGATCGGTGGTTTCGAATGTCGTCTGCTACTGGAGAGCTTCTGAAGACAGCATGTGCCTTGCACGCGCCGACTCCGGCAATACCCAATGCTGGTTGTTTTTGTGGTTTTCTGGAAGCTTCTTATTTTTTTTTTTTTTGTACATTCTTGCCTCTATTCACAGTTTACCTTTGTAATGGGCTGTAAATTACTTGGGCATTTTAGGTGACTTGTAAGCTAGACCAAGTCTTCTTATTTTAGTTGAGTTGTGCTTCAGTGTAAAGAGAAGACTCAATTGTATGTTCATGTAATTTAAGTTTGTTGCTTAGATAGCTGCTTTAAGCTAGGTTTGTTTCTAGCTTAGTGATTAGAGATTTATCTCTATTCACTACCTTGGGCCTACGGGCGTGTATTTGTAGCTTTCGGGTTGGTTGTTTGCCTTCAGGTGGTTGTATTTGCCTTGAGGCTTGTTATCGATGGAAGTTCTAGCTCTTGTTCAACAAAAAAAAAAAAAAAACTCCAGTTTCTTCATCATTCTTCTTTTATGCTTCCATTCTGTCATCTCTTTTCTTATACAACAATACAATCAAATTCCGAAGTGGGTAACCCTAGAGCTGTTGTTTAGAGTGGGTTGTATTTACACCAAGGGACTGCAATATAATCGAAAGTAATTATTTTGTATGTATGCGAGCAGCTTTCCAGCAGAATAGGCAAATCACATATAGTAGCCAATTGAACAATAAAGATTCTATTCATGAGGTATTTTTGTGTCCAGCAGAGTGACTATTTTAACATTTTTTCTTATAGAATGAACAATAAATAACCTATTCATTGTTCATTCTCCAAGAAATAAACAATTGAGGAAAAATATCACTATTTATTTATTGTTTTATCTTCTTCACCCCATATCCCTCTTCACTTTATCCCCTCGGCCACTTTTGTTTGCATGCCGAGAGAGATACAGTGAGCTTGAGAGAGAGCTGAGCGACAAACATAGAATCCAGAATTTGTTAAGAATCAAGAGAAATTGTTGTTTTAAACACGATTTTTACTTATTATACATAAGAGCCATGGCTCATCGACTCATCGTGGCCAAGTTTCCTCAAGTAAGATTCTCGCTTATATTTTAAACGCCATTGGACATTGCAGTCACCTGTTATCATGTGCAAGATTGAGAGACGACAATCCCATATATTTTAATTATTAACACCAAGGGGCATTGCAGTGATAGCCACTTAAACACCAATTAAACTACGTGATTGCACAAGGCATGTAGTGCATTAAGCAGCTGCGAATTTGCCATTATCTTAGTGTTCACCTGATTGAATAGTAGTAATTGAAGTCCCCTGCAGACATGGAATCTCTTCTATCATAATTTCTGTGTTTCTGGGAGCAATGGAAGCCTCTCAATGAGATTTTGTCAAGGGCTTAATTATTGATTCAAAAACTCTCAATGGAAGCCTCTCAATGAGATTTTGTTAAGGGATGAAGATATCATCAAAACACAAGTGTTATGAACATTGTTTACAAAATATATGCAAATTTATTATGTTCACAAAAAGGGTGGTACAAATACAACATTTATTTTGCATAGGGCAAAAGAGGATCTGTAGGTAGAGACTTATCTTGTTTTCCTGTCAAACAGGATAGAAGCCAATAGAGCAGACCCGCAGAGAAGAAGCTGAAAAACCAAGCATTATTGTAGATGACACCAAAACTGTCCGGAATTGAAGATAGAACTCCAACCTTTTCCAGGAAACCTGGAATCACTGGCAAAATCCCAATGACCAAGGCCGCCATTGCAGCCAAATTATAGCCTCCCGAGTAATAGTAAAGCCCGTACGGACTCAACGAGTACAAGTCCTTGATATTCAAATTTGTGCGACGGATAAGGTAGTAATCAGTTAGAATTATGCCCCCAATTGGACCCAACAATGCAGAGTATCCTACTAGCCAGGTATAAACGAAGCTCTCACTTGATCTAAGAAGTTTCCAGGGCTGAAAAGCAATTCCCAGCAATGCTGTAAGAAGAGCTCCTCTTCTGAAGGTGAACTTTGAGGGGCTGAGATTGACGAGGGCATTGGCAGGCGCCACAACATTAGCGGCAATATTGGTTGTAATGGTGGCGAGGCTAATCCCAAGAATAGCTAGGATCATGGTTGTGAATCCTCCTATTTGTCCAAGAAGCTGAATTGGGCTGGAGATAACTCGGCCAAATATTACTTTGGTAGAGCAGGTGACGGCTAGGCCAACAAATGTGAATGCCCCCATGAAGATTGGAAGACCTGCGTGACCAATAACTTGATCAGTCTGGCTCTTTGCATATCGAGTAAAATCAGGTATGTTAAGAGCAAGAGTAGCCCAAAAGCTGATATTCGCCGTCAGTGAAGGGAAGAAGAGGGACCAAAATTGTGAGGAGGAGAGCCTAGAGGACAAGGAGAGCATGTAGCCAAAGCCACCAGCTTTGACATAAGCCCAAATGAGGAGGCAGGAAGTGAGCACAATGAGGATTGGAGCAGAGTACTTTTCAAGCTCTCTGATCCCCTCCATTCCTCTCCAAACAATGGTCAATTGGGCCAACCAAAAAGCAATGAAACAGGAAAATTCAAGAGGGGAAGTGCCAAGCCAAGGTAAAAACTGTGAAAGGGTTGATTCTTTGATGAATTTCGGCAAAAGAAGGAAAATAGCCTCGCCACCAATCCAAGTCTCAATCCCATACCAGCCACAGCCAACCAAGGCTCTTAGCAGAGTAGGGATATGGGCACCGCGGATTCCAAAAGAGGATCTTGCAAGAACTGGAAAGGAAATACCATAACGGGTGCCAGGATGACCTGTCAGGATTAATGGGACCAACAGAATAACGTTGGCGGCAACAACTGTGACAATTCCTTGCCACCAAGCCATGCCAAGATCGACAAGGCTGCCGGCGAGATAGTATGATGGAACACCCACAACAAGACCAATCCAAAGACTGGCCATTTCCAACCAGGAGAAACTCCTTTCAAGGGGTGTAGTTGGCTTGAGATCATCATTGGTAAGACTGGGATGTGCTTCAAATTCATCAAACTCTGGACTAGGCGTGGCTTGGATTGACGCCATGGGGGTGAAAATGGAGCATCTGCGTCCAGGGAGGGAGGGGTGGGATTGGTGATGGGTGGCAGTCAATTTGGTAGTTGACAAGAAAGAAGTGGTGGGAAAGTGAGAGGGGCATGGATTTTGGACTATGGCAGAGGTGATCAATGAAGGGTGGGCATGGGGATGGAGATGGAGGCTGAGACATTTGGACACCATGATTCTGATTCAGCAGGTGAATTCGGAATCAATGGTATCTTTTGGGGGATGAGATTGAGTGGTGGTGGGCTGCTGGTTACGTCGCTCTCATTTTGGTGTGGAAGTAAGATTTCTCCGAGTCCTATGAGGTGGAGCGTGTGACTTTTTGGTGTCTTGGATCAATAGCGAAAAACTATAAAAATATACCATTGGGTCAAATACTCTCGTGTGAAGAGTTGTTGTGTGATTGTTGTGTTGACGTTGTAAATTTAATATTTTTCATAAAAATATCAAGGAAAATATTAAATTTACAACACCAACACAATAATTACACAACCCCTCACATGAGGGTGGACCCTACACACTGGGGCCCACTCTCATGTGAGGAGTTGTTATGTGATTGTTGTGATGGTGTTGTGTATGAATCAAATCCCAAATATCAATTTATTTCTTTCACATTCACAGGCCTGAAATCCCACGCGCCGTTCAAGCGCTTATAAGTTACAAACGACATGTGGCCTTTAGTGTCGGTGATTGGTTGATGCCTTCTACGCTCCTCACGGGCTGTGTGGTGCAGTGCTGTTACGCCACGTTGCTTGAATAAAAATTCTTCTGACTGGAAAATAGTCAAATAGAGGTGTTGAATTTCATTTATTTGATAATAGAACGTTTTCTTTATGGATTATTTAATGCAAATGATAATGGACTATTCAACTAACTTTGAGAAAACTCAGAAAAGAGTGTTGCTGCAAGTTTCATACGTGTACACGTGGCACTTATTAAGTTAGCAATTAAATAATTATATTTATTTCTCAAATTTTGTTGTTTAATTTTTTTTTAAAAATGTTTGAGATATTTCAATTTTTACTACAAAATAATATGACAATTGATAATTGATGAAATAATTAAAAAAAAAAAATTGACTAATAAAATATTTTTCTTAATTATTTCAATAATTATGAACTATTATCTCAATTTAAAAATAATTTTATAATAAAAATTATAAAAATTCTAATTTTTTTACCTATGTTAGAATCTTAGATGAACTACTACCTCAATTGGGAGGCGTACTTTTCCTAACTTGAGAGGCCGAAGCGTGCAGGCTGCAGCATTGGTAATATACTTGGGCTTGAAAAAGGCAGACCCAAAATCTGTGTATTTTGGGCCTTCCACTGTTCTTATTCATGACAAATCATAGCTAGAATGAGTGTTTTGCTCGTGTGTGGTTAGTATGGTTAAACACCGAATAGAAGGGTTCATAATTTTTGACACGACACAAAGTTATAGAGTTTGGATATACACTAAATGAGTATGGATCATAAACGGGTCAAACGGGTGAACACGTTTATGATCCTTATAAACGTGTCGTGTTCAGGTTTCGTGTCTTAACCTGTTTAATTAATCATGTTAGGTTCGAGTTGGCCTAGACTGGTTGACTGGTCAATGACCCAAACCTGACACGATAACCCAATTTGCCGACCCTACTGAATAATCTGAATTCAATGATGGAAAGCTAAAATCTTATACCAAATTCTCAAGCGGCTTAAATCTTATATTCGTACTAATTTTTGTATCAGTTATTGTTAATATATATATATATATATATATATATATATATATATATAAAGGTTGGTTGAACTAACACATTAGCATTATAAGATCGTTGTGAGATATAGATGTAATTTTTTGCGTTACTCTATCAGAAAAGGCAACAGGGTTGAACAACGACAATAAAACTGAAATAATATTACTCTTCACACTTATTTATCATATTTATTTCACACCGACTAACACTAACGTGAATGTCATATCAACTATTGACGTAATATCGTTTGCGTTCAAATTCATCGGACTTTGGAGATAGGTGACCAACGTTGTTCAATATGAAATGGAGCCATTGTTTAAACGGCTAGAAACCGCTTTACTCAATTACACGTGTAGATAGATTGGATCAACTCGGGCCACCAAAAACTGACTTTTCATAACTTAGTTTAATGTCAGTGTTCGTTGTCAAGTTGTGCGTTTTTTATAACACAATTCCTTTACAGTCATGATATTATTTATGCAAAATAAAAATCTGATTTTTTTATTATATCGATCTCACATACATCTTATGTGATCCACGTCATACGGGATTTTATCCCAAACATGAAACATACCACTTCAAACGGGATTTTTTTAGGTCCGTGTCGGTGTTACAACAATCTACCTGAAATGTGGTTGCCGGCCGGAGCTTCATAGGAAAAATATATGTTTATTTTTTTTCTTTCTGGTGTGTCATACAGAATATTAATAGATATGCATCCACCGGCCAACAAGTCAGTGACGCCACATATGACGGGAATTCCATGGATCCAAGTCAAATTCTTGGTATTTTTAGGTGGGGTACGTGTTATATTCTCAATTCATCAATTCATCATGGGTTTGCATGTGTAACTCAAATCTGATCTTCTTCTTTTTTTTCATAACATTGTTTAATATGAGAAAGGAAAATAAATTTGAGAAGTGGAAACTCAATCGTAAGAGTTCGTAACGCTAAAAATTACATTTTTATCACTTTAATTAATACTTCCACTCAAATTGGAACAAGACATATTGGCTTGGCTTGCAAAAGAACCCGACAAAAACTAGTACAATAGCGCCCTAGGCTATTTGATATCTTACAATTATTTTACAATGGTGATGTGTCAGTCCTAATCAACTTTTAATTATTTTTTTTAACAATGAATAATCTAAAATTGATTGAGATTGACACGTTAATATAATAAAATAATTATGAGATAAAAATGTGATTACTAACCTTTGTTATCTCATAAATATTATAAGATGATTGTAAGTTCTTTATTTAGCGGTCTTGCGTGAATGGCTAAAAGTTTATACCGCAAAAAGAGGGAGGTTTTGACTTCTCACAATCAATGGGGGTGTGCAGGTACTTTATAAGAAATGTGCTAGAAGTTGATTCGAACTCTATTAGAAGTCGGCTAAAAGTTTGCTCGAGCCAAGTCAAAACCAAAATGCCTTGCTAGAAGTTTGCTTGAACCAAGTCCGGACAAAATGTTCTGCTAGAAACCTAGAATACCGCTTGAGCATATTCATTTTATGCCGAATAACTTGAGCAATATTCGAATTTTGACACCGAATCAATTCTATTCCTTTTGAGTTATTTTTTGATTTGGTTGAGGGCTTTTTTTTTAAAAATATATATATATATATATATATATATATATATATATATATATATATATATATATATATATATATATATATATATATATATATTTGGACTTTCCTTAATTTTCATGAGTTTTCATTTTTACGCAATTTGATCCATTTTAGGTTAGTGCTAAAATTAGTTTGTTGCCTCTTTAAACTTGTGTTATTGTTATAAGATAATCATGGTTGCATGCAGAATGCAATTTTTTTAAAAAACATAGCTTTTCAATCACTTTTACACTTTCATTATGTCAATACACATGGCTAAAAGTTTATATGGAAATAAAAGAGAACCTATATACGTACCCCAATGAAAGTATCAAAATTTATATAATATGAAATAATAGTTTGAGTGCGCTTAGCACCACAATTTTGTAGGTCATAGTGCAATTTTAAATAAATAATAGAAAAATGTATCGTTTTGAAGTGCGGTTTTTTATAAAAAGTTTAGATTGAAAAAAATACAAAAATTAACTTTTTTCAATCGTAGGTAATGATGCGTGTTTTTAAAAATGTACAATTTTAAAGATTAAATTATAATTTTATCCACGCTTAATTATATTTTAAAAAATTTTATTTTAAAATCGTATATTTTGAAATCGCAAACCTAATCGACCAATTATACCCATGATTATTACATTACCTTACCCAATCACTCCAAAAGTTGGATAAGTTAAAATAAAATAAGATTTACTTTGTAAAATAGATAAAATAAAATAATAGTTAGAGTACGCTTAGCACTACAATTTTGTTGACCATAGTGCAATTTTAAATAAAATAAAAAAATAAAAAAAGATTTATTTACTTTGTAAATAAAATAAAATTTAACGTTTTGAAGTGCATTTTTTTTATAAAAAAAAAAATGATTTAAAAATACAAAAATTAACGTTTTTCAATCTTAGAGAAAGATGTGCATTCTTAAAAATGTACAATTTAACTTATAAAAAAAAAAATGTACAATTTTAAAAATTAAACTATAAATTTATTAAACACTTAATTATGTTTTTAAAAAGTTAGGTTATACTCAAATCACAATCCAAAAAGACGAATTATACCCATGATTATTACCTTACCCAATCACGCCAAAAGTTGGAAAAATTAAAATAAAATAAGATTTACTTTCTTATTTTCTAATTAAACCATGATTTGCTTACACGTGTCAAAAGCTGTACCACAATGTGTGGACGTAGTCAGCTTCCACAGCCAAGAGCGCCACGTATACTCCCCACTTGAATGCATGTCTCAATCAGCGAATTCAAACGCAAAACGAATTTAATAGTAAAAACAGTGAAAATCCGCAAGTTATCGAACACAATTTCTAGTCCTATTTAAATATTTAATCACCACCCAGTGGGTCTCGGAGCCGAAGGAGGACCAAATTTCTCAACTGCATAGATCGAAATCCCAAAGAGCGAGCCATCTCCACGTCTTCTTCTTGCCGGACAAGAAATATTCATAAAAAGCTTTCAACTTGAAAATTATACCCACTAGAGGTGATGAGCAGCTAGCCATGGATGGCATGGCGTCCGAATCTAAACCTTCAGGGTCTTTCTACACCCCACTGCTAATCTCCCTGGCTGGCATAGTCGCTACCTCTCTAGCAATAGCAGCTTACCATCTCATTTTGGTGCGATTTTGCTTACGCCGGGGGCGACGAAATAGGTACTTGCAGCCGGCGGAAATGTTTACAGGGGTCGCCCGGAAAGTGCTTGACAAAATCCCAATTCTCTCTTACTCGACGGGAAATGTTTCAGGTGATCAGATGTTTCGTGAGGATCAAAGCGAATGCGCGGTTTGCTTAGGAGAATTGGAGGACGGGGAGATGGTAAGATTGTTGCCTAATTGTAGGCATGCGTTTCATGTCCCATGCATCGACAAATGGTTCTTGGCACATTCCAACTGTCCTATTTGCCGATCACCCGTGGCTGGCGCTGCACCAACAACGTTCGCAATCGCAAAGCCGCCCTTGCCTGACGAAGTTGAGGGCTTACAAGTTCCTCAAAGGTTAACGAGTTTGAAGAGGTCCTTTTCAATGGGTCAGTCTTATATCATTGTTAACATACAAGGAGAGGGAGAAAAGGCGTTTTCAGCTTCTTCTTCTTCATCATCATCATCTTCCTCATCTTCATGTTCGATAAAAGATGGTCTGATGCAGAGCGGATCGCAAAGGGTACAATCTGTGAGGCAGTTAGATCGCATGTCTTTGAGGTTATTGAGGTCTTTCTCGCAACTACGTTTGGGACGGGGTGGCGGCTGCACAGCTAAGGGGATCCTTCCATATTGAGATGGCTTTGAAGGTTTATCTTTGCTCTAGATATGCTTAATTAATATTTGTTTAGACGATGATAATGATATGTTAAATACCACTTCTTTTGTGAAGAGTAATGCATAGGATAGCTTTTATCCCCTAGTGTGTATATATATATATATATATATATGGTGGCATTTTCTCCTTTTTACATATTTGTAGCACTTTCCTATTTGATCCTTTCTCCATGCCATTTTGTTAATGAAAAACGTTTGAGATACTACAATTTGCAAATCTGTGTCGGTTCATATTTTAGTAACTAATATAATAAGTGTTACATAATTTATTATGTCAGCGATACGTGACAAGTGTAATGTGAACTAATTATTATATAAAATTTTTAGTAATTAATGTGTTAAGTCTTTTTTTATTTTATTTCAAGCATATTAGTTTATAAAAAATTTATAATAAAAATTACTAATACCCCTTTATTAATTTCTCTCTCTCTCTCTCACGCAACTTGGAGTATTCAAATTAAAGCACTTGGGTGTAGCTCTCTTGTTTTTTTGGTCATAATCATTGCACTTGCACTTACTTATTGGGCCTGAAGTTGATATGCAGTGGTCTTGGGCCTTGTTGCCTATTGAATGGGATAGGTTGATTTAGTTGGGTATGGCATATCATTTGCAGGGTGGAGCTATGTTGGTTGTTTGGGAGTTTTTAGCGACTTAAAAAAAAAAAATTACAATTCTTGTAAAAAATGCTATTTTCTATAGCATAATTCTGTCAATGTTAACTTTTTACCCCTTAGATGATTTCAACTTTATATTATTACTAAGACCAAAACAAAAGCTATGATAAAACTTTTAAAAAAGAGTAATGCTATACATCCCCTCATTATTCTTTCATCAAATTCAAAATTAATGTAACGTGGTCCCTTATAGCATCTAGTGCATAAAAATTAGTTTTTAAAAAGTAAAATTGAGCAAACAAAATAAAATGAGAAATGTTTGGTTTCATTCTCTTGCATATCTCTTGTTCATCTTCGTATAAAAGATGTACAAATCAACTATTAAATTTGTGAGATGATATTAATAGCCAAATCTAATAAGAGTTGACTTTGAACATTTTTATAATTTAGAGGTTCAAATTATAATGACCCCGTGATTTAGAAGTCAGAAGTGTAAATGAGGTGGGTAAGTTTGGAGTAAAGTGTAATTTATCCTGTACCCCAAAAAAATAAAAATAAAAAATAAAATAACTTAAAAATTGACAAGATCGAATATGCAATGAAGAAACATCAAACATGCACACAACTACAAGAGTCAAGACCACCCTAAGGCCTAAATTTGGTAGGGCTGACTTGAGAGGTAAATTAGCTAAGTCGGCACGCCCAACTCCGCAGCATTTGTGAGTGCAATCAACCTCGCATGTGGGACAGCTACTCAGCTACTTTCGGAGCAAGAAACAAAGAGAGAACACAGCCACAGCCCCGAAAGTGGGTATAAATTTAGCCTTTTCCCTAACCATTTTTGCACAAACTGCACAGCGATGGATCAAATTGACCAATGAGCTTGATTTGGGTAGTCTAGCTACATATATCAAACACCCAAAGGACATATCAATGTACAGAAATATATATATATATATATATATATATATATATATATATATATATATATATATATATATATATATATATATAAAGGCTTTATTGGGTAGATACATTAAATCGATCCGTTGACAATTACGTAAATTTATAAATTGGTTGACTTTAAATATGGGGACACGTTTACTTTTCTTTTACGATTTGCTTTTCTCCCATTTTAACCTATTTATGTTCATTATTCCTTTAAATTGGGTTGGGTTTTGGATGGATTTCTTATGATCCAATTTAATTGGTTGGCCTAAACACAGGAGACACATTTACTTTTCTGTAACGGTTTGCCTCTTCAGATTTTAACCTACTTGTGTTAGTTATTCCTTCAAATTGGGTTCGAATCTTTGAAGAATTTATTTCTGATCCAATCTAATTGGCTGACAATATAGATGACACGTTTACTTTTCTGTAACAGTTTGCCTTTTCATATTTTAACCCATCTGTGTTCGTTATTCTTTCAAATTGGATTGGAATCTTGAAAGAATTTATTTCTGATCCAATCTAATTGGCTGACAATATAGAGGACACGTTTACTTTTCTATAACGGCTTGCCTTTTCAGATTTTAACCTATCTGCGTTTGTTATTCCTTCAAATTGGGTTGGAATCTTAGAAGAATTTATTTTTGATCCAATCTAATTGGTTGACAATATAGAGGATACGTTTACTTTTATGTAACGGTTTGCCTTTTCATATTTTAACCCATCTGCGTTCGTCATTCCTTCAAATTGAGTTAGAATGTTGGAAGAATTTATTTATGATCCAATCTAATTGGCTGACAGTATGGAGGACACGTTTACTTTTCTGTAACGTACGTTTTGCCTTTTCAAATTTTAACCCATTTGCGTTCGTTATTCCTTCAAATTGGATTGGAATCCTGGAAGAATTTATTTATGATCCAATCTAATTGGCTGATAGTATGGAGAACACGTTTACTTTTCTGTAACAGTTTGCCTTTTTCAGATTTTAACCTATTTGTGTTCGTTATTCCTTCAAATTAGGTTGGAATCTTGGAAGAATTTATTTATGATCCAATCTAATTGGCTGACAATATGGAGGACACATTTACTTTTTTGTAACGGTTTGCCTTTTTAGATTTTAACCCATCTGCATTCGTTATTCTTTCAAATTCGCCAATTGGGTTGAAATCTTGGAAGAATTTATTTATGATCCAATCTAATTGGGTTACAATATGGAAAACACGTTTACTTTTCTTTTACGTTTGCCTTTTCAGACTTTAACCTATCTGTATTCGTTATTCCTTCAAATTGGGTTGGAGTCTTGGAAGAATATTTTTTGATCCAATCTAATAATCTATTATGCTACATGTGTCCAAAATATATATGGTTCCGACATATATTTTTACAAATGCATATGAAATTTACATGCTTTATTAAAATTTTGAAATGCTTTTTGAGCACATCTCAATTTAATAAATTAAAATAAAAAAAATTTCTTCCACTGCAATTTAAAAGAAAACTTTGTCATTTGCTTAGCCGTTTAATTAGCTCCATAAGTATATATTTACCTACCCCTCTAGCTCATGGAAAACGCACGGAGTTGAAAGCCCCATTAAAGTATTAGTTTAAATTAGCTAACTTGATTAATTGTTCTAACAACTTTTATATATAATACTCATTAAATCTCCTGGAAAACAACATTATATCAATTCATATCCATTGATGATTTTTCTTTTTCTTTTTTAAATGGATCATATATATCCATTAATTGATTTCTCTCTACCTACTTGCTTAGCTTGCCTATATACAAGTCACCAAAAAAGGTGCGCTCCATAAGAATCACATTCCTCTCCCTCTCTCTCTCTTTGATATATATCACATAGTTTTTCAAGGTAAAAGGGAAAAGGACAGAATGAAGGAAGGAGGAAAATATGAACATAATTCATTGATTTCTCCAATCTTGGAAACATTCATACAGAGTTGATTTGCCCAATATTACAAGTATTAAACAATAAAAAGGTGTTGTTTCTTTATGTAAACGGCCCATGTGGGTTGTGGGCCATCGGGAAACTATAAAACGGACTCCACAAAGACTTGCTTTCAATTTCTTAATGACATATACACCTTGCAACTATCAATAACAATTGTGCATTATTGCTTCTTCACAAGAGAGAATTTGTTGTTTGGGACCCATCCCCCAAAGAGAGAACTTTCTTGCACACCTTTTTTTGTCTTTTGGACAACCCCCACCGAAGGCTACCCAATACTTTCTCCGGACAAAGACCCCAAAGGGTGGGTCGTGCAAGATGGGTTTAGTTTAGGTGGTGTTAAAAAAAAAAAAAAATTACAGAAATTTTCTTGTAATTTTTTTAACGATTCAAATATAATTTAGCATGAAATTAAATATGAACCCTAAAAAATTACAAAAAAGTTTTGTAATTTTTTTTTTTTTACGGCGCGCACCTAAGCTAAATCCCTGCAAGATAATTAAGTTGGGTTGATAAATGTACTTGTTATTTTTTTTATTTGGGGAGAGGGCACTAGCTTCATTAGGATCCAAAGGGAGCCCTATGAGGAATGCCTTTTCTTCTCCTTGCATTAGAAGGAGGTGGGGGAGGCGTGGACGGGTATATGTCTTGTTGTGCGCCTTCACGCAATTCTTCTTCCTCTCTTGATGAGACTGATCTCCTTGGAATAATCCCTTCCCTTCTTTCCATTAATAGTTCTTCATTCTTAGCCTCTAACTTAAAGCTTCCATCCCCATTTCTCTTTATTCCTACAAGCTAAGTCATTTGAAAAAAAAAAAAAAAAAAAAACCCAAAAAGTTATATAAAATATGAATCCAAGCAAAACCCATAAATGAGAACTAGTTTATAATCCTGAAATGATGTCAATTGGTGGATGGTGATGGTGATGCTTATGGTTATGGTTAATATGTGAATGCAAGTCATGGGTATGTGTGGTAGCTTGTAATGATCACCAAGGAGGGACGATAATGATGTTGACGGCGATAGGTTTGTGAACGTGGTTCATAATTGATGTAGGTAATGGGTAAAATGGACATAGGGTGAGTTGTGAATGATGTTGATGATCGATGAGAACAATGTGAGCTATAGCTAGCTAGACGAGCGAAGAAATGGAAAAATGGCTTACCTTACAGCCAAGTGAACAGAAACGAAATGGGTCCAAGAGGCTTCTCCCACAGATTTCGCATATGTGGGCAACCCCTTTCGCAGCTTTTGGCTGAGGTCTCTCATTCAGAAACAAAACTCTGGCACTGTTTATTACATACGTCTGGACTCCGCTTATGTCCAACACCTTTTGAATCTCTGAAACTCTCACCACATCGTGATAGGAAGATCTTCTTATCTGCAAAAACAAAAGCAAAATATTAAAATGGGGAATCAAAAAAAGAAAAGAGTTAATGTAGGAATCAATAAGGCTGGGGAATGTGCCTACTTGAATGACTTGATGATCCTTGTGGCGTGAAGAACGGCAATAAAAGCAAAATGCATCGGCGCCGTTACAGTCCAAGCAAAACATGTTGCATTCACTCCTTGCCGCATCTCCATGAAGCCGGCAGACGGAGAAAAACGAAGTGGTTAGCAATGGCTCTAGCCACGGAGGTACCAATGACGTTGTGTCCTGTTAAAGAAATTAAACCCAGTAATGGAAATGAGGGATATATGAGGAGAAATGCCACAAATTCTTAATTCTCAAGAGAGAGAGAGAGAGAGAGAGAGTAAAAAGATCATCATTACCATTACAGAGCTAAATTCCCAACAATGGGTTTCTGAGAGAATGTGAGCTAGCTTGCTGACAATGGAATTGTTTCACAGAGAAAGAAATCACAGAGAAACTTGCAGAGATGAAAAATAGGCTCTGAGAGAGAGAGAGAGAGAGAGAGAGAGAGAGAGAGAGGTAAACGACCTAAAACTTAGACTTCAACAACACAACAACGATTATACTAAGGGACAAGTCTCTGAGTCTCGCAAACAAATGCGGCAAAGCCTAGGCGATCAACGGCTGAGACCAAATGTGGTGGCTCAAGTCTCCCCACAGCTGTTGGATTAAATAGACAGAGATGGGTGGGTTTGGCGCTTACGCTACTTTGCATCTTTCCTTGCGTCTCTACATGGGCACTAGGTCGGCCACTTGGCTACGCATAAACTCCAAGAGCTGTTCACTCAAAAAAGCATCCACGCCATCACTTTTGCCACGTGTGTAGGCCTTCCACGTGTCGCAATCTAGTCTGTCCATTCGTAATTGGACCCCACATATTACTTTCTCCTATGTTGATTAGGTACTAGTGACATGGATGATGTCATAATTGTGGAAAGTAGCTTATGATGCTGGCCTCCTCACAAAGGCTTCCTCTAATGGCTCTTGCCTTTTGCATAAAGATTACCCCTATCCACAGCAGTCACGGCGGAACCCAAAATTTTGATATGGAATATAAAATTATTCAAATATTTTTTTTAAGGGGGGAAAAATAATTATTTTTTGAAGATTTACCTTATAAAAAAATAAATTTTAAGATTAATTTCAAAAAATTTACAGGGTTGAAGCCCCCAACCTGCTATATATGGCGATTGATTCAATATTACTTCCATAGAATTTATGAAAACTTTTTCATACAATTCTTCCAACCTTTTTTACCATTGGATTATTGACATTTTGCTTGGTCATGAGATGGACGTTCTTTATTATACATAATTATAGGCAGCATGTCATGTCAGAGGGGATTAGTTTTTATGTTAAACAAGAGTGTGAGTTATTAAACAATCAATTATTAATATTATAGATTCTAATAAACTATCATTTATTCATTCAAATACCGCCGGCAACCTAGAGTGAAATGGGATCCAGCATTATATTTCAAAGAAGTATATATGAACATCACCCAAACATCTCATTGATATATAGTAACCATTCATATTAAGGACCATCCAAAAATGACCAAGAAAATGATGAGGGTTGGAATCATAATTAGAAAGATTCACGATCCTCTTGATCGGCGGAGCCCAATATAATTAATAATAAATTGTTGATTAGTATGGACTCTTGGAGCACCTTTGTAATACATTTATTAATTAGATAGAGAATTTAGGGTTAGAATTAGAAAGCTTCACAATCCTCTTCATAAGCTAAGCCGAATATAATTAATAACAAATTGCTGATTAGCATAGAGTACGTACTCTTACAGCACCTTGTAGAACATTTATTAATTAGTTAAAAAAGTATAGTAGCCCCCTTGCGAGCTCTTTCCATCTCCGTCGTGAGAGTTTGCCGCCTCTTGTCTCTCTCTCTCTCTCATGAAAATCGATTCAAACTATGAGTCTTTCTTCTCATTTCTCTCGATCGGAGTCTTTTTTTCTTTTGTTTGAACTTGAAGTCTCCGAACTAGTAGAAGGGATTCAAGGTCAAGATTGGAGACGCATGAGGGCAGGTTCATCCACCGGGGTTGGCCGAAGGGAAAGGTGAACATGGCTTTGTGACTAATTTTCTTCTTGGGAACAATTTTTTAGCTGGTATATGTAGTTCATGTAGTGTGTGGTTGATGGTTTCTAGGGTTTGAAATGGTTTAAGTTTGCGAATGGACGGAAAAGGTCGAGGGGCAGGGGACAAGGGTTCGATAATGTGGAAGAATCGGTTTTTCATTAAAAATCGAGAGAGATAAATTAAATCTGAACCGTTAGTGTTTTTTTTTTTAAAAAAAAAAATTTACAATCGATATACTATAGTTTTATTTGATCTAAACTTTGGTATGTGCTTGTTAGGATGGATGTCCGTAGAAGGCCATTTGTTGTTGTTCTTTTTGTTGTACTTGTAAATCTTTGGTACCAATAATGTGTAATGTTCTTTTAATGTAATGGAATATATCTATCTTACGAAAGAAACATATAAAACCTAATTTAAATTGGTAATGATGTTCTGTAGCTTCTAATTAATGTCGTATTAACTATTAAAATGAAATTTTAAAACCATTCCACTAATTCATGACATTAGATGGTGGCAAAGAGCGCTTCTCAAGGATACACAAATGGCATGGCATGCAGCTGCTTCGTTGGCATTTTTATTTCCCCGGCCCCCTTCTTCGCTGTTTAATTAGCAATAAGATTAATTAATCAGTAGTATATTTATTATGCATAATTAATTATTTTGATCAATTGGTTAGTGTTTGCCATTATTGTTATTTCCAATTGCATCTCACCTCGATCATGATGTCAGGGTCAAGAAAAATGTTACAATTACGTCATTATAATATAATGGTAAATATCAGTTTCTACGTGACAAAAAAAAAAAAAAGCTCAATTTCTATTTGATTATGTAGCTATCCAAAAATCCTATAATTCTCTTGGACTACAAGATGCTTGAGAATACTTTATGAGGGTTGTTAGGGGGCTACAATTTTTAATATAAATTCTTTTATAAATTGATATGGTAATTCACGCAAAACTCACAATATTAATCACTAAATAATTAAATTTATTTGTAGCAGATGTGATAGTGCCATGTCAATTTGTAAGTCTATGTTGCACTTATCATGTCGGCAACTAAATAATTAAATTTATGGGTTAATTACTTTTTTCCTCAATTAACTAGCGTTCATTTACAAGTAGCCTCATGAACTAACACGTGTCACACTCAGTTGTATTGATCGAACTATCATTTCGTTACAAAATCCTCATACATTAGGGAATTTCGTTAATTAAATCGGGCGAAATATTACTTTTTTAGACTTAAAATTTAGTTGAAGGACGAAATACCCTCAAATATTTTTTTTTTTTAAAAAAAATCATAATTAATAATTACATAAAAATACAAAAACCAAAAAATTAAATAAATAAAAAATAGTTAAACTTAAATAAATAAAAAAAAAAAAAAAAAAAAAGAGCAATGGGTTGTCCCCGAACCACCCCCTATTTGTTTGAGAGCCACCCCAAATAGGTGTTTCAATCCTAGGATTTATTTTTTATTTATTTATTTTTAAAATTTTAAGGGTATTTATCTAATTTTTGTTTCTAACCTTAAGGTATATATTTTCGTCCGTTTACGTTTTTTAAACAATTTTGACTAACGAATATATAGATTTTATTTTGTAACAAAATGGTAGTTAAATGCAATTGAGTATGACATGCATGTGTCAGTTTATGAGAGCATCTTACAAAAGAATGTTACTTTATGGGGAAAATGTAATAATTAAAGAGATAGTAGAAAAGCAGTAAGCATATATATTTGTTTAGAAAAAGAACTTTTTAAACATAATACATGCATATCTAATTAAGATTCCATCCAAATTAGATATGCATGAGTTACAAGGGTGGCCGGGGTGTGCGTGGGTCATGGGGACCAATTGAAACTTAGCCATAATTACGGTACTTAAACTGTTAATTAAATTGGATATGCTGAATGGTGTGGGATTTCCGTTAAAGAATGACCTACTTTTCTTTTTTATCAATTTGTGGAACAAGAAAGTGGAAGATGAGGAGAAAGTTTTGAGACAAATGAGAAAGAAAAGACTTGAATTTTGGGGTTTGTAGACATCTCCACAAAAAAGCATATTTCCCGTGAAAGAAGAAAACAAAGAAAAGGTAGGAATTGATGATGATCGATATATGATGTGAAACGGATGCGAACTGCATGTGCCGGAAAATCAAACCCCAAATTAAGCCTTTTTACCCCGAGGAGAAGAAAAGCAAACTCTCTAGCTTTTGGGTTTATATATATATATATATATATATATATATATATGTATAAGTTTTATTAATTTTAATTTTTTAATTTTTTAATTTTATATTGTGCCATGTGTCCACCCTTATTGGTTGACACGTGGCAGTCCGTTAAAATTTGGACGGAAAAATAGACAGATATACCAAATCAGTCTTTTTCTATATCTGTCTATTTTTCCAAAGAGTAATGATTCAATGCCACTCAAAGATACAAGTTTTCACCACCTTGCCTATATGGCAAGGTGGTCCCCCACTACTTTTTGAGTTTTTTTTTATTTTTTAAAAATAAATTAAGGTGAGGGACCACCTTGCCACATAGACAATGTGGTGAAAAGTTGTATATTAAGGTGGTAGTGAATCATTATTCTTTTCCAAAATTCAGTACCATCTATGAAGCGAAATGAAACTGAAATAACAAAAAATAAAGTTTTTAAACCGCAGATACCAAATATGCATGTCTTTAACCCGGCCTTAAATTAATTAGGGATAATTTCAGTTAAGGGTACAGAACTTTTATCCTTTATGAAAGAAGATACACTGAATTTCAAATAATCTCAAATTAGGATATCCATTTTTCAGAAAGTCTCAATTAGGGGTCCTCCATTAGGATTTCCGTTAAATCCTATCAAAATTCCTAAAATACCATTGTGTTTATTTTTTAAAAAATAAAAATAAAAATCAAAGATTCATAAGTATTTTTGTAAATTCCATTAAATTATAACCAACACCTAAATCCTAGCAATTTTTTTTTCTTAAAAAAATGGAGGTGTGTTTTTAGAGATTTGATAGGATTTAACGAAAAATCATAACAGATGACACCTAATTGAGATTTTCCGAAAAACGAATATCTTAAATTAAGAGGGTTTGAAGTTCAGATATCTTGTTTAGAAAAAAAAAAAAGTGAAAGTTCGGTACCATAAGCGAAATTCTCCCAATTAATTAAAATGGATTGCATGATTTATTTATTTATTTTCATGCTTTGTTTTCTGGCTTTTCTTTCCACTTTGTTTTGCTACCTTTTTTGCATCTTTACAAGCAGGCCAGGCGTCTAGACCACGCTCATAGTCAATAAGCAAGCCGTGGAGGCACAATTGTTTGTTTAATCTTCCACAACATGCAGATTAATCAAAGACTCCAATAACTTTATGTAGGAATCAAGGCTGGCAACATGGGAGTGTGAATCATTATTACACACGCTCTCTTTCCTTGCATCTTCCTTAAAAGCAAAAATATATATAAAATAAATAAAAAATTATACGTTGCCTTTATGGTTCAACCATAAATTAGGTTAATGCCCAAGGGTTTGGGGCATCATATGCTGCCACATTCGCAGTGTTTGAAGTCAGGATCTCGACAGTGTCATGGGTTAATTTTGAATTGAAGTAACTCGATCCTAGAAAAGCAAGAATGATAAAACACACATATATCAATGATGATACTGTTGATCGGATGATCAACCTCAATTATAGAATGAATGCATGCAATAGAGAACGAAAAAGGTAAAAGACCTGTCCGGAGTTCTGTACAGAAATATTTCCGATGCTTAGGTAAGCAAGAATAATTGATAAATTTTTCAAAAAGTGTAGCAACTAGAAAAGGGAGTAACGTGCGTGAATAGTAATGTGCATGTAACTAGATAGGATGCATGCTTCCTCCTATGTGGAGTGCCTACGAGCAACATACGGCCTAGACCAAGTGTCATCTGCAAATAGGATTATGGTGTTGGCTAGGCGTAGTGTTAAATTCATGTCTCCTAATGAAATTGGCCAAGTGAATGGCAATACTTCACTTACCATTATTACCAAGTTTCGTACCGGATTGTGTGCTCATTGGTAGGCTAGGGAAGTTGCTTGGTTTCCTGTCGAGAATAATAAAACAATTAAGATGGAGCAGTGAGGAGCTATTATCTGTGCAAGTCCTCCATTTATTATGTAAGTTGCTGGTGTGTTGGCTCTCACGATTCATTGGAACTCGTGATTTGGGTCTAACCGTTCCGGCCCAGACCTGCATCCTTAATATGGGTTGGTCGGTTGGATACTCGGTATATCGACCAACATGCGACAAGGTGAAAGTGTTAATGGAGTGGCAAGGTACCACTGCATTTTATAGTTTACCATGTGAGTTATTAGTTTATCAGGGTATCATGGATGATGTACGAATAATGATAAGTGCAATAATTGATTGGCTCTACAAATTTTTGGTGTGATTGGCTGAAAATTAACCCCACTTAGAAGACACCCTAAGCTGCTGAATGAATTCTATACTTGGGCATTGTTTGACTCACAGAAAATCAGCTGCAGAGATAATGGAAGCATGGTACCAAACAAATCGGTTGGGGTGGGAAATGGGTAGGTTTGGCAAATTAATTAGCCATCCATATTTGGCCCATTATAGTAAAAGAATAAGCACTCTTGGCTCTTTAGTCTTTGATTTTTGTATATCCATACTAATCTTTGTTATGGAGACTGAAAGATGAGATTGCAGAGCAAATTTGCCCCAATCTTTGCTACATACGGTTCAAAAGGTGGGTAGAGGGAGAGAAGGGAAGCTTATGTGAATTAATTTGATAGTCCAAGAAGCTTATTGATTAATTAAGATTAATTGATAGAGCCCAAAATCATTTTCAATTCAACTCGGCCAAAAGCCAAAGACAGTTCATACATAAAGTATGTTTTTCTTTTCCACCTGATCACTAGCATTTTAGAACAATACAATCCTATAAAGATAGGTTAGAATAGTTGCTCAATTGGGCAGGCTGCTGGCATGTTTGTGCTTCCCTCCCAACAAATCAGCCCCACCCTGTATTTAAGCAGAATTTTCTCTCTTTCACCGGAGGTAATTAAGGGAAAAATTTCAATGACCAATTATATTGTAAGACTAAAGAAAGTCGGTCAGTCTATCTCAATAAATAAACAAATAATAATAATAATAAAAATAAAAGAAAAGAAGTCAGTCTCAGCCTTAAAGATAGTATAGTGTTGTCTTTTCTCAAAGCAGCACTCATATTTTGGTGATCCCAAACCCAAAAAGTTATCGAGCATTGCATTACTATGATGTAAGGTGTGGTCCTGTTGAGAAGATGACATCTCCTCCTTTAATCACAAAACCTCATTACACTTGGAATTTCCTTTAACAATTACAATCTATCAAGTTTAGAATATTTACAATATCACATATCTATCCGTTAATATGTTTCATAAAATCTTAATGGAAGGCGTTAAAATTTTCAAAATACCTTTAATTAAAAAAGAAAAGTATAAAACAAATAAAAACTTAAATGACACAATTGACCCACCGCCAAAGCTAGCGACCCACAGCTACGAGTTTTTTTTTTTTTTTTTTTTCCCTTTCTGTTGAACTTTTTGTTTAATGATAATTTTGTACTTCTATTAATTTTATAAGTGTAGAAGGCACATTTCATATATTTACCATATGATTTAACTCGAAACTCTAAGGTAAAGAGTGACATTACCCGACAATGTTAAATTCATAAAATATAATTGTAAAACGTTGAAACACACGATAGTATGGGTGAGTTTAAGATTGCGATTTTGTAAATAAAAAATGTGATTTTAAATCAAATCATAAAAAATAAATTATTTGAAAATTGCGTTTATAAAAACTTGCGATTTGAAAACACAGAAAATTATTTTTTCAAATCGTAGGTAATAATGTGTATTTTTTTTAAAAACGCGTAATTTTAAAGACTAATCTACAATTTTAATAAACACTTAACAATATTTTTAAAATCATTATTTTAAAATTAAATTTTTTAAAATCACAAATCTAAACGGACGTAAGTAAAGTTTTTCTGATAAGTTTTGTTCCCCTGAATTTGAGTGCAAAAAACAAGATATTAATTTGGCTTTTACGGTAAGGCTGCTAATTAAAAGTTGGGTTGGTTTCTTATGGCCAAAGTACAACGAGGATTCCAAGACATATAGTCCTCAATTTGGTGTGACGGTTGGAATTATAACACGCATCTCTTGTGTCCTATTATATCATACGTGTCCTAATTCCAACCATCGAATTTCAACTGAAATCTCTACGTAATTACATTGCAATCCTTCTTCATTTCCACATCCTATGAACCATGTTTTAATTTGCTACAACAAAGTAGCAATTGCCCATTTAAGTTCTATCGGCTACTATATTAATACCAAATGTTAATGCTCTATGAGCATGACTAATATTAGATATTATATTGTTATCTTACAATTGTTAACAAAGTTATCGTAGCACTTTTAATTAATTCTTATTTGATTTGGAGTGTCACGTCAACATTATTATAGACAATTATAAAATAAAAATATAGAATATAACATTACTTTATGAATGTATTATCAATCCAAATAATGAGGCCTTTACGACTGAAAATTGTTCTTATGATTGTTTGAGTTGACATTCCTTGTACTCAAACTGCATTGAATATATTTTCAAAAAAAAAAACTTTATTGAATATGATATACCATATATTTATTCAGCCAGCCCAGAAGCTCACGGTTTGGGCTGAATTAACCAAGTTGACTAAACCAAAGATCCCAACCATGCCAAGAAAGTTGATGTGCGAGCACAAAAATTGCATAAATAACAAGGGAGTGAGACAATAAGAACACTACCTTCCGGTCTTGTCCTACCCGTCGACGAGCTTGTATTCGGTGCAACATCATGTCACAACCATAATTTGTAATTTGACGTTATGATTGGCCAGCAGGGGCGGAGCCAGCCTTCCAATGTTGGGGGGCAGGATTGAAAAAAAAAATTATGGGGGCAAATTTGAAAAAATAAAAAAATTTAAGGGAAAAATTTTAATTATTAATTTTTTTTTGTTTTTTCTTGAGAAATCCTTGAGCCTTGATGCCCCCAAGGTTTTATGTGGCTCCTCCACTGTTAGCCAGAGTTAAAACCTATCAGCGAATGACACTTAGCCAAAATCGTACCTCCTCGTCAGTAGACACTCCGCATAAAGAGAAGACATGCGATCATTTCATGTACTATCAACCATTCTCTCTACGTATATTCTACATGTCTTCCTTAAAGTTAAAGCAATTTCATTCTTCACCTCTGCTAACTTCATAGTTTAACTGATTTTATGATTTGATGGATCTATTTGACATCAATTATAAATTCTATATACAGACATGATTTCTTATTTTCTTGAGCCGTACGAGGAGAAAACTTCTTTTAGGTTTATAGGGGTATTATTCATCTACATCAATCCTTAATATTGTTTACTTTTCTGAACATGATTTGAAATTTGAAAAGATTTTACACGGACGAAACCATATAGTGCAATTATGTACAATTTACAATGAATATTTTAACAATCTGGGGTCGTGAAATCCTTACAATCTGCATAATAAACGTTGTTATCACATCTAAACCACCAACATGGTTGGCCTACCTACCCATGAATTGTGATTAATTAAACCCAATAATGCAATTTACCTTCCAATCATAGATTCAATTCCAAAGATCTTGTTTATTGTTCTTTATCCCCTAAATCATTGCGTTGTAAATGCCAAAGAAGCTGGATAATTGGATATCCATTCTTGGCCTCTCTCTCTCTCTCTCTCTCTCTCTCTCTCTCTCTCTATATATATATATATATATATATTTTAGTCGATTGCTTCTGCAGACTAATAAACAGGTTCTGAGATTTGAGGACTGTCCGATATATACTGCCTTAGTGCCTTTCATTGCAATGAAACTCTTGCCATTTTCACATGGCCGAGCTCCCCTAACCATAAACATGCTTATCTGTCCACATTTATCAATTTGAGCCAATATCGTCGATCTAGCATGTTGCAAGTGAAGTTTTGGTTCTTTTTGTTATAATATTAATTAAACAATTAGATTTTTTTAATATTTTATTGGCTTAAGTTTTTAAAATAAGTAGTTGTTCAGAAATATTTCTAATAGTTAGGAGATGGGCTTATCTAATTCTTACAAGCCCATCTACATATATTAATCCTAAAAAAGGCCAGCTACACGGCCTGTTGGATGACAAGTCAAAGTCCAAGCCCATTTAAGAACAACTTGCGAGAAGCCAGAAGTATCTCGAAGATATTAAAACCCGTGATACCTGAATTGTAGGGATCCCGAATATCCCGGGATCACCCCTCAGAATCAGAGAATCGATTTCCTTCATATTTGAAGTGAACGGTTGATGTCTCCGTTATAAATATGCACAAGCCATTAGGTATTCTTCGGTTGATATTATTGATTTTTAGAGTTGATACAAAATCCTCCCCAAAAATTGATTTAAGCATCAGAGTGAGACTAGCTGGCATCCCAACAAACTCATTTGCTAATATTCATTGTTTTACAGGGAATGAAAGAATGAATAACTTTCTAGAAACTTGTGCTACCAGATTGAAAACTGTTTTAACAATAGTGATTTAATATAGTACCAGATTGTCCCCATACCCAAGGGATAGGTCAATTGGTTGTGGACTGCACCTCATGAAGCGGAGGTCACTAATTTGAATCTTCATTACCTCATCTTGTGTGGACATGTCAAAAAATATATATATAGTATCAGATTAGGGATAAAAAAAAATATATAATATCATATTAGGGATTTGAGTTCGAATCCTAACTCTCATAATTTATCATATCAGGGATTTTGAGTTAAACTATGAAGTTAGCAGAGTTAAAAATATATATAATATCATATTAGGGATTTTTTTTTTTTTTTTTTTTGGGTCCGACCGTGGTATACATAAGCATGTGAATGTCTTTTGAATACATTTCATACATCAAAGTGGTTCAGATGTTTATGTCACTAAGCTACCTAGCTGCTCATGGCCATTACGGGTGGGCACCGATTCCAGCAGCGTCGGAAACTTCTACTTCTGTTGGAGTCGGAACAATTAAAATTCGTAATTAGAGTTGTTCGGAATAGTTGGAGATAGGCCAGAGATCGAGCGGAGAAGATCATCTAAATTCGTCTTCGTTTGCGTCGTTGTTTAACGAAGATGCGACGAAGAAGAGACGTCTTCACTCTTCGTTTGCACGAGGAAGACAAAGTGGTGATTTATTGGAATGAAAAAAAAAAAAAAAAAAAATCCTTGCATCATCAATCTCAATGGTTGTGGGGTAGTGGAGAGTGGAGAGAGAAATGAATGAACCATGGGAGCAATGGATTTAGAGTTTGCAACGGGGAAGTAATAAATTTCTTGGGTTCAAAACCACACCATTTTTTTTTTCTTTTTTTTTTTTTCTTTTTCTTTCTTTTTTAAAAAAAATATATATAGATATATATCACTAAACATTAAACGATGACATTTTTTAATTATATTTTTAAAATTATAAAATAAATTAGAACTAAACCCCTACTTGGCTACTTCGCCTTCCCCTATCATTGAAAGCCGATCCGCACAAGTTGAAACCTTGTCCGTAGCTAGACCAAATACCGGTAATACGCACACCCTAAATTGGCCATTCAGCAACATTGATATGAAAATTGGTTAGGATTATAACATTGTTAATAAAATAATTATAAGATAAAAATGTGATTCTAAAATTACGTATATATACAATAAGTAACCGTAAAAGTCTTTTTTGCCGGCATGCCCCACTTCTCCATTGTCAGCCCAATATGTCAAAGCTACGAAAACAAGTAGCTCATGCATGTTGTACCTTTGAATTTATCTGCATGTTTCGTACAACTTCATTAGTTGGAATTGTCACGTTTTTAGTTCTCCTTTGTATGGCTCTTCGTAGTCAAAGACATTGGTGATGATAGTGAATATTAATTTGCATGCCCTCCAAATTCACAATATTCAAAAAAAAAAAAAAAAAACATTGTACAAAAGGTGTGCAGAACATACAGCAAATCACATTCAATATATGCAAGCTCTCCAAATTCACAAATGTTTCTTTATGTAATCCAAGTGAATCAACACAAGGATCGGGATCTTGTCAACCAGAAAGGAGCGGAGCTTGTGTTGAAAACTCCTTCAATGATTATCAGACGCTGCAGGACTAAATAGACAAAAGAATCATTCCCAGCAGTAGATACTTCATAGAAAACCTTGTCAAGGATAAAATGAAGCAAATGAACCACAAAGATTTTTTGTTTTTTTTGGGTAATTGACCCTTTTGGCATCACGTCAGAATGAGTTGCAAGGAAGATGTAGAATCACTAACAGGGATAAATTTCTACAAAAAAGTAACCGTCACTGTTGCATCCCTATTTACCCTGTAATCTGCCAGCAAGTGAAAGGTCATCCTAAAATGCTAATCCAAAGTATATTTCATTTGGGGGCGCTTGTGGTTTCTACTCAATCATAGTCTTCAAAACACGAACGGGGGTACAGTTTGGTATAGTTTTCAAAATATCAGCTACCCGAATGATTCACAATAGGCAAGAGGACAATGTCGATAGTGGAATCCTTCCAGACACCATAACTTACTAAATCACGGGAGTCTTCAACCCTTTTTCCATTGAATAAAATGTCCAGCCGTCGAACAGGAAACCCCACTCTGAAAGAAAGCTCGTTCTTGAAATCTCTGATGGTTTTACATTGTTGTACAAAAAACTTAAAGGTCTCCCCATTCCATAGACTAACAAATTAAATATCGGGAACGAGGTACTAGACATCTCTAATAGAGCTTCTTCCTTTATGTCATAAGAAGCCAAAGTCCTCCAATCTTCAAGTTGCTTTCCAGCACAGATCAGATACCAATCGTCGTCCAGGGCACCCGTCCATCCTTCAAAAATCTTGGACTTGACATAATTGATGGTGGTACGTGGTTTTACATCAATAGAAATTGTCTTCTTCCTACCCCGTACCTTAACAAGTATCTGGAACAAGGCAGGAAGCATCTCTAAGATGGTTTCTTCTTTTATGTCGTAAGAAGCCATAGTCTTGCAATCCTCAAGTTTCTTTAATCCATAGAACAGATCCCAATCAAAGTTCAGGACACCAGTCATGCTCTCAACTATTGTTTTGACATCACGAATGGTAAACAAAACTTTAACTTCAAGTTTCAACATCTCTCCAGCCACTGTTTTCAAAAAAATTGATAAGACATCTTTAGGATTGAAAACCAAATGAAGGGTTGTGTCATTTGGAATATTTAGTGAGGATAGGATCCTATCATCTTCAAGAACTTTTCCATTGTGGACAACAGAGTACTGATCCGATTGAATCCCCTCCTTGGCTTGAATGATTGATTTGATATTTTGAATAGTTTCAAAAGACCTTACTTCAATTGCAATGATTTTCTTATCCGAAGGAGTTTTAACATTTACTCTCATTCCAAATACATTCTGAACAAAAAGATGGACAGTGGAGCCCTGCTGAATACCATAATCAACTAGCCTCCGATTATTCATCAGCCGATTACCAACGAAAAAGAGCTCCTGAAGATTATCAGAAATGCCTGCCTTCTCACTTAACAATGCTTTGAGATTGATAATTGTCTCATTTCTTTTAACTTTCAAGGCTACTGTGTTTATGATCTTTGTTAGGGAAATTTACATGAATTAAAAAGAGAATTTTTGGTGACCCCGGACAAGGGCAGAGTCCGACGACAGTGACGCGGAGAGTCCGGAGAAGAAAGGCAGAACAGTGAAATATTAAATGAGGGCATTAATGGGGGAAATCACTTCATAGGAAAGCAGTAGTCCATCGGGGCAAAGACACCCGCCGCCATACAGGAAAGCATGAACTGCGGCGTGAGGTGACCATTTGGAACGGCTGAAGGGCATTAATGAGGAAAAGATAAGCATCTCAGAGTAATAAATGGTCGTACGGACTAAGGGAAAAAGGGGACAATAAAGAACAAATGAGGGAATAAAAACAACAACATTATTTTTTCAGGTGAGATAACTCCAAAGAGGATTTTCCATCCTTCACGCTAAAAACTCCTACTAACTTGATCGTCGAAGGGGATTCGGCCGGGAACCCCGCCGATCCTTTTGTTTTACAGGACTTGGAGAAAGTTGCTCTCAGGCTGCTGGTCTAATTGTTCGAGGTCCGGGAGCACCAGGAGCTGACACGTGTTACATTTGAAATTTGACATCAACATTTTGGCGCCGTCTGTGGGAACGACGTGGTCGCGTGTTCCCGCCAATACAAACGTGTTCAACACCTCTCATGGTGAGTACGCGGATGACTCGAAGAAGTATGACTGAAGAGAATGTGCGTGATGAGGCGGGGCCTTCACATGATCCCCAGACAGAGATAGCCCGCCTGAATGAAAAGATAGCGCGGCTCGAGAAGGAGTTGCAGGAATGAGATCGCACGGAACAGCAGGAAACTCAAGAAGAAGTGTCGCAGAGTGGCCAGAAGAACCTCAAGCGCAATGCCGGGCCTCCGGAAGGAGTAGCGGGAGATGAGGATGAGACTGATAGCGACGCTGAACTTGCTAACCCTGCAAAGAAGGATGAAAAGGGGAAAAAGAAGTGGGTAGAAAAGTTGACAAAGTTAGAGCAGCAGTGCGATTATTTGATGGGTTCTGCTCAAGCGGGAGTGACGGGAAAAGCTTTGCTGACTGACAGCTTGTTTTCCACCGCTGTGTCCCCTTTTACTGAACATATCATGTCACGCCAACTCCCAAACAAGTTCAAGATGCCCGAGATACCGGTGTAAACGGGGTTGGGGGACCCTATCGAGCACTTGGCAAGTTTCCGTGCGCATGTGGCGCTTCATGCCACGCCGGACGAGGTCGCGTGTAGAGCGTTCCCCCTTACCTTGGCAGGAGGAGCCAGGGAGTGGTTCAGGACCCTGCCACCCTGCTCGATCGCGAACTTTGAAAGCCTTGCTAGAAAGTTTGCGTCCCAGTTTATGGCTGGTATTGTCCGCAAGAAGCCTGCTCAGCAATTGATGACCATCAAGCAAGGTCCTCAGGAGTCATTAAGGAGTTATCTGCTTCGCTTCAATCAGGAGAGGTTGGCCGCCGAAAGCCAAAATGAGCAATTCATTCATTGTGTCATCTACCAGGGCATAAGGAAGGATGGTGCTCTTATGGCGGATTTGGCGAGAAGGCCGGCTGAGAGATTGCAGGATTTCTATGATCGTGCGGAGGAATTTGTGAACCAGGAAGAAACCCTTCGGGCATTCCGAGAAACGGAGGAAGCTGCGAAAAGTGGTTCCGGGGATAGAGGAAGATCGAAGCAGGAAACTGTTCCGGTAAGGAAGGAGTTCACTCAGCGCAAGCCTGTTAAAAGAGTCGAAAATTATAGCTGGACGCCTGTTAATGCCCCGGCTAGAGAAATCCTTATGGAAATCAGAAAAGACCCGAATTACAAGGATCCGTCCCCGATAAAGGGCCGGCCGCATCCCCGCAATCGCCACAAATATTGTGATTATCATGACTCTTTCGGCCACTGGACCAATACGTGTGTTGCCTTGAAAGAAATGATCGAGAAGTATATAGCTGACGGCAAATTGACGCGTTTTTTGGGAAAGCGTGAGGACGTGACGGCAAGATTCCCGCCGAGTAGACCAGCTGGGGGTCAAGGTTCAGGCGGCCGGGATGCCCATCCGGCGCGCCCCCCGTACCGTTACGAGAGGAGGCCGGTTCGACAACCCGACAGAGACTTTCAGCCGGAGAGGGCGCGTCAGCGAGAGCGGAGTAGAAGCCGCAGTCGGCACGAGGGGCCGGGCGATTTTCCCGAAATTCAGACTATAGCTGGAGGCTTTGGAGGAGGGGGCGAGACTTACTCGGCCCGAAAATCATATGCCCGAGAGATGAGGGAGGTGTCCATTTATTCGGTCGCAAGACCGTTGAAAGCAGCTAAGCATGAGAAGCTGACCACTACTTTCTCGGACAAGGATTATGAAGGGGTGTACTTGCCCCACTCTGATGCCCTGGTGGTGACCATGGTGATAGCGAATCATAGAATACACCGGGTCTTGGTAGACAATGGCAGCTCTGCCGATATCCTATACAAATCAGCTTTCGATTTGATGAAGATTAGCAGGGATAAAGTCTCCACTTTCCGCTTCCCTTTGGTAGGGTTTGCTGGGGAGCGGGTAATGCCCTTGGGATCGATTGAATTACAAGTTACTGTGGGGAGTTCCCCCACTCAGAAGACAATTCCGGTCAAGTTCCTGATAATCGACCAACCGTCGGCTTACAACGCAATCTTTGGGAGGACGGCTCAGGCCGAGCTGAAGGCGGTAACCTCGATACCTCACCTTTGTATGAAGTTCCCGACGGACGATGGAGTAGGAGTGGTCCGGGGAGAGCAGAAGGTGGCCCGTAAATGTTATAACATCTCTTTGGGAAACCCTTCCAGAGATGAACGCCCCAGTGTGGGGGCAAGCCCCTCCAGGGATGCGCGCCCCGATCCGGGAGCAAGCTCTTCAAGTAAATAGCAATTACAGATGAGGAGTCCGACCGGCGACCTGGAGGATGTAACGGTCGGGCCCCAGAACCGGAAGCTCCGGATTGGAGCGCAACTCCCGGAGGATGAAAAGAAGAAGCTGGTGGGATTTTTGTGTGACCATGTTGATATCTTTGCTTGGGAACATAATGAGATGCCGGGGATAGACCCCTCAGTTATTGAGCATCGACTAAACGTTGATCGGAACTACAGACCTGTGAAGCAGCGGAGGAGAACTTTTGCGCCTGAGCGCAACCAGGCGATTGCAACTGAGGTGTGTAAACTGCTCGAGGCCGGCTTCATTCGGGAAGTTGATTATCCGGAATGGTTGGCCAATGTGGTTCTAGTGAAGAAAGCGAATGGAAAATGGAGGATGTGCGTAGACTTTACAGACCTCAATAAAGCTTGTCCTAAAGACTGCTTTCCCCTTCCCTGAATTGATCAGCTAGTAGACTCGACGGCGGGACATGAAGTGCTGAGCTTTATGGATGCTTTCTCCGGTTACAATCAGATACGAATGGCAGAGCCTGACCAGGAAAAAACCTCTTTCACTACCGATCGGGGATTATATTGCTACAAAGTAATGTCGTTCGGACTGAAGAATGCTGGGGCCACTTATCAGAGGCTTGTGAATAAGATGTTTGAGGCCCAGATCGGACGGAACATGGAAGTGTATGTAGATGACATGCTGGTTAAGAGTCTGACCTCGAGTAATCATGTCGCGGACCTGGTGGAGACGTTTGATACGCTGCGCAAATACCACATGAAATTGAACCCGCAGAAGTGCGCATTTGGTGTTGATTCCGGAAAATTCCTAGGATTCGTGGTGTCGCAGAGGGGAATCGAGGCAAATCCTGACAAGGTGAGGGCAATTCTGGAAATGCCATCCCCCCGGACAACGAAACAGCTGCAGCGGTTGACGGGAAGGTTAGCAGCATTGAATCGTTTTGTTTCCCGGTCCTCGGATAAATGCCTATCGTTCTTTAAGGTCCTGAAAAAAGCCTTCAGCTGGACGGAAGAATGTGAGCAAGCCTTCGCGGAATTGAAGGCGTATTTAGTTAATCCCCGCTCCTGAGTCGCCCGATGGAAGGAGAGATCCTCTACTTGTATCTCGCGGTTTCGCAGACTGCAGTTAGCTCGGTGCTAGTAAGAGAGGAGTCTGGTAGGCAGAAGCCAGTATATTTCACGAGCAAGGTTCTGCATGGTGCGGAGGAACGATACCCCCGCATAGAGAAGTTGGCATACGCCCTTGTAATCTCGGCGCGAAGGTTGAGGCCCTACTTCCAAGCACATGCTGTTCGGGTGTTAACAGAATATCCCCTCCGAAAGATATTGCAGAAACCGGATTTATCAGGAAGATTGGTCAATTGGGCAATTGAATTGGGGCAATATGATATTGAATATCATCCCCGGACGGCAGTGAAGGGACAGACTCTGGCAGATTTTGTAGTAGAGATGAATGAGGCGTCAGGAGTGGAGGAGTTACCAAAGGACTCAACCTGGATAGCCTGTGTAGACGGCTCGTCGGCAGCGGGAAGATGTGGAGCCGGGATAGTTTTCCGGGGTCCCAATCGGGAAGAGTTCCGGTATGCCCTCAAGTTCGGATTTCCCGCGACCAACAATGAAGCTGAATATGAGGCCGTCCTCTCAGCCATGGAGATTGCCCGGGAAATGGGAATAACGAATCTAGAGATCCGGAGCGACTCACGTGTGGTAGTTGAACAAGTGAACGGGAGCTATGCTGCTCAAGGGGCGAAGATGCTACAGTACTTAAACAAAGTACGCCAATTCCACCGTTACTTTGATAAGATTGTTCTAACCAAAGTCCCCAGGGAAAAAAATATTCTAGCGGATGCCCTTTCGCGTATTGGCTCGGGTACAGACCCGGCAATGACCGTAAGAGGCTACAAGATTTTGGTTAAAGCCTCCCCAATGATATTGGCAGATGCAGAGGTGATGCAGTTGAATGAAACAGAGCCTGAGTGGGGAGCAGAAATCGTGCGGTACTTGAAGACGGGGGAACTTCCCCTAGAGAAAGCGGAAGCGCAGAAGGTCGTCCGGAGTTCGGCTCGCTATGTTCTGGTCAGGGGGGTACTTTATAGACGGGGGTACTCCCTACCCCTTTTGAAGTGCTTGCCGAATGAAGATGCGAACTATGTCTTGAGGGAAGTACACCATGGTGTGTGTGGAAACCATTCGGGAGCGAAGGCGTTGGCGAACAAAGTTGTGAGAGCTGGGTATTATTGGCCGACAATGATCAAAGATGCAAAGGAGATGGTGAGAGCGTGTGATGCATGCCAGAGATTCGCCCGTTTGTCGAATAGCCCCCCGGAATATCTTCACTCAATTACTTCGCCGTGGCCGTTTGCAAAATGGGGAGTTGACATCGTCGGACCCATGCCGTCGGGCAAGGGAAATCGAAAGTTCATTGTGGTTGCGGTCGACTACTTCACTAAGTGGGCCGAGGCTGAGGCGCTAGCCACAATAACCACGGAAAATGTTATAAAGTTCCTCTGGAAGTCTGTGATATGCAGATTCGGTATCCCGTACGCCATGGTGACCGATAATGGAAAGCAATTTGATTGTGATCGCTTCCGAGAATGGTGTGCCGAGCTGGGCATAAGAAAAAGCTTCTCGACCCCCGTGTTCCCCAAGTCTAATGGCCAAGTTGAGGCCACCAACAAGACACTGATCCAAATATTGAAGAAGAAGCTCGGCCCCAAAAAAGGAGCTTGGGTCGAGTATCTCCCCGAAGTGCTCTGGTCCTATCGAACTACTGTCAAAACTGCTACAGGGGAGACCCCCTTCGCTCTAACTTATGGAATGGAAGCAGTACTCCCCGTGGAAGTGGGGTCACCAAGCTTTAGGGTGGCCCACTATAATCCGGGATTGAACGAAGAAGGGATAAATCTGCAACTGGATTTGCTGCAGGAAAGGCGCAAAGATGCCCGTGTAGCGTCCGCAGCATGTCAAAGCCGAGTAGCAAAGTATTATGATAAGAAGGTGAAGCCTCGGTCGTTCGGAGTTGGTGACTGGGTCCTACGAAAGGTGAACCTGATGACTAAAGAGCCGGCTGATGGGAAATTGGGCCCAAAATGGGAGGGGCCATACCGAATAGTCAGTTCCAGCAAAAATGGGGCCTATCGCCTGACCACAGGACAAGGAAAAACAGTGCCGAGGGCTTGGAATGTAGATAATCTTAAAAAGTATTATTTTTGAAATTATACATCTTTGTAAAGTAGCTATTCCATCTCTGCAACAAATGAGAGCAATTACGTCCGATCTCGGACTAGGCCCTCCCCTGGGTTTCGGACAGGGGGGTGGAGAGGAACCCGCCCTTAAAGAGGAAAAAACGGGAGGATGTCCGATCTCGGACTAGGCCCTCCCCTGGAAGTCGGACAGGGGGGTGGAGAGGAACCCGCCCTTAATAGGGGAAAAAACGGGAGGATGTCCGATCTCAGACTAGACCCTCCCCTGGGTTTCGGACAGGGGGGTGGAGAGGAACCCGCCCTTAATAGGGGAAAAAACGGGAGGATGTCCGATCTCGGACTAAGCCCTCCCCTGGAAGTCGGACAGGGGGGTGGAGAGGAACCCGCCCTTAATAGGGGAAAAAACGGGAGGATGTCCGATCTCGGACTAGGCCCTCCCCTGGGTTTCGGACAGGGGGGTGGAGAGGAACCCGCCCTTAATAGGGGAAAAAACGGGAGGATGTCCGATCTCGGACTAGGCCCTCCCCTGGGTTTCGGATAGGGGGGTGGAGAGGAACCCACCCTTAATAGGGGAAAAAACGGGAGGATGTCCGATCTCGGACTAGGCCCTCCCCTGGGTTTCGGACAGGGGGGTGGAGAGGAATCCGCCCTTACTAGGGGACAAAACGGGAGGATGTCCGATCTTACAATTACCCCCCCTGGGTTTCGGACAGGGGGGTGGAGGGGGTATCCGATCTTGCACTTACCCCCCCCCCCCCTGGGTTTCGGACTATAAGCTGGAATGGGCTTAGCCACCTAATTACGAACTCTTATTTTCCACACAGTAAACTCACCTCTCTGCAATACAAAATCCCTCCCTTCCCTTACACCGGGAACGCAGGGATTTGGGGGGAGCAGGGAGAGGGAGAGCTAGGCGTCGAGCTATGCAACCCCGCAAGCACTACACTTTTGTTTGGTTACAGCAATTAAAAGTAAAAGCAAGTGCTCAAGAATAACAGAAGAATAACCTTGAAAGGGAATATTTTGAGACAAAAAAAGAATATGCTTATTGACAAAATATACAGTTACATATTGTAAAACATTTTAGCTGGTGCGCATGAGGGCAGGCTTTGTGTGGCAACCGGTCATCGGCCTTGAGCCTTTGAATAGCTGGGTTCCCGTCCGCCCGACGCCGTGCCCAATGTAAAGTTGGAGAGTGGTGGGGAGTCGGACGATGGGGTCCACTCGACGCCATGGCCGACGACGAGAGGAACTCGCAATAAGGACCGACGACTCCCAACCGCGCATGACAAGCAGTGGAATATCTCCGGCATAAAGCCGGAGATCGCGCCTCCCTTACTCGGTAAAGCCGAAGATCACGCCTCCAGGTGAGTTAAGGTGCTTGAATTGGGGACCAAAGCATGAAAATGATGCGCTCTTATCCCCAGGTCTAAGTGCCGGAATTGCAAGGACATCACGACCCAGACCAGAGAAAGCGAGTAATGGAATTTAAAATGAGAATATGATAGTTAGGGGAGGTCTGGAAACACATATATATACACGCTTGAAGTTGTTTAATGCTCTCGTGATCCTTGCAAGGGCAGGTACACCTAACTCTAAAAAGCTGAATTGGGAGTGAATTCTGGCCGATAGCCATAAATGGAGCAAGGTCAGAGGAGATAGATATTAATGACAGCAATAAATAAGGCGTACGAATCCCCTTTCATTGAAAAATGATAAAGTAAAATAATACATCAATGTTTTCAAAAAAGAAGAGAGAGGGGGGGAGTCATCATTGATCGCCGGGTGCGCAGCTAGAGGAAGGAGCCCCTTCTTCCCCTCTCTTCGAAGACTGTGCGATCCCGGACGTAGATGAAGTGGACCCTGACTCTGAATCCCCTCCGGGATCAGGCTCGGGGGCTTTTTGACTCCAGTCGATTACGTGAGGGAACTGGTCAATTCCTAGCCTAGCCATGGTCTCCAAGGCCTTGTCCGGTATCTGGATGGTGCTGATGTCAAGATCCTTGAAGGATTCGTCACCGGTAGGGGCGTTTCTGGCGACACCTCTGTAGTATTCGAAGCCCCAATTGAAGCCTACGGCCCATGTGGTGTCTCGGAGCTCCGGAACCCTCGAGAGCTCCCTCGTCAGCTCCACCACCTGGAGATGAAGCTCTTCCATTCTTTCTATTGCTTCTCTCCTATCCTGAAACGCGCTAATCTGAAGGTCGATAGCTTGTTTTTTGTCAGCAAGGGCCTGTTCGAGGTTCGACCTAGCCCGGTCTCTGGCAGTGAGCGCTATGCCTTTCTCGGACAACGCTTGATCCCTCTCCCCGGCGAGCTCCTCTTTGTCTAGCAAGGCTCGATCTTTGGCCTCCAAGGTTGATTGAAGCTCGGATTTCAAGGCCGAATTCTCGACTTGTAGGGACTGGATGGTCGCCCGCAAAGAGCCGGAGGATTGAAACTCGACCTCCAGTGTAGCCTCGAGCTTGGCCTTCTCGGAGAGTGCATCTTTCAGCCGAGCTTGGGCTGCGGATAAGTTGTTCTCTAGAGCCCCCATGTCGCTGACCATCCTCTCGCAGCTATCCAGGGTGGTCTGTAACGTGTTTCCCCGGAGCTCGGACAGCTTCTGAAACCTCAGCCGATGCTTTTCGGACTCGGCCAAAGCCCTCCTTTGCCCCTTGGATTCCTCTTCCAACTCCTTCACGCGAGCCTCCAGTGATCGAACGGATTCCCGTTGGTCTTGCTCAGGATCGCGAATGCTCCTCCAGGAGGTTGCAACGTCCACGGCGAACTAAACAGAAATAATGTGTCAGTAAGAGAGTGAGAATGGCAGACCATCTTAACCCAAATAAATATTGTCGGGATCACATACCTGAAGGATCTTTCCAGTAAGTTGTTCGGCGTAGCTTGCCATTGGGAGCTGTCCGAATAAGGGACTGTAGTCCGGAGAGACCAGGGAGCTCAGGGCTTCCAGGGGACATCCCGCCAGCTCGTCGGTTCGGAAGTCCTGCCGTCGCCCGGCAGCCGCAGAGACGTCTGGAAGCACGGAGGTTGAGGCTTGGGGGACCGCGTGGTCCGGAATCGGGACCGGAGACTCAGGCCTGGAGGGCGAAGCAAATATGGTCGAACCCTGCTCGAGTGCCTCCCTCTCGGAGGCCACTTCTTCTTGTAATTTGTCGAACTCCTGGGAAAAAGTGTCTGGTTCTTCCCTCAGTGACGGATGGATTGGTGACCCACTAGGCGGAACTTCTCCCTCGACAACGACCTCAACTCCGGGGATCGGTTCGGGCTCCGGACAGGCAACGGAATCGGCTGGAGGGGTTTCCGGCGCGGTGGGCGCAGGAAGGGACACAGTAATCGGAGGGTTCTGGCTGCTCGGAGGAGCGTAAATCTTGGCCATAGCTAGAATCCGGCCGACCATGAACCCACTGTCTCGCTGGGCTCGAGGTTTTTTGGGCTCGGGGCCCTCATCGGCCCCCGTAGCGACCCTCTTTTTCCCTTTCTGCTAAATTGAGGGCACCTCATGTGGCGCAACCGAGCCCACTGCAGGCCGTGGAGGAAGGTTGGAATCGGTCGGAGAAACAGTAGGACGCTCAGCCGCCTCGATGGGAACAGCTGCCGTGACCACTTCTTCGACGGTATCCTCAAAAGAAATGGGGGGCGAGCGGGGGGAAGAGGGACCCGTCCGGGGGTCTTGGGGAAGGATCTTTACGGCTGGGGAAGAGTTCCCCTCCTCTTCCTCGGACGCGGCATCGGCAACTTCGTCAATCTCCCTCATAATGGAGTCATCGGAGCCGATTGATGAGTCAGAAGATGACCTGTCTGGAAGGACCTCAGGGCCCCGGGAAACCGGAACCTGTGTTTGTTGAGCCTTTAAGGCGCGTGTTCTCCGGGGAGACCTAACGGCCGGCCGCCCAGACGTACTCCCTTTGGGGGCTACCTTCCTCAGAACCTTACCAGGAATGGGCCTACTAGTCGTTACGGACCATCCGGTGATCGGGGTCCCCCGCTTGTCCAAGATCACTTTTTGCTCCGGGATTCGGTACCCGAAGCACTCGTTCAGGCTTTGAACTGAAACGAGATTTTCGTAGTCAATCGACGACTGGCCCGCCCTAGCCGAGAAGGAGAGCATGGTGTTGACCTCTTTGACCTTGGCTATACTCAGACGGGGTGGGATCCGTAGGTCGTCGACCAGCGGCCTCCATTCTCTGGGCACTCGTTCGGAGTCCGGAATAACTGACTGGGAAGGGCATTCCCATTCCCCGGAGACCCGGAAAAACTGCTCTCTCCAGCCTTTATTATTCTCGTACTTGCGCTGATCCAGGTGAATGAAGATCGGATCCTGGCGCACCCGCAATTCGACGGCCCCGTCCTTAGTAGACGGGCGGTATATGCTGAAGAACTGAGCGGCGTCCATCTCAGTTCCGAGGACCCGCCGCCACAGTATAGACAACGCCACTACATACCTCCAGCCGTTCGGCGCTATCTGACCGGGGGCCACCCCGAGGAACGCACACACTTCGCGAACGATCTTCGGAAACGGAAGCCGTACGCCAGCCATGAGCATGCGCTCTGTCAGGGTGACCTCGCCACCGGCTATACCCAGCGATCCGGGCTCTTGGAAGAAAACGTTGACGGATGGGCCGATGTCGTAGGCCCTCCGGAGGACCGATTCATGATTCGCCAGCCAAGTTGACTCCAGCCGGTCTTCCGGCGGCACCAAACGAACGGCCCCGGATCTTGTAACCGGAGGTGGCACAATGGCCAAAGGAACTGGTTCGCCGGAAGTAGCTGCGTGGCCCCTAACCGTTGAATCTCCTCTGCGAGTGACAGTCATTTGGTGATCGAAAGAGCTAGTGGAGCTGAGGAAGAAGAAGACGAAAACAGAATAAATGATGGAAAGGATGGTCGGAGTCGATGTCAACAGGAGATATTTATAATAAGGCTGACAGCCCCTGGAAGGTGAGAGGACGCGACTGTCTGACTGATGGCGGCGAGCGTTCATACTGTCAGCACGGTAACCGAAAAGGTGCACTTCAGTCATTGAATGATTACTTATTTTAGGAAACCCACACTTAGAGGCTAGGCACCATTAACCAGCACGAAAGCATTCCACGGCCGCCCGTTTAAGACGATTGAAATTCGCCTGTGGTAGACGGGTTATAGATATCAGCTTTAAAGCAGGGCCGTGGACAGACACTTCGCTTCCCCATACCAAGAGAGAATAAAGATGACACCCACAAGTAATTGGGATGTCCGGTACCCACTGCCTGAAATTGCGACACTAAGTTCCTCATTCTCAAAACCCAAGCGTCAAAGACAGACCAATGTAGGGTCCGGCCTCTCAGCATTTTGACGGGCATCGCCGGAATTCCCGTCTCCTTCTGGAAAAGGAGAGAGAATTCGGGGGGTAATTGTTAGGGAAATTTACATGAATTAAAAAGAGAATTTTTGGTGACCCCGAACAAGGGCAGAGTCCGACGACAGTGACGCGGAGAGTCCGGAGAAGAAAGGCGGAACAGTGAAATATTAAATGAGGGCATTAATGGGGGAAATCACTTCATAGGAAAGCAGTAGTCCATCGGGGCAAAGACACCTGCCGCCATACAGGAAAGCATGAACTGTGGCGTGAGGTGACCATTTGGAACGGCTGAAGGGCATTAATGAGGAAAAGATAAGCATCTCAGAGTAATAAATGGTCGTACGGACTAAGGGAAAAAGGGGACAATAAAGAACAAATGAGGGAATAAAAACAACAACATTATTTTTTCAGGTGAGATAACCCCAAAGAGGATTTTCCATCCTTCACGCTAAAAACTCCTACTAACTTGATCGTTGGAGGGGATTCGGCCGGGAACCCCGCCGATCCTTTTGTTTTGCAGGACTTGGAGAAAGTTGCTCTCAGGCTGCTGGTCTAATTGTTCGAGGTCCAGGAGCACCAGGAACTGACACGTGTTACATTTGAAATTTGACATCAACAATCTTCGTGTATAAACATATCTGAGGCAAAAAGTAGAATAATTTACTTGAGAGCAGTCAAAACTCGTTAAACAATAGAATATATTCTTGGACAAACAAAATGACACTAAAGTATGAGCATTTATCACAAATCCAAGCATCAATTTATGCAAACATATGCAAATGCAAGAAAGCAAACGCCTAATACACAATAGGGTGTAAAGGTAACGCCTTTATTTCCTTCCGCTTAATTTCTTCTCACAATTTAGTATACGACGGACCCACTGTTAAAATTGTTGCTCTTTTAGTGGACTATTTGTCTTCCTAACATGTCAGAAACGTTTGAAACCATTTTCTCCTATTTTTCCTAAATTTTAATCTCTTTTTCCACCATCCAAAATCTTCACAGAGAAACAAAAATAAAACCATTTCGATTCATTTCTGTCAAAGAAAACATAAATAAAATTGCTCCTCCGAGTCTCAAAAATCCATGCAGTTCAAGAATCATAAAAATGGAATAAAGACTGGATTTCACTATTTCAGACAGGAAAAAAGAAGAAGATGATAATAAAGGGACCTCTTCCTCAGTGGGGCTCGACGGGGAACTGGGATTGCGATTTGTCAGTGCCATAGCAACGCAAAGCAAAATTGGATAAAAAAAAAGAGAAAACCTAAAAAGGCCCTAGATTTTGTATCTGATGACGAACTTGACCAGTGCTCTACGGCCTATATGTAGACTGGTTTTTTGATGGGAATCCGATCAAAGGTTTAGAAAACAACAATCTAATAAATGTGGGAAGAAGCAGATTGGCGCCGCCTGGGAAAAGTGAGTGCATTCACTCTCTCATTCGATTTCTAGTTACCGCCGCTTGGGAAACAACAGACGGCATTGAAGTCGGGAGAGCGAGGGAGACAGAGAGGCGCGCGCGGTGAAACGGTTGATATGCCTGTCAGATTAGCGCATCAGGCCTACGGCCTTTTCAAAATACATGACCAGTAAATCATGGGCCAAAATTATTGGGCCGGGGATTTTTCAGATTCAGTCATTGGGCCTGTATGTAGGCTGTGGAAAAAGCGAAAGGACCATTTAGACCCGTTATTACAACTAGGCTAAACAAGAATTGGTCAACAAACATTGACCAAGAAGCTAGTTAGCTCACCACTTTAACCTTTTTGTCTGCATATGAGTCTGTCCTTGGACGCTTAACATTAAAAGAATCATCTAAAAGGTGATTACAACTACAAATACATATTTTATTTTAATTATGATCACAATGGGGTAGCAAAAAAGTTTAACCTTGTGATAATTAGAATTTGTTATATGTCTAATCATCAAAATAAATATGAAAATAAATTGACACAACCACATTAATAAGTTGGGATAGTTATAGGATAAGAATTTGATTTTTAGTATTATTTATTTTAGGATTGTTCAGGCAATTAAACTTGAATATTTAACAATAATTGGAATGTGGGACTCGATAATAGGCTTCCCATGTCAAATTTAGGATAGAAGGCACTCGATCCTACGTAATTAGTTTAATCACTTGGCGACATTTAGAACACAAGAATTTTTTTGAAAAAAAAAATGAGGAAAATTTAGAATGAAAAAAAAATAAAAAATCCTTACACCATTAATCTCAACATTGTAGGGGTCACTGGAGAGTGGAGAGAGGAATGAACAAACTATGTAAACAAAGGAGATAAAGGGAGTTAAAAGTTTGCAGCGACAAGGTAATAAATTTATACAGTTCAAAACGACACCATTTTTCTTTTTTTTTTAAATATATATATATATATATATATAAACATTAAAATGCTGACATTTATTAATTCTATTTTTAAAATATAAAATAAAGTCCAGATAATCGGAATCCTTTTAGAATTTAAAACTAAACCTCTACTCTGCCTTTACTTGTCGCTTAAAGTTAATCCACACAGGTTGAAACCATGTTGGTAGACAGAATAAGAATAAAAACACTGATATGAAAGTTGATTGAAATTATCACTCCAACATTGTAAGATAATTATGAAATAAAAATGTAATTTTTTTATTCATATACAATAAGTAACCATAAAGTCTTTTTTGTCGGCTTGACAACTTCTCCATATCTCAGCCCATTATGTCAAAGAGATATGCTAACTGTCCAACAATTTTACACAACAATTGCACAACAATGCTGATGTGTTCAGCATTTATTTATTAAAATAAATGATGAACATATTAATATTGTTTTGCAATTGTTGTATAAAAATTGTGCAAATAACATATCTCTATGTCAAAAAAGTTAACAAAACACCAATTTCATGTATGTTGTCCCTTTGAATTTATCTGTATGTTTCATACAATTTTTTTTTTTTTTTTTTGGTTTCGTACAACTTGATTAGCTGTAATTGTCACATTATTTAATTAATTTTATTATTATTATTATTTTTTATTTTATAGATAGTAATTGTCACATTATTAGTTCTCCTTTGTATGGCTCTTCGTAGTCAAAGACATTGGTGATGCTAGTGAATATATGCATGCAATCCAAATTCACAATATTTAAAAAATAAAATAAAATAAAAAACCGAAGCATTACGAAAAGGGTGTGCAGAACACACAGCAAATCTCAGTCAATATATGCAAGCCCTCCAAATTCATAAATGCTTCTTTAAGTAATCCAAGTGACTCAACACAAGGATCGGGATGTTGTCAAGTTTCTGGAGGAAACTCAAACCAGGAAGGAGCCTATGTTGAAAGCTCCATCAATGATTATCAGACACAGCAGGCTTAAATAGACTAAGAAACATTCCTAGCTTAAGAAACTTCATTGAAAACCTTGTCCAAGATTAAAGGAAGCACATCAACTACTAAAGTTTATATGTATTTGTAATAGGCATCACGTCTAAATAAGTTGTAAGAAAGACACTTTCACCATATCATCATGTAATATACCAGTGATCGGTCATCCTGCAATGCTACTCCATCGAAGCATAATTAATTACCTTTAGGGGAGCTCGTAGTTTCTTCTCAATCAGTCTTCAAACTACGAATGGGGGCGTACAGCTTGGTATTGTTTTCCAAATATCATATTTATATCTGAGATTCTGAATGATTCACAGTATTCCTAAGGACCATATGAAGAGTGGAATCCATCTGGACACCATAACTTGCTAGATCACGGTCGTCTTCAAGTTGTTTCCCATTGAATAAAATGCCCAGAATATGAACAGGAATCATTAGTCTGTCAGAAAGCTTGTCTTTGACATCTTTGACTGTGTTACTTCGTTGAACAATAAAATTAATGGTCTTCCCACTCCACAACTTAACAAATATCGGGAACGAGGCACGAAACATCTCTAAGACAGTTTCTTCTTTTATGTCATAAGAAGCCAAAGTCCTCCAATCCTCAAGATGCTTTCCAGAATAGATCAGATACCAATCATTGTCCAGGACACCAGTATGTTTCTGAAAAACCTTGTCCTTGACATCTTTGATGGTGTTACATCGTTGTACATCAAGAGTAATGGTCTTCCCACCCCGTACCTTAACAAATATCTGGATCAAGGCAGGAAGCATCTCCAAGATGGTTTCTTCTTTTATCTCATAAGAAGCCAAAGTCCTCCAATTTTCAAGTTTCTTTCCTGCATAGATCAGATACCAATCATTGTTGTCCAGGACACCAGTCTGTTTCTGAAAAATCTTGTCCTTGACATCTTTGATGGTGTTATATCGTTGTACATCAAGAGCAATGGTCTCCCCGCCACCAAGTGCCTTAACAAATATCTGGATCGAGGCAGGAAGCATCTCTAAGATGGTTTCTTCTTTTATGTCATAAGAAGCCAAAGTCTTGCAATCCTCAAGTTTCTTTCCTGAATAGATCAGATCCCAATCAATGTTGAGGACATCAGCCATGCTCCCAACTATTGTTTTGACATCCCGAATGGTAAACAAAACTTTAACTTCAAGATTCAACATCTCTCCAGCCACTGTTCTCACAAAAATTGGTAAGACATCTTTTGGATTGAAAACCAAATGAAGGATTGTTTCATTTGGAGTATTGAGTGAGGATAGAATCCTTTCATCTTCAAGAACTTTTCCATTGTGGACAAGAGTGTACTGATCCGAATGAATACCCTCCTTGGCTTGAATGATTGATTTGATATTTTGGATAGTGTCAAAAGACCTTGCTTCAATTGCAATGATTTTCTGATCCAAAGGCGTTTTAACAAGTATTTTCATTCCAAATGCATTCTGAAGAACAAGGTGGACAGTGGAACCCTGCTGAATACCATAATCAACTAGCCTCCGATCATTCATCAGCCGATTACCAGCAAAAAAGAGCTCCTGAAGATTATCAGAAATGCCTGCCTTCTCACTTAACAATGCTTTGAGATTGCTAATTGTCTCATGTCTTTTAACTTTTAAGGCTACTGTGGTATTGATCTTCGTGTATAAACTTATCTGCGGCAAAAAAGTAGTATAATTTCCTTGAGAGCAAAAACTCGTTTAACAATAGCATATATTCTTGGACAAACAAAATAAACCTCTTTGGCTTTAAGCAGGAAACACTTCGCACAATTCAATGAGTACAGAAATTTGACTGGAGAGCAGGAACACAAACAATTATGTAGTAGGCACCATATAAACTTAGGAAGCCAAACTAAGCTGCAGTTTATGGCATGTGTTACAAGCCATTATATGGAAAATGATATTTGATCGGTTCATATTACATATACAAAGAGAATAATTACTTTTGTATATTCATATAATCTAGAAATGAGTACATGATAATATGATCAAGTAAGACGCTTAACCTCAAGTATGAGCATGTATCACAAACAAACCCAAGCAACATTTTATGCAAACACGTGCAAATGCAATAAAAAAAAACACCTAATACACACTGTGTGTACGGTAATGCCTCTTTTTCCTTCCTCTAAATCCCTTCTTAAAATTTAGTGTACGACCCACCGTTGAAAATTTGCTCTTTTAGCGGACTAATTGTCTTCCTAAAATGTGAGAGAAACGTTTAAAACAATTTTCTTTCATTTTTTCCTTAATTTTACACCCTTTTCGCACCAACCCAACACTTCACAGAGAAACAACAATAAAACCATTTCGATTCATTTCTGTCAAAGGAAACAAAAATAAAATTGCTCCTCCGAGTCTCAAAAATCCAATCAGTTCAAGAATCATAAAAAATGGAATAAAGACTGGATTTCAGACCCAAAAAAAAAAAAAAAAAAAAAAAAAAAAAAAAAAAAAGAGAAGAAAAAAAGATGATAATATAGGGACCTCTTCGTCGGTGGAGTCCGAGGAGCTCGTCGGGAAACTGGGATTGCGATTTGTCAGTGCCATAGCAACGCAAAGCAAAATTGGATAACAAGAAAACCTTGAAATGATTCAGAAAAAATGTTGTATCTGATGGCGAACTCGACCCGTGCTCTACTCTGTAGACCGGTTCTGTACTGGGAATCCGATCAAAGGTTTTTAGTACCACAACGATGTCGTGTAATGGTCACTTGTATTTCACCACGGTGGGCCCCAAACCTTTTTGGTCTTCTTTTTATTCTCTCCTTAGCTTTCTTGGAGAAGTTTCTCGACTACTTTTCTTCTTAAGCAGTGTGTTGGGGATAAATCCCACTCAACCCGATTCAAAGAGGAGTCAAATAAGGTCCAAACAGATAAGAATAATGATCAGATCAGAAGTCTAAGAAGATATCAGATCAGAAGTCTAAGAAGATATCCAATTAGAAGTCTAGTAAAGGATTAAAGTCCAATTAGAACTCGGACAGCAGTTCTAAATCAACAAGGAGCAGGAGTCCTAATCCAGGTTTGACTTCACCTCTATGCCAATAAATAGGCCCATACCCCAGGTATAAACTAAGACTCAATTTTATGCATAAAGCATTATTTTCTCACAGAATCTAACTTAGGCATCGGAGCGGGACCCCCGGAAGGGTCCCTAGGTTTTGTTGTTTTGCAGAGTTATTGAGAAGCGTGAAGAACATCAAAGGAACGTGCAGATTCACACCATACCGGAAACTGTACCAACAGTTTGGCGCCGTCTGTGGGAACGATTTTTCGTTCCTCATAAAAAAAAAAAAGATACAGCATGGTGATGAACACACGTTCCGGAAGCCAGACCAATCGACAGCCCGTGGCCCCACAGGAACCGGCTATTCAGAATAATTTGCGGCCTCCACCGAACCCTCCCCCGGGGGGTGGAGATCAAGATCGCATAGTAGCATTGGAAGCCCAGATTGAAGACTTAAATGCAGAATTGTTACGCATGAGGCAGAGACAGCCCAATCCCGAGATGAACAGGGATGAGCGTGAGGAAGAAGATCACAATAGCAACATTAATCCTCGGAGGGAGGATGACCGCCAAGGAGATCTGAGCAGAATTATTGCCGAGCTGGAGAGAAGGTGCACGTACATGGAGATGGAAAGAAAGGACAAAGGCATATCCGTAATGGTGGACAAGCTCCTAATGGGTACAGACTCACCCTTCACTAGACGGGTGGCAGACTATCAGCTTCCCGATAAGTTTAAGGTACCCCAAATTCTAAGTTATGCAGGAGACAGAGATCCCTTGGATCACCTAGAGAATTTCAAAGCTCATCTAGACCTTCACGGGACACCCGATGAAGTAGCATGTCGGGCCTTCCCTCTTACTCTTGCGGGGAATGCCCGAGACTGGTTCAGGAAGCTGCCCCCGAATTCTGTTGATCAGTTCAAAGAATTGTCCAAGATATTCCTAACGGAGTTCTTGGCTTTCCGGACAAGGAAGAAGCCTTCGGGATATTTGCTATCATTGCACCAGCAAGGCAATGAGAGTCTTAAGGAGTTTATGGCTCGGTTCAACCGAGAGAAGGCTACGGTCGAAGATCCGACCGAGAATATGATCTTTGCTGCCATTTATCAGGGAATTTCACCCGAGGAGCCTTTGATGAAGAAGTTGATCCGGAAGCAACCGAGTACCTTGCAGGGCCTCATGGATAAGGTAGAAGAATTCATTAATCAGGAAGAGACGCTGAAGTCTATGGCCAGTTCTAGACTACCCCGAGAGACAGCCCCAGAAAAGAAAAAGAAAGAATTCAGGAAAGCTGATTGGGAAGAGCAGAGGCAGGTAAAGAAGTTCAAAGATTACAACTTTACACCTCTCAATGCCGAGATATCAGAAGTCCTCATGGAGATCAAGAGAGATCCGGCGTTTCGGGAACCACAAAAGATACCAGGTAATCCTCCTTATAAGAATGCAGGGAAGTATTGTGATTTCCATAAACAAGCAGGTCATTACACCGAGGGGTGCGTAACCCTAAGGTTGTTAATAGAAGAATTCATAAAGAATGGCAAGCTAGTTCGGTTCTTGGGAGAGCGACGGAACCATCCAGGAATAACAGGCCTCGGAATCATCAGGACTATCAGCCCCGAGATCAACAGCCACGGGATTACTATCCCCGAGACCGTCCTCAGCTAGACGAAAGGCATCAAGAGAATGCTCCCCGAGATGACATAGAAAGAAGAGAGGACCGAAGAAGCAGAAGCCCACAGCATAGAGAGCCGAGGCAACAGCAGTATCTGCCCGTGATCCCATAAAAAGGACTTTCGAGAATTTCAGGCTTGCTTTTATTTTTTAGTATTTATATTTGCAAAGAACTAGACTTTTATTTTTAATTCAGACTAGACAGAAAATTCCCCAGATTTTGGGAATAAGTATTTTCAGAATAAATGAATAAAGCTGACTTAAGCATCGGAGTGTTCCCGGTCTAGGGACCGGGAACCCGTTGATGTTGCTTCTTTTGCAGGCAAAAACTCTCGGATCAGTCCTAGCCGAGAGCAAGAACAACTTCTCGGATCAGTCCTTGCCGAGAAGGAGCCTCTCGGATCAGTCCTAGCCGAGAGCAAGAACAACTTCTCGGATCAGTCCTTGCCGAGAAGGAGCCTCTCGGATCAGTCCTAGCCGAGAGCAAGAACAACTTCTCGGATCAGTCCTTGCCGAGAAGGAGCCTCTCGGATCAGTCCTAGCCGAGAGCAAGAAAAACTTCTCGGATCAGTCCTTGCCGAGAAGGAGCCTCTCGGATCAGTCCTAGCCGAGAGCAAGAACAACTTCTCGGATCAGTCCTTGCCGAGAAGGAGCCTCTCGGATCAGTCCTAGCCGAGAGCAAGAAAAACTTCTCGGATCAGTCCTAGCCGAGAAGGAGCCTCTCGGATCAGTCCTAGCCGAGAGCAAGAACAACTTCTCGGATCAGTCCTTGCCGAGAAGGAGCCTCTCGGATCAGTCCTAGCCGAGAGCAAGAACAACTTCTCGGATCAGTCCTTGCCGAGAAGGAGCCTCTCGGATCAGTCCTAGCCGAGAGCAAGAACAACTTCTCGGATCAGTCCTTGCCGAGAAGGAGCCTCTCGGATCAGTCCTAGCCGAGAGTAAGAACAAATTCTCGGATCAGTCATTGCCGAGAAGGAGCCTCTCGGATCAATCCTAGCCGAGAGCAAGAACAACTTCTCGGATCAGTCCTAGCGAGAAGGAGCCTCTCGGATCAGTCCTAGCCGAGAGCAAGAACAACTTCTCGGATCAGTCCTAGCCGAGAAGGAGCCTCTCGGATCAGTCCTAGCCGAGAGCAAGAAGAAACTTCTCGGGGGTCGGATTTAACCCTCGGGTTTTGCAGGTTTTTCAAGAGACAGGGAGAAAACCCTAAGGAAAAACAAGAAGGTAACGGGGGGTAAGATTTAACCCTCAGGTTTTGCAGGTTAGCAGGTTTTCAGAAGGAGACAAAGATCGGGTTTCCTTAGACATGGAATTCCCATTATTCAAGCAAGCTTCGGATAAGGGAATTGGGGGGTAACTGTTGGGGATAAATCCCACTCAACCCGATCCAAAGAGGAGTCAAATAAGGTCCAAACAGATAAGAATAATGATCAGATCAGAAGTCTAAGAAGATATCCAATTAGAAGTCTAGTAAAGGATTAAAGTCCAATTAGAACTCGGACAGCAGTTCTAAATCAACAAGGAGCAGGAGTCCTAATCCAGGTTTGACTCCACCTCTATGCCAATAAATAGGCCCATACCCCAGGTATAAACTAAGACTCAATTTTATGCATAAAGCATTATTTTCTCACAGAATCTAACTTAGGCATCGGAGCGGGACCCCCGGAAGGGTCCCTAGGTTTTGTTGTTTTGCAGAGTTATTGAGAAGCGTGAAGAACATCAAAGGAACGTGCAGATTCACACCATACCGGAAACTGTACCAACAAGTGTTTGCCTCTTCTTTACTTCTAGGAGAAGTTTTGTTCGACTGACTACGTTTATAGCCTTATAGGATAAAACACCTTTGATGTTTTGATTGGTTTCTCATAAACCAATATATTTAAATGGTTTGATTATCGTAAATTAATGGTTCGTTTAAATGTTGAATTTAAATATTATTTAAATTTATTGTATAAATTATGAAATTTGATGTGAGATAAAATTTAAAAAAATTAAACAAAATATGATTTATTTTTTTTTAAAAATAAAATATTATTCAGAATAATATTCAAAACAAACTCACCGGATTCGTTAACCTTAATCTAAGGAATATGTTTTTATTTAAAATTATTCAAATCATATGTAAAGCTTAATAGATAAAACCTTGCATGTGAATATAGGTCAGAGGCCGAACCACTTTAATCTGTATATCTTTCATCTCTTTCCTTCATGTCTTTATTTAATTATCAATTTCAAAATAGTATCAAAAGATATAGGGCTAACACTAGTTTTTGATCATGTAAATTTCAATTTTTATTTTGCTTTCCTTTATTCTCTTAACATTTTGTCTCTAATTTTCACATGGTATCAGAAAATAAAATAAGATATAGGAGTTTTTTATAAAACAAATATTTTATTCTTGGTAGTCAATACTTTTGTAGATCTTAAAGCAAGAAGAAGAAACTGAAGAAAACAAATCGGTTGAAAAAAAAGTCCAAAAGGCATTTGTGTGGCCCATATAGCCCATTTTAAGCTCATAGTTGGCCTTATTTCGATCAAAGTCGCCTGTGTCAAAATTTCGGTTAAAGTAAACGATGACGGTTAAAGTTGTCGAAGTTAAAGTTTTGGTCATAGCAACCGATGTTCCAATTCAGGTCATTGTAGCCATTCTTCAATCATTCAATGTTCAAGATCAACGATCGGTAACAGATCGTTCATCTTGCGGGGTATGTTTAAAGGATAGAAATTCTTTGAGATAATTATTGATTTGTATCTCATAAATTAATAGATTTCGATGATTTGACTACCGAAAATTAAGGGATTTGTTAATTTGTTTGTATTTGAAATTATTCAAATCACATGTAAAACTCTATAAATAAGTCATTGTGCTCGGATCAAATACGAAGGAAAGATGTAGATCTTCATTTAATTATCAGTTTCTATAACTGCCTCTGCATTTTGTATTTCATCATTTTGATAGTGAATTTTATTCAATCGTTTATGTTAGTGAATATGACCTTGTTAAGTCGAACCACTTAAATCTTTTGATATATTGTGTGATTGTATTATTTTTTATTATGTTATTTTCCCATCATTGAAAATCCTTAAAATTATGTTGTCTCAACAAATAATTTAAGAAATGTGGAAAGAAGCATATTAGTGCCCCTGGAAAAGTAAGTAAGGGTCTGTTTGGGTTTCTGATTTCAAAAAGTGCGATTTAAAATAACGATTTTAAAATGTCTGATTTGAAAAAGTTATTTTTAAAAATGCAGTTAAACATTTGGCAAAATCGCAGTTTAGCCTTTAAAAGTTTGAGTTTTCAAAAAAAGCATATTTGTATCTGCGATTTGAAAAATCAGATTTTCTACGTTTTTAAATTGCAATTTTTAAAAACGCAGTTCCTAGACGATTTACGTTCTGCGATTTGGTTTAAAATTGTATTTATTATCTGTAAAATCACAATTCTAAACGTACCATAAACCTCATTCTCACTTGATTTTTTAGGAATAATTGCACCATTGGTCCTTAAAGGTGTCATAAATTACAAATCACTCATTATGGTACAAAAGGTAAATGAAGAGTCCTTGTGGTAAACTATAATTACAAATCACTCCCTAAATCCGTTTTTCATCTACCAAATTAATAAAATTCATTAATTTACCACGTCATATAAATAGTGACACAACTTCTAAATATCATTTATATTGTAATTTATTAATGGACTTTGTTTACTTGGTGGACGAAAAACGGATTCAGAAAGTAATTTGTAATTCATGAAGTAATTTATAATTTAAACCAACTCTAAAAATCAGTAGTACAATTATCTCTAACTTTTATTCGCGCCACCTGAGAGCGCGGGAGAGATATAGAGAGGCGCGTGCATGGTTGATGTGCCTGTCAGATTGGCGCATCAGGCCTATGGTATGGCCTTTTCAAAATACATGATCAGTACATCATGGGCCAAAAGTATTGGGCCGAGGATTATTGAGCGTCAGTCAATGGGCCTGTATGTAGGATTTGGAAAAAGCTAAAGGATCATTTAGAGCCGTCATTACAACTACGCTAAACAAGAATTGTTCAACAAACATTGACGAAGAAGCTAGTTAGTTTGTTAATATAAAGACAAAAAAAACTAGTTAGCTCACCACTCTTCATTGTCCTCTTTCTATGCTTTCCGGACCGAATCAGGATTTTTTTATCTTAAAGGTAAAAGGATTTTTTTATCTATTTTTAGCAGGGGCCAAGCGTAATTTTTAAGATAAAAAATACATATATATTTAACTTAATATAAAAAAAAAAATTAAAAACCAAGGAGGACATGCCCTTTAATCTACACATGGGTTTGTCCTTGAAAGCTTCACATAAAAAGAATCATCTAAAAACACAAATTTTATTTTAATTATGATCACAATGGGGTTGCAAAAAAGTCTAACATTTTGATTAATTAGAATCTGTTATATGTCTAATCATCAAAATAAATATGAAAATAAATATCTTATAATCATATGTCAACCTCACATTTCTTGGTATCTTACAATTATTTCACTCAGTTGAGGAGGTAGCTAGTGTCAATAAATCCTTGATTTTATTTTATTATTTTATTATATATATATATATATATATATAACAATGGAAAATTGGCACGACTTCATCAGTAGGTTGGAATAGTTATGGAATAAAATTAGTATTACTCCTTCTAGGATTGTCTTGGCAAAGTTTAACATTTAACAATAATTGGGATGTGGGACTTGATAATAGAGCTTCCCATGTCAAATTTATGACAGAAGCGCTCAATCCTACTTGATTAGTTTAATCACTGGGCCACATTTAGATCGAACAAAAGGATTTTTTTTATTTTTTTTTTTTAACAAAAAATGAAAGAAAAGGAAAATGTATAGAAAAATTACATTAACCACAAAATATTTAGTAAATAATTACGTCAAGTATTTTTATTTATTTATTTAAACTTTTGAAATAATTGATAATTTAATATAAATATCAGACTAAAAGTTTTAAGTTCCTTATAAATGACATATATACATACGGACATAAATTAGCTACAAATTGGTTTGTAGTTAATTCATACAGACCAGTCTAATAAAGTGACATGTGTTTCTAAAACATCTGTTTTCTTATTAATGCTATTAAAAATAATATGTCTTTTACATGCTAAAGAATTACATGTTACTTTATTAGATTGGCTTATTAAAATAAACTACAAATCAATTTGTATCTAATTCATGTGTAACACAAAATTTAGGTGTGGAAGCTCTCCAATATTTGTTTACAATATCATTTTTATATACAATCCGTAACCGCAAAGTCTTGCCCACTTCTCTTATTTCTCAACCGATTAATGTCAAAGCTACGAAAACCAACAAGTTTACGTATGTTGCCCCGTTGAATTCGTCTGCATGTTTCGTACACACCCTGATTCGTTGGATTTGTCACATTAGTTCCCATTTGTCTGTGTGCCTCTTCTCTTCTCAGTCAATGACAGATAGGCGATGCTTCTTATGCAGTACTTCTGCTCTCTCTCTGTATATATATATTCTCATGTAGACCGTTTCATATGATCACCAAAGAGTTCGTTAATTGCCATGGAAAAGCACTACTTCTTTCTCTATCTTTCTCTCTTGCTTGGTTTCCCCTTGCTGCATGGATACTCTGCCTATGCTAAAGGAACCGCTGATGGGTCCGAGCAATGGGGATATGTTGAAGTTCGACCCAGTAAATTACTCTTTATTAATCTTCTAGCCATGCACCTCCTTTTTACTTCCTCTTTCACATCTTTGTTGTTAACCTTTTCATAGAAATGTCTGTGCTGTGCAGAGGCTCACATGTTCTGGTGGCTTTATAGAAGTCCACATAGAGTTGAGGATCCATCTACTCCATGGCCAACAATTCTCTGGCTCCAAGGAGGCCCTGTGAGTGCCTAGATTTACAACACTTCTCTGGCTCCATGTAGAGTTTAATCTGATTCAGATTCTCTGTATTATAACATAGGGTGGCTCTGGAGTTGCATTCGGAAATTTCTTAGAAATTGGTCCACTGGACGGGAATTTGAAGCCCCGGAAATCAACTTGGCTCCTAAAAGCAGATCTCTTATTTGTGGTACAATTGTCTGCACTGCCTTATATATATATAACAATCTTGTCTTCTTAATCCTTTTTATCCTAAGCTGTTTGTTTTCTATGGACAATATAGGATAGCCCAGTGGCAACAGGCTTTAGTTATGTGGAGAATAAGTCTTTGGTGGTTAAGACTGATGAAGAGGCAGCAACAGATTTAACTACCCTGTTGAAGAAGCTCTTTAATGGAAATGAAAACCTCCAAAAAAGTCCCTTGTACATTTTTGCTGAATCATATGGAGGAAAATTTGCTGTCACTCTAGCAGTATCAGCTCTAAAAGCAATTGAGGCAGGAAAATTGAAGCTACAACTTGGAGGTAACAAGAGGAAATTCTTCTGACACAGTTTAATGAACTGACATCTGTCCTTAAAATTCATGCATTTTTAACTGAAACCAGAAGTCTATGCCTAATCTTGGGCTTTCTTTTTGTGCATAAATATAGGGGTTGCATTGGGAGATAGCTGGATTTCTCCTGAAGATTTTGTGGTATGTGATTCCTGCTAGGGGCAACCCATTTGCATGGTAATCTTTTTGTATTATATAAAGAATATTTTTGTTGGTACTGATTAGAACTTATGAACTGAATTATAGTTCTCATGGGGATCTCTTCTGAAAGACCTGTCACGAATTGACGGCAGAACATTGAAAAGCTCAAACAGGTTTGAAAACTCTGCCTATTAAACTATAATAATAATTCTGAACTTCCCACTAATTTAACATTAGTTCATAATTTGCAAACACAGTTTAGCTCTAAAGATTCAGCAGCAGCTGGCAGAAGGTAACTATAAAAATGCAACATCAACACTGAATCAGCTCGAGGACTTTATTCTAAATCACAGTAACAACGTGGTACCTCTCTGTTTCTGTCTCTGTCTCTCTCTGTCTCATCTCGCAGAATATAATTGATTCATGGGATTGGAATTGCAGGATTTCTATAACTTCCTGCTGGACTCTCGCAATGACCCTGTTGTTGGGAGAAGATCCAAAGGAAAAGCACCGATAGACAAGTACTCGGGATATCTATCCACCAAAAAACATTCACCAGCTACAGAACGTGATCTTCCTAGCTTGATGAATGGGCGAATTAAAAAGAAGCTAAAGATCATTCCCAAGAACGTAAAGTAAGTTCCTGCTGAAAACTATAGGAATGGAACTTTAAGCAGATAAGAAATTATTTAATTATTTAAAATTAGAGGCAAACGGTGAATACAAGGTTTGAAACCTTTGTTAGGATATTATATTAAATCACCGCATGTGGCTCAAATTCTTCCTGAATACCCGTAGAATATTCACTTTGAAATTGGAGATAAATGACGGAGACAAAGTTCGAACTCATAATTTTTGCATTAATACCGTGTTAAGCTAATAGAAATAGATGAATTTAATCATTCAATTAATATTCTAATAGAAATGGATGAATGTTAAAGATTGTTCTGCAATTACTTCTTGTAGATGGGGTGGACAGTCCCGCTTGGTTTTTCCAGCCATGACTGGTGATTACATGAAACCCAGAATCAAAGAGGTAATAACAAATGTCTGTGTCTACTTAAGTTTGCTTGTTTTCTCTTCTTCCATTTTCTTACAGACCAATTCCATAGAAACTTCATTTTCACTCCTTAAGAGCTTTTAGAACTGATTTGTCTTTTTTCCCACGGTAGCTCATATTTACAGTGTCGTCCAGGTTGACTATCTCCTAGCCAAAGGCATAAACGTGACCATTTACAATGGACAGGTAAAAAAAATTCCATAACAGGGCAGAACAGAGAAACATATATATTGACTGCATTTTCTTTTACCATCCTCTGAAACTCAAACGGCTTTATTGTCTATATATAACAGCTTGATCTCATATGCTCAACCAAAGGAGCAGAAGCATGGGTCGACAAGCTCAAGTAAGAGTAATAATTTCAATTTGAGGTCCAAAAAATTTAAGTTAATAGAAAATAGTGAAATTAATTATTAAACTACTACTTAAATTTTTCAAAAGTTTAAGTTAATAAATTTAATTATTTAATTAATATTTTAACTGAATTATTATTTTTTATGCTCAATTCAGGTGGGATGGCTTGAGAAATTTTTTGAACTTGGAACGCACTCCTTTATATTGTGGAAGAGATAATACAACTACAAAAGGGTTTGTAAAGTCTTACAAAAACCTGGTTTTTTACTGGATTCTTGGGGCTGGCCACTTTGTAAGTATCCATCCATCCATCCATCTTCAATAGATTCATCGCTTGTGGGTTCCTTAATCAACATTTTAATGATGAAAAAAAAATATTGATTTAATTATTTAATTAATATTTTAATACGCATTTTCAGGTTCCAGTTGATCAGCCATGTGTTTCGCTAGAGATGGTGGCCACGATCACTAGGTCTCCGAATCATTCTTAAGAATACAATAATGGCAGAAATATGGGAAGGGAAGAGGAAGAAGAAGATTGCTTTGTCAAGCAGCAACCATGAAGCTGTAATTTTTGAAATGTTTATCTCTTCCTAAAGAAAATTAAATTATTTTTTGATTGTAACAGATGAGCTGGTGGTTTGAAGTTGACCAACTCTTTTTTTCACTATTATATGAAGGAAGGTTCCATGAAGAAGCAATTTGTCAAATTACACCGGTTCTTTATATTGGATTTTCAACGGCAAGGATGATTGGAAGTGTGCAATTAAAAAAGAGAATAAAAAATAAAAAATAAAAAAAAGTAAAGGAAGAAAGAAAAATAAAATAAAAATAAAAATAATCTTTTTGATAAGGCTCAGGCAGGGCCAAGGTAGCTAGGTCAACTAAGGTTGATTAAGCTACATCCTGCAAAGTATAGTGCTTGTGACTAGTTACAAGAATAATTGTATTTGTATTTATATTTTATAATGATGCCGTGATAATTCTAATTAATTTTGAATATGTTTTTTTTAATAATGATTAATCTGAGGTTTGATTTGAGACGGATTGAGAGTTACGCAATAAAAATATGCTTTCTAACATTACTCTATAAAAAAAATTTAAGAAATTGAATGACACCTCAGTATCATGTGCTATGATTTTTTTTTTTTTTGTATCTTATTATTATGAGTAACGTGTTCCAATTCTAACGGATCTAATTCCAAGCGTTGATTTCAATCCAAACCAAATCTTTGCGAATAATATTGTATATTTGGAATGGAGAGAGAGAGAGAGAGAGAGAGAGAGGGGAATGTGGACAAAATTTGAAGGGATTTGCGTACAATGCATCATCAATATTTTTTTTTGTTCTTTCTTTTTTAATTTCCTTAAATTGGGGGGATTTGTGGGGACAGAATTCCAAGTTTAATGTTTTTTTTTGTACTTCTCCTTTCATTTTTATCAAATAATCATAGTTATTAACAAATCAAGCAAACTCTTAGCACTTATTGTATTGATAATTGTTACTCTACTCATATATATAGTGTAAACCTCATTTCCAAGAGTGGGGTGGTTGTTTACCCAAGTATACCTGAAAGACAACTAATTGAACCCCCAACCAACCTAATGTTATTGAACCATTTCTAAAAGCAAGCAGTTGGTGATGGTTCCTGTCTTCTTCTTCTTCTTCTAGGCGATTCTAGTGATAAAATTGTGACAAATCAAAAAGTTAGTCTCATATTGGGTACATGGATTGTTTTTGTATTGAGTATGTGTATTATAAAATATTGCATAAGTGTTAAGTCTCACATTAATTTCTGATAACTTGACTTGTCTCTTTTCATATGTGACTAGCGCTTTTCATGATCTTAACAAAAACTTTGATAGAATGAATATTACTTTGTTATAAGATTGTACAAAAATTCAATCCCCTCTTCAAAAACATTAATGAAAAGGGCTTAAAAATAAAAGGCTAATAATAATAATAATAATAGAAAAAAGATACTTCATTGGAAGAGTTCAAAAGTCATATAAACCTAACAAAGTCTTAGTAATCTCAACCTGAACTTTAGATTAGGTCTCAACCAAACAAGGTCTCAGTTCTTACCATGTAAACCTAACAAGGTCTCAAGTCTCAACTGTTACCATTTTAGACTTATCTAGTTTTACAATAGTTTGTTTTTTTCTTTAAGCAAACCTAACAAGGCTTGTACTTTTTGTTTCTATCTTTTGGATTACTAGATAGAATTTAGTGGTACAAGCAATCTATCTATCCCTATCAGAAATCTTAACCTCAAAAGCTTAGATTTTTGGACTCAACTATATTGTATTGACCACTAACCACTCGCACTATAACATTTTTTCAATATACGACTCAATCTTTTTACCCATATATATACTAGAATAAAATCCTCTCAATTTCAAATGAAATGAATGCTATCTGTTGTATGGTTAAAATTTAAAGTTAATACATTTAATGGTGTACATGATTTCATATTATTTAAAATTTTAAAAAATGTGTCAACATTGACTTCGTATACACCATTAGATGCACAACTTTAAATTTTGACATTTCATTTAAAATAAATAATATCCCAGAGATGATCCTATTCCATACATACTCAAGAAAAAGAAACAAAAATGAACATATCAATAAGTGCCATTCCATGAATTATCAAGCAAATATGTGCAGGACTATTTGGGCTAGCCCAAGCAAATATTGATCACTCTAATAAAACAAACCTAATTAACGAAGAGAAGCCCAAACCTAAAAACTTTTGCATCACATCCATGATCCACATCCACCATAAATCAACTTTAATACTACTACTGGCGATTTTTTCTCTCTGAAGGCAAAAATATCTTTTGAGCGTGTTACTTTCCGCTTCCCTTCTCCTAGTGGTTTGTGGTAGATTTGTTTCTCAATAAATTTCTTTCTCTCTTCGGGCTTTGCCGGCTCTTTAGAGGTGAAGGGGTGATGTTTTTCTCGTCCTTTTTGGACTGGAGAAGTGGTATTTTCTCGACCTTTTTGGGTTGGAGAAGTGGTTTTTTCTCGTCCTTTCGGGATGGAGAAGCGGGATTGGGGTGTATCGGCAGATGTTTTCCCCGTTTCCAAGTTTTGGTTTTCTTCCTTGGGGTTCCGGTCTGATTCGTGGCGGCAGGGGTTTTTGGACTTCAAATAGGTGTTTTTGAAGTGGTGATGCTAGATTGCTGGATTGGAATGCCACGCCGGCGCCGTTTCTGTCGGGAGTCTATGTGTCGGCGTTGTTGGTCGATGGCCACGCTGGGGATGTTTTTTCGTTCGGTTTTTGTGGTTGATTGCAGCAGCGGCGGTTTAGGGTTTCTACTGGAACGGCGGCTTCGGGCGTGGAGGGGCTCGGTTTTGTGCGGATTTTCTTCTCCGGTTACCTGATCCTTTCCTCGCTCGACACTTTCGGCCTCACCCATCAAGCGTCCAAATTTCCGTTTCAGATCCGGATTGATCCATCCAGCGAGTCAAAAGGGGGAAGTGGGGAAATTAGTCGGCCAGTGCATTTGCAATTGTTTTTTCTTTGTTTTATTTTGGTTGTTGTTGAATGCAGCTGCTGGGTTATTGTATATCAAATCTAGGACTTCAAGCTATTTGTTACTTAGTTTGTGCCTCTCTGGCATCAGTAGTTTTATTGTTTAAAGGCATCTTGCTGTTGTGTCTAATTTTTGAGCAACTGTATTATATATTGTCTTATCTATTATGCTGGTGAGAACTCTCACCGTTGTGCTGATTTGTTATTAGGGATTCTTTTAGAACTAATATTGACTGCTGGTTCTATATGAAAAGATCAAAAAAAAAAAAAAACTAATACTCAAAGCCAAGATGGAACAAATTGAAATCAGTAAAAAGGTCGGACTTCTAATTAAAAAAAATCAGGACAAAGTTTTCTTAAACTAGGTAATAGAAAATTATTTCAATACAGTTTATTAAATTAAGATAAGTGCATGTGCATGTAATTTTTAAATGCATTTTTAATATAATTTAATATTTGTCATTAGATTAGGGATTGTTTCGGTTTTCGATTTCAAAAAGTACGAGTTAAAAATAGCGTTTGATAAAATTACAATTTGACTTTTAAAACCACATTTTAACCTTTAAAATTTTGTGTTTTTAAAAAAACATCCCATTGTCGGCGATTTGAAAAAGCAGATTATATTTTTTAAATCGTAATTTTTTAAAAACTCAATTTCTAAACGATTCATTTTTTACGATTTGGTTTAAAATCGTATTTTTTTGTTTACGAAATCGTAATATGAAACTCTGAAGAGATTGTTGAGAATCATGTGAGAATTTAAAAATGCATGCAAAAATAATTTACTCTAAAGATAAATATTAATTTAATACATCGAATTGAATCTTATAAAAAAAGAAGAAGTTTCAATCAAATTTGGTCCGGATCTCGGATCTAACACCCTCGAAACCATCCATACACCCGACCCGAAAATCCATTTCCTTTATTTTATTTACTTTAAAATTGTTGAATCTTCTACATGATTTACTTGTAGCGACGGAAAACGCGTAGCGAGACCCAGAAATCTCCAGTCCGAGGAAAAAGATTAAAGTGATTGTTGTATTGTTCGGAGTTCGTCCACTTAATTGGCGATCGAAGCCTCTCCTCGCGATGTTCAAGTTTTGGTATTGCCGTCTCTGATTTTCCTTTTATTTCTTTTTCTTTTTGGTTTCGCTTAAATTAGGGTTTTCTTGAATCATCGAGAAATTCATTTATTTTTCACTTCTTTTAATCAAATTTGTTTAATTTCGATGCTCTGAAGCTTTTACTTTGGGACTTATCTTTTAGATTTCTGATAATCTGAGCTCGCGCATGTTATTTATGTTACTGAATTTTGAATATCAAGGTTTATAGACGGTTTCGGGTTTGCAATTTGTGTTGTAATTAGAGAAGCTAGTTGAAATGACTAGAATTTTGTTGATTATCAAGCTTTATTTTTAGAATCTATTTTTTCAGCGAATTACTGAAAGTTGTTGTGGTGAATGATCGCCGATGCGGCGAAGTTAGAAAATGAATGGAAATTAAAAGATATGTATCTTTGTTGTATTTGGCATATGATAAACGATATAGAACGCTTAATTTAGTTTGAATGTGTTTTTTAAATACTATAGTTGATGTCTCGATATGGTAAATTTTTTCTTCTCACCTTTTGGGTTGATTCTTGTAAAAATAGATAAAATTGAAACAATCTTTTTCTGGGCATTGTTAACATGCTGTAATGTACAAAGTTGTCTTGTACTTGGTAGTATAAGAAAATGGGTATCCAAAATGCCATGGAGATTTAGAAGAAATCAGAGCAATGTGTTATAAGAAGAAGACGATGCAGCATTGAAATAATGGGTCTTACTGCTTTTTATTTGTGTCTATTTTTTGAATTTTGTGGAGATAAGAAAGGGATCATACTTCATTGGGTTTTCTTCTTCTTGCTCTGGAAATATTTATATGTATATATATTCTGCTTCCGTGTAACTAGAATAAAGCTTGTTTCTTTTCTTTTGTACCTTTTCAATAGCTGTATGCAATCCATTGAAAGGTTAGACAATCTCTACCTGCAGGGGATCTCAGGAGCAACAGTCTCAGCCACGTCCACAGGATGGTTCTCCGCAGTCCTGGTATCCTCCTTCTGTACTTAGCTCACCAAGTTCTTCTCGTCCAGGAACACCGGGTAGCACCTCTTCTAGCAGCTTCAGTTCACATAGGCCTACAGACCGGCCGCAGTCGCCATCACATGTTTCACCTGCCGAAGCGGCAGGTATAATTGCTGTTCTGAAGGACAAAAGGTTGGTTCCTGGTACTGGAAGATTCCATTTTATTCGTACATTTATTTTATGTTCCAATTTGATTGATTGATTTTTTTTTTTTTTTGTTCTCTTTGGAAGATGGCGACTTTTGGAACATATGAAGGATATTGTTAAAATCTATATTGCTCAGATTGCTATATGTTTATTGATTCTCATGCAATTTGAATAAGGGGAATCTCGTTAGGACTACATCTTTGGTTTGTCGACCATCACACCATGTCAACACATGGAAATTTCAAATACATGTAGAGTTTAGGATTCTACAATCAAGTGCTGATAGATCCCTCTCCTTGTAATTTTTCATTTTCTAATAATAAATGAATTTTCCACAGAGATTTTGTAATAGAAGTCATAGATTTGTATATTATCAGAGTCTAAAGATCATGGAAAAGGATTGTAAAGTTGGCCTATAGTAATATCTCTTATTTAGTATCATTATAAGAGTCTAAAGATTGTGGAAGCAGAATGTAACGGTGTCCCGTAGTTATGTCACTTACACAGTATCATTTGCGTGTTGGGTTTATAAATTGCCTTTGTCTGCATATTGCATGTGTTTGTTTGAGGTTTTATTCCAATACATTGTTTTTGTGTTAATTATCTTTTAGCCAAATAGTAAGCTTGTTGTTAGATATTCTGTTTTTGTTAGCAACTGAAAATATAAATCAATTCTCAGAAAATTGTTAATTTGCTGATTTATTATTATTATACTTTTGAAGCACATGTTCGGAGTGCAATTATTTGATGCATTTCTTTCTTAGTCACTTTAGTAGTTCAAATAAAGATAACTAAAGTCTAAATCATCCAAATTATATTGTAATATTTCTAATTCCACTTCTATAGTTTCTAATATTTTCTTGTTTTCTTGATAAATTTGTTTAGTGTTGAGGAATTAAGGAAGCTTTTATCTGACAAGGATGCATATCATCAATTTTTACTTTCACTTGATCAAGTGAAGATTCAAAACAATGTAAGTTGTGGGTTATGATCTCTTTGATCTGACAAACATACATAGATTTAAAATTTTTGCATGTTGCTCCCTTTAATCTCACATGTTTTCTCCAATTTAGGCTTTATTTGTTTCGATGTAAAACATTTTCAGTATTTTGGGCATTTGGTTACACTTGAAAAACTTGGTCAACTGTTAAACATCCATTTTTCATTAAAATTGTTTTTTTTTTCCTGACATGCACCCCCTTCCCAATGGCGCAAACACTGTTCTCCCCTTATCCACTGTTCCACCACTGACTAGTGACTACCCCATCGGTGTCAACTACGGTGTTGTCACCGACAACTTCCTACCATCTTCCCAAGTTGCCACCTTCCTCAAAACCCAAACCACCATCTCCCACCACCTTAATGAGTCTGTGAAATTGCCATAGTTTAACAATGGCCATAACAAGAGATGTGCCCTTCTGGAGATTAAGGAAAACTGGTAATCCTTGTGCATCCTACCCTAAGCGTGTAAAGGATAATAGGGGTTTATCCAGATAACTGCTGTGCCTTGATGAAACCTACCAATGCTCATGAGCAACAGTGACTTACTGGAATGGATTCTTTTGTAAGGATATCCAGTGCATGATGGTATCTTGTTTGCTTGTGATTCTACTGCCATGGTCTACTAAAGACTTATATGCTCCAGGCTCACTTCAGATCTAAATGAAAGAAAAAGAATGCATAACTCATGGAATTATGGATACCTAGGACCAAAATATTACCTGCTTAGTACTTATCAGGAAAAAAAAAAAAAAAAAATTTACCTGCATTGAGGTCTTCTTGCTCCCGAAATGACTTTTTTAGGTTATATTTAGTTGGGGCATCAGATACAAGAAATATTAGGTTTTCACTTTGAAATCACTACCATAACCCCTATGGGAGAAGATCTTGGTTTTTTTTTTCGTTTGAAGTTTTGCTTATTAGATAAGAATGTCATAAAGCAACTTACAAATGTACCCTAAGTGGGAATAATTGATTGTAGTCATGGCTGACATGATGACATAATTGCGGTATTAATTTATGGTGTAATATGTAATAGATTCTCATGATTACCAAGCCAGCTGAAGTGTAAGAACAAAGCACATCCATACGCTGCAAATGAAAGAATTTGTGCACATACATGCAGCACATGAAAAAAGATCAGAAAGCGCCATTTACATAATGTTAGAACATGCTTGCTCATGTAGCTTTTATGATACGAAGTTGTTGCTGCATTATGCAGAGTCATATTGTAGTTCTGTTGTGTCTGATATATGAGATTCATCATATCTTTCTAATATCTTTCCTCCACCTTTTATGGCTCATCAGCTAAGAGATGAACTACGCAAGGAAACTCTACAGCTTGCCAGTGAGTGTGCTTGTCCCTTTCCCTCCAACAATTTATCTACTTTTTCAATATGTTATAGGTGGGAGAGATTAAATATTACCATCTTCTTTATCAGGGGAGAACTTGGAGAATGAACCACGGATTATGGAGCTTAGAAATCAGGTGAGTTTATAACCTCATCTGTCAATTATAGTTTGACATTGGGAAACTGATTGAAGAACTTTCTCCTCTTGATTTTATATTACAGTGCAGAATAATTCGGACAACAGAGTTAGCTGCTGCTCAGGAGAAACTTAATGAACTCGAGAGACAGAAGGAAGAGAGTTTGAAATTCTATTCCCCAGCATCCCTTCTCCAAAGGCTCCAAGGTATTCAACTATAATAAAAGCTTGAAAATAGGCCAGTGTTGAAAAACACTTGTTATAGATGGAGATGTGTAATACGTGTTTGTTGTTTCAGAGGCGATGAGTAAGACGGAGGAGGAATCTGAAAACCTGCACAGGCAGCTCTTAGATAGGGAGATTGATGTTGGGTCCTTTGTCCAGAAATACAAGAAGCTCCGTACTACTTACCATAAGCGAGCACTCATCCACCTTGCAGCCAAAACGTCTTCAACTGGTTGAATGGATATAATAAACACATTAATTGTTGTGTACTTTAATATTGAGGAACACTGCCTTATTCCATTGTTATAATTCTGTTTTTGTTGTAAGTTCATTCTGTATATCTTTTTGTCATTTCTTATCATATCTAGCCATTAATGTTGTTAATAATTAATATCAACTTTATTATTTTTTGTTTGAATAATTGCTGTTTTTAACTATTACGTCACATCTCTCAATAGGAATAGGATGAGTCCTGACAGTGTGGATGCTATCTAATTTTGTTAGAGAATTGGGTGATCCATCTCTGAAGCTTGTGTATTTTTGATATATCGTACGTATATTTTTTGCTATATTATATCATTAGTGCACCAAAAAGCTGTTGACTAGGTTGGCAACTCGTCTTGGAAGTTGGATTCGGGTTATGTGAGGCATGAGTATTAGATTATAGGGGTCAATTTGAGTTCAATTTATTTAATTAAACAGATCAGATTTTTCAGTTCTAACATGACCTATTTAAATAAGTACTCAATTTGATTTAATCTGCACAATTTGTTTAATTAACAAATTTTTTAATTATTGAGCATGAAAATGTCATTGTATACAAAGATATTGGCTTAATAACTCTTAATTATTAAACATGAAATGAAATTACATTATGGAAGTTATATTCGTGACAACTAGGGAATGAGAGAATGAGGGTAATTTTTTGTCTCAAGACTTTAGGTTCTAAATTTTTTACAGTAAAAGTAAAAATTGTTTTAATTCATACGTGTTATGCGGGTCGCCCGTGGGTTAAGCGGGTTGATTCGAAATTTACTTGTTTGTTAATCGTGTTTAATCGGATTGATTTGATTTAACCCGAATTCTATTTTACTAAATTTTAGCCCATTAATTTTAAGCTAAGTTTGTGCGAAAAGTTTTGAATCCTAAATTGCCCGTTACAACAGCTCATAAGTTTTCATATCTTTTTATCCTACTACGGACTATCGCTCTTTTGATCATAGGACTGTACTTTACCCGTGACTTAAACAAAATAACATTTGCGTTGACACTTACAAAATATAATTTTGTTATGCACGAAATCCACCCAAAAAGTGAATTTTCTGAGCAGAAAATAGGAGTATGTTGAAGCATGTCCGTTCATCTATCAATATTCCTAGCGAGCTTCAGCATCCACTTGTACCTTTTTTGTTTCAAATGGACGAAAGGAATTAATTACAAACCTTACATCAAAATATTCAAAACCCTCCTAATCAGATAACATGAGAGTTTCTCAAGATTAGAACATTTGAAGACATTTTGATTTAACATTTAAAAAATGGTCAAGTAAATAGAAAATATTTTCACCTAACTGTATCCAAATTAAGGTTTTTTTTTTTCATGCACACCAGCTTACGTACACTAGGAGACTAAAGAATAACAATAGGATGATAAAAACAAAAAGAATATATACAGATCTGCTTACACTAGGAGAATAAAGAATAAGAATATGATAATAAATAGGAAGAGAATGAGGGAGATCAATAAAGAAGCACCCAGTTACACTCCAAAAGCTTTTGATTGCATTTTTATGAAATAGAAAAAGGAATATATACTTGAATTAACCAAGCTGCAAATATACTTGGTGAAAACGCATGGAACCAAGAGACTTGCTATAAAATGCCGGGTCGTTATTTGCTATACAAGCCCCCCAAACTCTGATCCCAATTTACCAAATACAACAACCAATAACCTCCTCTCCACCAAGTCAACAACATGGCTGAACTTGCCTCGGGCATCGCAGGAAAGATCTTGGAGAAGCTGGCATCCCTTGCTTACGAAGAGTTCAGCTTGGTATGGAACGTCAAAAGTGAGCTGAGAGAGCTTGAGCTCACCATGACAACCATTCAAGCCGTGCTCTTGGATGCTGAAGAGAAGCAAGCTAGCAATGGCCTGCTGAGCATCTGGCTGAGGCAGCTCAAAGATATTTTTTTTGATGCTGAGGATGTGCTTGGTGAAGTTGAGTACGGAGTTCGGAAGAAGGAAGTGATCAGAACATATGGGCGCACTAGTAGAGAGGTATGTGATTTCTTTTCATGCTGTAGCACCCTTGCATTCCGTCATCAACTAGGTCACAAAATCAAGGACATTAGTAAGAGGTTAGGTAAGATTGCAGCTCATAAGGATCAATTTAATCTTATACCTCGACTTGAAGATAGGCATGTCATGCATGGGAGGAGGGATATGACCCACTCATTTGTTCCTCCTTCCGAAGTCATTGGTAGGAAGAATGATAAAGAAAAAATAATAAGTCTTTTGAGGCAACCTGATGCTAACATGCATGATAATGTACATGTAATTCCTATAGTTGGATTAGGAGGGTTGGGGAAGACCACAATTGCTAAGTTGGTATACGATGATGAACGTGTAGCCAATCATTTCAAATTGAGAATGTGGGTTTGTGTGTCTGAGGATTTTGATGTTCCTAGATTAATAAGAGAAATCCTTAAATCTGCAACTCCTGAAAAAATTGATGAGACGTTGGGTATAGATTTGTGTCAAACTAGATTAAGAGAGTGTTTAAAGAACAAGAAATTTCTACTTGTTTTAGATGATGTTTGGAATGAAGATCGTAATAAATGGATTGAGTTGAAAGGATTTTAAGTGGTGGTTCAGAAGGAAGTACAATTGTAGTGACAACACGTAGTTACAGGGTTGCCTCCATTGTGGGAACTGGTCCCACATACACTTTAAATTGTTTACCCGAAGCTGATTGTTTGTCTTTATTTGTGAAATGGGCATTTAAGGAAGGAGAAGACAAACAATATCCAAACCTCTTAGAAATTGGAAAAGAAATTGTGAAAAATGTAAAGGAGTTCCATTGGCAATAAGGACTCTAGGCAGCCTACTTTTCTCAAAGGTTGATGAACGGGAGTGGAACTTTGTGAAAGATAATGAGATATGGAAATTAGACCAAAATGATGATGATATTTTACCCGCATTAAAATTGAGTTATGATCAAATGCCATCTCATTTGAAGCAATGCTTTGCCTTCTGTTCTCTTTTCCAAAGGATCATTGGTTTGAAAGTGATGTATGATTCAATTTTGGATGGCGTATGGACTCCTTAATAAAACGCCTAATAATAATAATAATAATCAACATATAGAGTTTGAAGATGTTGGCGACATGTATATCAAGGAGTTGTGGTCCAGATCTTTCTTCCAAGATGTTGAGAATGAACTCTGGCACTATAGGTACAGGTTTAAAATACACGATCTCATCCATGATCTTGCACTCAAGGTTGCACAAGAAGAGTGTTTAACAGTCAACTTTCACACCCAAAACGTTGCTAAAACAATTCGCCATTTGTCATTTTCATTAGATTGTGTTCAAGTTCCAAAATATTTTGACACATTAATTAGTGGTGTGCGAACCACTTTGTTCCCAACCAAACAAGAAGTACCGGCCTTAATTGAAGCATGCATCTTGAGATTCAAGTACTTGCGGGTGCTTGACTTATTTTGTTCATCTTTTGAGGCGTTGTCAAGCTCTATCGATACTTTGCAGCATTTGAAATATTTGAACCTAGCTTGTAATCAAAGAATCAGGAAACTTCCTGATTCTATTTGCAAGCTGTACAATTTGCAAACTATTCTACTTTACTCATGTCCAAGACTTGAGGGGTTACCGAAAGATACGAGGAAGATGGTCAGCCTTAGGTATATGTCGATAACAACAACGGCTTACCCGTGCTTGTTTGAGAATGGTGTAGGCTGCTTGAGTTCTCTTCGGTTTTTTGGTATATTTGGATGTCATAGACTAGAAGTTTTGTTTCAAGGGATGGACGGGAGCTTTACCAACCTTCGGACATTGGTTGTTTCGGGTTGTGAAAAGTTGACCTCTTTGACACTTAATATCAAGCACTTAACTGCCTTAGAGACCCTGGTAATTAAGTCTTGTGAGGTTCTTAGTTTGCCAGAAGGAGAAGACAGTTGGGATCTCAAGTTGAACCTTCGAAAAGTGGTGATTGAATATTTACCAAGGTTGGAGGTTTTGCCGCAATGGTTCAAGGGATCTGCCAACACATTACAGTACATGCGTATTTCGAAGTGTCCGAACCTTAAGGCCTTACCGAAGTGGCTGCCAAGTCTGAAGTCAATTCAAACACTTGAGATTGTGGATTGCCCCAAGTTGTCATCTCTTTCAGAGGGGATGGATGGTCTCCATGTGCTAAGAGAACGGATTAGAAAATGAAATGAGCAGGAGCGGTCCAAGAGTGCTCATAGACCAACGGTTCGACTGGATTAGCCCAAAAATGATGTAACGGGTAAGATTGCATTCTATAACATTACAATATCAATTGCTAATACTATTTGTTTATTCAAGTTACATATATATATTTTTTTCTTTTCTGTAATCACATTTGTTTGTTTTTTTTTTTTTTTTTTTTTTTTTTTTTTCTGTTCTATATAAATATATAATATATATTTGCAGCTTCCATGGCATGACTTGAGCGAGAGATTCAGCAACTATTAAAGCCTCAATGCAGCTCAGTTCGGAGATATTAATTTGTTCCAGCTTGATTATGTTGTAAACATGTCGTGAATTATAATTTGAAATAAGAAATGTTAACCAATAAATATTTCTGTAATTTCAGTTCTTCCTATATATGGCATGTAAATAAATTAAGATGGCGATGCTTATACTTTCGTGACTACTTTCTTGTTTATAAAGTTTAAATGTTTATCAAAGCTTAGGGATTTCGTCCAACTATTATTTCTTTGAACAATTTCTGTATTCGATTACAAACGTTTTCTCTCATTTACGTCTACCTTCACTCCACACATCTCGCGCCAAAAGGAACAACAAAGAGAGATCACTCTTTTACGCGATCCATCTCCTTCTCCCACTTAATTCCAAACATTTGGCGGCCAAAAGGAACAATAAGGTTATACCGGAACACCTGCAATTCACACATTCACAATCAGCAGCCCATGTTTATGCTAAACAATTAACAATCCAAAGAACATCTCAATGAACTTGAAGATGAATGCTAAACTCCCAAACAACATCTCAGCTTGAATTCAATGGAAGGTGTATGTGGATAAATGACACTCACCTTATCATTGATACCCCGTAATTGAAGTTTTAGAGCTTCTGAAGTCTCTGCCCATTTAGAGTGATCTCCATTGCATCTACTTCCCCAAGCTCTCTTCAACGCCGATCGCCATTCTGATATTTGATGCCTTATTTCTTTGTTAAGTTCAACCCACTCCGGCGCACACCCGTTCTTTGAAAGGATTCTATACAGGGTGTCTTCTGCTGGGTCGGCATGAGGATTCGTACTCAGGTTGAGTGGTTTTCCTTTCCCCGGTAAGTTCTCAAACTGCCCTTCTTCCATGGAGTGCCATATTCTTTGCTCCACAACGTTTATTATATCAGTTTCTGATCTGCCCAAATCACACTCACGAAGGTCACAGGACCAAACCAGAATTTGTGTCCAACAGATAGAGAACACAAGAACACCCATTAATCAATGGTTTCAATTGCTGGGATTTTCACAGACCGAATTGAACAAACATTCTCGTAGTCTAAACCACATGATGGTTGATTAAAAAAGAACCCAAATTCTCAGTTACACGCATGAATTGCATAATTAAACTGAACAAAAAAATAATACGAAAAAGAACTTGACAAACCCAATTCTTTTTTAACGGGCTAAAAAAAAGTTGTCGAATATTTCAGCTTCTAACGGAGACAGCCGATGAGGAGGAGAACAGAACCTGACGGAGTTGCGTTGGCCACGAAGCTCAGGAGGGAGTTTACGGTCGTTGACGGCGTCTATGACGGTCGACAGGCGGTCCGCAAGCTTCTTCTCCGTCTTGGGAGATGTGCTCGACGATGAAGGTGACGATGTTGATGAAGAAGAAGAAGAAGAGGAGGAGGAGGCCCACCTAGGTCTGGACCCACCAAAGGCCACCCTAGCCGTCGATCTCCCGATCAGGGACCATGATCTTGGAGATGTCGCCATTGTTCTCGCGAGCCGGGTCGCCATGGTCGACGAACACGAGTGGAAGCTTCCGGCGTTCTTGAAGGCTCTAGACTCTAGAGGGGGCTTTAGTTGTTTGTAGGTGGCTAAGCTGTTTCCACGTGGTCTTCAAAGTAGTGGGTGGCAACAAACATACGATGTTCCAAGATGAATAGGCAATAGGAATTTTTAATCGGCTAATATTTTTTTATATTTTTTAAAAAGTAATATAAAAACTCATGCGTACAAATATTATTTTTATGAAAAATATTAGATGTACAGTTATTTTATAATTTTTGAAATGCATCAATAGGCGATTAGAAGGTATTGAAAACCTCTCTCTTTTCTCCATAACTTTCTCTCCCAAACAGCGGCGTTGTTGGCAGGGGGAGGGAGGTTCCAAACCTCTCTCCTCCCGGTTTTTGCTTCTTCTCTTAGCTTTTTGGGCTAAGAGAGGTTTTGGTTCCTCCCTGGGTTGTTCCAGTGGAGGTTAGAGTCTCCCAGTCACTACGGCTGTGGAGTTTTGAGTCCCCTCGAACTTGTTTCAGTGGTAGTTTTAGTCTTCCTAGTCCGTTTGAACTAAGGAAGTTTGTGTAGTTTTTTAGTTTCTTTTAGTTTTCTTTTGTTCTTGGCAGGAAAACATTTCAGAGAGGTTCCGGAGGAGGAGAGCCCGCCGCTCGTGTCGCTGGCGAAGAGATTTGGTCGTGCCTCAGTTTGTATCAATCTTTGAAGCTAGATCTGCGCTATTCCGCCGCCCTCTAGTCGACACGCGCCCCCTAGCTTTGATCGTCGCCGTCCTTTGGCTCAGTCCCTGCCCGCTACAGCCGGAAAACTCATCGGTGAACGGCGCGTGGTCATCACGCGCCAGGGTGTTCTTCACACTTTGGGCAGCTCGTGATGGCCACGTTCCGTTTTTTTGCCGTGTCTGGTAGTGCCCGGGGGTTTCCTGTGTTAGGTTGCTGTAGGGAATCGGCTGGTGGCACACGCGCCGTCTCCGGTGGTGCTTTCTTCTGCCGGCAGCTTCTGTCTTGGGTGCTTTTCTTGTATTTGACAGTGTGCTCTGGGTTAGTTTTAGCCTTGTCATTACTTTTTAGCACAGGTTGTTTGTGACTGACTCCATAGTGCAAGTAAAGGTTCATATGTCAACGCAGAGGCACCTTTTTGTTGGCTAGGTTTATTTGTAATAACTGTCGGTATGATCTGTGTTCTGGGGTAACTGTAATGAGGTTTTTGTTCTATTCTGAGTCCATGTAATAGTCTTGAGTCTAGTTTTGACTCTGTTTGACTGTAACTTTGTTACCCTTTGGGTGATTTGATTTAATGAAATTATTACATTTTCCCTTAACAAAAAAAAAAGAAAAAAAAAAAGAAGGTATTGAAAACTTGTGAAAAAAAAAAAAAAAAATTCTAATCATAGGTTCACACGTCTTGAAAAGTGGAATGGAATGGGTAATGCCGTTAGAATTTATTAACACGGATTAATATATGATTGAAGAATATTAATTTTTTTAGTGACTAATTTGACTCTAATTACATATTGACACATGTAAGCATATGATTATACTTTACACATTGTCATTCGAGACTGTTATATAATACAACATCTGTAAGAGCAAAACAATTCGGATTTTTTCAGTTTATCTATTATGAATATTTGTTATTTTTTTGTTTTTCTACAAAGTGATTCAATAGGCCGTGTTTTCTTGTATGGGCATCTTAAATAAAAAAAAAAATGCAATTTTTTCTAATTTAGTTTTCAACTTGCTACATGATTTGCTTTTTTTTTTTTAAAAAAAAAAAAAATTATATTTTATTCAACTTTTTATAAATAAATTAATTTTTTTTTAAAATTTTATCTTACAAAATCAAACCTCAAAATTTGCGCACAAAATAAGAATTAAATTCTGATTTCATAAATTGAACACCCGAACACACCGTATTCTCTATCTTTCTCTCATCTTCTTTTTTTTTTTTTTTAAAAAAAAAAAAAAAACTAATTATTGGATATGCAGACCCACACTTTCACATTTTAAATAATCAATGCTTGAACCCCCAATAATCATCCACTTAATTATTTGAGCCACAAATATTTGAAGTCGTCGCAAGTAATTAGAAAATGTATATAAATTTTTCAAGAAGGAAAACACAATAAATTAAGAAGGAACGATATTCCATCAGAAACATCAACACTCAACAGTGGCTTCAATTCCTTGGCTATTACCCATTTACCCGATTATTCGTTGGTAGTATTGGGTTCATCACACAATGGGTTTGTAAAGTAAAATGGGCCTAGCGTATATTTAATCACATCTCGGTACACCAACGTCGGTAGGCTGAGCTTCACTCCTCGCCGGCCACCGGCAAAGTCTGTGAGAATGTTGCAAGTTGGTTCTGGCGACGACACTAATCTCACAGAGCATAGCTTGGGGTTGAGTTCCTTCCCATGTATGTGCTTGTTTACAATGATGTCGAATTGGCCCAATTCATCGGTAATGTCACTCGCATAATACATAACTCTACTTCTATCATCCATGCATGTTACTGACACCTTGCAACCTGCAACCACCCCCAATTTGACACATTTTTTTTGATGGGGTCAATTAATGGTTTTCAACCTTTTATTAGAGCATTAACAAGCTAATCAAAATAGCAAAAATAAACATTCATTTTCAACTAGCCACTTTGACTAAAAACTAGCTAGTTGTTACCGTGCTTGGCAAATTAATTAAAAAAAAAAACTTGATTTGATTCTCTCTCCTATTTGGGAAGAGTAAAAATAGATTAAAAAAAATAATATTTTATAAGGAATAATAAAAGTAGATAGCTAAAAGACTGAGTTAGATGTAGATGCTTGAGAAACATGGGTAGCTAAAATAGAAAAAAGTTTTCTTTAGCTAAATTTTAACTAAACATTTGGTGAGTCGAATTTAGATGCTCTTAATCGGATGAGAATTGGTTACAACTTGTTGACTGAATTACAATCAATTTGGACAACCTTCCGTGAGAGGCAGGTAGGGGCTCATCTACATAATATAGATGTAAAGCCCACTTATCCTAGGTAGCCCGAGTGGAGGGCCGTCTACACAGATCGAGCAAGTGTGATCCAGCACTTGCTTATCATGGATGGCTGTCCAATTGAATATAATTCGGTCAACAAATTGCAGCCATCTCCATCCTTATTAGACATCAAATTAACAAAGATGTGAGGATGTGAGAGAGATTAGTTCTAATCCCTTGATCGTACCTTTGATGGGCTTGCCACCATGAGCCCATTCGTGCCAGCCCTGAGTGCAATCCTGGCACAATACCTTTCCACCTACATGCATGACCCCGAGATCCTTCTCAGCTAAAGCTAAATTGGTGCAACCCATTAGAAGAGATGCTGCAATTATCACCAACACAACTCCTCCCATCTCTCTCTCTCTCTCTCTCTCTCTCTCTCTCTCTCTCTCTCTCTCTCTCTTTGTGAAGAATCTCCAAATTTGGGTAGAGATGAGCACCATTCCAAAGTGATATACATATATACACTAGGTAGTGGTAGAGGGGTCATTGTCTAGGAGTGGGAGGGCACTACGTGGGACGTGCCATCCACCAAGTGTGTTTAACATATATAATACGACTCCGTTATTAACGGGCTCTCAAGATTAATTATTGTTTATCTAGGAAAATATAATAAATTAAATATTCCATATAGACTTCGGAGTTTGGAGGCAGAGCAAATGAGAAGATGAGTAATTATAGGAAAAAGAGAGATTAAAAGGGAAAAAAACCACAAATTAGAACCACACTCTCTCAATTAAAATTGCACATTATTCTCACATGCTCTAGAAATACAAGTTAGTTTAACAGATTAAATTAAAAAAAAAATTCCCTAGCCTCCAACTAAATTTAAAGAAAAACTGTCCATATTTTAGTAAGCAAAGTCATTCAGTTGCGAAATACAATTTGTCTATTGTTAATTTAGGACCGAGATAAAGGATTTATTATGCTGAGTAAGAAATTATTTAATATTTTGTTTTTATCAGTGATCTAACCATATAATTAATTAACTGCTAAATACAAATAATAAATTTTAAAGAAATATCATTTAGTAAACTGCCATACAACTAAAATAATGTGACGGTAAAAGGTTTTGTAAAAAGAAAAATAGAAAATTGATTTTCACTCTTCATCATCTTAGTTGTATGAGTCTAACAAAATAGCATTACTCAATATATTATGAAACGAGATGTGTTATTTGTACACACATTGTGTGAAATTCATGCATCTAAAATAAGTTTTACACCAAATATGAATGTGTGTACATTCATTTAATTAGCCTTATGAAAGGCAAGAAACCAATTGCAAAACTTATTTCTGTAGAAACTTATTGTAGAAATAATTGCATAAGAAGCCAAATTACAAAATACAAACTTAATTGTAGATAAAGAACTTCCTATTACATTAACGTATATACGGAAAAGGACTCCAATTTAAAAAAAGAAAAAAAAAGAAAAAAAAAAAAGCGAAAACATTAACAAGAAAATATTAAAACCAATGCCGAGGGATATCATCCATTGAGTGATATTCAGGCCAATCCCGTCAGCTTAAGGGCATTGTCGAAATCGTCATCACTAAGATCCCAAGACTTCACCTGCAAAAATAGTGCAAAAACATAATTTGGAACTTACAGAGGCCAAAACATAGTGTTAAACATAAACAGGAAAAAGGAAGAGGGAGTCCAAATTACCTCTGCGACTTTGGAGCCAAAATATTGCTCAATTTTTGACATGAGCATCTCGTCCCTATCACCACACAAAGCACAAATATAACCGGTCAGCTATTCTATTTCGTATTTCATCAGTATATTCAAAAATTAAATGATCCTTGCTAATTATACAATAGAAATTTCACCAGGAGAGTTGTGACCAATTAACAGAGTCATGCAGCGCAGAATTACTATGACCAAGGAAATGCCCCAAGAGTGGAGTGCTTGCATTGCTTTCAACACTTCGGAGAAAAGGGGGGTATTTTTTACTTTTGGTTTGAGAAAGTGTTATGATATGACACATAAGGGTGAAAACTGTTTTTTGCGTTTTGACGAGTGTTTTGTATTTTTATTGTTTGTTAATGTTTTTGTTTTAAGAAAAGATAGAAACAAAAAATATTTTAACAATGATAGCCAAAAAAATTTGGGGCCACAGGCTACACTTCGATCTGACACGGCTTGGACATTCAATAAACAAGTTTAGGGCATGTATTGGCAAGTTTGCCGGCTCCTCTCCTAAATCCATATATTCCTTTTCAAGTTCATAAAAGTTGAAGGGTATGCTATCCTCTCCCTGACTTATTTTTTTGATAAGTAACCTCTCCCTGACTTATATTAGCAACTCCTTAAAATATATATACTATACCCCAAATATCATACTATAATGTGTAGAACGTACGTTTGATAATTAACACAAGCGTGATTTTCAGAAAATTACTCCAATTACAAAGAATTAGAACTAAAAAATTATACTTTCAGTCTAGCTAGCCAAGCATTGTATTTGTGAAGGGAAAAAAAGGTCCTGAAATATGAAAAACTCACCCCTGGGGCCAAAATGCCCTGCCTTACTACTCCTCTGCAAATACACCTCATAATCTGGCTCCAAGGTTTCATATTTCACTGGAATATCATAGTTAATAACCAGATTAACCTGCACAAAAAAGAAAAATCTCAGGATGCTAAATTTAAAACCCCCCGTAGAGCATATTAACAGAGGAGAGTTTAAGTTAAAAAAGGGGACAGGTGGGGGAGGAGCTCCTGTTGCTGGTCAAAGCCTCCGGCAAGAAGATCAGTTGATATAAGAACTCTTGGACTATTTTGTCTATGTCTTCTGGAGTGACAGCACCTTGAGTGGTAGTAATTGGATAACCAATGTCAACAAGTGCCCTATGCAATATGCAGGCACTATTTCTCGTCCGTACAAATATAACTCTCTTCCCCAGGTACTCAGCCAATTCTAATATTTTGTCTTTAATCACAAGAGTCTTTGTGTGTTCATCAGGAAAACGAACTTTGTACTGCCTCATAGCCTCTAAAGACAGTTCTTCCTTCTTGACAAAAAGTTGATTATAGTCTTTGACTATCCTTGATACAAATTTTTTGACATTTTCGTTAAACGTAGCAGAAAACAGAAGAACCTGAAAACAAATTGGTTAACAAAACAAGTCGGCCATTTTTGTTTTGATTAGACAAAAAACTCATCTGTTGATCAAGATAACCAATCAAATATTGGATAAATCGAAACTTGCATAAGCTAGTTAATCTATGTCAACATACATGATTGCTTAATCAGCAAATCACCTCCAAAAGGATTAATCAATTTGAAACTTCCCTAGAATTACTTATAAAGCTCAATTTCACTTAGTAAGTAAGCAATTTGTGACTTAGCATCCATGGGTACCTTTTTATAAACCACCCACTTTAGTGGGTAACTCCTCTTGCCAATATGAGAACTTGGGTGTTACAAATTATATTCCTTAAACACCTGACGTCTTCATCAGGGTCACGTTATGCGGGGCTGACAGTACCACATGGTATTACTAGGTGGCTCTGATACTATTAGTAATAATCTAAGGAAAAACACTAGCCACATCTGCTCTATCACTCCAAAAAAACTAGTCAATTTGGAGCTTCCCTAAAATTACTTACAAAGTCCAGTTTTACTTAATAAGTAAGCAATGTGTGACTTAGAACCCATGAATATCTTTTTATAAACCACTTACTTTATGTGGGCAACTTCTTATCTTATATTGGGAAGAGGAGTTTAAAATAGTAATAGGAACCTCGGTAAACAAAGAAACATGTACCGACTTTTATTAGGAGATTTTACGAATGGCCAACGGCTCTAGTTGAGGATGAATAGCAATAAAAGAGATATTATCAAGCAGACCTAGTGCAACATTTTACTTAAAAATAATTACTACTATGTATAAAAAAAAAAAATTAAAAAAAAATTCATTCCTTTATTCTGTATGGGAACTTTTGCACAATCCTTCATCAAATCAATACTTGAGATGTTTTGAATTCCCTCAACAATATTTTCATACACTGACAGTTCGAATTTTAGAATTCATTCAGGTGCTTATTACCCTAAAGTTTTAGGTAATAATTTTCATCAATCACCTTTGATATCAATCTCCCTGCACCGCACCTATGCTTATGTTTTGAGCAGCACATAAAGGGAACTGTATCTAAAATTATTGGTTAAACAGAAGAAAAACACAAAACGTGTCTACCCAACTTCACAACTAATTTAAAATCTAGCTTGGAAGATGTTACAAAGAAAAATAAGAAAAGTAAACAGCCAGACTCATTAAGCAGAAGCTCGTTAGGACATATGCACACGCTTAAACCACGTTAGTTGAACAAACCTGGCATTGAGAACCAAAATTTTCAATATCCTTCTTTATCTTCAAGGAATCGTCCTTAAATCCGTCCTACATCAACAAAATGAGCATGAATAATCAATGATATGTACCTAAATGATAAAATATTGCATACTAAATTTAGCTGAAGCAATCATCCACATGCAGGTATTACCATAACAATAAAGCACATAATCATTTGAAAGAAGTAATATGCATGAAATAGGTATTAATGCTTAGTTTATTTGGATTGGATTGGATTGAGTAAAATGATAACATTAGTTTCAATAAACATGGTACCTGCCAGCAAATACACTTCCTAGTACCTTATGATCCAACTGAAACCCCCTATCACAATTAGGCATTAGTCAACCCAACATGGAAACAATTTGATGCCTATGCATCTCTATCTAAACAACAATATGTGTAAGATGTGGTGACTGCGGTTTATGAACTTCAAATAAGTTCAAGAAGAATGATGGGTTTTAACACTGTAATTCTTTAGTGATCCAAAGTACTGATCTTCTCTTGAATTAAACTGACTAGGACCAAGTAATGTCTGTGATTCTTGCTCGAATAATTCATGTTGCTATGGTTCAAAGTTCGAAATATGATACATAAATAGAGAAAATCTAATCTTCACGTGCAGTAATAGTACACACGCAATTCAACCAAATGGTTCAGAAATCAAGATGCCACAAGTTTAACCATATTGTCCCAAACATATAAATCTGCCTACCCTTAAGCAACCCAAAGAATAAATGATACAGACAAAATCAAGTAATGAGGAAAGGATAATACTTTCAATTTCACCAAATATAAAAATAAGGGAAAAATATAATTTAGCTCTCCAACTACCACAATTTATCCAGATGACCATCCAAACTACCAAAGCTTGCACTCTGGCTCCCCAAATTATCAAAACCTTTGAAAAATGCCATTTTTAGTGAAATATCCCCATAATACCCCTGCCATGTGTCATTTTTCAATTAAAAAATAATAAAAAATGATAAAAAAAACTAAAAAACTAAAAAAATTCAAAAAAATTAGAAAAAATTAAAAAATATTTTTTTTTTAAAAAAAATTAAAAACTAAAAAAAAAAAACAAAAATTTTATTTTTTTAACAAATATTTCTATTGATCGAAGGACATACTGCTTCTTTCCAGCATCGTCATTGGGCACGATGCACGCCTGCAGCACGGCAAACTCGTCCCCGCCTATCCGAACACAGATATGGCTAATTTTCTATCCTTCGATGTCTATGATATTGATCTTTCGAAGGTTATGAATAATTCCAATCTGAATTTTGTTTTGTTACAAACGACGAGCAAGTTTATCATAGTTGTGGAAGACCTCGATTGGTTTCTGATAGAAAAATCAACAGCTGTGAGCTCGTTCGTTGATGTTCATATTCATTTTTCTCTTTGTGATTTTTGGCATTCAAAACGTTGGCCAATAGCTGCATAGGGCTCAAGGATCACAAGCTTCTCTCTCAGGTGGAGGATATTTTCTAGAGCAGGGCGAGCTTGAGCTCGGTCGAGATCTGCAAGCTGATGATTACGAATCAGAACTCGTCGAGCCGAGTTATAAAATCAGTCATCACAGTGTTGCAAACGGACGGTGATCGGAGGGGTGTCAAGAAGATCGGGTGGTGGATGGGAAATAACGCCACCCCAAACACCCATTTTTTTAAAAAAATAATAATAAATAAAAATAAGAAACAAGAAATAAGAAAGAAATTTTAGTTTATTTCTTTTTAATTTTTTTTTAATTCCTTTTTTCTTTTAATTATTTATTTTTTTAATTGAAAAATGACACATGACAGCGATATTATGGAGATATTTTGCCAAAAGGAACATTTTTCAAAGGTTTTAGTAGTTTGGGGGGCCAGTGTGCAAGCCTTGGTAGTTTGGAGAACCATCCAAAGAAATGATAATAGTTTGGAGGGCTAAATTGTATTTTTTTCCAAAAAGAATCGGCAAGATAAAATCTACCTTAGCAAGCATGTGATCAGCCTCGTCAAAAACGAGAATCTTGATTTGAGTTGTTGGTACAGTTTCCGGTATGGTGACGTGTCGCCTTGTGATTTGATACTGATTTCGAACGACCACCTCAATCCTGCAAAAAGAACAAACAACTCGTCGGGGGTGCCGACTACGCCCACTCCGATGCCTAAGTCAGTCTAAAATCAATTTTCTGCAGAGAATCCTTAATCTTAATCTCAAGAGCTTAGAGAATTCGTATCGTATACCTGGTGTGACGGTCTTTATTTATAGGCCGGACCTTCTTGACATTGAGTTGGATTAGGAGTTTGAGTCCTAGCCCGGTTTGAGTTTTAATCATATCTTCTGGGAATTTGAGTAGGAGTGTTGAATCCGCAGTTGATTGCGTTTGTGCTTCTTTAAATTCGATTCCATGTCAATAACCATCTTATCCCATAAATCATGGATCTGTAGTTTATCCCTGATCTCCTGGGATTCTATCCTTATCGAATTCTGAGACGGGTGTGGCGCATGGCACCTTCCTAGGAGATTGTTGCACAGTTCAGCTGACCTCCGAGGTGATGATATCCGAGACGTTTCTACTCTTACCTGGAGATCTCGGGATATATCCGCATCATAATAGGGTTGTGTAAGTCCGAGATGTTTATACTCCGAGATGTTGACTAATCCAATGGATATCACCCCGAGAAGATACCGCACCGACTTGATATCATACCGAGGTGTTATTACTCCGAGGAACAAATATCCGACATATGTTCACTCCATCTTAGCTGGGAGATCTCGGGATATTTTACATACCGTAATCTGGAATGTTAAGACCGAGACATCGTCATATCTCCGAGATGTCTTCAGTCATAAACGACCTTCCCTTCGCTGGATGGAATCATGCGGAACAAGTAGCCGAGTCATAACTCCGAGATGTCATTGGATCCACGTGTCTCTAGGGTTGATTTTATCCCTAACAGTTACCCCCCTAATTCTCTAATTTCAGAAATAAACGGAAATAAGAGAATTACTTTTCGGCTGCCAGTCTGTATCTGATGTCTGTGCAGGGCGCGTCTTTTCAACAGTTCAAATTTTAAATTTGACCACTCCTTTTCCCAATGTCGACGTCATCTCTGCACAGCCGCCTTTTTGTCATCATTGAATGGTATTGTCGAGGCAGCGTATTTAATGCTGAATTTACGGAAGGCGCGCCTTTTCACCTTCGGAAATTTTGAATCGACAGCGCCCTTTGGCATTTCGGACACGTGGTAGTGGGGGCATTTAAAGTTGGGATTTTTTACTGTTCATTCACTGATACTTCCTTTTCTCGATACTCCATTGTCGTCTTCCTCCCCAAACTTTTCCTTTCTCTGTATTTTTCTGTTTCTGCCTTTCTTCTTTCTTCCATGGCTCCCAAGAAAGCTGTCTCAGCCTCGTCTCGGGCTCGGACAAAGAGATCCGACGGCTCTGTGGATCTTTCTCCTTTGGAGAACAGGGTCGATTCCATCATCTTCGCGAAGCACGAGGGTGTCCTTCGCTCGAACTATGAAATTTCTCCAACTGTGAAGATGTTTTATCAGGCGCCTGGAGCTCGGTCCATTAGTGGAGGCGACATTACCCTTTATGAGAGGATGTTTCTTGCTGGGCTCCGATTACCGTTTCCGGAGATTGCTCGAGACTTCGTTCTCTTTCTGATGATCGCACCCAGTCAGGTAATGCCCAATGCCTGGCGATATCTGTTTGCCTCTTACATTCTGTGGAGGCTTGTGTTGAAGAAGGAGATGACTATTCCGCAGTTCTTCAATATCTACAGGCCGAGGCAGACTGCAGAGGGGATGATAGAACTCTGCGTTCGTCACCCGCCTGTCTTCATCAAGCTCAAGAGTGGGCTGACGAACAACAAGTTCTGGGAGATGCAATTCTTCAGAGTTTCCGGGGAATGGGAATGCCCCGAAGGTACTCTTCTTCCTGAAGACCGTATGATGCCTCGAACTTGGCAATTGCTGCGATCCGACCGAAGCGACCCCCCTTCACTCACTGTATCCGAACTGGAGGATGTTAAGGAGATAAGTGGGTGGTCCGCTGCCAGGGTCAAAGCCGAAAAGTTTGAAGAGGTTGATTTCGATAATCTCGTCACTGAGGAGAATCTGAGGCAGTTTCTCGGATACGACATTCCGAGAGATAAACAGCTAATCACCAAGAGGGGAGCTGTCAAGAAGAGGAATGACGCCCCTTCATCCCCAAGGCCTGCTACTAAGAAGAGATCGTTCAAAAATTCTGAGGAAGTTCTCGGGGATGTTCCTGCACAAAAGAAACAGAAGATTCCTTTGGCCGCTTCGGGTGCCAGGAGGACTTCTTCTTCGGCTCCATCACCTAGGGTGAGCGTTGAAGAGGGGTCTGCCAGCTTTCGGGATTTCATTCCCGAGGTTAGCCCCGCTCCTTCTTTTGTTCTACGGGATGAATCTGGCTCCGAGGCTTCATTCCATGGTGAACAACGTGCGGCGCCTGAGGGCTCTGGAGAGGGAAATGTACCTGAGGCCCGAGACGTCCCAGTCGCGCCTAGGGTGAAACATCTGGCCAAAAAGCGGAAACTCACAGGCCAGGATCGAATGGCTCAAAGACTCGCGGACGCCGGGCGTTTGTGGGGTAAAGCGGTTATAATACCTTCCGATCCTGTCGCTTCAAGTGGTGACTCTCTTGAAGAGATGGATGAGGAAACTGGTACCCCCCGAGACGAGCCTCTGGTTGAAGAGTCTGAAGTAGAAAGTACTCCCCGAACTCCTTCTTCAGAACGTCCAGAGACGCCACCACCCCCTGAAGAAAATCGTGAAACGGGGCACTCCACCCCCCAAGCTTCATGTTCTGCGCCTATACAAGCTGAGACTCCTACTGGAGTACCCGAGGCTAAGGATGTCGAAGAGCCTAGCACCTTTCAGGAAGCGGTTGATCAGGAGGTGCCGGGCTCTGCTTCTGAAGTTCAAGGTTCTGGTCAGCCCGAAGTAACTCCCCATATCGAAGTGCCTGAGGAGCCTCGGATCGACCCCGAGAACGTTATCCCTGAAGCAGGTATGCTTCCCGAGACTTCTGTTCGTGCCGAGGCTGGCCCTTCTGGACTAAGATCTGTCGGGTCTGAAGCGGCTCCAAGTGCAGGGGTTGACCTTCATGCGGGTCCCAGCCCTTCCCCTAGGGTCTCGGTCGGTTTCGATGTTTTGGGCAGGGGTCTTCTGGGTCATCCGATGGAGGCCATAAAGAACTTAATCCCCGAGGGATATCTGGGGAGTGCAGGGGTGTCTTCTCCCGAGAAAATTGCTCAAGGCATTCTTATCTCTCATTATCAAGTAAGTTTCTGGAGCTGGGCCTTTTCATTCCGCTTGCATCTTGATTCTGACTTTGCTTACTTTTCTTTTCATAGCTCCTTGTGAAGATGACAGCCCTCTGGCAGAAGTACGAGAATCGTCCTGCGCCTCCGCCTACTCCTGCCCCCGAAATGCAAGCTCGTATCTCGGGTTTAGAGAATGAAGTTGCGACGCTGAAGTCTCTTCTTCAGTCCAAGGACGAGGAACTCGCCACCCGGAACTCGGTTATATCCGAGATGCGTTCTGCTAACGCTCGTTTGAGAAAAGAAGTACTGGAGGCCAACGATCGGTACACTCGCTCTGTTGAAAGTCTTTCTTCCGAGCTGGATCGCGCAGATCAATTGTCCACCCGTTTATCGGCTGTACAGAACGAATGCTCCGAGGCGTGCAAGAATGCTTTGAGTGCCGAAGCCGAAAAGGACAAGTTCAAAGATGAAGTTAAAAGACTAACAGCCGAGAGGGATAAAGCTCTCAAGGCGCAGGATCACTCGGAGAGTCTTTTGATTCGGCTCAGGACCAGATATGACGCCGATCGGGTAAAGCTCAAGCGTTACCAGAAGCAGTTGAGCTATGCACCACATCTTCGGGATCTGAGTTGGTCTCGGGGTTGTCATTGGGGTTTCGAAAATTTTCGAACTTTGGTGATGAATCCCCAATACAAATTTGATCCTGAGACGGTTAGTCCGATGCTGGTGGGTTTTCCTGAAGAAGCCATCCAGGAGATGGAGGAGTTCGGTAAGGAGTTCATGCCCGACGTCCCGAATTGGGGTCTTGACGCGCCAAATCCCGAGGAAGACCCTCTTGATGATCCTGCCAGCTAGAAGCTGTTTCTTATCTGGACTTTTTATCTTCTTTTTCCTTTACCTGTACAAAACTTTGAATATGACATATTTTGGATGAAATTTCTATCTTTTTTTCCTTTCTGATCATGGTGTTCAAAGAAACCTTTTACTTAGGCATTTTCTTTTCCGTGGTCTTTTCGTATTCTCTGAGGGATTGACTTTTCCTGTTTTTGGTGTTGGACAAACCGAAAAACCTTTCCTGCTCTTGGTGATTGACAAACCGAGAGACTTTTCTGCTCACCTTAAAGAGCTACTCCCCATAACCTTAGTCTGCGACCGCAGGCTAATTCGTTCGGGGTAGGTAGTAAGGTTGTTGAGCTTTACCTTTCTGTTCGGAAATCTTTGTAACCTGTAAGAGACCTCATATGTTACTGAAATGAAATCATAACCTGAAATATTCACCTTTTAACTTCTTTATCTTTGAAGGCTTCAATCTTTCAACATTTGGAGACCTCCAACCGAGAGGTTTTCTTGTCTTAGTGTTCTCTTCATAACCACTTCGGGTTGTCTAAGGAAAGGACGTGGGCAGATTCTTTCCTGGGTGCTCTTGTCCTTCCGAAAACCTGCAATCCTGCATTGATAGCCTTTATTGGACCGACCTTTAGGTTTTCCTTGCTCTCGGTTTTGGAAAGACCGAGAGACTTTTCCTGCTCTCGGTGCTGAGTGACCGAGAGACTTTTCCTGCTCTTGGTGTTGAATGACCAAGAGACTTTTCTTGCTCTCGGTTTTGGACAAACCGAGAGGCTTTTCTTGCTCTCGGTGCTGAGTGACCGAGAGACTTTTCCTGCTCTTGGTGTTGAATGACCAAGAGACTTTTCTTGCTCTCGGTTTTGGACAAACCGAGAGGCTTTTCCTGCTCTCGGTACTGAGTGACCGAGAGACTTTTCCTGCTCTTGGTGTTGAATGACCAAGAGACTTTTCTTGCTCTCGGTTTTGGACAAACCGAGAGGCTTTTCCTGCTCTCGGTGCTGAGTGACCGAGAGACTTTTCCTGCTCTTGGTGTTGAATGACCAAGAGACTTTTCTTGCTCTCGGTTTTGGACAAACCGAGAGGCTTTTCCTGCTCTCGGTACTGAGTGACCGAGAGACTTTTCCTGCTCTTGGTGTTGAATGACCAAGAGACTTTTCTTGCTCTCGGTTTTGGACAAACCGAGAGGCTTTTCCTGCTCTCGGTGCTGAGTGACCGAGAGACTTTTCCTAAGTATATAAATCGGATTGATTCTTGGATTTCTGCGATTGTCAGTAGATACTGGGAATAGACATTCTTTATTGAATATGAAATTGTTTGTAAGAAACTAAAAAAAACAATGAACTACATAAAATATTTTTTCAGGTGCTCGGCATTCCATGATCTTGGAAGTATCTTTCCGGTCTCGGTCATCAAGCGATAAGCTCCCTTCTGATGGCATCCTATTACCTTGTAGGGGCCTTCCCATCCGGGTCCCATTTTGCCTTCCGTTGGATCTTTCGTCATCAAGCTCACCTTCCTGAGTACCCAATCTCCGATTTGGAACTTTCTGGGCACCACCTGTTTGTTAAAGTACCGAGCCGTTCGATTCTGGTATGCTGCCCATGTGACATGAGCGTCGTCTCTTTTCTCTTGCAATAGGTCCAGGTGTACCTTAGCGTTCTCGTCGTTGAGTCCTGGATTGTAGTGAGCCACCCGGAAGCTTGGAGATCCTACTTCCACAGGAATCACCGCCTCGGTTCCGTATGTAAGTGAGAATGGTGTCTCGCCCGTTGGAGTTCTTCTGGTGGTTCGGTACGACCACAGCACCTCTGGAACGTAATCAACCCATGCTCCTTTCTTCTTATCAAGCTTTTTCTTCAGGATCTTTACCAATGTCTTGTTTGTCGCCTCTACTTGACCATTTGCCTTCGGGTATTGTACCGAAGCATAATGGTTCCGGATACGGAGCTCCGAACACCACTTCCGAAACGGTTCACAGTCAAACTGCTTCCCATTATCTGTGACGAAAGCATGGGGAATCCCGAACCGGCACACCACTGACTTCCAGAGGAAGGTTATGGCATTCGCAGTAGTTATAGCTGCTAATGCTTCTGCTTCCGCCCATTTAGTAAAGTAGTCTACGGCTACAATCAAGAACTTCCGTCCACCTTTTCCTACCGGCATCGGACCAACTATATCCACCCCCCATTTTGCAAATGGCCATGGAGAAGTGAGGGGGATGAGCTTCTCGGGACTTGCTTTCATGATTCTTGCGAATCTCTGGCATTTATCACAGGCTTTGACAAGAAGAGCTGAGTCTTTTTTGATCGTGGGCCAATAGTAACCTGCTCGGATGGTTTTTTGCGCCAGCATCCTTCCTCCTGAGTGGTCTCCGCACACTCCTTCATGAATTTCCCTGAGGACATAATTCGACTCGGCCTTGGAGAGGCATTTGAGAAGGGGTTCGGAATATCCCCTTTTGTACAGTGTATCCCCGAGAAGGCAAAACCGTGCTGCTTGTATCTTCACCCTCCGAGCTGCAACCTTATCTTCGGGCAACAACCCATGTCTAAGGAACTGGATAATGTCCCTAGCCCATTCTGGCTCCTCCAGTGCTGAGTCTACTTCCATAACCTTGGTCCTCGGGCTATCGAAGGCTCGGTCAGAACAATAATTTGCCTTCTTGATGCTTCCATCTCTTCCTCTGTTCCCGACGCGATCTTTGAGAATTCATCAGCTCGAATGTTTTCCTCCCGAGGTATTTTTGTGATGACAAACCTTTCAAAATAGGACTGGAATCTCCGTACTTCTTCCAAATACCTGGCCATTCTATCTTCTTGTGCTTCGAATTGCCCTTGGACTTGGCCTACGACCACCTGAGAGTCACTCCGGATTTCGACATTGGTTGCCCCCATCTCTCGGGATAATGCCAAACCTGCTATCACCGCTTCGTACTCAGCTTCATTGTTTGTTGTAACAAAGTCCAGTTTCACAGCAAAACCGAACTCTTGCCCTTCGGGATTCCTGAGGAGGACTCCTACTCCGCTTCTGCTCTGTGTAGAGGAGCCATCTACAAACACAACCCAGGTTGACTCCTTAGGAAGTTCTTCTGCTTCAGGAATGTTACAGAATTCTACCAGGAAATCTGCTAAAGCCTGTCCTTTGATAGCCGTCCGAGGATGAAACTCGATATCAAACTGTCCGAGCTCCACCGCCCAGTTGACTAACCTTCCCGAGAGGTCAGGCTTTTGCAACACCTTCTTCATTGGATACTCGGTCAAAACTCGGATGGCGTGAGCTTGAAAGTATGGCCTCAATCTTCTAGCTGAAATGATTAAAGCGAACGCCAACTTCTCGATCCGAGGGTATCTCCCCTCCGCACCATGAAGTGCTTTGCTTGTAAAGTAGACCGGTTTCTGAACCCCTGAATCTTCTCGGACTAGCACCGAGCTTACTGCTGAGGGAGAGACTGCCAGATAGAGATAAAGAATCTCCCCTTCGGTTGGGCAGCTCAACAGTGGTGGGTTGGCCAGATATTCCTTCAATTTTTCGAAAGCTTCCTCACACTCCTCACTCCATATAAATGCTTTTCGTAAAATTTTAAAGAAGGGAAGGCACTTATCTGTCGACCGTGATATGAAACGGTTTAAGGCTGCAATTCTCCCTGTCAGTCGTTGAAGTTGTTTTGTTGTTCTCGGGGCCTCCATCTCGAGGACAGCTCTGACCTTCTCTGGATTAGCTTCAATGCCCCTTTGTGATACCATAAACCCCAGGAACTTGCCTGAAGAAACTCCGAAGGCGCACTTTGCGGGGTTGAGCTTCATGTTGTATTTTCTTAGAGTCCGAAAAGTTTCTCGGAGGTCTTCTATGTGTTTGTTTGCCCGAACACTCTTAACCAGCAGGTCATCTACGTATGCCTCAACGTTTCGGCCAATTTGACTTTGAAACATCCGGTTCACCAGTCGTTGATATGTGGCTCCAGCGTTCTTCAATCCGAATGGCATCATCTTATAGCAGTAAAGTCCTCGGTCTGTGATAAAAGCAGTTTTCTCCTGGTCTGTTTCTTCCATGCAGATCTGATTGTACCCCGAGAAGGCATCCATGAAGCTCAAGAGCTCATGCCCAGCCGTCGAATCTACCAATAAATCAATCCGAGGCAGGGGAAAGCTATCCTTCGGACATGCTTTATTCAGGTCGGTGAAATCTACGCACATCCTCCACTTCCCGTTAGACTTCTTCACCAGCACTACATTGGCCAGCCACTCGGGATAATCCACCTCTCGGATGAATCCAGCTTTCAGCAACTTCTCTACTTCTTCAGCAACTGCCATATTTCGTTCGGCAGCAAAAGCTCTTCTTCTCTGCTTCACAGGGCGATAATTTGGGTCCACATTCAGCTTATGGACTATAACCGAGGGATCAATCCCCGGCATGTCTTCATGGCTCCAGGCAAATACATCTTTGTTGCGCCTCAAGAACGCCACCAGTTCTTCCTTCATGGGTTGAGGGAGTTGTGAGCCTATACGAATTTTGTTTCCCGAGTCGCCTATCTCGAACTCCACCAAGGCTTCCACAGGCTCCCCCAACGGTGATTGCTATTTTCCATCCTCCTTAGTTTTCTCCCCCCGACCGTGCTGCCTCGGGATATCTTTCAGGGACAGATTGTAGCATCTCCTAGCCTCCTTCTGGTCTCCTTTTACCTCTCCAACTCCTTCTTCTGTTGGAAACTTCATGCTGAGATGTGGTGTTGAAGTAACCGCTTTGAAATCGTTGAGAGCCGTACGTCCTATAATTGCATTGTAGGCCGAGACCTTATCAACTATTAGGAATTTCACCATAATGACTTTTTGCCTTGGATAGGTCCCGGCTGTCACAGGTAAATCGATAGAACCGAGAGGCAACACCTTCTCTCCGGCAAAACCTTGTAGCTGGCACGAGACCGGAACCAACTTCTCTGATGGAACACCCATGTGATCAAAAGCTGATTTAAACAGAATATCAGCTGAGCTCCCAGTGTCAATGAGGATCCGCCGGGTCTGATAGTTTGCTATGGTCAAGGTGACCACAAGAGCGTCTGTGTGTGGAAGCGAGACTCCAGCATAATCATCATCAGAAAACCCTATAACCAGAGGGTTATATTTCCGAGACTTTGGGGGCCTTTGGACCGAGTAAACTTCAAAATCATCGAGCTGCCTGGCGTATGCTTTCCGAGCCGAGTTGGACTCGCCTCCTCCTCCGAATCCTCCCGAGATGGTGTGGATGATAGGGATATTGCCTTGCTGCGCCCCCCGAGGCCTGCTTCTACTTCTCTCTCTTCTTTCATCCCTCCGAGGCCGAGGTGCTGGCTCTCGGCTTCTTTCTCTTCTTTCATCTTGTCTCGGTTGATAATTTCTTCTATTATCCCGGTCTTCTTCCCTCCTAGGCCTCGGATAGTGATCTCGCTCCTGTTGATTCCTCTCATTGGCGAGGAATCGGACTAGCTTCCCATTCTCAATGAATTTCTCGATTAACTGCCTCAATGAAACACACTGCTCGGTCAGGTGACCGTGTGAATCGTGGAAGGCGCAGTACTTGTGAGCCAAGTACGGAGGGGGATTTCCTTGAATGGGTCTCGGTTTCTGGTAATTCGGATCTTTCTTGAGTTCCATGAGCACCTCGGTGATGGAGGTGTTCAACGGTGTCCACTTGTAATCTCCGAAATTTTTCTTCTCCTTCTTATATTCTGCGGGACCAGCATCCTGTACGGGCTCAGGATTCTTCTTTTTCTTAGGCTTCTCGGTGGACGGCTGCTGTTGTTGCTGGGAATTACTGAGGAGGGCTCGGAGCGTTTCTTCCTGGTTGATGTACCTGTCCATCTTCACCATAAAGGTTTGGAGATCTTTTGGCGGTTTCAACGCCAATTCCGCCATCAGAGGTCCATCTTTTTTCAAGCCTTGAAAAATTGCACCGTAAATGAAGTCGTCTGGTGCACTCTCTGTGTTCAGCTTCTCCTGGTTGAACCTCCACAGATAGTCTTTCAGAGACTCATTTGGTCCCTGCTGCACAGAGAGTAAGTACCCTCGGGTTTTCTTCTAGCTCTCCCGGATACGAACTGGGCCAGGAATTTTCGTCCAAGGGTGTCGAAGCAATCAATCGACCTTGGTGCGAGATTCCTGAGCCAGTCTCGGGCTTTTCCTGACAGGGTGAGAGGAAAAGCTCGGCATGCCACAGCATCTGGTGTCTTGTGCAGGGAGACATGGGACCTGAAATTGTCCAGATGCTCCACTGGATCTTCGCTGCCTGAGAAGACAGGAATGTCAGGTACCTTGAATCTTCCAGGTAAGTCGCAGTTGGACACTTCTTCGGTGAATATGGACTCCTTGTGCTGGAAGAGGTTGTCAACAAGGGACTCCTTCCCATCACGCCTCTGGTCAATCGTCTTTGACAGCATATCATATTTCGCGCCCAGATCCTGGACCATCTTCTGCAACCTCCTTTCTGCCTCCGTGGGTGGAACCGGATTGATGGGCTCTCCACGATTCTCGTTCCGCCCGGCTCTCTCTTCATGGTTCTCGTTCTGCCCGTCATGATTCTCGTTCCGCCCGTCATGATTCTCGTTTCGCTCGTCATGATTCTCGTTTCGCCCGTCATGATTCTCGTTCCGCCCGTTTCTCTCTCCTGAACCTTCATGGTTTGTCCCATCGGCTACGTCATGATTGGGCGGCGGAGTTCGTGCGGCTAGGAGCACAGCGTTCTGAGCCAACAAATCCTCCACATTCTTCTGCGCTTGGGCTAACTGTTGACTCAGTTGGGTTATCCGGGCCTCTGGATCCGCAGATTCTGCTTCTCCACGAGCATCGTCTCGGCTGATTGGCGGCACTTCGTTTAAGATCGATTTGGAACGTCTCGTCGTCACCATTGCGGATTTGTTTTTCGTAAGAACAATTGATCGTTCCCACAGACGGCGCCAAACTGTTGGTACAGTTTCCGGTATGGTGACGTGTCGCCTTGTGATTTGATACTGATTTCGAACGACCACCTCAATCCTGCAAAAAGAACAAACAACTCGTCGGGGGTGCCGACTACGCCCACTCCGATGCCTAAGTCAGTCTAAAATCAATTTTCTGCAGAGAATCCTTAATCTTAATCTCAAGAGCTTAGAGAATTCGTATCGTATACCTGGTGTGACGGTCTTTATTTATAGGCCGGACCTTCTTGACATTGAGTTGGATTAGGAGTTTGAGTCCTAGCCCGGTTTGAGTTTTAATCATATCTTCTGGGAATTTGAGTAGGAGTGTTGAATCCGCAGTTGATTGCGTTTGTGCTTCTTTAAATTCGATTCCATGTCAATAACCATCTTATCCCATAAATCATGGATCTGTAGTTTATCCCTGATCTCCTGGGATTCTATCCTTATCGAATTCTGAGACGGGTGTGGCGCATGGCACCTTCCTAGGAGATTGTTGCACAGTTCAGCTGACCTCCGAGGTGATGATATCCGAGACGTTTCTACTCTTACCTGGAGATCTCGGGATATATCCGCATCATAATAGGGTTGTGTAAGTCCGAGATGTTTATACTCCGAGATGTTGACTAATCCAATGGATATCACCCCGAGAAGATACCGCACCGACTTGATATCATACCGAGGTGTTATTACTCCGAGGAACAAATATCCGACATATGTTCACTCCATCTTAGCTGGGAGATCTCGGGATATTTTACATACCGTAATCTGGAATGTTAAGACCGAGACATCGTCATATCTCCGAGATGTCTTCAGTCATAAACGACCTTCCCTTCGCTGGATGGAATCATGCGGAACAAGTAGCCGAGTCATAACTCCGAGATGTCATTGGATCCACGTGTCTCTAGGGTTGATTTTATCCCTAACATGAGTCATGCCCAATTTCCTATTTGCCATCCATTTTTCGATCGTACCAGGAGTTCCAATGACAACTTGTGCTGAGATCAGCGGTTGTTTCCGGCACATATTGTTTGCTATCCATTGGCACAGCACACTCCAAAGTTATACCTGTGTACTTCCCAATCTTCTAAAGAACTTCCAAGTTCAGCCAAATATATACAGTTAAACTTCATTTAGTGGAATGACACATATAGAAGTAAATGAATACGTTTCCAAAACTTATTTTTTACCATCTGAGCTCCAGAAAATGTGGACCAAGGATATTGTGTTGGAATAACTTCTTTCAAGTTGAAAAGCATGAAATTCAACAAGCACATTGGTTCAAGTTTCAAAAATGTACTTTTGGAAAATCGGGTTATTTCTAAATTATACTAAGGGAAGAACCGGAAAAAGTATTTCATCAAAGGTTGTGTTTGGTTTTTTACTGAGCTTTGGAAATAAGGACGCTGAAAAAGAAAACATTTAATTTAATGTTTACCCATAGCATGCCTTTCTATACATTTATTAATAATAATAATAATAATAATAATAATAATAATAATAATAATAATAAAATCTAGCAACAAAATAACAAGAGCAAAACATGACCTGAATGGCCAACTCTCTTGTGGGACAGACACAAAGTGCCTGAGGATCCTTCAACTTGGGGATCAATTATCAATGCGACTCAACATCCCAAGCACAAAACAAGTAGTCTTACCAGAACCATTATGTGCCTGAGCTATCAAATCTTTGTGTGGAAGATTCAATATCATCAGTAAACTAATCCCTTGGATTTTGCTGGGCTTCTGGAACTTCATCTCCACATACAAGCCCTTCAGCAACTTTGGTGACAAGTTTAAATCCTCAAAACTACTAGCAGATTCATATATCGTATCGGAAACCTGCATCAAAAGTAAAATTTATCTTAACAACAAGAGAGTGGAGCATCACAAGGAGCAAACTACTTATACAACAAAAAACCCTAATTCTTGGTTTCTCACCAAAGTTAAAACTTCTATTTAGTATTCAAAAATAAAGTCAACCTGCACAATTATTTTCCTTATATTATATTAAACCAAAACATAAACAATAGATTCATATCATTTTATTTTCCTGCATATTTGCAATAACCAATCCTCCCAAAATCAAACATAGCAAAACAAAGCAAAAACAAGAGATTTGAGACTCAACATCCACTTTCTTATTTTCTTGCAATTCTCAAGAACCAAACAGCCAAAATCAACCATAGCAAAGGTGTTTAGTTGGCCAAAACCCCAAATGTCATATAACCTCTCAATCTAAACAAAAATAAGATATTCATATTCAAGATTCCATTTCTGTTACATTCTTTTCTTTTCTTTTTTTGATGAATAAAATCTGTATTGAACCAAACTCAAGAACAAAGTCTCTCTAGAAAAACTGGATATATACTACGCCCCAACAGGGACTCAAATCAATATGCTACAACATTAACTACAGATTGAAAACACATAACCAAAAAAATACACATCTATATCCCCTGAACAAATCAGAAAACAACACAGAAAAAACCGATCAAGCTAAACAGACCAGCTATTACAACACATTAGACAAGTTCCAATTCTGTAGAAGTTTGCACCTTTCTGTTACTTTCTTGCATATTCTCAAAAACCAAACAACCCAAAATCAAATGTAGCCGACGTATTTAGTTGATCGAAACCCTAATTATCATTTCGGACAAATATCTTTCCGCTCTTATATTTTTCTATTGTTTTCTCTTGGGTGGGTGATTCTGGTCGGAAAATATTATCTTTTCCGCTCTGAGGATCTTGTTGCTATTCAAAGTAGATTGATGGATGTGCCGATTGGTGGAATTGACAAACCTGTTTGGACTCTTGCCAAGTCTAGTGCGTTCACTTGTGCAGAAACTTGGAATCACCTAAGGAAGAAAAAGGTGACTGTGAGTTGGTGGCCGCTGGTTTGGCATTCTTTTGCTATTCCCAATCAGGCTTTTATCCTATGATTAGTTATACATAATAGGCTAACTATTGGGGACTAGTTGCTTGCTTGGGGTTTTAAAGGGGATGTAAATTGTGGTTTCTGCAGGGCTGGAATTGAGAACCGAAATCACATTTTCTTTTCTTCTGGTTTTAGCTCCTGGGTTTGGAAAACTTGCTTGTAGCGATGTGGCTTGTTGAATTGATATACCAGTTAGAGTGAACTGATTGATGAAAGTTGCCGAACATGGAAGAGTAAGAGTTTGATGAGGACAATTTGTAGACTTATCTTGAGCTTTGCTGTGTATTGGTTATGGCGAGCTCGAAATGAGTTAAAAGTTGGTAGGCAACCGCTCCTTGAAGAGCAGGTTTTGAAGCAAATTTTTTGGGCAATTCTGTATAGAGTTCCTGGAAAGAGCAAATTCCCAAAAACTATGGAGAATGTTATTCTTTGTCACAAATGGAACATTGATGTTTGTGTTTTGAGTTAGTTGTTCCTTTGTAGGCAGGGCTATTTTTTGTGGTGTTTTGGTTTAGCCCGTTGAGTGCAGTGTGGGTATTCCTAGAGTTTTTTCTCTGGCTGTTCTATTTTCTGTTGCTTGGGCTGTAAACCTTTTGTTGTACAGTTTGATTCTTTTTGTCAATATATAGTTTTACTCATTCTTTAAAAAGAAAAAAGAAAAAAGAAAAAGAGAGACTTCTAAACCGATCAACCTTCTTATACCTAAAGCTGCAAGAGAGAGAGATCGTACCGATGTGATGTTAGAGTCCTGGGGCTCATCGAGGAACTTGTTGATCGTGCTCTCGTCGTCGTTGATGGTCAAGGCCTCGACATTGAGCTCTGAGGCGGCTTTCTCCTCTGAATTCAAAGAAGATGCGCTCGGCACCTCCACAGGATCATCCTCTTTGTCGCCCCACCGCTTCGGTGGTGTGTTCTCAGGCAATGCTTTGGCCGTATCTCCGGCGGCGTCTGCCATCATGTAGATCTAGCATGCTAGACATGTATTTAACATTACTTCCTACTTTCTATTTAATATTCAAATTTACGAGTAGAAAAACATAAAATTGTATTTTATTTTTATTTCTCATGAAATTCACAGTTGGTACAAATTCTAAATGCCCAAAACATTCATAATTGCATAGATTTAAATTTAAGTCAAATTTCAGACAAGGTACCGCACAATAAAAATCCATTCTCTCTATTTTATGAAAGAGGCCATGTTCCCTGTATTTCAAGAGCAGTTGCAAGTAGGGAAAAAGAACGTGGAAGATTATATATTTTTGTATTTTATGTGTAACTCCTACCAAAGAATGTGTTAGACTTTAGTTGATTCCAAGATAGACACGCGAGAAAAAAAAAAAATTATTATTTTTTAATTTTTTATTATTTTTACAATCGTACCCTCAAATTTTGAATAGCTACGATGCAAGGATGTACCAAATTTTCGAAATTGATTATTTTTGTGTGCGCTTTGTCAGGCCCAGGCAACTGGCAAGCAAAGGTAGGAAATTTCAGGGCTGGCCCAATTTCTACTTTGATTAGTTTGTCGTAAGTAATGCATCATAATTTATTATACAGTATGTCATTGGAGGAAGGTTACTATACAAGCCCAAGAGGGGCATAAAGGGGCTTGACATGAGGCTCATAATCACAAGAATCCAAAAGGGCCCAAGAGACCTAATATAAAGTCTCATTATCTCCCTAATTTAGGTATGCTCTCTTACACACGAGACCCCCCTTCATAACTCATGAGAGATCTCTCTTTCCCTCTTTCTGTGTTCTCCTCCCATGTCAAGACATTGATTTAGGTGTCAGAATACTTTCGATCTCACGATTGGAAGCCTACCGACACCCCCTTCTTTGTTTTGCAAGTAGGAGTGTTAGCCCAAATCTTTTGTGACCACTTTTGGATCTAACAATCAATATCTTATATCTAGAATATAATATATATGATAAAAAAAAAATTAAAAAAAAATAAATATATTTATTGTTTTTTAAAAGAAAAAAAAAAGAAAAAAAAAAGGGAAGGGCAAAGGGGTGGTTGGGCCACCCCCAACCAATGGGGGTGGCTGGGGATGGCGCGCAGCCACCCCTATGCCCTTCCTTTTTTAAAAAAAAAAAAAAAAAAAAATAGAAAAGTATATTTATTTATTTTTTTTAATAAATTTATATTTTTTTTATTAAGATGGACACGTATCGTAATCTTATTGGTTTGAAGTGGTGCTGACATAGCATTTAACAAAATCTGTCAAAAAATTTAACTAAATTTGACTCCAAAGATCGATTTGTAATTATAGTTTACCACAATGACCTCCCATTAACTTTTTAAATCATAGAGAATGATTTATAATTATGACATACCACAAGGGCTAATGGTCCAATTATCTCTAATTTTAAAGAAACTACAAGTTTTCAATTTATGTGAATTTATATACCTTTTTGAATCGAATTGCTTGAAAAATATTACTTATTAAAAAAGTGGCATGTTACCGAGGTATATAAAAAAAAAAAATTCTTTTCAAAAGATTTTTTCTTCACTTTGAGTAGACACTTCTTCTTTAATAAACTAAAAGATAGTTTTTTGCTCAAAACTTTTTTACGATATAAAACGCAAGAACCTGATGAAAATATACACAATTCTCATTAATAACATGTCACATTTTCAATAAGTAACATTTTTCATTCCGGTTGATGCAAAAAACTATTTTTTTTTTTTTTTACATATCCACACAAGAGGGGGAGAGGAGTTTCAAAAAAAAAAAAAAAAAAAAAATTAATTCATATAATTTGAAAATTTGAAATCGTAAGAAATCCTGGTCGTACTCACCGCCTCACCGGCCAGCATTAATACATTATTATATATTGATTATAGCAGTTAATTGTTTATGTTACCATAATCGTCAACATCGTGGCCGTCTTCACCAGCATTATATATTGGTATTGATCATAGCTATTGTTGTTGTTATTATATCTAGTATGACCAAACTTCCTTCGCGCCTGACTTTACAGGCACTCCCAGGAATTCTCCAATTATTCATAGAATTAGAAGATGAAATGCTTCACTCCCGCTATACATAATAGCCGCTCAACACCTTTTTTTTTTTTTTTTAATAAATTCCAGCTCTTGTTTCTCTCTCTCTGTGATCGAACACAGTCATGATGCTCATACAAAGGCCATCCATTCTCCTGCTCTTGGGTTTTAATGCAATTGGCCCAATCTTCCACCACCACAAGCAGCTCTCATTGCCTTCAAATCTAAAATCACTTCTGGTCCAAACGAAAATGTCTTGGCTGGTAACTGGTCCACAACTACAAGTTTCTGCAATTGAATTGGGCTCTCATGTAGACGGTGCAGGCAAAGAGTCATTGCTTTGAACCTTTCCTACATGGGACTCCAAGGCGTCATATCTCCACATATTGGTAGCCTCTCATTCCTAGTCTCAGGGGTTGACCTACATGGGGGCTAGGGCCAAGTGCCAAAATTTTCTCCCAAAATATATTTATTTTTTAATAAATAAATCAATTTTACCCCTAATTTTTTTATTTTTTATTTTTATTTTTTTTTCAATTTAGCCCACCCATATTCCCAAGGCTAGGTTCGCCACTGCCTAGTCTCACTTGATCTACGCAACAACAGCTTCATTGGGTTTTTGCCTTAAGAGATCAGTCTTCTGCATCGCTTGAGAATACTCATGTTGTCATCCAACCAATTGGAACGTAGCATCCCTCCAGCTTTGCCTAGTTGTCTGAAGCTTCAGCGGATAGATCTCAGTAGAAACCATCTTATGGGCTTCATTTCATTGACTATCGGCAACATGTCGTCCTTAGTGTACTTGAATTTCCAAATCGATAGTCTCACGTACGGGTCCATTTCCTCTTGTAATCTTTAACATAACTTCTCTAGCTAGCTGTAATTGCTCTTACAAGGAATCACATATCAGGAACTCTTCCGATGAATCTCTGCAACCATTGTCCTGATCTTCAAAAGCTTTATTTTTTAAAAAACAAATTCAACGGTCGCTCCCTTTACAAATCAATTACTGTGGAGAGCTTGTAATCTTAGACTTGTCATACAATAAATTTGATGGGAGTACTCCAGAAGGTTTTGGAAGTTTAGAAAAGCTTGAAGGGCTAGCTCTTGGAGTTAACAGCTTAACCGGTAATATACCTCTTACCATAACTATCTTGTCGAGGTTATCAACATTTGGCATTGAGGATAACAACATTAAAGGAAGCATTCCGAGAGATAAATGGTGGCTTCCAAATCTGAATTTTTTTGCATGTGATTCAAATTATCTCACAGGAGCGATCCCCCAATACATTTTCAACATTTCCTCTCTACAAGAAATCGCCTTGGCAGATAATTCCCTATATGGTAATCTTCCATCAGATTCTGGATTTTCCTGCCCCAGTCTTGAAAGTCTACTTTTTTCTCAAAACAAATTTAGTGGTCCCATCCCATTGTATCTTTCAAACTGCTCCAACCTCGTCCTAGTAGATTTTGCTTCAAACATACTCTCTGGGCCAATACCAAAAAGTCTTGGAGACTTAAAATACCTCAGAATTCTTAATCTGGATTTGAATCAGCTAACAGGAGAGCTTGGAGATCAAGAGCTTAATTTCCTTTCGTCTTTCTCAAATTGCAGAGTTTTGGAACACCCGGCCATATCCTACAATCCCTTGGATAGTACTCTTCCGGATTCTATTGGAAACTTTTCAACCACCCTTCGCACCTTTACTTTATTTGGAAGCAAAATAAAGGGTCATATTCCTATGAGTATAGGTTTCTTAAAAAAACTGACCTTGCTTGGGTTGAGAAAAAACAATTTGACTGGAAACATACCGTCCACAATTGGGGGATTGGAGAGGTTACAAAGATAGGAACTTGGTTGTAATAAAATTGAAGGATCGATTCATTCCAGAAGAGATATGTCAGCTAAAAAACTTAGGTGAGTTTTATCTCACAAATAACAAAATCTCTGGATCCATCCGAAATTGTATTTCTAACCTCAATCTTTTGCAAAGGCTAAACCTGAGTTTTAATAGGTTGGAAACACTAATACCATTAAATTTATGGAGCCTTGAAAATATATTGTTTTTGGACCTATCATCGAATTTGCTTGTTGGATATTTGTCTCCAAACATGAAAAAATTGCAAGCTATTGAGCACATAGATTTATCTCGGAACCAAATTACAGGAAAGATTCTAAGCATCATCGGAGCTTTTGAAAGCCTAAATTATCTTAATTTGTCAAAGAACTCATTTCATGGAGAAATCCCACACTCCTTTGGAGACTTGAAAGGATTGGATATCGTAGATCTCTCTTACAATGATCTGTCTGGTGCAATTCCTAAGTCTCTTGAGGCACTTTCAAATCTCAAATATTTGAATGTGTCTTTTAACAAGCTATCTCGAGAGATACCATCTAGTGGGCCTTTTGCAAACTTCACAGCAAAATCATTTTCAGGAAATAAGGCGCTTCATGGGAATCCAATTTTTGAAGTTTTACCTTGTCGAAACACAGGCTCCAAAGGATCAAAGGTGAAACAAAGTATGCTCAAATATCTTCTTCCTACCATTGCTTTGGTCATACTTTGTCTTGCATTGGTTTATATGCTTAGAAGACATCGAAAAAGTAACTTGTAGGTTCCAAGTTTATTTAATACATTGCCTATATTTGAGCATTGAATGATATCATATCAAGAGCTTTGCCAAGGGACAAACAACTTTTATGAAAGCAACTTGCTTGGAACTGGAGATTTTGGTTCTGTATACAAAGGGGTGCTTTTTGACGGGACAATTGTTGCTATTAAAGTTCTAAATTTACAATTGTCGAGTGCTTTCAAAATTTTCGATGCAGAATGCAAGGTCTTACGGATGATCCGACATAGGAATCTTGTTAAGGTCATAAGTACTTGCTCCAACCCTGAGTTCAGAGCTTTAGTACTGCAGTGCATGTCGAATGGTAGCCTTGAAAGGTGGTTATACTCTTATAACTATTGCTTAAATCTTCTTCAAAGAGTAAACATTCTGTTTGATGTTGCATTTGCGTTGGACTATCTCCATCATAGTCAATCAGAATATGTGGTGCATTGTAATTTGAAGCCTACTAACATCCCTTTAGATGAGAACATGGTTGTGCATGTGGGTGACCTTGGGATCGCAAAGATTTTGGTAGAAAACAAGGATGCTACACAAACCAAAACTCTTGGCACACTTGGCTACATCGCACTAGGTACACGAACTTACCTTTACTTATTTTATTGCTAAGAGGCTATCTAATAGTGGCTAACATCAAGAACAACCATAGTTGCTAGATTCAAGAATATATACCAATGTAAATGTCAATTATCCGTACTTCAATTTTATGTCGGCCTTATGTTCATATTTATATGCGTTAACAATAAAAATTACACAAACCATGATTCAGTTGATGGACAATTACCTATTTATTCTTCTTATGCATCGATTGCTAATTATTTTAAAATATGTTTGAAGAAATATTTGTATAAAAGCTAGACAATTGATTACGTTATATGCTGCTTTTTCACTAGGTTAAAATGAAGTAATTCTAAAATATAACCATGATTATGGTTTGCCTTGTCTTATGCCCACTCCATAAACCCTGAGAATACACAATGTTTTGGAACAGTTGCTCTATAATTGACAAGAAAAGTTTGGCTTTGTTGATCCATGTCTTCGGCCATACCAAATTAAATTAAAGTGAAACAAACACACAAATGTATAACAGTATATGCACGTATGAAGATCTATTTATGTTTAGGTTGAGACAACCTATTTTGAACATGTAAAAGCAATATACATATTTATTTCTGAAAAGAATTTTCCAAAAGAATTATTCCAAACAAACAAGAGTTCGCACATAAATTAAGTATATAGACTTATCAAATGTTGTTCATAACATAATTATAATTATTCTTTAAGGAGTCTAGTTTACATATTTACACACACACACACACACACACATATATATATATATATATATAGTTGAATATATGGGTACAATGAATGCATATTTTGTTGGAGATGATCACGAGGAAGAAACTCACTCACGACATCTTTGTAGGAGAATTGATTTTGAGGCAATGGATAAATGCATCACTTCCAGACAGAATGATGGAAGTTGTGGATGACGGTTTATTAAGAACAATAAATGGAAGAGATGTAACTATCATGTAAAATGTTGTTTCATCCATCATGAAATTAGGCTGAAGGTGTTCTAAAGAGTTATCAGATGAAAGAGTTGATATCAAAGATGCGCTTGCCAAGCTTAAAAAAATTCAATTGACAGTACTTGTTAAAAATAGAACATGAGGTGCCTGATATTTTATCTGGATTTAATAGGCCAGGGTCTGTCCTTTAATTTCTTGAAGTACTTACAAGTAGTATGTTTTATGTCTGTATGACTTTTCATTTTCTTGAAATTTTCTAACATCTTTTTCTTGGACCTCATGTTTTTTCTTCTTACGCTTCTCATGGAGATATATAAATCTCAAACGCCAAAAATATCTTGCGGTTTATATTATTTCACTTCATATATGTCTCTACTCCATTTATGAGAACTATATAATGAATGACGAAAGGATTTTGGATGGGAGAAAAGAAAATAAAAAATGTTTTCACAAAAGAAATCTAAAGATAGAAATAAACATAGAGAAATTTTACTTTTTTAACCGTTTGTTTTGTAGGAACTTTTTCAAACCCTTGGAAAATAAAGTCCTGCATTTTAGAAAATTCAAATAGAGGATTTTTGAAACTTTATTCTGGAGAACATTTTGCTATAATCACAACTTGCAGGCCGTACTTCATTCATACGAGCTTTAATTGTGATTTAGACTAAAATTAATGTATCTCCAATCTACAAGTTGTCCACTTTTTCCTTGTCATGTTTAGCAAAAATCTGGTCATTAGACTCCTAATCATTCAAGACTCCTGACTTTAAACTGTTGTAGTCTCGCATGCTTCTCTTGGTCCAATCCTCCACCAACTTTACCGATCAATCAGCTCTCATTGCCTTCATTTCTAAAATCAGTTTTGCAGTTGGATTGGCGTCTCTTGTAGCCGATGCAGGCAAAAGAGTCATTGCTTTGTGTTTAAATAAATGGCTTGGAATTTTCTAGCATCTTTCGCTTGAGCATTTTCAGATCATCTTTTCGCCTTATGCTTCTTATTGAGATATATAAAATTTATGCAAGGTTTAAATTCTTTATGCATCATGTTCCCGAAAGCACAAAGTTGATGGTGGCGTAAATCTCATCAAAAAGATAAAAATACTTTAAAATTTTTAAAATGACAAAAATATCTTTATAAATACCAAAAAAAAATAAAAAATTAAAAAACCCATTGATTCGGCCGCAGCTTCTCTTAGCAATGATCTCTCCCAGCCGTAGTCGTGATTTCCCTCTGAATATCATTCCCTGGTTTGCCAGAATTGATGAGGGACCATTTTTTTTTTCCTGTTAAAATATTGTTAAAGAGAAAATTTTTGCTTCCTTAGATTTAGAATGCAACTTTTGATTTTCTTGATGTTTTCTTAGTTCAGGAAACAATAAAAAAATATGATTCAATTAATTTTTTTTTAAAATTTTATCTACATTTAAAAAAGAAAAGAAAATTTAGAAAAGCTACAGCTAATACTTTAAATATGCAAAGTCAAGAAGGTCCAAGTGTCCAACCCATCACACGGCAACACAATTTGATCCATCAAAGAGGGGCATTGCATCAAAATGGAGCACAGAAGACTTGGGTCTTCCTCTGCCTACGTTGACACTCATTTTCATACACACTTTTCAAGTTTCTCCCAAGGCCAATTGAATTTATTGTGGTGGTGGCCGACCAAGAAACAGAGCCACATGCCAAGATTGTAGTCTCGATTGCATTAGCTAGCATATGATAAGGGATGAGGATCTCATACAATTTCAAAGAAATTTGAGGTTCTCAATTTTTTTTTGAAATCAAGCCATTTTTTTATATTGAAATGACGTAAAAAATACTACATATTAAAGATACGACGTATTAACAAGAAAAAAAAAACATCAATTTGAAGTGCATATTCATAATTAATGAGATTCATAATTGATATATTGCATGTAATGCCCAAGAAAATAAAACACATGAAATAATGATTAAGGATTAAAAAAGTGCATAAAATACTGTTTAAAAACACTAGCTTAATTTGAAATCAAGTACAGAAGAAAACGATGTGTTTGGAGGTGAAAACGAAAGATTTTGAGTAAAAAAATAGGCTCTCTTAGCATTGCTTGGTGAACACAACACAGCGTGCGCGTTGAAAAGAACTTTTGAGATTCGGGTCATATGTGTAATTGTAATATAAAAGCTATGATCGATTTATTAACTTATTTTCATATATTAACTAAAAAATTTAGAATTAAATTAAATTAAAATTTGCTATATGTGGGTCCTCATACCCCAAGCCAAGCCTTGGCCTCGACATCGTAATTAACTTGAATAATCAAATCTTTCTTCACCCTTCGCCTATATATATATATATATAATAGTAATCGATCCACAACTTCTACCCTCATCCAATCCAAAAAGGTTGTCATGCATTGTTCCAAAATTTGTCGCATTCTAAGGAAAAAGATGTCACTGTGTCTCACATACACGCCATTCAATTCATTTGTAATTAATCTGCATTTTATTTGTTTGGATGAATGATAATTATTTTCTGATCTATGTTTTAAGAAATTAAACAAAAATTGAAGCTTTTGATTGCTACCATCGAACTAAAATTGTGTATTTCTGGCCTGATAGACTTTGTAGTTACCTTCATCCTGCAGGGCCAAGTCCATGACATTTCACTAATGAGTGAATTCTTCATAGACTAAATTTTGTTTTGTTCTATCTAACGGTATACATGGTACCACATTATTTAAAAAATTTAAATAATATGATAACATATTCATCATATAGATTTGTTCAATCAATAAAATTGAATATCCAAAAGCTTTGAACTAATCGGACAGAATTTAAATTAAGCGACAAATTAATACTAGTGATGATAACTAGTATATATATGTAATGCTTATTTTTGGGGTCATTTCTTTAGCCAAAAACTGTCAAAAAGGTTTTCATTTTTTTTTTCCCTTTTTATTCAAACAAAAAAAAGTTGTATTAAGCTGGACTTATAAAATATAAAAAATGTGACACCCACGCCATGCATGAATTTAAACAAATGGATGGTTGAAAGTTTTGTATTCAATTTGAAAACATGTTTCCCGGTCCCAACCAGCAACCAAGCCAGTGAGTATCCTCTAAGAACACTAGCAGCAACTTCCCTTAATTTTTTTTTTTTTTCAATTTACGGAATTAAACCACTTTTTACTTTCCTATTGAAATGTACTTCACAATAGCTTCCCTTATCATTTCCATATACTATTTAAATATTCTTTAAATTAAATGCTATGTGAAAGAAAGTGAAAAGATAAATCATTTAAATATCGCTTCAAATAAATGTTAGAAGAATGGGAGGTGAAAGATAAAGTTTTTTTTTTCCTATTAAAATAATGTTAAGGGGACCATTTTTGCTTCCTTAGATTTAAGATGCAAGTTTTAGTTCTCTTGGTGTTTTCTTAATTTAGGGAACCAAAAAATATATGATTCAATTAATTTTTTTTAAAATTTTTTATACATTAAAAAAAATAATAATAAATTTGAGGGATAATTGCATCGTTGGTTTATGTGGTATGCCATAATTATTTTTCACTCCCTATAGTTTAAAAAGTTCATGGGAGGTCCTCGTAGTATGCAATAATTACAAATCGATCCCTGGCGTCAAATTTTGTTAAAATTTTTAGCAGATTCCGTCAAATGCCACGTCAACGACATGTGTCGCCAATAAGATGGCGACACGTGTCCATTTTAATAAAAAAATATAAATTTATTAAAAAATAAATAAAAATACTTATTTAAAAAAAAAAAAAAACAAAAAAAACAAAAAAAAAAACTGAAAGGGTGGCCCGAAGACCACCCCCGGATCCTCCAGGGGTGGCCCAGCCTTCAGCTTCTTTTTTTTTGAATTTTTTTTTTTTAAAAAAAAATATGTATTTTTATTTATTTTTTAATAAATTTATATTTTTTTATTAAGATAGACACGTGTCACCATCTTATTGGCGACACGTGTCGCTGACGTGGCATTTGACGGAATCTGTTAAAAATTTTAACAGAATTTGACGCCAGGAATCGATTTGTAATTATTGCATATTACGAGGACCTCTCATGAACTTTTTAAACCATAGGGAGTGAAAAATAATTATAGCATACTACAGGGACCAACGGTGCAATTGTCCCTAAATTTGAAAAGCTGTCGCTAGTACTTTAAATATGCAAAGTGAAGAAGGTCCAACCCATCACATGCGCGGCAACACAATTTGAGCCATCAAAGGGAGGGGCATTGCATCAAAACTCAAAAGGGAGCTCAGAAGACTTGGGTCTTCCTCCGCCTGTGTTAACTCTCATTTTCATACAAACTTTTCAAGTCTTCTCCCAATTAGGTCAGTTGAATTTATTGTGGCGGTGGCCGACCAAGAAACAGAGCCACATGCAGAGCCACATCTTGGCCATTTTTTTCTTTGTCATGTCTCGTAGAAATATTTATCTCGTCATACCATAGCGACTCGTTTTCTTCGATTATGCATGTTGACAGGAGAGAAATTTGGACACATACAAAGCACAACCTAGTCCTAGTCAAGCTCCAGAGTCCATTTATCTTCCTTCAACAACTTAGGTCACTTTTTCCTTGTCATGTTTCGATAAAAACCAACATTAGATACTATATGTATTTTTATTGTTATTTTATTTAATAATAATAATAATAATAATAATTTTTTTTTTTTTGTTGATGTTACTATATAATTTTTATTGTTACTATATAAAATCATATAAATAATGTAAAGAGATGAAAGCATTAAAAAAACAAAAGGACACAAATTAAATTGGTTCGGCGTATGACTTACATACATTTACACGTCAAAACTTTTTATTAGCTACATTTTTTCTTGATTATTTGATTGTATATAAGATTATTTATAAAAAGAGAAATGATAGGGGTACTTAAAGTTTTACAAAGAGAAGCTTACAAACTGACGTGACATCTTCTATAAAGACAAAAATGCCCTTCACCCGCCCCAACAGAAGTCTACATCCCAGCCTCTAGTCATGGCCGACCAAGAAGACCTGGTCGATACCCAGATGGTCGAGAAGGAGAGGGAGATCCGGTCAGTAGCAGATCCGAGCGGTGCGTGCGTTTTGGTGTCCGGCCAGACCAGCCCAGTGGAAGCCCGACCAGTAGATCCAGTTGAACCTAGATTCACCGGCGAGGACGAAGCAAGGGAACGACAACAACTAGGGGTGGGTTTCCGGCCGGATTTGGGTTCGAGAAGGTCGGATCTCTCGATAGATTTGGCTGGATTTCTAGCCACCAGCGAGCCACGGGTTCAACAGAAGATGGAAGGGTATTTTTGTCTCCATGTACTAAAATTTGTTCTAACTAATTTTAATATTAAGCTGATGTGGAGCCTCACATGAGACTCCATGTCAGTTTGTAAACTTTTATTTGTAAAACTTTAAGTACCCCTAGTATTTCTCTTATAAAAAAGAGTCTGAACGTTACATGTTTCTTCTAGTACTTCTATATTAATTAATAAAAACCATATTGTAACTTTTTTCACTTGAGTTATTGTAACTCTTTTAATTTGAGTTTTTATAACGTATATACTCATGTCTCAATACGAAATGAACACTTTTTTTTTTTTTTTGACATGTCCACACAAAAGGGGGGAGGGGGAATTCGAACTAGTGACCTCCGCTTCATAAGACGTGGTCCCTAGCCGATTGAGTTAGCCCTTGGGAAAAATACGAAATGAACACTTAAAAGTAAGTGGGCTACCATTTAATTATTGTATAGCTCATTTCCGTGACATAGCATTTAGCATTATGAATGAAAATTGGTGGGTTCAAATTCGCCTAAATGCGGAGGGAACACGGCAGACGATTGGATGACATTTAATTTTCTCTCTCTGTGGATCCTTCCATTTGTTTTTTCCGGCCCCTCAATGAGGAATTAATTGGCTCTCATATATATCAATCTATTACCTATAAATTTTTCGTTTGAAGTTCAGTTTATCATTATCTTCCCAAAACATCCCTCATTATCGTCAACTTGTCGGTCTAATATTTCAAGCTACCAACACATGGATCCTCCACTGAGTCGTTGTATATATCTCCTCTGACGAGTTTATGGTAAATGGTTTTGCGTGGCTTAGATTTCCAAGTGACAATGCCAACTGTTTAAGAGGGAAAGTTAAACCCACAACTTCAACTCATATCATCATTTCCTTTCAATTAATTTACCCTCAACATTGAAATTCTCTTATAAAAGCCACTGAACACCTTATAATTTATCTCCACGCCTTCTTTTCTTATAAACTCTCTCACTCTCTCCCTCTCTCTCTTGGAACACAGTCATGATGATGCTAATAAAAAGGCCCTCCATTCTTCTGCTCTTGGGTTTTCTCTTAGTGCTTCAGTTGGTCCAATCCTCCACTAACTTTACCGATCAATCAGCTCTCATTGCCTTCAAATCCGAAATCACTTCCGGTCCAAACCAAACTGTCTTGGCTGGTAACTGGTCCACAACTACAAACTTCTGCAACTGGATTGGGGTCTCATGTAGCCGACGTAGGCAAAGAGTTACTGCTTTGGACCTTTCCTACATGGGACTCCAAGGCACCATTTCTCCACATATTGGTAACCTCTCCTTCCTAGTCTCACTTGACGTACGCAACAACAGCTTCATTGGGTTTTTGCCTCATGAGATTAGTCGCCTGCATCGCTTGAGAATACTCTTGTTGTCATGTAACCAATTGGAAGGTAGCATCCCTCCAGCTTTGCATAGTTGCCTGAAGCTTCAGCAGATAGATCTCAGTACAAACCATCTTATGGGCTCAATTCCATCAACCATCGCCAACATGTCATCGTTAGAGGTCTTGAATTTGCAATTCAACAGTCTCACGGGTCCATTTCCTCTTCTAATCTTTAACATAACTTCTCTAGCTGTAATTGCTCTTACAGAGAATCACATCTCAGGAACTCTTCCGATGAATCTCTGCAACCACTGTCCTAATTTTCAAAGGCTTTATCTTTCAGGCAATGAATTCAACGGTCGACTCAATTCACAAATGAATTACTGTGGAGAGGTTGTAGTTTTAGACCTATCATACAATAAATTTGATGGGAGTATTCCAGAAGGTTTTGGGAGTTTAGAAAAGCTTGAAGAGCTATATCTTGGAGGTAACAGCTTAACCGGTAACATACCTCCTACCATAACTAACTTGTCAAAGTTATCTATGTTTGCCATTGAGCATAATAGCATTAAAGGAAGCATTCCAAGTGATTTTGGGCGGGCTCCAAATCTGTCATTTTTTATTTTCGAATTCAATTATCTCACCGGGGCAATCCCCCAAAACCTTTTCAACATTTCCTCTCTACAAGTAATCTCCTTGCTAAATAATTCCCTATCTGGCAATCTTCCATCGGATTCTGGATTTTCTTGCCCCAGTCTTCAATATATATATTTTGCTTACAACAAATTTAGTGGTCCCATCCCATCGTATCTTTCAAATTGTTCCAACCTCATCCTAGTAGATTTTGCTTCAAACATACTCTCTGGGCCAATACCAAAAAGTCTTGGAGACTTAAAATACCTTCGAAAACTTCATTTGGATGATAATCAACTAACAGGAGAGCCTGGAGATCAAGAGCATAATTTCCTTTCGGCGTTCTCTAATTGCAGAGTTTTGGAAGACATGGCCATATCCAACAATCCCTTGGATATTACTCTTCCGGATTCTATTGGAAACTTTTCAACCACCCTTCACTCCCTTACTTTATTTGGAAGCAAAATAAAGGGTCGTATTCCTATGAGTATAGGTTTCTTAAAAAACTTGACCTGGCTTGGGTTGAGAAATAACAATTTGACTGGAAATATGCCGTCCACTATTGGGGGATTGGAGGGGTTACAAAGATTGGAACTTGGAGATAATAAAATTGAAGGATTCATTCCAGAAGAGATATGTCAACTAAAGAACTTAGGTGAGTTATATCTCTCAAATAACAAAATCTCTGGATCCATCCCAAATTGTATTTCGAACCTCAGTCTTTTACAAAAGCTATACCTGAGTTTTAATAGGTTGGAAACACCAATACCATTAAATCTATGGAGCCTTGAAAATCTATTGTTTTTGGACCTATCATCGAATTTCCTTGGTGAATATTTGTTTCCAAACATGACAAAATTGCATGCTATTGAACACATAGATTTATCTCAGAACCAAATCACGGGAAACATTCCAAGCATCATCGGAGCTTTTGAAAGCCTAAATTATCTTAATTTGTCAAACAACTCATTTCAAGGAGAAATCCCGCACTCTTTTGGAAGCTTGAAAGGATTAGACATGTTAGATCTCTCATACAATGATCTCTCTGGTGCAATTCCTAAGTCTCTTGAGACACTTTTACAGCTAAAGTATTTGAATGTGTCTTTCAACAAGCTATCCGGAGAAATACCGTCTACCGGGCCTTTTGCAAACTTCACAGCAAAATCATTTTCAGGAAACAAGGCGCTTTGTGGGAATCCAATTTTTGGAGTTCTACGTTGTCCAAACTCAGGCTCCAAAAGATCAAAGGTGAAACAAAGTCTGCTCAAATATTTTCTTCCTACCATTGCTTTGGTCATACTTTGTCTGGCTTTGGTTTATTTGTTGAGAAGACATCAAGAAAGTAACTTGCAAGTTCCAAGTTTATTTAATACATTGCATGTATTGGAGCATAGAATGATATCATATCAAGAGCTTTGCCAAGGGACAAACAACTTTTGTGAAAGCAACTTGCTTGGAGTTGGAGGTTTTGGTTCTGTGTACAGAGGGATATTACTTGATGGGACAATTGTTGCTATCAAAGTTCTAAATTTGCAATTGTCAAGTGCTTTCAAAAGTTTTGATGCAGAATGCAAGGTCTTACGGACAATCCGACATAGAAATCTTGTTAAGGTCGTAAGTACATGCTCCAACCTCGATTTCAGAGCGTTAATACTTCAATACATGTCGAACGGTTGCCTTGAACGGTGGTTATACTCTTATAACTACTGCTTGAATCTTCTTCAACGAGTAAACATTATGATTGATGTTGCATCGGCATTGGACTATCTCCACCATGACCAATTAGAACCTGTGTTGCATTGTGATTTGAAGCCTAGCAATATCCTTCTAGATGAGGATATGGTTGCACACGTGAGTGACTTTGGCATTGCGAAGATTTTGGTTGAAAACAAGGATTCTACACAAACCAAAACTCTTGGTACACTTGGCTACATCGCACCAGGTACATGAATTCATCTCTACTCATTTTATTTCATGTCAATTTTCCATAATTCAAATTTATATAGGCCTTAGATTCATATGAATATACATTAACAATAAAAATTACACAAACTATGATTACTTCTTTGGTGGATAATTACCTATTTAATCCTCGTACGTATTGATTAATTGCTAGTTATTCTATAATATGTTAAAAGAAACATTTTTATGAAATACAATAATTTTATAAGTTTCTTGCTCATTAGGTTAATAAGAAGTAATTTAGTGTAAATGCAACCATGATTGTGGTTTGCCGAATAAAAGGAACACTGCCTTTGTTATGTTGTTAACGCGTAACAATTATATATATAGCATAATTTTAATTCTTCTTCAAGGTATCTATCTGTAGATGGTTGGTTGGATGTATGGGTACAATAAAGGCATATTTAGATATAAATTTGCATATATTATATATATATACATAGGAAAAGTATACGTCCCCTCAAACTACTATTCAATTGTCAATATTCCCTCCAAATAATTGCGGACCTAGGCTTGTAAAAATGGAGGGGCCAAATTGAAAACAAAAAATTTTTGAGGGGACAAAACTAAAAAAATTAAAAAATTAGGGAGCAATTTTTATTTTTTTTTTAAATTTTTTGTTGGGAAAATTTTGGGGCTTGGGGGTACTAAGGCCCCCCCATCCCCTATGCAGGTCCACCCCTGCCTCTAAACTACTAATTATATCAATGTCCTCCTAAGACCAACAAAGACAAAAATGACCCTAAATTTTTTTCAATAAGACAAAAATGTCATTATAAATTCCAAAGAAACTAAAACTAAAAACTAAAAACAAAAAAAAAATTAAAAAAAAAAACCAAAACTTTTAAAAGTTATTGAAAAAACGATTTTTTTTTTAAAAGTCAGATTAAAAAAAAAGAACAAAAAAAAATTAAAAAAAGGAAAAAAAAAACTGAAAATTATAAAAAAAAATTAAAGAAAAAGAAAAACCTGTTTTTTTTATTATTTTTTTTTTGTATAACTTTTTGTTATTTTATATATTTTTTAATAATTTTATTTTATTTTTATTTGAATTTTAGTAATTTTATGAAGGTATTTTTGTTAGTAGATGAGACATTGACATTTTTTGGTTGTTTAGGGGGGATATTGACACAATTGATAGTTTTTTTTTTTTTTTTTTTTTTGAGGGGGACATTGACAATGAGGTGATAGTTTGAAGGGGTTATGTGTACTTTTCTCTATATTTATTTTTAAATCATGAGTTGACCCAAAAGTTTAAGCTAATTGGAGAATGTGAATTTAACCATTTCATTAATATTCTAATACCCCCAAATGTGTAAGACTATATAACAAGTGAAAATAATAGGTACGTAAATTGTGGAGTTAATGTTCAAACTCAAAACTTCTTCTCTGATACTATGTTAAATTACTAGTTGCTTCAAAAGCTTAATCTATTGAAATTGGTGAATTTAATAATTTAAACAATATTCTACCATATGTAATTATTATCTATATATCCATAAATACATTTTTTTTTTCAATTTTGAATTACTAACTTGAAGGCTTTTTGTACAATTGTGAGCATGTATAGAGTATGGTTCTGAAGGAAAAGTGTCAATCAAATGCGACATTTATAGCTATGGTATAATATTGCTGGAGATGATCACAAGGAAGAAACCTACCGAAGACATGTTTGTAGGAGAATTGACTTTAAGACAATGGATAAACAAATCACTTCCTGACAAAATGATAGAAATTGTGGATGACGGTTTATTGAGAACAGAAAATGGAAGAGATGTAACTGTCATGCAAAGTGTTCTTTCGTCCCTCATGAAATTAGGTTTAAAGTGTTCTGAAGAGTTACCAGATGAAAGAATCGATATCAAAGATGTTCTTGTGAAGCTTAACAAAATCAAGTTGACGCTTTTTGAAAACAGAAGCCGTGGTGTCTAATATTTTTGTTTGGGTTCTACATGGTTTATCTTTTTAATTTCTTTAAGTACTTGCAAATTGTATGTTTTCTACTTCTATGCTTTTCATGTTTAAATAAATGGCTTGGAATTTTCTTACATCTTCGTTTTGAGCCTTTGATGGATTTTTTCCTCCTTATGCTTGCATTTTTCTTAGTTATCAGTCTCTCGATGGATTAAATAAGAATCCCGTCATTTGGTTTTCCTTATATTAACTCGCTCGGATCATGTTTTACTTTTAATTAACCAAAACGTTGAAAAAGAAAAGTTAATAACAAATAGCAATTAAACAAAAAAAAAAAAAAAAAAAAAAAATTAGTGTTAGGATATATAGGGAAAAATAACTTTTAGTGGTATCAAGCACACATTTGTCGAGTTCATCGATAAGAATAATGCAAGAGACAAAAGTTTTTTCACTCTACACATTAATTTGTTATTTTACTAAATAATAATTTTTATTGCTACGTCAAGAAATAAAACACTTTAGAATACGTGTAATACTTCTACTAAGTTTATAGAAAGTTTACAGGCGAGTCACAAGGATAATTGGTCAACCATTATATATATTACATTCCAAGCATATATAAGATGTAAAATATGTGAAACTCCAATTAATCCTGTCACAAACATACAGCATATAAGTTTTAGTTTGGAAAAAACACATTTACACTCATGAACTATCATCATGATACTTGACACCGCACTACTCTTTCCTTTATGTTAAGTATTTTTTTTTTTTTTAGGGGATGTTAAGTATTTAACGTCAAACAAAAAACACGTGCAATTTTTTTTTTCCTTGAAATGTCCAATTTACCTTTCAATAAAAAATAAAAGAAAAATAAAAAATAAAATCAGTGAAAAATAGAGGAGTTGAAGAGTACTGGCCAACTACCACCCCTAAAGTCGGTTTTTAGGGGTGGCTGGAATGACACGGAGCATAATTATGATTGTTTTGATAGCGTATGATAGCAGCAAAAACTAAGAATTGAGGATTGAAAAGGGAATTCAGGAAGATAGAAATTAACAAATAGAGAGAAAAAAAGATTTTAGTAAATTTGTTCCTTTGTGGGTAGGGCTGTTTTTTATGGTGTTTTGGTTTAGGCCGTTGAGTGTAGTGTGGGTATTCCTAGAGTTTTTTCTCTGGCTGTTCTATTTTCTGTTGCTTGGGTTGTAAACCTCTTGTTGTACAGTTTGATTCTTTTTGTCAATATATAGTTCTACTCATTCTTTCAAAAAAAAAGAAAAAAGAAAAAGAGAGACTTCTAAACCGATCAACCTTCTTATACCTAAAGCCGCAAGAGAGAGAGATCGTACCGATGTGATGTTAGAGTCCTGGGGCTCATCAAGGAACTTGTTGATCTTGCTCTCCTCGTCGTTGTTGGTCAAGGCCTCGACATTGAGCTCTGAGGCGGCTTTCTCCTCTGAATTCAAAGAAGATGCGCTCGGCACCTCCGTAGGATCATCCTCTTTGTCGCCCCACCGCTTCGGTGGTGTGTTCTCGGGCAACGCTTTGGTCGTATCTCGGGCAGCGTCTGCCATCATGTAGATCTAGCATGCTAGACATGTATTTTACATTAGTTCCTACTTTCTATTTAATATTCAAATTTACAAGTAGAAAACATAAAATTGTATTTTATTTTTATTTCTCATGAAATTCACAGTTGGTACAAATTCTAAATGCCCAAAACATTCATAATTGCATAGATTTAAATTTAGGGAAATGCTTGCTGGGGGACACTCATCCCCCAGCACCTATTTATAATAAAAAAAATATTTTTTTATTAAAAAGAGACTTACAGGGGACGGATGAGTGTCCCCTGTGTAGCAAGACTCTTAAATTTAAGTCAAATTTCAGACAAGGTACCGCACAATAAAAATCCATTCTCTGTATTTTATGAAAGAGGCCATGTTCCCTGTATTTCAAGAGCAGTTGCAAGTAGGGAAAAAGAATGTGGAAGATTATATATTTTTGTATTTTATGTGTAACTCCTACCAAAGAATGTGTTAGACTTTAGTTGATTCCAAGATAGACACGCGAGGAAAAAAAAAATTACTATTTTTAATTTTTCATTATTTTTGCAATCGTACTCTCATACTTGAAATAGTTACGATATGATGCAAGGATGTACCAAATTTTCGAAATTGATTATTTTTGTGTGGGCTTTGTCAGGCCCAGGCAACTGGCAAGCAAAGGTAGGAAATTTCAGGGATGGCCCAATTTCTACTTTTATTAGTTTATCGTAAGTAATGCATCATAATTTATTATACAGTATAGTATGTCATTGGAGGAAGGTTACTATACAAGGCCAAGAGGGGCATAAAGGGGCTTGACATGAGGCTCATAATCACAAGAATCCAAAAGGGCCCAAGAGACCTAATATAAAGTCTCATTATCTCCCTAGTTTAGGTATGCTCTCTTACACACGAGACCCCCCTTCATAACTCATGAGAGATCTCTCTTTCCCTCTTTCTGTGTTCTCCTCCCATGTCAAGACATTGATTTAGGTGTCAGAATACTTTCGATCTCACGATTGGAAGCCCACCGACGGCCCCTTCTTTGTTTTGCAAGTAAGGAGCGTTAGCCCAAATCTTTTGTGACCACTTTTGGATCTATCAACCAATATCTTATATCTAGAATATAAGATGTATGATAAAAAAAATATAAATTTATTAAAAATTAAATAAATATACTTATTTATTTTATTTTATTTTTAAAAAAGGAAGGGCAAAAGGGTTGCTGGGCCACCCCCAACCAATGGGGGTGGTTGGGGATGGCGCACAGCCACCCCTATGCCCTTCTTTTTTTTAATAAAATAAAATAAAAGTATATTTATTTATTTTTTAATAAATTTATATTTTTTTATTAAGATGGATACATGTCGTCATCTTATTGGTTTGACGTGGCGCTGACATGACATTTAACAAAATCTGTCAAAAAATTTAACTGAATTTGACTCCAGGGATCGATTTGTAATTATAGTTTACTACAAGGACCTCCCATTAAATTTTTAAACCATAGGGAGTGATTTATAATTATGGCATACCACAGAGACCAATGGTGCAATTATCTCTAATTTTAAAGAAATTATAAGTTTTCAATTTATGTGAATTTATATACCTTTTTGAATCGAATTGCTTGAAAAATATTACTTACTAAAAAAGTGGCATGTTACCGAGGTATCTAAAAAATAAAAATTCTTTTCAAAAGATTTTTTCTTCACTTTGAGTAGACGCTTCTTCTTTAATAAACCAAAAGACAATTTTTTGCTCAAAACTTTTCTACGATATAAAATGCAAGAACCTGATGAAAATATATACAATTCTCATTGATAACATGTCACATTTTCAATAAGTAACATTTTTCACGCCGGTTGATGCAAATTTTTTTTTATTTTTTTACATATCTACACAAGAGGGGAGAGGAGATTCAAAAAAAATAAAAAATAAAAAATAATTCATATAATTTGAAAATTTAAAATTGTAAGAAATCCTGATCCTACCTGAAGGCTACTACTAATTAATCAATTTCAGAATTTCTTCATCAATGTGGTCGTACTCACCGCCTCACCGGCCAGCATTAATACATTATTATATATTGATTATAGCGGTTATTGTTTATGTTACCATAATCGTCAACATCGTGGCCATCTTCACCAGCATTATATATTGGTATTGATCATAGCTATTGTGTAGTGCCCACTGAGAAAGAAGTTAGCCGAGCGGTTGGTGCACGTGGGCTGTTATGGGTTAGTACACGAGGGCATGTAGAAGGCGTACACGTGTATGGTAATGTAGTTAACAGTTAGTTTCAGTTGTAACAGTTAGTTTCAGTTGTAACAGTTAGTTTCAGTTGTAACTATCGAGCTTTATAAACAGAGTTAGACTCTGGATTCAGGCATGGAAAATCTTGGATCATTTGTTTTTCTTTTGTTTCTTTCTTTGGAGCTTAGGTTGAGCTCGAATCAACCTACCTTACTTGCAATAATATACACAGTACTTTCTTCATTCTTCTTTCTTTCTTCATTACATTTCTGGTCGTTCTTTGGAAAAGTTGTCTAAGAAATATCAAGGGTATTACAAGTGGTATCAGAGCGATACAATCCATGGCGGAAGGAACAAGAGTACGGGAGTTGCAGCAGCAAATGGAGAGCGCGAAGGGGATGTGGGAGATTTCTCAAAGCCAGCAAGCTCAAATACAAAGTCAACAAACGCAGATGCAGAATCAGATTAATCAACACGGAGTGGACATCAAGGATTTATCATCAAAGATGGATCAACTATTGGACGTGATGATGGGACGGAACACGGTTCCAAGAAAGGAAACGCCGACTTTTGTGCAACAGGGTCCTCTGGAGGGTCGGCATATTCGGGAGACGGGAGAATCTTCTTCTGGTTTTCAAAAAACTCGTTTGGGTAATGGTCCGGATGTTCAGGTCAGAAGTCTTAAACTGGATTTTCCTCATTTTGATGGCGAAAATGTTTCAGGTTGGTTGTTTAAAGTCAAACAATTTTTTGATTTTAGCAATACACCTATTGAATATAAGGTTCCCATGGCTTCATTTTATATGGAAGGGGATGCCTTAGTGTGGTTTCAAGATGCGTCTGACTTAGGATTGTTTACGTCATGGGAAGCCTTTGAATCAGCTATCCAAGTTCGTTTTGGTCCTAATTGTTATGATGACCCAATGGAGGCTCTCACTCGTTTGAGACAGACCTCTTCTATTGCCATTTATAAAACTCAGTTTGAAAGGCTTTCGAATAGATTGAAAGGGCTTTCTGAAGGGTATAAATTGAGTTGTTTCTTAAGTGGGTTAAGGGATGAGATAAGATTTCCTTTAAGGTTGTTGAAACCTGAAACTTTGAATGAAGCCTTTGGGTTGGCTAAGATTCAGGAAGAGTTTGTCTTGAGTAGCAGGAAGAATTATAGGAGTAGTGGGGTTCATACCACCTCTTTCTTTCAACAGAACAATAATAGTTTCCAGAGTAATATTCCTAAACCAGGGCTTATTACTGCTGGAAAGAGTGATTCTACTGAAGTAGGTTTTCCTGTGGGAAAAACAAAACCAGCATTACAAGTCCAGCGTATCACCCCAACTCAGATGGAAGAAAGACGTCGGAAGGGTCTTTGTTATTATTGTGATGAAAAATACAATGCTGCTCATAGGTGTCAAAGGGGGAAGGTGTTTCTTATGGAGGGTTGTGAGTTGATTAGTGATGAGCATTGGATGATTCCTGAAAGTGATGGTATAGATAATTCTGGGGAAGATTACAAGTTACAAAATGAAGTAGTAGAAGAGACACACCCAGAGATATCATTACATGCTATCACGGATTCCCCAAATCCTGAAACAATGAGATTGATAGGATCGGTCAAATCATTTGGCATCACTATTCTGGTGGATTCTGGAAGTTCTCACAATTTTGTGGATCCAGTGGTGGTTGCTAAACTTCAGGTAGTTATTCATAAAGATAGTAGATTGGCTGTTAAGGTGGCTAATGGACAGATAGTTCATACTGAAGGGTATTCTCCAGCATTACCAGTGAAGGTTCATGGCACAAATTTTTCAGCTGAATTCTATCTTTTTCCCTTGGGGGGCTGTGATATGGTGCTGGGAATTCATTGGTTGAGATCACTTGGTCCCATTCTTTGGGATTTTTCCAAGCTAACCATGGAATTCTCTTTATTTACTAAGAGAGTGTTGTGGAAAGGACTTGCTCCTACTGATTCGGTGTGGGAGGATGGTCATATTTTTTCTAGAATTCCTAAAGCTAAACAGAAGGGTTTAGTTTTACAAATGGTTGCATCTGTAGCTCATGACTCACTTCAGCCACAGCAGAACCCTTTGGTGGCAGAATTATTGCAGGAATTTGCAGCAATTTTTGAGGAGCCTAAAGGCTTACCTCCGGTGCGTTCTCATGACCACCAAATTATCCTGAAGGAAGGAACTCAACCTATATGCGTTAGGCCATACCGCTATCCCCATTATCAAAAAGGGGAGATTGAGAAGATAGTGAAAGACCTCTTGGATTCAGGTGTAATTCGGCCTAGTCAATCACCATTCTCTTCTCCAGTGCTATTGGTTCGCAAGGCCGATGGGAGTTGGGGAATGTGCATGGATTACAGGGCTGTGAATCAAGCTACGGTTAAGGATAAGTTTCCTATTCCAGTAGTTGATGAACTACTTGATGAATTATATGGAGCCAAAAATTTTTCTAAGCTGGATCTTCGGTCCGGTTACCATCAGATTAGAGTGAAACCTGATGATGTGCATAAGACAGCTTTTAGAACCCATGAGGGTCATTACGAGTTCTTGTTAATGCCCTTTGGGCTAACCAATGCACCTTCCACTTTTCAGGGCCTTATGAATCATGTTTTCAAGGCTCATTTAAGAAAGTTTGTATTGGTTTTTTTTGACGACATCCTAGTCTACAGCAAGGATGCTCAGGAACATTTGGTGCATTTGAGGGTAGTTTTGGAGATTCTATTACATCAGAAACTGTTTGCTAAAGCAGTCAAGTGTAAATTTGCTTGTAAAGAAGTGGAATATCTCGGCCATGTGATCTTGGTTGAAGGGGTTAAGGCTGATCCGGCTAAGATAGAGAGTATGATAAACTGGCCAGTTCCTAAGTCTTTGAAATCTTTAAGGGGTTTCCTTGGACTCACGGGTTATTACAGAAAGTTTATCAAAGACTATGGTCAAATAGCAGCCCCTCTTACATCCTTATTAAAGAAGGATTCCTTCCTTTGGTCGCCAGAGGCCACAGAAGCATTTAAAAATTTGAAACAGGCAGTTTCTTCACCTCCTGTGTTGGTATTACCGGATTTCACTAAGCCCTTCATTATTGAGTGTGATGCTTCCGGGGTGGGCATTGGGGCTGTGCTGATGCAAGCTTCTAATCCTATTGCCTTTTTCAGCAAGGCTCTTAAAGGCAAAGCTCTTCATCTTTCCACGTATGAAAAGGAGTTGTTGGCTCTAGTTTCGGCAGTAAAGAAGTGGAGACCCTATTTGTTAGGGCAATCTTTCAAGATAAAAACTGATCATCAAAGTTTGAAATTTCTGTTGGAACAGAAAGTGGGTACACCTACTCAGCAAAAATGGATCACAAAGTTGTTGGGGGTATGATTTCACTATCGAGTATAAGGCAGGAAGAGAAAATGTTGTGGCTGATGCTTTGTCAAGAAAGATAGAAGATGAAGGAGTATCTCCGCAGGATGGCCAACTCATGTTATTAACCTTTCCTAATCCTCTTTGGGTGGAGGATATTAAAGCTAGTTATGCACATGATCCTGCTATTATTCAGATTATTCAGGACTTGAAGGCTGACAATGCTAGTCATCCCTCCTTTACATTCCGGAATGACATGCTTTTGTATAAGGGCAGGATATATGTTGGTCCTGTTGAATCTTTGAGGAACAGAATTTTCCACTTGGTACATGATCGTCCAGCTGCAGGGCATTCAGGGTACCAAAAGTCTCTCCATAGGGCCAAGTTGGACTTCTATTGGCCTGGTATGCGTTCTGATCTCAAGCATTATTTGAAATTATGTGATACTTGCCAAAGAAATAAAGCTGAGACTGTTTTACCGGCGGGCTTACTGCAACCTCTGCCAGTACCTACAAGAGTTTGGGCTGATGTGTCTATGGACTTTATTGAGGGTCTCCCTTTGTCCAATGGATTTAGTGTGATTATGTTAGTTGTGGACCGGCTCAGTAAGTATGCTCACTTCATGGCTCTCTCTCACCCATTTACAGCTATTAAAGTAGCTCATATTTTCATGACCAATGTTTTCAAGTTGCATGGTCTTCCTTGTTCTATCGTGAGTGACCGGGATCCCATTTTTACAAGCTCTTTTTGGCAAGAATTATTTCGGTTGGAAGGAACTCAGTTGGCTATGAGTACTGCATATCATCCTCAAACGGATGGTCAAACAGAAATTGTGAATAAGTGTGTGGAGCATTATCTGCGGTGCTATGCAGGGGAAAAGCCGAAGACTTGGTCTTCTTGGTTGGCTATGGCAGAGTATTGGTATAATACCAATTTCCATGCATCTACGAAGCTTACACCTTTTCAGGTTTTATATGGTGTCCTGCCACCAAAGTTGATCGAATATATTCCGGGTACAACTTGTAATCAAGCAGTGGAGGACCATCTTCACAGCAGAGAGCAGATTTTGGCTATCCTTCGTCATAACCTCTTTGCTGCACAGGAAAGACAGAAGGCTCAGTATGATAAGAGGCATAGTGAAAGATCTTTTGTCCCAGGAGATTGGGTGTATCTCAGACTGCAGCCCTATAAGCAGAAGACTTTAGCACTCCGGAAATGTTTGAAATTGAGTCCTCGATTTTATGGACCCTTTCAAGTTGTGAGTAAAGTAGGTGAGGTTGCTTATAAGTTGGCATTACCTGCTGATTCCAACATACATTCTGTTTTTCATGTTTCTTGTCTTAAGAAACAGCTGGGTAACCACTCAGTTCCTTTACCTTCTTTGCCACCAGTGGATGCTCAAGGGGAGATTCAGCCGGAACCAGCAACTGTTTTACAGCGTAGGTTTCGGAAGGTTAATAATCAGTCACTATCAGAGGTTTTAATTCACTGGAAAGGCACCACTGTGGAGGATGCAACGTGGGAGCCTTATTGGGACTTATGTTCCAGATTTCCCCACCTTGTGGACAAGGTTCTTTAAAGGGGAGGGGATTGTAGTGCTCACTGAGAAAGAAGTTAGCCGAGCGGTTGGTGCACGTGGGCTGTTATGGGTTAGTACACGAGGGCATGTAGAAGGCGTACACGTGTATGGTAATGTAGTTAACAGTTAGTTTCAGTTGTAACAGTTAGTTTCAGTTGTAACTATCAAGCTTTATAAACAGAGTTAGACTCTGGATTCAGGCATGGAAAATCTTGGATCATTTGTTTTCTTTTGTTTCTTTCTTTGGAGCTTAGGTTGAGCTCGAATCAACCTACCTTACTTGGAATAATATACACAGTACTTTCTTCATTCTTCTTTCTTTCTTCATTACATTTCTGGTCGTTCTTTGGAAAAGTTGTCTAAGAAATATCAAGGGTATTACATATTGTTGTTGTTATTATATCTAGTATGACCAAACTTCCTTCACGCCTGACTTTACATGCACTCCCAGGAATTCTCCAATTATTCATAGAATTAGAAGATGAAATGCTTCACTCCCGCCATATATAATAGCCGCTCAACACCTTTTTTTTTTTTTTTTTTTTTTAATATAAATTCCAGGTCTTGTTTCTCTCTCTCTCTCTCTCTCTCTCTCTCTCTGATCGAACACAGTCATGATGCTCATACAAAGGCCATCCATTCTCCTGCTCTTGGGTTATTAATGCAGTTGGCCCAATCTTCCACCACCAGCTTTACGGATCAAGAAGCTCTCATTGCCTTCAAATCTAAAATCACTTCCGGTCCAAACGAAACTGTCTTGGCTGGTAACTAGTCCACAGCTACAAGTTTCTGCAATTGAATTGGGGTCTCATGTAGCCGGCGCAGGCAAAGAGTCATTGCTTTGAACCTTTCCTACATGGGACTCCAAGGGGCGCCATTTCTCCGCAGAGTAGCGGAGCCAGAAATAAGTCTTAGGAGGGGCAGAATTAAAATAATAAAATATAATGATAAATAATTTTTTTTTCTTTTTATATATTATATTTTTATCATTCAGGGTGTTTAATTTTGGTTGGATTGGATTTTCTTAGTTTAATATTAGCCCAAATTTAAGGATAACTTTCATTTTTTAAAGGGTTGCTGCCGTTGGGCAATGGTTGGGCTAAGTTGTATTTTTTCTTTTTTTCTAAGCAAATACAAGGGAATGAATGTTTTGATTTAATTTGTAGAGGCTTGTAGCCTTGTAGGGACATTATTGTAGGAGCAGAATAGAGTTTAAATTAAAAAATTACATGATATTTTTTTTTCCCAAACATTCAGGGGGCGCCCTCCTTTGTCTCCGCCATTGTCTCCACATATTGGTAGCCTCTCATTCCTAGTCTCAGGGGTTGACCTACATGGGGGCTAGGGCCAAGGGACAAACAACTTTTATGAAAGCAACTTGCTTGAAACTGGAGGTTTTGGTTCTGTATACAAAGAGGTGCTTTTTGACGAGACAATTGTTACTATTAAAGTTCTAAATTTACAATTGTCAAGTGCTTTCAAAATTTTCGACGCAGAATGCAAGATTTTACGGATGATCCGACATAAGAATCTTGTTAAGGTCATAAGTACTTGCTCCAACCCCGAGTTCAAAGCTTTAGTACTGCAGTGCATGTCGAATGGTAGCCTTGAAAGGTGGTTATACTCTTATAACTATTGCTTAAATCTTCTTCAAAGAGTAAACATTATGGTTGATGTTACATCTGCGTTGGACTATCTCCATCATAGTCAATCAAAACTCTTGGTACACTTGGCTACATCGCACCAGGTACATGAATTTACCTTTACTTATTTTATTGCTAAGAGGCTATCTAATAGTGGCTAACATCAAGAACAACCATAGTTGCTAGATTCAAGAATATATACCAATGTAAATGTCAATTATCCATACTTCAATTTTATGTCCGCCTTATGTTCATATTTATATGCGTTAAAAATAAAAATTACGCAAACCATGATTCAGTTGATGGACAATTACCTATTTATTCCTCTTATGCATCGATTGCTAATTAAATTAAAATATGTTAAAAGAAATATTTGTAAAAAAGCTAGACAATTGATTACGTTATATGCTGCTTCTTCGATCACTAGGTTAATATGAAGTAATTCTAAAATATAACCATGATTATGGTTTGCCTTATCTTATGCCCACTCCATAAACCCTGAGAATACACAATGTTTTGGAATAGTTGCTCTATAATTGACAAGAAAAAGTATGGCTTTGTTGATCCATGTCCTCGGCCATACCAAATTAAATTAAAGTGAAAGAAACACACAAATGTATAACAGTATATGCACGTATGAAGATCTATTTATGTTTAGGTTGAGACAACCTATTTTGAGCATGTAAAAGCAATATATATATATATATATATATATATATATATATATATATATATATATATATATATATATATATATTTATTTATTTATTTCTGAAAAGAATTTTCCAAAACAATTATTCCAAACAAACAAGAGTTAAAGTATATAGACTTATCAAATGTTGTTCATAACATAATTATAATTATTCTTTAAGGAGTCTAGTTTACATATTTACACACACACAAATATATATATATATATAGTTGAATATATGGGTACAATGAATGCATATTTTGTTGGAGATGATCACGAGGAAGAAATCCACTGACGACATCTTCGTAGGAGAATTGATTTTGAGGCAATGGATAAATGCATCACTTCCTGACAGAATAATGAAAGTTGTGAATGACGGTTTATTAGGAACAGAAAATGGAAGAGATTTAACTATCATGTAAAATGTTGTTTCATCCATCATGTAAAATGTTGTTTTATCCTCCTTCGGATAAGGGGGGTAACTCGGTTTTTACATTTAAGTTATCCTCCTTCGGATAAAGGGGGGTAACTCGGTTTTTTACATTTAAGTTATCCTCCTTCGGATAAAGGAGGGTAACTCGGTTTTTAAATATTTATGGTCTTCCTTGTTCTCAGCAATCTCTGTAATGTGTTAAGTCACCTCTGAAACAAAATTCGGTTGTCTAAAGCAAATAACTTAGATCTATTGATGCACCCTTGATAAATAAATAAGGCAATTGTACAAATTTGCCATAGTTATTTAGGGGGGAATATTACCAAAAAGACCTATTTATCTCATGCTAACTTGTTATTTCCCCTTTTGGAAAGAGCACACATCTATACGTGCATTATTAGCAATATGCAGATTCTACGAAGATCTATGTGCTGATATTTCGACTTCTCCAGTGCCGAAGCAAATTTGCTCGAGAGGTAAAGCTCCATTCGAGAGCACCACCCACCATCTTCTGTGGCTAGGAGGTGGCATAAAAATCGTCTATCCCGTGCATTGGGGTAGTCGTAAAATTCCTCCTTGGATAAGGGGATCCTCCTCGGATAGGAGGTGGTATAAAAAGCGTTTATCCCGTGCATTGGGGTAGTCGTAAAATTCCTCCTTGGATAAGGGGGTCTTCCTCGGATAGGATGTGGCATGAGGAGCATAACCTCGGTAAAAAATCAATGAGGAGCATCACCTCGGTAAAAAATCAATGAGGAGCATAACCTTGGTAAAAAATCAATGAGGAGCATCACTTCGGTAAAAAATCAATGAGGAGCATCACCTCGGTAAAAAATCAATGAGGAGCATAACCTCAGTAAAAAATCAATGAGGAGCATCACCTCGGTAAAAAATCAATAAGGAGCATAACCTCAGTAAAAAATCAATGAGGAGCATCACCTCAGTAAAAAATCAATGAGGAGCATAACCTCGGTAAAAATCATCATGAGAAGACGTTCTCTGGGACAAAATTTGGAAACAGAGCACCGTTGACATTCGGGTTTTTGTTAAGGAATAATGCAACAGAGAGGATGAAGCCACTCATGGAAAATCCTTCCTTGGATAAGGAGGTCTTCCTTAGATTGGGAAACACAAAAACTCCTCCTCGGGTAAGGAGATCTCTATTGGATAAGAAAATTGACACGATTTCCGGAAGACACCGAAACAATAGCTCAAAAAGGCGACTAATTAGAGGATGGGGATGATAGAATTATCAGACTAGATACCTCGTTCTATTGCGACTCTTAAGACATTGGGCGCGCCTATTAAAATATAAAGGCTTGAGGGATATCACCCTCGAGACCTTGATCTTTATTATGACAGCATTGTCCGTAGCAACACCAGACGTGTGCTCAGGAGTTTGGGGGGTAAAGAAAGTTCGAAACCACCATAATAGGTGCAGAGCTCTTTCTCGGACACGAAGACGAATTGATGGCCCGACTTCATGATTCTAGTGGAGAATCCCTACATGGCGTTCCAAGAACACGACAACACTTTGGTTTTTTAGCAACACGGATGACAGGATGCTCCCTGTCCAAAACCACTACGGCCGGGATCGATTCCACTTACTTACCTCCTCGGATAAGGGGCAGCTCGGATAGGCAGGTCAGCCCCTTCCTCGGATTTCAACTCACCAAAGCCTTTACTGACAACCCATCATGACCCTTGTCTAATGAGAGTTAGTTAATATAAATTTTTCAAGTTTTCATGAAGACTACGATAAGCATTATAAGTTTGGCATCCATGAATCTATGGAGTTATTATGAGAAGTCTTGGAAAATTACAAAAAATTTGGAACCCGGCCAAAGCTCAAGAAAAGTCACCTTATCACAGTAGGGTCAAGAAGTGCGAAAATTTGAGATTCTAGAATTTCGAAGCATCGATTTCCATAATTCCCTTGCTTAATTCTCTTTATCTCAAAAAAGAGATAAAAGAATTGGGGGGTAACTGTTGGGGAATTATTATTCCCCACTTGGGTAGTACACGTGTCGGATTATATGCTCTGTCGGGAATGACTACTCAGGTTATACGCTTGGTCGGGAATGACCAAGGACTTGGATATATGGTTGGTCGGGATTATGTGCCATGTCGGTAATGATCACTCGGATGTATGCTTGGTCGGGAATGACCAAGCTCTCGGGATTATATGGTTGGTCGGGAATCACCAGGATCCTTAGCATTTATTAGGATCTTAGTATTTATCAAATCAGGTCAGAAATCAGCATGTAACACCATGCCTAATATCTTCACACCATACTGGTTACTGTTCACACTGTACAATAACAAGACTTTGGCTATGCATCAACAATAAAATGGAGTCTATATATACACCTATCATCTAAGAGGTATGGATCGATCTAACATATCAGCATTCCTCTCCCCCTCTCTCACTCTCTCAACTGACTTGGGCGTTGGAGGAGGCTCCGCCAGCCAACTCCGGTGGGTCTTTGCTTTGTTGCAGGTTGTAGGCGAATGGGAGAATCTGAGACTGCCACGTCACCAAGGTAGATATCGTATCAACAACTTTGTGTTTAAATAAATGACTTGGAATTTTCTAACATCTTTGGCTTGAGCATTTGCTGATCATCTTTTTTAGCCTTACGCTTCTTATTGAGATATATAAAATTTATGCAAGGTTTAAATTCTTTATGCATCATGTTTCCGAAAGCACAAAGTTGATCGTGGAGTAAATCTCATCGAAAAAGATAAAAATACTTTTAAAATTTTTAATACGACAAAAATATCTTTATTAATTCAAAAAAAAAAAAAAAAAACCCAGTGATTCGGCCGCAGCTTCTCTTAGCAATGATCTCTCCCAGCCGAAGTCGTAATTTCCCTCTGAATATCATTCCCTGGTTTGCCAGAATTGATGAGGGACCAATTTTTTTTTTTCTATTAAAATAATGTTAAAGAGACTATTTTTACTGTCCTAGATTTAAAATGCAACTTTTGATTTTCTTAATGTTTTAAAAATTTGATTCAATTAATTTTTTTAAAACTTTTTTCTACATTTAAAAAAAAAATAAAAATAAAAATAAAATTTGAAGAAGCTACAGCTAGCACTTTAAATATGCAAGGTCAAGAAAGCCCAACCCATCGCAAGGCAACACAATTTGATCCATCAAAGGGAGGGGCATTGCATCAAAAGGGAGCTCAGAAGACTTGGGGTCTTCCTCCGCCTGCATGTGTTGACTCTCTTTTTCATACAGACTTTTCAAGTCTTCTCCCAAGAAACAAAGCCACATGCAGGCCAAGATGGGAGTCTCGATCGCATTAGCTAGCATATGATAAGACCTTTACAAGTCTAGTATTGGATATTTTAATCATCATTAGCATCAATATCATGGAATAAGCCAACATCTTGGCCTTTTTTTTTTACCTTTGTACTGTCTCGTAGAAATATTTTTCTCATCGTATATAGCGAGTCGTTTTCTTCGGTTACAGGCTAATTATATTCCTGGGGGACGTTCAACCATCCCCGGGACCGCTTTTATATTAAAAACAAATTTTTTAATATGAAAGGCATGCGGGGGACAGTTGAACGTCCCCTGCATATCAGGCCTCTTAATTAATTGCTACCCGCGTCACATGCACACTGACACACCTTTACATCTAGAAAGACGAAGACCAAGTCCAAGACCCAAAGTCTTGCTAACAGCACGTGCATATATGGGTCCCAGAATTATCAACTTATGATAATATAGTTCCACCTACTGGTCGTACTCTTTGATCTCAATTTGAACTGCAGATTCATTATTATTATTATTATTATTTTTTTTTATTTTTTATTTTTGTAAATACCACTTTTACTCATCAAGAGCAGGTTACAAGCAATAAAACCGAGGGGTAGGTTACCCCAACAAAAAACCCAAATCTGATACAGCCATGCCTATCACAAGAAATCCACTGACGACATCTTCGTAGGAGAATTGATTTTGAGGCAATGGATAAATGCATCACTTCCTGATAGAATGATGAAAGTTGTGAATGATGGTTTATTAAGAACAGAAAATGGAAGAGATGTAACTATCATGTAAAATGTTGTTTCATCCATTATGAAATTAAGCTTAAAGTGCTCTAACGAATTACCAGATAAAAGAGTTGGTATCAAATATGCGCTTGCCAAGCTTAAAAAAATTCAATTGACATTTGTTAAAAATAGAACATGAGATGCCTGATATTTTATCTGGATTTAATAGGCCAGGGTTTGTCCTTAATTTAATTTCTTGAAGTACTTACAAGTAGTATGTTTTATATCTGTATGACTTTTCATTTTTTTAAATAAATGGCTTGAAATTTTCTAACATCTTTTTCTTGGACCTCACGTTTTTTCTCCTTAAGCTTCTCATGGAGATATATAAATCTCAAACGCCAAAAATATCTTGTAGTTTATATTATTTCACTTCATATATGTCTCTACTCTATTTATGAGAATTATATAATGAATGACGAAAGGATTTTGGATGGGAGAAAAGAAAATAAAAAATGTTTTCACAAAAGAAATCTAAAGATAGAAATAAACATAGAGAAATTTTACTTTTTTAACCGTTTGTTTTGTAGGAATTTTTCAAACCCTTGGAAAATAAAGTCCTGCATTTTAGAAAATTCAAATAGAGGATTTTTGAAACTTTATTCTGGAGAACATTTTGCTATAATCACAACTTGCAGGCCGTACTTCATTCATATGTGCTTTAATTGTGATTTAGACTAAAATTAATGTATCTCCTATCTACAACTTGTCCACTTTTTCCTTGTCATGTTTAGCAAAAATCACGTCATAGCCAGCTGTATTCTTTTTTATTTTCACGGAAGACAAATTTTGGAACACTCGTGACTTTAGACTCTAATCATTCAAGACTCATGACTCTAAACTGTTGTAGACATGCATGCTTCTGTTGGTCCAATCCTCCACCAACTTTACCGATCGATCGGCTCTTATTGCCTTCATTTCTAAAATCAGTTTTGCAGTTGGATTGGGGTCTTTCGTAGCCGATGCAGGCAAAGAGTCGTTGCTTTGTGTTTAAATAAATGACTTTGAATTTTCTAACATCTTTGGCTTGAGCATTTTCTGATCATCTTTTTTAGCCTTACGCTTCTTATTGAGATATATAAAATTTATGCAAGGTTTAAATTCTTTATGCATCATGTTCCCGAAAGCACAAAGTTGATCGTGGAGTAAATCTCATCGAAAAAGATAAAAATACTTTTAAAATTTTTAATATGACAAAAATATCTTTATTAATAATAATAATAAAAAAACCCCAGTGATTCGGCCGCAGCTTCTCTTAGCAATGATCTCTCCCAGCCGATGTCGTAATTTCCCTCGGAATATCATTCCCTGGTTTGCCAGAATTGATGAGGGACCATTTTTTTTTTTTTCTATTAAAATAATGTTAAAGAGACTATTTTTACTGTCCTAGATTTAAAATGCAACTTTTGATTTTCTTATTGTTTTAAAAATTTGATTCAATTAATTTTTTTAAAACTTTTTTCTACATTTAAAAAAAAATAAAATAAAATAAAATTTGAAGAAGCTACAGCTAGCACTTTAAATATGCAAGGTCAAGAAAGCCCAACCCATCGCAAGGCAACACAATTTGATCCATCAAAGGGAGGGGCATTGCATCAAAAGGGAGCTCAGAAGACTTGGGGTCTTCCTCCGCCTGCATGTGTTGACTCTCATTTTCATACAGACTTTTCAAGTCTTCTCCCAAGAAACAGAGCCACATGCAGGCCAAGATGGTAGTCTCGATCGCATTAGCTAGCATATGATAAGACCTTTACAAGTCTAGTATTGGATATTGTAATCATCATTAGCATCAATATCATGGAATAAGCCAACATCTTGGCCATTTTTTCCCTTTGTCCTGTCTCGTAGAAATATTTTTCTCGTCATATATAGTGAGTCGTTTTCTTCGGTTACAGGCTAATTAATTAATTAATTGCTACCCGCGTCTCACGCACACTGACACGCCCTTACATCTAGAAAGACCAAGACCAAGTCCAAGATCCAAAGTCTTGCTAACAGCACGTGCATATATGGGACGCAGAATTATCAACTTATGATAATATAGTTCCACCTACTCTTTGATCTCAATTTGAACTGCAGATACATAATTGACATTCATAATTTTTTTTTTTTTTTTTTTTTTTTTTAAAAATATCACTTTCATTCATCAAGAGCAGGTTATAAGCAATAAAACAGAGGGGTGGGTTACCCCAACAAAAAACCCAAATATGATACAGCAGTGCCTATCACAAGGAGGAGGGAATGAGTATTTTTCCAATTTCAGAAAAACTAAAAATATCCCGGCCCTATCAACCTTGGACAAAGCCAAAGATTTGTCCAAACAAGTTGGACTAAAGACCAAACCAGTGAAGAACAGAGGCATGACATGTGCAAAGACATTCAACCCTATCCAAAACAACCCAGATGAAAGGATTGGGCGGGCACTAATTCGGTAAAGGGAGTAAAGCAGGCACAACTAATAACAGATCAAAAGCTCTAGATAAATGGTCTTCAAGAGATACCAAAACCCATCCATAGAAAATATAAAGATAGAAAACAATTAAAATATTACAATAAACCACAGCTGTAGACCGGTGGACAAGGTCGTTGAAGGTGGAAAGCTGTTCGAAAGCCATTTGGATCTGGCGCGTGGAGTGCATGCTCCGATGAGTTGAAACCAGACAACTAAGCGGCTGATGATGGATTGAAGAGGAAATTAAGAGTTGAAAAACTGATGGAGTGGAGCGTATGGTGGTGAGACCTCCTGAAGTTAGTAAATCTAAGTTGAAAAAATCAGATCTAAGATCTTCAAGATACCAATTGTTTCCCGGCCATGAGTGGATGGAGACGCTAACGTCCGATCTGGTGGTGAAAAGAATAAAACAGTAAGAAACATAGATGGGTAGATGGAGTTTATGGCTTATGTCCGATGCCCAAAACAGTAAAACACATGGAATAATGATTAAGGATTAAAAAAGTGCATAAAATACTGTTTAAAAACACTAGCTTAATTTGAAATCAAGTACGTACGGAAGAAAACGATGTGCTTGGAGGTGAAATCGAAATATTTTGAGTTAAAAAATAAGCTCGATCTCTTAGCATAGCTTGCTGAAAATAACTTTTGGGATTCGGGTCATATGTGTAGTTATAACATAAAAGTTATGATAGATTTAGTAACTTATTTTCATATATTAACTTAAAAATTTAGAATTAAATTAAAATAAAATTTGCTATATGTGGGTCCTCGTACCCAAAGCCAAGCCTTGGCCTCGACATCGTAATTAACTTGAATAATCAAATCTTTCTTCACCCTTCGCCTTCCAGTAATACATAATACTAATACACAACTTCCACCCTCATCCAATCCAAAAAGGTTGTCATGCATTGTTCCAAAATTTGTCGCATTCTAAGGAAAAAGATGGCACTGTGTCTCACATACGCGCCATTCAATTCATTTGTAATCTGCATTTTATTTGTTAGGATGAATGATAATTATTTTCTGTTCCATGTGTTAACAAATTAAAGAAAAATTGAAGCTTTTGATTACTGCCATCGAATTCAAATTGTGTATTTCTGGCCTGATCATAGGCTTTGTAGTTACCTTCATCCTGCAGCGCCAAGTCCATGACATTTCAAGAATGAACGAATTTCTGGTAGACCAAATTCTGTTTTGTTTTATCTAACGGGGTACATTGTACAATATTATTTAAAAAATTTAAATAACGTGACAACATATTTATCACATAGAAACTTGTTCAATAAATAAAGTTAAATATCCAAAAGCTTTGTACTAATCAAACTCAATTTAAATTAGGTGACAAATACTAGTGATGATAACTAGTATATGTATGTAATGACTAATGCTTATTTTTGGGGTAATTGCTTTAGGGTGCGTTTGGAATTGTGATTTCGTAGACAAAAAGTGTGATTTTAACCCAAATAGCAGAAAATGAATCATTTGAGAATTCGGTTTTTAAAAAATTGCGATTTGAAAACGGAGAAAACTGCTTGTTCAAATCGCAGGCAATGAAGTGTTTTTTTGAAAATGCAGAATTTAAAAGGCTAATCTACGATTTTAAAGGCTAAACTACGATTTTTTCAAACACTTAACTGCGTTTTTAAAAATCACTTTTTTAAAATTCATATTTTAAAATTCCATTTTTTAAAATCGCAAACCCAAGCCGCCTTTTAGCAAAAAAACTGTCAAAATGGTTTTCATTTTTTTTTTTTTTTTTTTTTGCCCTTTATTCCTTTGTTTCCCGTCCCAACAGGCAACCAAGCCGGTGAGTACCCTTTAAATACACAAAGCGAAGAAGGTCCAACCCCATCGCACAGCAACACAATTTTCTCAATCACAAAGCCAATTGTTGAAGAGGAACATGCATGGCTTAGACTTCCAACTTCCAAGATCCAAGTGACATTGGCAACTGTTTAAGAGGGAAAATTCCCCGCAACTTCAACTCATGAGTCATGTCATCATTTCCTTTCAATTTCCACTTGAACGGCACGCTGGGCCCAAAACACACCCCCTCAAGATTGAAGTTTCTCTTGGGGCCACCAACTCACCATCAATGGGGGCGATAAGATTCAAATTCAATGGTTCAGTTACGCTATAAACAGGGCTGACTGGAGCCTTAGGCAGATTAGGCGACCGCCTAAGGCCCCAATTTAATAAGGCTTCTAATTTAAAAATATTAATAGAAATTTATTTTTAAAAAATAAAAATAAAATTAAGGCATTAAATATGATCAATACACTTAAATAAGGCCCCAAATCATGATAAAAATAAAATTATAAAAAGGCAATAATATAATGCAGGGCCCAATTTAATAATGTCTCAATTAATGAAGATTTATTTTAAGAAAAAAAGTGCTTACAAAAAGACGAATCATCAAAGCATTGTTTCCGGTAATGCCCCAGTCATTGCCTTAAAATATGCTGCCTAGGGGCCTTCTCCTGTCAAAAAACTGCAGGTTAAAAAAAAAAATTCCAGGCCTTAATTAATTACCAACGACTTGTGAGATATGAAAAGTCTAAATTGAAGGCCTTTAATTTTTTGTACGCCTAATTACCAACGACTTGTGACTTATGAGATATGGAAAGTTTCTGCATTAAAGGCCTTCAATTTCTTTGAACGTTGACGTTCAAAATAGAATTGAAGGCCTTAATTACTCACATTAAAAATTGAAGGCTTTATGTCCAATGTCCAAAAAATTGAAGGTCTTAAGTCCAATGTTCAAGAATCAAAATAAAATGAAAAAATAAAAAATAAATGCTAAGAAGATGAAAAGTCTCTAAGTTTTCATTTTAAATCCTATTCTTTTTTTTTTTTTATCTCAATTTCCCTATTCAAGTCTTATTTGAATTTGAATTTCTCTCTTCTCAATTTTCATTATTTCCCAATACCTTATCATTCAAGTTCTTAAAATCATTCCATATCTGATTAGTGATTAAAAAAAAATTAATTACCAAAACTCAATTAATCAATTGCATTAATTTTTTTTATTTGGTTTTAGGAAATATTATAACACTAATTTGTTTTTCATTTGACAAATCAAGTTTTACCATTCTATTTTTTAAATTAATTAATTAATTTTTTTTTTTTTTTAAATGCCTCATTTAAACTTTTTGCCTAATAAGACCCCAAAATATATTGAGCCGGCCCCGGCTATAAAACCCGCTTAACACCCATTCTTATCTCCACGCCTTCTCTTCTTATAAACTCTCTCTCTCTTGGAACACCGTCATGATGGTAATAGAAAGGCCATCCATTCTCCCGCTCTTGGGTTTTCTGTTAGTGCACTCATGCATGCTTCAGTTGGCCCAATCTTCCACCACCAATTTTACCGACCAATCAGCTCTCATTGCCTTCAAATCTGAAATAAATTCCGGCCAAAACCAAACTGTCTTGGCAGGTAACTGGTCCCCAGCTACAAACTTGTGCAATTGGATTGGGGTCTCATGTAGCCGACGCAGGCAAAGAGTCACTGCTTTGAACCTCCCCTACATGGGTCTCGAAGGCACCATTTCTCCTCATATCGGTAACCTCTCTTTCCTAGTCTCACTTGATCTTTCTAACAACAGCTTCTATGGTTCTCTCCCGCATGAAATCGGTCGCCTGCATCGCTTGAGAATACTCTGGTTGCCATACAACCAATTGGAAGGTAGTATCCCACCAACTCTGCATAGCTGCTGGAAGCTTGGAGAAATAGTTCTTGGTTTCAACAATCTTACAGGTGCAATACCATTGACCCTAGGCAACATTTCTTCGTTAGAGATCTTGGATTTGGAATCAAATAGGCTGACTGGTCCATTTCCTTTTGTAATCTTTAACATATCCTCTCTAACCATTGTTTCTCTTTCCAAAAATAACATCCTGGGAATTCTTCCAATGGATCTCTGCGGCCATTGTCCTAAACTTCAAAGGCTTTCTCTTTCGTTCAACCAATTCAGTGGTCGGCTCCCTTCACAAATGAATTACTGTAGAGAGCTTGTAGATTTATCCCTAGATCACAATAAATTTGATGGGAGTATTCCAGAAGGTTTTGGGAGTTTCGAAAAGCTTCAACTCCTAGCTCTTGGAGGTAACAGCTTAACTGGTAATATACCTCCTACTATAAGTAACTTGTCGAGGCTAATCCAGTTTGGGATTCAGCTTAACAACATTAAAGGAAGTATTCCTAGTGATTTATGGGGTCTTTCGAATCTGGAGAAATTGAATTTAGGATTCAATGCTCTCACAGGAGCAATACCTCACTACAAAAAAAAAAGCAAATTCTGGACGGTTTTAAACCGTCCAGAAATGCAAAAAAACCGTCTGGAATCAATTCCATACGGTTTTTTTCAGACGGTTTTAAACCGTCTAGGATATATCGTCGCTAATTGAATTTCTAGACGGTTTGGACAAAACCGTCAGTAATTCTAGACGGTTTTGGCAAAACCGTCCAGAAAAATTATGGACGGTTTTGCCCAAAACTGTCCACAATTTGTTATTTTTTTATAAAAAAAAATAATAATTTTTTATTTGTTATTTTTTTATTTTTTCCAGTGGTCTCTTGAGCTTCTACGCGCGTTCCACCGGAAAATCCACCGGAGAATCAACCAAAAAATATACCCACAAAACAACCCAAAGCCATTTCGGCCGGATCTGCTCCCTCAGTGCACAACCCAACAACCACAGCCACGGCTAAACACCCCCCTTTCACAAATCAACCAAAAAATATACCAACCCAAAACAACCCAAAGCCTGTTTCGGCCGGATCTGGCCGGAAACCCCAAATCGTTCGACCATTTCGCCATGGACCCGGAGATCGCGAAGACCCAGGAAGAGCGGAGGCGTATGGAGCAGCAACTGGCTTCCTTGACCTCCGTCACCTTCAACACCGACCTATACGGCGGCAACGACCGCGACGCCTACGTCACGTCCATCCCCGTCAACGAGGATGACGAGAACATCGATACCATGGACAACGAGGTCGCCAACGATTTCGGAGAGCACTGCTCCACTACGATGCAGAGAGTCGCCAAGACCGTGGACGCGTATCTGGGTCGGGCGAGATCGCCACCTAGTGAGAAGGATCAAAGAGACGAGAGAGAGAAGAGAGATTTGGGGAAAAGAGAGTTTTCTGGGGAGAAGAGAGTTTTGGGGGAAGAAGAAGACTGAGAGATCAGAGAGAGCAAGAGAGAGAGAGAGAGATGGATGGTTCTGATTTTGTTTGGGAAATAAATTTGACGGACGTGGTGAAATAAGAGGTATTACACGGATTGATGACATGGTGTGGGGGGAAAAAATTCCAGACGGTTTGGTAAAAACCGTCTATAAATTCCAGACGGTTTTAACTAAACCGTCTATAAATTCCAGACGGTTTTAACTAAACCGTCTGGAAATAAAATTTAACGACGGTTTTAAAAAAAACCGTCTATAAATTTATAGACGGTTTTTATAAAACCGTCTGGAAATGAAAATTTTTAGACGGTTTTAACTAAACCGTCTCGAATTTTATAGACGGTTTAATCAAACCGTCCATAATTAATTTTTTCTAGACGGTTTCAAAAAAACCGTCTGCAAATTTTATTTTCTAGACGGTTTTAGAAACCGTCTAGAAAAAAACCGTCCATAAATGTCTTTTTTTTAGTAGTGCCTCGACAAATCTTCAACCATTCCTCTCTGCGAGTAATCTCCTTTGGCGATAACTCCTTCTCTGGAAGTCTTCCATTAGATAGTGAGTTTTCTTGCCCTAATCTTGAAGTTTTGGTTATTGGTAACAATACACTTAGTGGTCATATCCCACAGCATCTTTCAAATTGTTCCAAGCTTGTCGTGTTAGATATGGTTAAGAACTCTCTCTCTGGACCAATACCAAAAAGCCTTGGAAACTTAAAATATCTCCAAAAACTTTTCCTCGATGTTAACAAGCTAACAGGGGAGCCTGAAGATCAAGAGCCTAATTTCCTTTCATCTTTATCTAATTGTAGATTTTTGGAAGTATTGTCCATAGCGTACAATCCCTTGGATATTACGATTCCGGATTCCATAGGAAACTTTTCAAGTTCCCTTTACGATGTTACTTTCTATCACAGCCAATTAAAGGGTCCTATTCCTTTAGGAATCGGTTCCTTGAAAGGTCTGATGTCGCTTGTTTTGGTAGAGAATAATTTGACCGGAAACTTACCATCCACAATTGGAGGAATGGAAGGGTTACAACGGTTTTACATACATGACAATAGAATTGAAGGATCCATTCCAGAAGGCATATGTCACTTAAAAAATTTAGGTGAGTTATATCTCTCAAAAAACAAAATTTCTGGATCCATACCAAATTGCATTTCGAATCTCCGTCATCTGCAAAAGCTATCCCTAAGTTCTAATAGGTTGGAATCAACAATACCATTAAATTTATGGAGCCTTGAGAATTTATGGGTTTTGAAACTGTCTTCGAATTTCCTCAGTGGATATTTGTCTCCAAATATGAAAAAATCGATTGCTATGGAATATGTGGATTTATCTCACAACCAAATTACAGGAAACATTCCAAGCATCGTCGGAGCTTTTGAAAGCCTAAATTATCTTAATTTGTCAAACAACTCATTTCAAGGAGAAATCCCACAATCTTTTGGAGACTTGAAAGGGTTGGATACATTAGAACTCTCAAACAATAATCTCTCTGGTGTAATTCCTAAGTCTCTTGAGGCACTTCCAAATCTCAAGTATTTGAATGTGTCTTTCAACGACCTATCCGGAGAGATTCCATCTATTGGGCCGTTTGCAAACTTCACAGCTAAATTATTTTTAGGAAACAAAGGGCTTTGTGGGAATTCAAGTTTTGGAGTTCTACCTTGTCCAAGCCCAAGCTCCAAAGGATCAAAGGTGAAACAAGGTCTGCTCAAATATTTTCTTTCTGCCATTGCTTCAATTATAATTTGTATAGCCTTGGTTTATGTTCTGAAAAGACACAGAAAAAGTAAAGTACGGCTTCCAAGTTTATTTAATGCATTGCATGTATTGGAGCATAGAATGATATCATATCATGAGCTTTGCCAAGGTACAAACAACTTTTGTGAGAGCAACTTACTTGGAGTTGGAGGTTTTGGTTCTGTGTATAAAGGCCTATTACTTGACGGGACTACTGTTGCTATTAAAGTTTTAAATTTGCAATTGGTTGGTGCTTTCAAAAGTTTTGATACAGAATGTAAGGTCTTACGGACAATCCGACATAGGAATCTTGTTAAGGTCATAAGTACATGCTCCAACCCCGAGTTCAGAGCTTTAGTACTACAATACATATCAAATGGTAGCCTTGAAAGGTGGTTATACTCCTATAACTATTGTCTGAATCTTCTTCAAAGAGTAAACATTATGGTTGATGTCGCATCTGCGTTGGATTATCTCCACCATGGTCTATCAGAATCTGTGGTGCACTGTGATTTGAAGCCTACCAATATCCTTCTAAATGAGGACATGGTTGCACATGTTGGTGACTTTGGCATTTCAAAGATTTTGGTCGAAAACAAAGATGCTACACAAACGAAAACGCTTGGTACACTTGGCTACATTGCTCCAGGTACATGAATTCACATCTACTTATTTTATTGCTAAGAGGCTATCTAATAGTGGGTAATATCAAGACCAATAATAGTTGCTAGCTAGCTAGTTTAATTTCAAGAATATCAATGTAAAGTTCAATTTTCCATAATTCAATTTTATATAGTCCTCATATTCATATATATGAATATGCATGCATTAGCAATAAAAATTACACGAACTATGATTACTTAGTCGATGGGTAATTACCTATATTTATTCCTCTAATGCATTGATTTCTAATTATTCTAAATTATGTTAAAAGAAATTTTTATATCAAAGACCATCACGTCATATGCTTCTTGCTCACTAGATTAATTGATATGAAGTAGTTCTAAGATGCAATTACGATTATCTCTCTCCCTCTCCCGCACACGCGCATGCACACACATTAATTGCATATTTAGACATAAATTTTCATATGTAATATATATTTATATATCAGTACGTACTTTTTGTTGTTTTGCTGGTATATGTGACAACTTCCCTTCTTTTTATTTTGTACTTTTAGTTTTATTTTGAACTACTAACTTAAAGGTCTTTTTTACAATTGTGAGCATTGGATAGAGTATGGTTTCGAAGGAAAAGTTTCTATCAAAGGCGACGTTTATAGCTACGGCATAATACTGTTGGAGATGATCACACGGAAGAAACCTACCGACGATATGTTTATAGGCGAATTAACTTTGAAGCGATGGATAAACGCATCACTTCCAGACAGAATGATAGAAGTTGTGGATGAAGGTTTATTAAGAACAGAAAATGGAAGAGATATAACTGTCATGCAAAGCGTTATTTTATCTATCATGGAATTGGGCTTAAGGTGTTCCGAAGAATTACCAGATGAAAGAATCGATATCAAAGATGCGCTTGTGAAGCTTCAAAAAATTAAACTGACACTTTTTGAAAACACAAACAGAGGTGTCTAATATCTTTGTTCTAGATCTTATATGGTTTGTCTTTTCGATTTCTTGAAGTGCTTCCAAGTAGTGTGTTTTATGTTTGTATGACTCTTCATGTTTAAATAAATGGCTTGGGATTTCGTAAAACGTCTTTCTCTTGGGATTACGTATAAATTTTTCGTTTGAAGTTCAGTTTATCATTATCTCCCCAAAACTTTCCTCAATATTATCGTCAACTTGTCAGCCTTTCTACCAATACGTTATACATGGATATATCCTCCACTGAGTCGTTGTATCTCCTCGATCTGATGAGTCTATGGTAAATGGTTTTGCCCCTTCGATTTGACGTACACAAAGAAAACCAAATTAAACTTCAATATTATAAGTTAAACAACAAAACAAATAGAGGTTTAATTCTAAATTCACTAAGATTGTCAGGTGATAGGAAAAATAAAAATAAATAAAATTCCCCGAAAAGCATTACGACGAGGAAAGCAAAATAATGAAAGTACTACGATTAAAATTACACTTTTCTAACAATCATCTTAATTTTATTTTTTTTAAGTAATAATTTAACATAATATTAGAATTAACGTTCTGAGTTCGAATTAAGAGTACTGTAAATTCGTAATCGACATATATATATATATATATATATATATATATATATATATATATATATATATATATATATTTTGTAATGTCCAAAAAAATCAAACACTTGCAATAATGATTAAGGATTAGAAAATTGAATTAAATACTGTTTAAAAACACTAGCTTTGAAATAGAGTACAGAAGAAAACAGGATGTTTGGAAGTCAAAACGAAGAATTTTGAGTTCAAAAATACTTTTTCTTGCCGTATATAGTTTGGTGAACACAACATAGCGTGCGCGTTAAAAAAACTTTTCGGATCGGAGTCATATGTGTAATTCTGATGTCACTTGTAGTAAAAGTTACGATTGATTTACTAACTTATTTGCATGCATATATTAACTTAAAATTTTAAGAATTAAATTAAAATAAAATTTGCTATACGTGGGTCCTCATATATGCCCCAAGCCAAGCCTTGGCCTCGACATCCTCATTAACTTGGATAATCAAATCTTTTTTCACCCTTCGCCTTACAGTAATACACAATACTAAATCCGCAACTTCCACTGGCTTGCACCCTCGTCCATCCAATCCAAAAAGGATGTCATTGTTCCAAAATTTGTCGCATTTCTAAGGAAAAAGATGGCACTGTACGTCTCACATACACACCTTTCATTTGTAATATGCATTTTATTTGTTAGGACGAATGATAATTAAAGAAAATTTGAAGCTTTCGATTGCTGCTATCGAACTCTAATTGTGTATTTATGGCCTGATAGACTTGGCAGTTAAGTTCATCAACAGTGCCAAGTCTGACAATTCAAGAATGAGTTAGCTAGTGACAACATTTTTTTATTTTTTTTATTTTTAGATCCGGGTATCCCAAGGTGCTTATTTGGTGGACAATACCGTGGGCTCAGGCCCCCCTTCGGTGGGGCCCTTACCGCATGCAGAGGTTCATAGACAGCCCCAGACTAATCTCTAACCCCAAACCCATGACCACTCAGAATCGGGAATTAAGTTGAATAGTGGGCTTTGTCAAGGTAGCTAGCCCTAAGAGGGAGATAGCATCGAGGAGTTTCGAACTAGAGACTTCATGAGGATTATCCCCTAGAGGCCCTAGACAACATATTTTATTTTGTTCTAACGGTTTACATAGCATCGTACCACATCATTTAATAAAATTTAAATAACGTAACAATATATTCATCGTATAGCAACTAGCTCGTTCAATAAATAAAGTTGAATATTCAAAAGCTTTGTAATAATCAAGCACAATTTAGATTAGGTGACAAATACTAGTGATGATAACTAGTATATATATGTAATGCTTATTTTTGGCGTAATTGCTTTAGCCAAAAACTGTCAAAAAGGTTTTCATTTTATTTATTTTTTGTGTCCTTTATTCCTTTAATTTGTTTCCCCGTCCCAACCGGCAACCAAGCCGGTGAGTCCTCTTTAAATACGCAAAGCGAAGAAGGTCCAACGCCATCGCACTAACTAAAGTTGGACTTTGTATTTAGAAAAATGTAAAACAATGACAAATATGAAGGAATTTTTTTTTATTTTTTTTTTGATGAATAAGTGAATTTTATTAACCAAAAAAACAGAGTACATACAAAAGGTCTAAACCGACCAAACAAACAAGCAACAGACAGAGAACAAAACTCTGTTAACAGCTGGCCTCAAACCGTAAACAAGTGTCACACTAGTAAGCTCCCATCTATATTCCACATCTGACAGATCGCCACATTCTCCATGCTCTTTATGAATTTTCCGTTCCCTGAAATTCTATTCCGAACCTCCCAGAAAATCAACCTTAAAATCTGTTCTTCCGTTTTAGGGTGGCCTTTTGCTTTAATTTCATTTCTTGTGCGGCATATATGATACACAGTAGAGCTCAAGATCACCTTACACAGCACACCCTGCAACTTCTTCGTTCTCCATTTCCTGCAAGCTTCGTCAAGCACACTCTGCCAATCTAGGGGAGGATGTTGATAGAAGCATCGATTCATGCAGGTCTTCCAAATACGAGAGCTAAAACTGCAGGAGAAGAAAAGATGTTCGCGGCTTTCCACTCCATTTCTGCAGAAAAAACACTGTGTGTCTCCTTGATACCCCCAAGTCACAAGCCTTTCTCCCGTTGTAAGCCTATTAAGAACCACCAACCATAAGATAAATGCTTGTTTAGGAATAGCTTGAGGAAACCATACAACAGACCACCAACTAACTTCCGGCTTCCTTTTCCTCATAGATTCCCAAGTATCAACACTCACATAAACTCCTTTCCGAGATAGGGTCCAAATAGGTTTGTCCACATTACCTAAAGGCACATTCGGAAGTTTACTTTGGATATCAACTAGCTCTTCTGATCTAGCCGGCTTCCAGCTCCATCTCCCATTCCGAATAACAGAATTCATCTTTGCCTCCAAACTACTCTGAGAGTCATAGATAATTCTAAACCCATATTTCTCATAGAGTGGCCCAAAAGGATGCCAATTGTCCAACCACAAGTGAATAAGCTTTCCATCTCCCACATCAAACTTAATAAACTCCCTGGCTGTGCTTCTCAAACTCAAAAGCTTCCTCCAACTCCATGAGCAATTCTGAGGTATGCTTAAATTCCAAAAACTCCTCCCTCTCAACAAGTAGGTCCGAACCCAAGCAACCCAAATGGATCCCGAGCAAGCAAACAAATTCCATATATGCCTTAGCATAGACACCCGGTTCCACTCTTCTAAGCATTTCAACCCCAATCCACCCTCCCTCTTAGGATAGCAAACATCCCCCCAAGCTACTTTAGCTTTTGCCGAATTGCCCTCCTTGCCATTCCATAAGAACCTATTAAACATTTGAGTCATGTCTTTTAGTACCCTCTTAGGAAGGATGAACATGCCTGTCCAGTAAACCTGAAGGCTAAATAGAACTGAAGTAAGAAGCTGAAGCCGACCAGCAAAAGACAAGTTTTTTGAAGTCCAAGAACCAATTCGTCTTGAAATCCTTTCTAGAAGCATTCTGCAATCCTCAGCAGAGAGTCTTGACGAAATTAATGGAACACCAAGGTACCTAACTGGAAGCACACCCTCCATCATTTGTAGCTCAGACATCAAATGATCTTTCATCCTTGCAGAAATGCCAGAACAAAAGAAAGAACTCTTAGAAGGATTTGCTTTCAATCCAGAGATCCTTTCAAAATCCAACAAAGCTGCCTTCACAATGCTTATAGAAGAATTACTAGCATCACAGAATAGAAGTAAATCATCTGCAAAACACAAGTGAGTTAACTTCAATCTAGAACATTTGGGATGAAAAAAGAATCCAGATCCAGCTTTAGTATAATCTTCCATGATTTTAGAAAACACCTCCATGGCTATGACAAAAAGATATGGAGAGATAGGATCCCCTTGTCTCAACCCTTTAGCTCCCTTAAAAAAACCCACCAAAGTCCCATTAATAGCAATAGAAAATCGGGGAGAAGTAATGCATTCTCTGATCCAGTTTACAAACTTCACAGGGAAACCAAAACAAGCCAAGCTGTGTAAAATGAACTCCCAATTTATTGAATCATAAGCTTTCATGAGATCAATTTTCATAGTGCATCTAGGCTGCCCACCCTTCCTATGATAGTTCCTAACCAACTCCTGAGCAAGTAAAACATTCTCAGAAATACTCCTACCAGGAACAAATATGAAGGAATTATTTAGACGTGCTTGGTCCGCATGCACCACAGGAAGAAAAAATAGAGTAAAACAAATATTTACAAAATACGTACGTGTCTACTCCTGCGCCGCCCCCACTGTAGAATCAGGCTGTAGGTTTCAGTCTATCCCTGCCATAACGGCACAACCAAGCTACAGGTTTCAGTCCAAATCACAACTAATGTAATTGAAGCTCCGGAGGTCCATTATGTATCTCCATTCAACATCTCTTGCCCATTTTTTCCTTGTCATGTCTTGGAGAAATATATTATCTCGTCATAGCGAGTCGTTTTCTTCGGTTATGTTGACAGGAGAGAAATTGGGGAACATACAAGCATAACAGATCAGTGAAGCTCCAGAGTCCATTTATCTTCCTTCAACAACTTGGCAATCTTTTTCCTTGTCATGTTTCGTAAAAATCTCTTGTCATAGCCAGCTTCACTTCCACTATAAAATCCGCTTAAAACCCAAGTGTTAAGCCTAATGTCGAAGCTGCTACATCTAGTAGTGACACGGTTGCTACCATGCATGGCATGCATGGTAGTGATGTTCCTAAATTTGACATGAGTTCCACACCATACAAAACAGCTGGTATGACAACCAGTCCAAATATCACAGCTGAAGCAAATCACTCAAGCCTCGCACATGCAGCAAATCACTCAAAGCCAGCACAAATCAATTCTGTCAAAGGAATCCCAACGAGACAAATATTCCTTACAAGGCAACTATTGTGTAAACCAGGAAACCAATATTTGCCTTGTCCTCCTTGCCTTAATCACTCAACTACTGTCCAATTCTGCCCAAGATACTCATCAAGTATACATGGCATCAAAGACAAGTCAATAAGGCAAGTATTGCCTTATGCAGCAACCAAACACTGGACGTGCTCATCAAGACTTGACAATGAGAAGCAGCAGCTGTGTCGTGCTCATCAAGCACTGATATTTAGCAGCAGAAGCCGGGATTGCAGATCATCTAAGGAAAGACTAGAGAAGCCGGTTTTCCTTAAGTGACACTTGATTGTATTTGAATTTAAAACTTTCCATTAGTCTATACATATAAATCAGTATATATGTATGTGACTGATGTGAATTTTAATTGTACTCGTAAGTGCACGAATCGTTTGCAATAAAGGGTTTTGCAAGTGCGAGGTCGATCCCACAGGGAATTGTGTTCTTGAAAAACAATTTTGTTTCTAAATTAATTAAATCTTAACCTAGTTCCAAAAATTAATAGATTTTGATAAAAAAAAAAAGAAAAAGAAAACATAAACTAAATAAAGTAAAATAAAAGATACTAAGGTTTTGGAATCCACACCCACCAAATCATAGCAACATATTCTCATGTTCATCAATACACATCCGAAGTTCTCACCATACAAATCTTATGTATGTTTTACTATGCTTAAAAAATCATTAAATCATTCAATGAATCCGTTCTTTGCACAAATCACAAAAGATATCCGGTTTAAACCAAATCATCAAATGTATCCGTAGAACGAAACACAATGAATATCCAACGTTTTGATAAATAAAAACCCAAGCAATCAATTATGTGAAATTATCTCAAATCATCAAATGTATCATTGAATCACAAAAGATATCCAAGAATCATTCCACAAATTGAAAAGAAGTAAAACATTGAAAAAATTAAACCACATAAAATTGGATAGTATAAACTTACATGAAAATATTGTTGCTCTTCAATGGTGAGGCTTCATCCTCAACCTTAGTTGAAAAATTAGCTACACATGACTATGAAAAATAAATTCTAAACTAAAGAAAAACTAAATTAAAAAAGAAGAAGAATATATTTGGTCTCTAACTTCTCACCACCTTTTTCATGAGGCTTAGAGGTCTATTTATAGGGAGAAAACAAATCCTAGAAGCCCTAGAATTTCTAGAAAAATCGGAGGTTAGTCTTCTAGTTTGAGTAGGAAACTCAAAACACAATTCAAGAAGGAAAAGGACTCCAAATTCGTCCAGATTTGCGGCCTTTTATTGCGGGACACTTTTGGCATAGTAGACGCCCGAATTAGGAAAATCCTATTTCATAATAATTTGTAGAAAATTGAGTTAGCTTTCCAAACCCATTTGATTCACCTTAATCGGATATTTGAGCTGAAAGTTATGGTCAAAATACTATGACATGTGCAGAATTTGAATTCTAATCCGATTTTGACTCCAATTAGATAAATTCCGATTTAATCCTCTCCTTGATTTGGTTGAACATACCCACATCCTCTAGGTCTTCTCAAAGTGTGCTTTCTTTCACCTTAAAGCTATTGTTTTCCCTCAATGACCTGCAAAATACTAAAATACCAAAACTAACCAAAAATATTAGAAAATAACAAAACTAAAGGTTTAGTAAATGCAAATTAAGGGGTCCACATATGCAATATTTGACACTCATCAGTGACCAACACTGTAATAAAATTAAGCAATTAGTTCCTCTGCATATCAACTTTTTTATGGTATCAGAGCATCATTAGGCACACGGCAACAAACGATCCAAACACCTTCCCTACCTTTCAATGGCTGCTTCACCTTCAACCCTTGTTGCCATGCCAACTCTCAATGCAGCCTCTGCTCTACCTCCACCAAACCTTACCGTCCATGAAAAATTAGAAGGTCCCAATTACCTTAGCTGGCTCACCCAGTTTTCCCCCATTCTACGTAGCCAAGAAGCTATGGGGATTGTTGATGGAACGGATACATGTCCTTCACAATTTATTGCCGATGTCAATGGCAACCAAATTCCTAATCCGGAATTTACAATCTGGCAGAGAAAGGATCAAACCATCCTTAGCTGGATCAATATCACATTGTCAAGGAAGGTGTTGTCTACCATTTATGGCTTAGACACCTCTAGACAGGTCTGGTCAGCATTGGCCAACCAATTTGCCAATCAATCCAAAACCAGGATTGCTAATCTCAGGAAACAACTTCAGAGCCTTAATCAGGACTCCAAGAACTACACTAACTACATTCAGTCAGCCAAAGAATGTTCAGATCAAGTAGCTGCCATTGGCGAGCCCATTCTTGATGAAGAATTTATTACCTATCTCATCAATGGCATGAGTCCTTTATACAACAGCTTCATCACCACAATCAGCATCATGACCCGAGACAAGCAACTCACATTTGAAGACTTTCAAGATGAATTGCTGAACCATGAAATACTACTTAACCAGCAGCAAGCAAAAAATGTGGATCCTAACACTAGCACCTTTTCCTTGTTCAACCAAAAACAAGGCTCTCGACCATTCCATTCTAGATACCGTGGATACCAAGGACCAAAGTCTAATCATCCTCGCAACTTTGGTTCCCGATTCAATGATGTTGCTCCAACTCCAAGGTATAACGTTGTTCCTCCTCCAACAAGATATTCCACACCAGCAAGATTTCCCTCTCCATACACTCAACCAGTAGAAGACTCCAAGAATCATTTCACCACTGGATCAAGGACCCCTTGTCAAATCTGTGGCAAGACTTCTCACCAAGCCCTCGATTGTTTTCACCGCATGGATTACTCCTTCCAAGGCAGGAGACCTCCTTCTCAACTACAAGCCATGGTAGCACAATCAGCCTATGAAGATCAGGAGTGGTATGCTGACAGTGCAGCCAATGCACACATCACTCCTGATCTTGACAATCTTACCATTCAGCAACCACTACAGACCTTGGATGCCGTTGGTGTTGGAAATGGTTCAACTCTTGCCATAGCTAATTCTGGTTCCACTACCCTTCACTCTCATAAAACTGATTTTCATCTAAAAAATGTGTTGCATTGTCCTAAGGCTGCTGCCAATCTTATTTCCATTCAACAATTTTGTAATGACAATGATTGTTACTTCATCTTAACTGCCACTCATTTTTATATCTTTGATTTACAGACTCACAAGATTCTGCTGCAAGGAAGGAGTGAAAACAACATGTATCCACTCAGGTTTGGGGAGAAGTCTCACAAGGGCAATAAGGCATTCACTGCCATGTTAGGAATAAAAACCTCTTCTCTAGTTTGGCATTTTAGACTAGGACACCCTTCCTATGATGTTGTAACCCGAGTTGTTCAAGAGAATAATTTGCCCCTTTTCTCATTCTGATTTTAATAAAAGTGTTATTTGTTCCTCGTGTCAATTAGGCAAAGGGAAGAAACTCCCATTTCATGCATCCACCCAGATCTCTTCCTCTCCTCTAGAACTAATCCACACTGATCTTTGGACCTCTCCTGTGTTATCTATAAGTGGCTATAAGTACTACATTGCTTTTGTGGATGATTACTCACGATTCACATGGATATATCCACTGAACACCAAGGCAGAGACATTTGAGACCTTTGTTAAATTAAAACTCCTTGTTGAAAATAGCTTCACCACCAAAATTAAACACCTCCAATCTGATGGAGAAGTTGAATTCACCTCTCGGATCTTTCAATCTTTCCTTACCAATCACGGTATAGGCTACAGAAAATCCTGTCCCTATACTCAAAATGGCATAACTGAAAGAAAATTGAGGCACATACTTGAGACCAAGTTAACCCTACTAGCTCATTCTCATCTCTCAAACAAATACTGGCCTGACTCATTCCTCACAGCTGTTCATGTCATCAACAGACTGCCTATTGCCACACTCCATCACTTGTCTCCCTATGAAAAGCTTTACAATCAATCACCAGATTATCAAAGACTCTGGGTGTTCGGCTGCCTATGCTACCCTCTTTTGCGTCCTTATGGCCTGCACAAGCTCGAATATAGATCCAAACCATGTATTTTCTAAGGCTATCAGTATGCAGGTTATAAATGCCTAGATCCTATCACAAGCACAGTATACTTGTCTCGCCACGTTGTCTTTGATGAGACTTCCTTTCCGACTAAGGATCATGCTGCTGCACTCCTACCTTCACAGCTATCTTCTACAAGCGATCTTCCCATTCCTTTACCATTCCTTTACCTTTACTTACTATTATTTCTGCCACATCACCACTGCCAATTGCAGCACCTTGTTCCCTTGATCCTCCATTATCACACTCCTCTACACCATCCCTTAGTCCCATTGTTGAGTTACAGGATCCTCCCATTGCTTCCAGCCTTCATTCTGTGGCAGCACCACTCTCAACTGACCCTATTCTATCACCAAGTGTCCCCATTCCTTCCAACTCTCCTACATCAGACCTTGAGAACATCATGTCCTCGGATCCTCCTAGTGATCCCTCTGTTCTACCTAATGATCCTTCTTCTATCACCTCTCACCTAGCCCCTAGTCCAGCCAATCCTGCTTCTACTCACACTATGGTCACTCGGTCTCAGACTGGTCATCATCAGCCCAAACAATTTCTAGGCTTTCAATCATTTCACACCAAGTATCCCTTGGTTACCTATCTCTCTATTACCCCAAAAATTGAACCTTCCAACTACCGCACGACATCTCCTGATCCTAGGTGGCAGGTTGCTATGAAAGCCGAATTTGAAGCTCATCTATCCAATGGCACTTGGTCTCTTTGTCCTAGACCACACAACCAGCATGTTATTCATAACAAGTGGGTCTATAAAATCAAACGAAAGGCTGATGGTTCAGTGGAAAGATTTAAGGCTTGATTGGTTGCAAAAGGGTTTGAACAGCAATCTGGTATTGATTTCACTGAGACTTTTAGTCCTGTTATTAAGCACTCTACCATCCGACTCATACTTGCTCTGGCTATGTTTAGAAATTGGCCTATCCGACAACTTGACATCTCTAATGCTTTTCTCCATGGTAACTTAACTGAAGAAGTTTACATGGAGCAGCCACTGAGATTCATTGATCAACAGCATCCAGCCTATGTATGCAAGTTGCACAAGGCCATTTATGGCCTCAAACAGGCCCCTCGGGCCTGGTATACCAGACTTTCCAATTTTTTGCTTGAAATTGAATTTACGACTTCTCTTGTGGATACTTCATTGTTCTTTCATATCTTTGGTCATGTTCAGGTGTTCTTACTGATTTATGTGGATGACATTATAGTTACAGGTACTCATCCTCACCTTCTCAGTTCACTTATTCATCGGATGTAGCAAGAGTTTCCAGTGAAGGACTTAGGCCCTTTAAGCTACTTTCTTGGGATCCAAGTCACACGCACCTCTGATAGGCTGCACTTGTGTCAGTCTAAGTATGTGCATGACATTCTTACTCGAACTCACATGACAGGTGCCAAACCTGCTCAGTCCTCTTGTGCTTCTGGTTCCAAGCTATCTCGGTTTGAGGGTGAAGCCCTTGCTGATCCCAGTGACTACAGGAGTCTTGTTGGAGCTTTACAGTACTGTACCCTCACCCCACCAGACCTTGCATACTCAGTAAAACAACTCTGTCATCATCACCATCAACCCACTTCTGCACACTGGTCTGCTGCCAAGAAAGTGTTGCAATATCTCAAGAATACTATTGATCATGGACTGTATTTTTCCAAAGGCACACTTCAACTCAATGCCTTCTGTGACTCTGACTGGGCAGGTCATCCGGATGATCGCCGCTCCACCTCGGGCTATGCTGTCTTTCTCGATGATTGTTTGATTTCTTGAAGTGCCAAGAAACAACCGGTTGTGTCTCATTCCAGCAAGAAAGCTGAATATCGCTCCCTAGCTATTGTCACTGCTGAGCTGTTTTGGATCTGCATGCTTTTCTGTGAACTCTAGGTTCCTCTTCCTACTGCTCCTGTGGTCTGGTGTGACAATGTAAGTGCACTTGCACTGGCTTCCAATCCTGTTTTCCATGCTCGTACGAAGCACATCGAGGTAGACTACCATTTTATCCGAGAAAAGGTTCTTAATCAGGATATCTTGCTCTCCTTTATCTCCACTGCTGATCAGCTTGCAGGTGTTTTTACTAAAGGGATGTCCACTGCCCAGTTCCACTTCTTGAATTCTAAGTTGAAGGTCCTTCCATCCCCTGTCAACTTGAGGGGGGGTGTTAAGCCTAGTGTCCAAGCTGCTACATCTAGTAGTGACACGGTTGCTACCATGCATGGCATGTATGGTAGTGATGTTCTTAAAGATGACACGAGTTCCACACCACACAAAACAGTTGGTATGACAACCAGTCCAAATATCACAGCTGAAGCAAATCACTCAAGCCTCGCACATGCAGCAAATCACTCAAAGCCAGCACAAATCAATTCTGTCAAAGGAATCCCAACGAGACAAATATTCCTTACAAGGCAACTATTGTGTAAACCAGGAAACCAATATTTGCCTTGTCCTCCTTGCCTTAATCACTCAACTACTGTCCAATTCTGCCCAAGATACTCATCAAGTATACATGGCATCAAAGACAAGTCAATAAGGCAAGTATTGCCTTATGCAGCAACCAAACACTGGATGTGCTCATCAAGACTTGACAATGAGAAGCAGCAGCCGTGTCGTGCTCATCAAGCACTGATATTTAGCAGCAGAAGCCGGGATTGCAGATCATCTAAGGAAAGACTAGAGAAGCCGGTTTTCCTTAAGTGACACTTGATTGTATTTGAATTTAAAACTTTCCATTAGTCTATACATGTAAATCAGTATATATGTATGTGACCAACATTGTAATAAAATTAAGCAATTAGTTCCTCTGCATATCAACTCTTTTAATAGCCAGCTTCACTTCCACTATAAAATCCGCTTAAAACCCCAGTGTTATCTCCACGCCTTCTTATTTATTTTTTTTTTTTATATATATATATTTTTTTTATAAACTCTCTCTCTCGTACACAGACATGATGATGCTAATAGAAAGGCCAACCATTCTCCTGCTCTTGGGTTCTGTCAGTACAGTCGTGCATGTTTCAACTGGCCCAATCTTCCACCACCAACTTTACCAACCAATCTACTCTCGTTGCCCTCAATTCTAAAATCACTTCTGGTCCAAACCAAACGGTCTTGGCAGGTAATTGGCCCACAACTACAAAGAGTCACCGCTTTAAACCTTTCCTACATCGGGCTTCAAAGTACAATTTCTCCTCATATTGGTAACCTCTCTTTCCTTATTTATCTTAATCTATGCAACAATAGCTTCTTTGTTTCTTTGCCCCATGAGATCAATCACCTGTGTCGCTTGAGAATATTCAAGTTGTCATACAACCAATTGGAAGGTGGCATCCCTCCAACTTTGGAACATTGTCGGAATCTTTGAGAAATACATCTAAAGAGTAATCGTCTTACGGGTGCAATTCCATCGTCCCTTGGCAATGTTTCGTCGTTAGAGGTCTTGATTTTGCAAACACAACAGTCTCACGGGTCCATTTCCTCTTGTAATCTTTAACATAACTTCTCTAGCTGTAATTGCTCTTATAGGGAATTAATCACATCTCAAGAACTCTTCCGATGAATCTCTGCATCCATTGTCCTGATCTTCAAGGACTTTTTCTTTTAGACAACGAATTAAATGGTCGGTTCCCTTCACAAATGAATTACTGTAGAGAGATAGTAGAGCTATCTCTATCATACAATAAATTTGAGGGGGGTATTCCAAAAGGTTTTGGGAGTTTAGAAAAGCTTGAAGGGCTATATCTTGGAGGTATGGGAATTTAGAAAAGCTTGAAGGGCTATATCTTGGAGGTATGGGAATTTAGAAAAGCTTGAAGGGCTATATCTTGGAGGTAACAGCTTAACTGGTAATATACCTCCTACCATAACTAACTTGTCAAGGTTATCTACATTTGGCATTGGATTTATGGTGGCTTCCAAATCTGAAAATTTTTGCATGTCATTCAAATTATCTCACAGGGGCAATCTCCAAAAACCTTTTCAACATTTCCTCTCTACAAGAAATTGCCTTGGCAAATAATTCCCTATATGGCAATCTTCCATCAGATTATGGATTTTCCTGCCCCAATCTTGAAAATCTACTTTTTGCCTAGAACAAATTTAGTGGTCTCATCCCATTGTATCTTTCAAATTGTTCTAATAACCTTGTCCTAGTAGATTTTGAATCAAGCATACTCTCTCGGCCATTACCAAAAAGTCTTGGAGACTTAAAATACTTTCGATCACTTTATCTATGTGAGAATCAACTAACATAAGAGCATGGAGATCAAGAACTTAATTTCCATTCGTCTTTCTCTAATTGCAGAGTTTTGGAACACCTGGCTATATCCTACAATCCCTTGGATATTAATTACTCTTCTGGATTCTATTGGAAACTTTTCAACCACCCTTCACACCATTACTTTACTTGGAAGCAAAATAAAGGGTCATATTCCTATAAGTATAGGTTTCTTAAAAAACTTGACATGGCTTGGATTGGGAAATAACAATCTAACTGGAAATATACCGTCGACAATTGGAGGATTAGAGAGGTTACAAAGATTGGAACTTGGTGATAATAAAATTAAAGGATTCATTCCAGAAGAGATATGTCAGCTAAAGAACTTGGGTGAGTTATATCTCACAAATAACAAAATCTCTGGATCCATCCCAAATTGCATTTCGAACCTCAATCTTTTGCAAAGGTTAAACCTAAGTTTTAATAGGTTGGAAACACCAATACTATTAAATTTATGGAGCCTTGTGATGTGAATTTTAAATGTACTCGTAGTGCACGAATCGTTTGCAATAAAGGGTTTTGCAAGTGCAAGGTCGATCCCACAAGGAATTGTGTTCTTGAAAACAAATTTATGACTAAATTAATCAAATCCTAACCTAGTTCCAAAAATTAAGAGATTTTGATTTTTGATAAATAATAATAAAAAAAAAAACATAAACTAAATAAAAGAAAAGAAAATGTACTAAGGTTTTGGAATCCACACCCACCAAATCATAGCAACGTATTCTCATGTTCATCAATACACATCCGAAGTTCTCACCATACAACTCTTATGCATGTTCTGCTATGCTTAAAAAAATCATTAAATCATTCAATGAATCCGTTCTTTGCACAAATCACAAAAGATATCCGATTTAAACCAAATCATCAAATGTATCTGTAGAACGAAACACAATGAATATCCAATGTTTTGAAAAATAAAAACCGAAGCAATCAATTATGTGAAATTATCTCAAATCATCAAATGTATCCTTGAATCACAAAAGATATCCAAGAATCATCCCACAAATTGAAAAGAAGTAAAACATAGGAAAAATTAAACCAAATAAAATCGGATAGTATAAACTTACATGAAAATATTGTTGCTCTTCAATGGTGAGGCTTCATCCTCAACCTTAGTTGAAAAATTAGCTACACATGGCTATGAAAAATAAATCTTAAACTAAAGAAAAAACTAAACTAAAAAGAAAAGAATATATTTGGTCTCTAGCTTCTTCCCCTTTTTCTTGAGCCTTAGAGGTCTATTTATAGGGAGAAAACAAATCTTAGAAGCCTTAGAATTCCTAGAAAACTCGGAGGTTAGTCTCCTAGTTTGAGTAGAAGACTCAAAACTCAATCTAAGAAGGAAAAGGACTCAAAATCCATCCAGATTTGCGATCTTTTATTGTAGGACACTTTTGGCATAGCAGACGTCCGAATTAGGAAAATCCTATTTCATAAGGATTTGTATAAAATTGAGTTAGCTTTCCAAAGCCACTTGATTAACCTTAATCGGATACTTGAGCTAAAAGTTATGGCCAAAATACTGTGACATGTGCAGAATCTGAATTCTAATCCGATTTTGACTCCAATTAGAGAAATTCCGATTTAGTCCTCTCCTTGATTTGGTTGAACATACCCACATCCTCTAGGTCTTCTCAAAGTGTGTTTTCTTTTACCTTAAAGCTATTGTTTTCTCTCAATGACCTGCAAAATACTAAAATACCAAACTAACCAAAAACATTAGAAAATAACAAAACTAAAGGTTTAGTAAATGTAAATTAAGGGGTCCACATATGCAAATCTATTGTTTTTGGACCTATCATTGAATTTCCTTGGTGGATATTTGTCTCCAAACATGAAAAAATTACATGCTATTGAACACATAGAGGAACCAAATTATGGGAAATATTTCAAGCATCATCAGAGCTTTTGAAAGCCTAAATTATCTTAATTTGTCAAAAAATGCATTTCAAGGAGATATCCCACACTCTTTTGGAGACTTGAAAGGATTGGATATCATAGATCTCTCTTGCAATGATTTGTCTGGTGCAATCCCTAAGTCTCTTAAGGCACTTTCACAGCTCAAATATTTGAATGTATCATTTAACAAGCTATCCGGAGAGATACCATCTAGTGGGCCTTTTGCAAACTTCATAGCAAAATCATTTTCTGGAAACAAAGTGCTTTGTGGGAATCCAATTTTTGGAGTCCTTCCTTGTCCAAACTCAGGCTCCAAGGGATCAATGGTGAAACAAAGTCTGCTCAAATATTTTCTTCCTACCATTGCTTTGGTCATACTCTGTCTCGCATTCATTTATATGTTGAGAAGACATCGAGAAAGCAACTTGCAGGTTCCAAGTTTATTCAATACATTGCCTGTATTTGAGTATAGAATAATATCATATCTAGAGCTTTGCCAAGGGACAAATAACTTTTGTGAAAGCAACTTGCTTGGAATTGGAGGTTTTGGTTCTATGTACAAAGGAGTACCTTTTGATGGAACAAGTGTTGCTATTAAAGTTCTAAATTTACAATTGTCGAGTGCTTTCAAAACTTTCAATGCAAAATGCAAGGTCTTTCGCACAATCCGACATAAGAATCTTGTTAAGGTCATAAGTATTTGCTCCAACCCCAAGTTCCGAGCTTTAGTACTGCAATGCATGTCGAACGGTAGCCTTGAAAGGTGGTTATACTCTTATAACTACTACTTGAATCTTCTTCAAAGAGTAAACATTATGGTTGATGTTGCATCGGCGTTAGACTATTTCCACAACGGTCTATCAAAATTTGTAGTGCACTGTGATTTGAAACCTACCAATATCCTTCTAAATGAGGACATCGTTTCACAAGTGGGTGACTTTGGCATTGCAAAGATTTTGGTCGAAAACAAGGATGCTACACAAACCACAACTCTTGGTACACTTGGCTAAATTGCTCCAGGTACATGAATTCACCTTTACTTATTTTATTACTGAGTGGCTATCTAATAGCGGCTAACATCATGAACAACAATAGTTGTTAGTTTCAAAAATACCAATGTACATGACAGTTTTCTATAATTTAATTTTATTTTAGCATTAGATTCATATAAATATACACTAGTAATGAATATTACACAGACTATATGACTGCTTAGTAGGCAGATAATTACCTATTTATTCCTCTTATTTATTGATTATTAATTATTACTATTATTATTATTGCGTGTGTGTGTGTGTATATATATATATATATATATCAAAGACAATTATGTTCAGTGCTTATGGCTCACTGTGTTGATATATATGAAGTTATTTAATATATAGGATGTGTGTAATGTATGTTTCAATTTTGGACTTGTAAATGTAACTAGGATTATGGATTGCTTTGTCATTTACGACCACTCGATTACCCATTTTATGGCCACTGGGAATACAAATTAAAATATATTGGAACGATTGCTCTAAAGTTGAGAAGAAAAGCTATCCACATATGATAATCAATTTATGTTTAACTTTTACCACGTAAAGTTATTTTTATTTATGTACATAATTAATACTCTAAAAAAAAAAAAAAAAAAACGAACACTATATACCCTTGTGATGTGTGACACATAAAAATTATTTTAAACATCATAGGTCCCTCATAAAGTAAACTGGGACTCATTAAAGGTTGTTCACAGCATAATTAATTAGAATTTTTCTTTAAGGAGTTTGGTATATATGTCACTATAAAAAAACAGGTGTTTTAAACCGTTTTTTTTGTAGCCGTTTTAAGGCATTAAAACGGCTCAAAACTGTTTGAGACGTTTTTTGTTAGCCGTTTTCCAAACGACTTCACATATCAAGTATTAAAGTCTCAATTTGAGCCGTTTTAATTCAAAATGGCTCTAATTTGAACCGTTTTTATTAAAACGACTCTAACCATTTTAAGCCGTTTTAAAAAAACAGTTCAAACTTATTTGAGTCGTTTTAGTAAAAACGACTCAAATTGATTAGAGTCGTTTTTGACTAAAACGACTCTAACTAATTGGAGCCGTTTTAATGAACTTAAAACGACTCTAAAATTTTTTCAAAAAAAAAAATCATCATTTTTGTTTGAGCCGTTTTAAGGACCCTAAAACAACTCTAAATTTATTTTTTTTTTTAAAAAAAAATATTTATTTTAGAGTTGTTTTAGAGTCTCTAAAACGACTCTAAATAATAATAAAAAATTAAAAATTAAAATAAACAAAAATATCCTGAAAGAACACCCAGTTAAATTTCTGAAACCCATGTCCAAATGCCCAAGTTCCAACCTCCAACAAAGACTGCCGCTTTACTGAGGATTCGATACTTTCAAGACCCCATTTTGTTTTTTTGATGAAATTTACTTGTTTCCTAGGCCAAGCAAGGTTAGGATCCCACATAACAATGATATTATATAAGTCAATCTATCATCTGTCATAGGCTCATAGCAACACGCTCAAGCCCACAAGTATCCGCTTCCTTCTCTCATTCTTGCCAAGAACCACACTAAATTTCAAAGCTTTTTGCAAAAAGCCATCTGGGAAACTTGCGGCTTTCCAGATCAAAGCTCTCTAAGACGAACAGAATGAGAAGCCCAATGTTGAGACAGTTTCCGGTTGGTGACGTGTTGATCAGGGATAGGCTGGGATGAGCTAAGACGGCGGTCCTGCAAAAATAAAGCTGCGTCGGGGGGTTCCGACAACCCCGCTCCGATGCTTAAGTAAGTGTATGGTTCTGAGAATAAATGCACAGAATAATGCTAAAAAGTCAGATTAGCATGTACCTTAGCATTTAAAGGGGTTCTTGTATTTATAGAGGTTGGGGAGCAGTTCAATTAACCTTTTAGTTCGTGCACGAAGCGGTTGGAGGAGACGTGGCCTCGGATGAACGGATATCTCGGGTTCCGCTTGCTTCGGAGGCACCATCGTGCGTCGTGTCCCTTAGATTCCGGGTTTTGCTGAGATGTGTGCAGATGTGGATTTCAACTTACCTTTGGGTCGCCTATACGGGTCAGTTATGACAGCTTGGGCCCAAGAGGCCTTAACGGGCCCGGGTGGATCGAGTCCCTTTAATATTTGGGCCTGGTCGGGTGGATCAAGGTGGGCCTATTTCTCGGGTTGGGCCATACGCCCGAGAAGGTCAATATTTTTCCCCAACAGCTACCCCCTAATTCTCTTACACAAATTTTGTGCTTGAGAGAATTTATGTATAATCAACTGTAATTAAATCGCGTTTTATTTTGAGACTGGGCCGGAGGAACACTACCGAGAACAATAGACTGGTTTTATACCTGTACCGGTGGTATAACTGGGTGTTTTAATTTTATCTGTTGATTCAACCGAGAACCTCTGGGCGCCCTTTTTCAAAAATCCCGCACTTTTTATGGGGTCCCGCGCTTTTCTAATTTTAAATTCTGAATCTTCCTCTCATCGAAATCCGCAAGCTACGGGATTTGCTGACGTACGCCGGCCGTGCCTTAAATGTGATTGGACGCTGGTTCATCTTTTGAGGCACGTTGCAGCTGTCAGGCGTACGACCGGGAGCTCTTCGGCTGCCGGTTTTGAGGTAAGAAATTTGAATGAGACCTTTCGACTGCCGGTCATTGGAAACCGGCCAACCCGGGTCACCCACTAGTATAAATACTCATTCCACGCTCCGCCCATTTCCACATCGAATTTTCTTTAGACTTCCCATCCTCTCTCGACTTCCTCCCGAATCATATTGCACATCATTTCCTCGTTCTCTTATCAAATGTCTAACGCGGAGGAATTCGAAACAGTCGACGTCCCGGAGCCTGAAGAAGAAGACGCCCTATCCGACGATGAGGTGATGCCCGAACTGGGCGACAATCTGGCTCAGGGAGGGAACGTCCTTCGGCCTCTGGTGCCCCTTGATCGTCGAGGGGCTTCGAGGATTCATATTGGGGACGAGTTCCGCCTCCGAAACAACTATGATATTCCTCCGACGGTGCTTCTCCACTTCCAGAACCCAGTCACCCTGGAGATCCAAAGAGGTGACATAGTTATTTACGAGAAGATGCTTACAGCCGGGTTACGACTTCCGTTTCCTGACATAGCCCGGGAGATGGTATTATACCTCGGGGTTTCCCTGAGTCAGATCGCACCGAACGCGTGGAGATACCTTTTCGCGTCTTTCATTTTATGGCGTACAGTGCTGGAAGCCCGGATGACGATTCCCGAGTTCTTCAATATATACAGAGTTAATTATAAAAGGGAAGGGGTTGTTGAGTTCACCGTCCGGGAGAACCCGATCTTCATTTTTCTTTCCCAGAGTTACTCAAACAACCGGGGGTGGAGATCTGAATTCTTTAGGGTCTCGGGTGAATGGGAGTCGGCTACACCTCTGACGGAGAACCAAAGGATGTCCCAGGAGTGGAGACCAATCCAAATCGATCTTAGGGAACCTCCGGCCCTGAATGCAACCGGGAGAAGGAGAGTCGCCACAATGTTAACCTTCTCCCAAACGCCAACCAACGTCTTGAAGATCGATTATGATAATATCGTTACCGATGAGAACATGCGAAAAGTTCTCAAGTATGAAATTCCTACCGGCAAAGTTTGGTACGACCGGAAGGGAAAAACAATGGCGCGGAAATCCGGAAGCGAGGCTGCTCCTACCCGGGCTATGGCTTGCCCCGAGCCAAAAAGGAGCTTTAAGTCGAAAACAGACGCTCCCAAATCGAAGGTCGCGAAGCCGACCATTATTCCGGGAGCAGGTGACTGCGCCCCCACCGTTTCTGTCCATGAAGCCGTTCCTCAAAGCAAGTCAACCGGAAGTTCAGAAAAAAAACTTCCAACTACTTCTGCCCCGACTGCCCCACAAGAATTCGCTACATTTGAGAATGATTTGGGGGAAGCGTCCGGGGGTGAGGTCCACAATGCTTCATCCGTGGATCGCACAAACGGCACCGACAATGCTCCCGTCTCCGTTGTGATTGAAATCGACGACGAACTTGAACAGCCGGAGAAGGAGGTTCCTTCGGTTCAAAATGCAGCCAAACGTAAAGGAAAGGATAAAGTGCAAGGGTCTACAAAGAGGACCCGTTTTGCCTCGGATCCCCGGGAGTACGCGCTTACTCGGGCCACTGAAGCCGAGCTTCTTTTTGGTCGCCCGCGCTTTGTTTTGCCAGCAGTGCCGGTGACCGTGGAGATCCCTGCAAAGCCATCTCTTCCAGACTCCGATACTTTAACCGTGCCATTCACTAGGGAGCCTGTTGACCAGTTACCTACTGTCGAGACCGAGGCTCGTTCGGAGACTGGTGCGGGCTCGATATTAGAGGACCGATTGCTAGTGGAGCCAGAAGCCTCGCTAAGTCCTGGACGTGCCTCAAGGACCCTGGATAACGTAGAAACCGAGACAGCTATCTTATTAGAGCCGATTCAAGAAGGATCAAATCGGACCGAAGCGGTTGTTTCGCCCGAGACGAACAGACTTGGGGAAACCAGCGACTCTCGACCGGGAACGTTGATAGGCTCCTTAAGGGAAGACTTAATGGCCTGTCCCTTGGAGGCTTTGAAGGAGGTACTCCCGGAAGGGTCTTTGCCGGTGCTAGGGACTGGGTCCCAGGAAGAACTCGCAGAGGCTGTACTCTACACCCAACTTCAGGTAAGTTGCCTGCCTAACTTCTGAAACCCATTATCTTCTATTTCTTACACATTTTTTTTTTTTTTTTTAGAGTATAATAAGGACAGTTGCCCTGTGGAGGATCCACCGGGAAGCTTCCGCGAATCAACCTTCTTTGGCGACCCAGGTTACCGAGATGCAGTCCCGAATTCAGGAGCTGGAATTCGACGTGTCTAGGACAGAAGATTTGGAGTCCCAGATCAAGACCTTAAAAAACGACATTCAACTTCGAGATAGAACAATTGAAGCTCGGGACCAAGATCTGGTTCTAGCTCGGAAGCACACAGAGGATACTCGTGTCCAGGCCGTTGAAAATGAGAAGACCCTCGACCGGGTGCTCACTAACCTTACCGAGGCTAACAATCATAAGGCCGCTCTAACTGCCCGGGTGGCCGAGCTGGAGGCGGAGAGGGACTCGCTGGCAACCGAGAAGATAGCCTTTGCGGAGAAGCAAAAGGAAGCTCGTGCTCAGTGCAAGAAACTCCGGAAGAAGATTCACCATTACAAGTCCAAGTCTAAGCGCTTGAAGAAACAGCTCGATTTGGTTCCTTGGCTCCGAGGCCTTAGTTGGGGCCGGGGGTCAAACTGGGGTTTCGAGAGCTTTAGAACTATGCTCCTTCATCCGAAAATTTTCGAAGTCGATCCGGAGACTGTAACTCCCGACCTCATTGAGATGCCAGAGGATGCTACTAATGAACTTCAAACCTTGGGCGTTGAGTTCTTTCCGGACGTGACAGATTGGACCGAGGATGCTCCCAACCCATACCGAGATGATTTGACATCCGGGCCTTCTTTCTCGGACTGCACTCCCGGAAATGAAGAGGTCGTGGAAGTTGAAGCCTGTGATGAAGTTGACTCGCCAGGCAGTCCCAATGTATAAAAAAATGTTTTATTTTTTGATTGTATTTTGAATTGGAACTTTGAATTTTGCCGCCAGGGACAAGAGGTTGGCATATAAATAGAGTTATTATTTTGTATTTATTTTTTAAGAAAGTTATTTTGATTTGAACCGGGTATACCCGAGTTACCCTCAAATGACTTAGACAAATATTGATTTTATCCGTCATAATCGAGGGTTATCGTCGGTAGTTGTGCTCCGAGGCGTTTGCATTCAAACCGAGGAACACAGCCTAGTTAATTTGATTTGAGCTAGATTGATCCCGGGTCACCCCCCAATGACTTGGAGAAATTTTGAATTTGTCAAAGTCACAATTGATGGGTATGACCGGTGGTTGTGTTCTGGGTAGGTTGTGTCTCACAGTTGATTTGATTTCAGCTGGTTTGATCTGGTTTGATTTGAACCGAGACATTCCTTAATGACAACGGACAAATTCGGTGATTTGTCCGAGTCGATATTGAGGATATGACCGGTGCGTGCTCCGGGTCGGTTGTATTTCAAACCGAGGGAGCGACGCTTTGATTTGATTTGGTCTAGTTTGATCTGGTTTGATTTGAACCGAGACATTCCTTTATGACTACGGACAAATTCGGTGATTTGTCCGGGTCGATATTGAGGATATGACCGGTGCGTGCTCCGGGTCGGTTGTATTTCAAACCGAGGGAGCGACGCTTTGATTTGATCTGGTCTGGTTTGATTTGAACTAAGATTCCATGCTTTGAATTGAATTGAGAATAAACATACATTGACGATGCCAAGTCGATAATAACAGTAAACATAGTACAAGCATTTAACATAAAATACTTCTTTAAATGCTCGGCGTTCCAGGCTCTCGGTAGTTCTTTGCCGGTCGTATCAATCAAATGGTATGCCCCTTTGTCATGGCATCGTATAACTTTGTACGGACCTTCCCATTTTGCTCCGAGCTTTCCTTCGATTGGATCTTTGGTGATAGGGCTTACTTTTCTCAAAACCCAATCTCCGAGTTGGAACTTTCGGGGGCTTACTTTTTTGTTGAAGTAACGGGCAGCTCGGTCTTGGTACGCAGCCCATGTTACCTGCGCTTCATCTCTTCTTTCTTGTAGCAAATCCAGATTGAGCTTGATTCCTTCGTCGTTGAGTCCTGGATTGTAATGTGATACTCGGAAGCTGGGTGATCCGACTTCGGTAGGGATAATGGCCTCGAAACCGTAAGTTAGAGAGAAAGGAGTAGCCCCGGTGGGAGTGCGTGTCGTGGTGCGGTAGGCCCAAAGCACCTCGGGTACATATTCGGCCCAAGCTCCTTTCTTTCTGCCGAGCTTCTTCTTGAGTGTTCTGAGAAGAGTCTTGTTTGTAGCTTCCACTTGTCCATTCGCCGGTGGATATATTGGGGTTGAGTAATAATTTCTGATACGGAGTTCGGCACACCATTTTCGAAACGGTTCACAGTCGAACTGTTTTCCGTTGTCGGTAACAAAAGCGTGTGGGATACTGAATCGACATATGATTGAAGTCCAGAGGAATTTTACTACGTTGGCGGTAGTAATAGTGGCGAGTGCCTCGGCTTCAGCCCACTTGGTAAAGTAGTCTACCGCGACGAGAAGGAATTTCCGCCCACCTTTTCCCGGTGGCATAGGCCCGACTATGTCTACCCCCCATTTTGCGAATGGCCATGGCGAAGTGATAGGGCTTAGTTTTTCAGGGGGTTGCTTCATCACCCGGGCAAACCTTTGACATTTGTCGCATTTTCGGACGAGTTTGACTGAATCCTTATTCATTGTTGGCCAGTAGTATCCGGCTCTCATTGCCTTGTGCGCCAACATCCGAGAGCCTGAATGGTTCCCGCAGATCCCTTCGTGTATTTCCTTCAGTATGTACTCCGCCTCGGAACTTTTAAGACATTTCAGAAGTGGCTCGGTATATCCTCTTCGATAAAGTGAACCTCTGATAAGCACGTATCGGGCTGAATGCATTTTTACCTTTCGAGCTCGCAGCTTCTCTTCGGGTAAGGAACCGTTGCGGAGGTACTGGATGACGCCAGTAGCCCACTCGAGCTCATCCGGTTCTTCTTCAATTTCCATCATGTCGAGTTTTGGAAGGATTGACGGCTCGGTCTGTATCTCCACTCCCCGTGTGGATGTTTTGACGACCGGCCCGGTACCAGAACCCATTTTGGAAAGAGCATCTGCTCGAGCGTTATCCTCCCGAGGAACTTTGGTAATGGCTGTTCTGTCAAAGTTAGATTGGCATTTGCGTACCTTATCGAGGTATTGAATCATCTTTTCGCCCTGTGCCTCTGCCAATCCCTGCACATGGCTGACTACCACCTGAGAATCGCTTCTGATCTCTACATTCCTTGCTCCCATCTCCCGAGCTATTGAAAGCCCGGACAAAAGTGCTTCATATTCGGCTTCATTATTGGTGGTCACGAAATCCAGTTTGATTGCATATTGAAAAGTTTCTCCCTCCGGGCTTGCCAACGTGACACCGACTCCCCTCTTCTGGTTGGCTGAGGAACCATCTACATATGCTACCCATGTTTCCTTCTCGGGCAGTTCTTCGCTTTCGGGAGTATTGCTAAACTCTAGTAGAAAATCGGCTAGCGTCTGACCTTTGATAGCAGTACGAGGGTGGAATTCTATATCAAACTGCCCCAGCTCTACCGACCAATTTACCAACCTCCCGGGCAGATCCAGTTTTTGTAATATCTTCTTCAACGGATGCTCGGTTAACACTCGTATTGCATGTGCCTGGAAATATGGCCTTAGTCTTCGGGCCGAGATTATTAAGGTGAAGGCCAGTTTTTCGATCCGAGGATACCTCTCCTCGGCTCCATGGAGTGCCTTGCTGGTGAAATAAACCGGTTTTTGAATGCCTGAGTCCTCTCGGACCAAAGCTGAACTGACTGCCGAGGGTGATACTGCGAGGTAAAGATACAAGATTTCTCCTTCCTCGGGACTGCTCAATAACGGCGGGTTAGTCAGATATTCTTTTAACTTCTTGAAGGCTTCCTCGCACTCACTGCTCCATACGAAGGCTTTTCTCAGAATCTTGAAGAATGGGAGACATTTGTCGGTGGATCGGGAGATGAACTGGTTAAGGGCTGCTATTCTCCCGGTCAGCTGTTGCAGTTGCTTAGTGGTCCGGGGAGGTTGCATGCCGAGGACAACATTCACCTTCTCGGGATTCGCCTCGATTCCTCTTTGTGAAACCATGAATCCCAAGAATTTTCCTGAGGAAACGCCAAAAGCACATTTGGCCGGGTTGAGCTTCATCCTGTGACTCCTTAGTGTCTCGAAAGTTTCCCCCAGGTCGGCTATATGGCTGGAAGCTCGTGTGCTCTTGACAAGCATCAACATAGACTTCCACGTTTCGTCCGATTTGATTTCGAAACATTTTGTTGACGAGCCTCTGGTACGTAGCCCCGGCGTTCTTTAGACCGAACGGCATCATTCTGTAGCAGTAGAGACCTCTGTCGGTAATGAACGACGTTTTTTCTTGGTCGGCTTCATCCATGTGAATTTGGTTGTATCCCGAGAAGGCGTCCATGAATGTTAAAAGTTCATGACCGGATGTAGAGTCTACAAGCAGATCGATCCGAGGCAATGGGAAACTATCCTTGGGACATGCTTTATTGAGATCGGTGAAGTCAACACACATTCTCCACTTCCCGGTGGCTTTCTTGACTAAAACCACGTTGGCCAACCACTCTGGGTAGTTTACTTCTCGGATAAAGCCGGCCCGCAGGAGTTTGTGCACTTCTTCGGCAATGGCCTGGTTCCGTTCCGGTGCGAAAGTCCTTCTTCGTTGTTTAACCGGTCGGTGGCTTGGATCAACCATTAGCTTATGGGCTATTACGGATGGGGGTATTCCAGGCATGTCCTGGTGGCTCCATGCAAATACGTCTTTTTGTTTTTTCTGAGGAATGCTACCAGGGCTTCCTTCATTTCGGAGGGGAGCTGCGCACCTACACGGACCTTCTTCTTCGAGTCACCGAGCTCGAAATCTTCCAATTCCTCGACCGGCTCCCCCACCGGTGATTGCTATTTTTCTTCGTTCTTCTTCTTCTCCCCGAGTCTCACGGCTTCCGGGAGCTTCTTCAAACTTGTATTATAACACTCTCGGGCCATCCTCTGGTCTCCTTTTTCAACACCGACTCCCTCTTCGGTGGGGAATTTCATGCTCAGGTGAGGGGTTGAGGTCACATCCCTAAATTCATTGAGGGCTGTTCTCCCGAGGATGGCGTTGTAAGCCGATGGTCGGTCGATTATCAGGAACCGAACCATTATCGTCCTCTGCCTCGGGTACATTCCTGCTGTGACCGGAAGCTTGATGGACCCGAGTGGGAGTACTTGCTCTCCTGTGAATCCCACAAGCGAATGTCTCGCCGGGATCACCTTACCTCGATCAATTTTCATTTGCTCGAAGGCAGACCTGTACAGGATGTCAGCCGAGCTGCCTGTTTCAACCAAGATGCGGTGTATTTTGTGGTTGGCTATGGCCAGACTCAGGACCAGAGTGTCGGTATGCGGGAGTGATACCCCTGCGTAATCATCATCCGAGAACCCGATCACTTGTACGTCTCGTTTTTGGGATTTTGGAGGTTTCTGCACCGAGTATACCTCGAAATCCCGCAGCTGCCTTGCATAGGCCTTCCGCGCTGAGCTAGATTCTCCGCCTCCTCCGAAACCCCCCGAGATCGTCTGTATCTCCGGAAGGTTTTCCTGTTGTTCTGGTCTGGCTCGGCTCCTACTTCTTTCTCGTGCAGCCCGAGGGTCCGGCCTGCGTTCCGGTTCCCTTCTCCTTTCCTGATTTCTTCCTCGATCATCCCGGGGATTGTTTTGATTCTGATGGAACCGATTCTGATGGGGGCGATTGCCGGGCTCCGGGTCTTGCTGAGTTCTTTGATCTGCAAGGAAGCGGACAAGTTTTCCGTTTTCTATGAAGCGTTCAATCAGAAGTCTCAAAGATATGCAAGCTTCTGTGCGATGACCGGTGGTATCATGAAACGCGCAATACTGGTCGGCGTATTGTGAATGCGGATTTGCGAGCACCGGTCTGGGCTTTCGGTACGTCGGGTCTCGCCTTATCTCCAGGAGAACATCCATAATGGGTGCGTTGAGGGGAGTCCAGTTGTGACCTCTTAGGGACTCCTGATCCCGCTTGGGCCTAGCCTCTTCTTCTGGAACCCGCTTCCGTTCTTTTCGGGGATTCTTCTTTTTTGGATTCCCGGAAGTGGATGGGCGACTTTGCTCAGGTCCCAATAGGGCTCGGAGTGTCTCCTCCTGATTGATGTACTTCTCGGCTTTACTCATAAAGCCATCTAAATTCTGTGGGGGCTTCCTGGCGATGTCAGCCATCAGGGCTCCATCTTTTCGGATTCCTGAAAGAGAGCTCCGTAGATGAAGTCATCGGTTGCTGCTTCGGCTTCAAGTCTAGCCTGGTTGAACCTCATGAAGAAATCTCTGAGAGATTCCTCGGATCCCTGGTGCAATGACATTAAGGATCCCGACGGCTTTCTTCTGACCCTGCCGGCCATGAACTGCGTCAGGAACATCCTACCGAGGTCCTCGAAATGACGAATGGAGTTTGGCGGGAGGCTCCTGAACCAGTCTCGGGCATTGCCCGAGAGGGTCAAAGGGAATGCCCGGCAGGCCACCATCTCGGGCGTTCGATGGAGATCCATGTGGGCTCTGAAATTATCCAGGTGCTCCACGGGATCTTCAAGTCCCGTACAAAATGGGATCTCTGGGACTTTGAACTTCTCGGAAGGCAGATATTTGCTACTTCCTCGGTGAATGGAGAGTTGGTCTTCTGCAAAAGGTTTTCCACCAGGGAAGCTTTCCCCTTATCGTTCCGTTGAATAGCTGCGGTCAGAACATTGCATCTTTGCTCCAACCGGGCAATCATTCGTTGTACCGCCCTTGCTGCCTCGGGTTGAGCAGGGGGAGGATTTCCTGGGACTTCTTCTTCCTTGTTCTGCTCCCCGGAGCCTTCAACCCGGCTGCCTTCCTCACGATTTCCTTGGTCAGTGATAGATCGAGGAGGTTCTGGAACCCGGGCCTGGAGAACAGCATTCATAGTGGCCAAATCCTCGATGCTTTTGGCCATCTGTTCCAATCTTTCATTCAAGCGGGTGAATTGGAGATCGTTGGAGTTTCCTTCGTCTCGGGCATCTCGGTCATCCCGGGGCACTCTGTTGGCTTCTGATCTAGTATTCACCATAACGGATTTTTTTTCAGAAAAACAATACAAGTCGAGTTCCCACAGACGGCGCCAAACTGTTGAGACAGTTTCCGGTTGGTGACTTGTTGATCAGGGATAGGCTGGGATGAGCTAAGACGGCGGTCCTGCAAAAATAAAGCTACGTCGGGGGGTTCCGACAACCCCGCTCCGATGCTTAAGTAAGTGTATGGTTCTGAGAATAAATGCACAGAATAATGCTAAAAAGTCAGATTAGCATGTACCTTAGCATCTGAAGGGGTTCTTGTATTTATAGAGGTTGGGGAGCAGTTCAATTAACCTTTTAGTTCGTGCACGAAGCGGTTGGAGGAGACGTGGCCTCGGATGAACGGATATCTCGGGTTCCGCTTGCTTCGGAGGCACCATCGTGCTTCGTGTCCCTTAGATTCCGGGTTTTGCTGAGATGTGTGCAGATGTGGATTTCAACTTACCTTTGGGTTGCCTATACGGGTCAGTTATGACAGCTTGGGCCCAAGAGGCCTTAACGGGCCCGGGTGGATCGAGTCCCTTTAATATTTGGGCCTGGTCGGGTGGATCAAGGTGGGCCTATTTCTCGGGTTGGGCCATACGCCCGAGAAGGTCAATATTTTTCCCCAACACCCAAAAACTGAGAATAGTAGACATTAGCGCCTTTAATAAAATGGAAAGAACGCTCTAACAAATCTTTCGACTTGATCAATAAGATCCTTCTGCCAGATTTAAGAAGTTCAAGAACACAAGCAAGAAATACACAGTGGACTTGATTGTACAAACCACATATCAAGAAAAACAAATGAAAGAAAGAAGTGGGAGAGGAAAGTTACCAGGAGATATCTGGGTTTGAGAATTTCTCATCGAAATCAACGAACTCGATGAGGAGATATCTCGACGTTGTCGAAATCCGGCGAGATTTGGAGGGGATTTTCCTTCTCCGTCGAAGGAAAATCGGCCCCGATCTTCCATGGTCACCGGTGACCCAAAAAACAAAGCTTCAAAAAAAACAAAAAAAGAAAGAAAGAAAGAAAGAAATTATGCGATCGATCGTGGTACGATCATGTGTGATCGGTCGTGGTACGATCTATGTGATGGAACGTGATACAATCATGTGATGATTGATCGTGATATGATCTATATGATCGATTGTGGTATGATTTATGTGAGACATCTTTTTTGTTTAAACGGCTGCAATTAGAGTCATTTTAATTAAAACAGCTCAAATTAGAGCCGCTTTTGTTAGATCGGCTCAACCTAATTTGAGCGGTTTTAATAAAAACAGCTTGAATTAGAGCCGCTTTTTTAAAAACGGTTCAAAATTAATTAGAGCCGTTTTAATAAAAAGCGGCTCTAATTAGAGTCGTTTTAGTTCAAACGGCTCGAATTAGAGTCACTTTTTAAAAACCGCTCAAAATTAATTAGAGGCGTTTTTTAAAAAATGGCTCTAATTAGAGCCGTTTTTATTAAAGCGGCTCTAACTGGAGCCTTTTTAGTTTAAAACGGCTCAAAATTATTTAGAGTCGTTTTAAAAAAGCGGCTTCAATTAGAGCCGTTTTGTTAAAGTGATTCACAAAAATGGCTCAAAAAGCCGTTTTTTTTGTAGTGTGTATATACATGTACCATTAGATGGTTGCATGTATGGGTGCAATAAATGCATATTTAGATACAAATTTGCATGCATAGATGTAATACATATATATCGTTATATATGTATATACATACATACTTTTTCTTTCTTGCTCGACATATGTGGAAATTGTTATTTTTTTTTAAAAAAAAAAAAATGAGTTGCCAACTTAAAGGCCTTTTGTACAATTGTGCGTGTGGATAGAGGCAATGAATAAATGCGTCACTTCCCAACAGAATGATGGAAGTTGTGGATGATAGTTTATTGAGAACAGAAAACAGAAGAGATGTAACTAGCATGCAAAGTGTTCTTTCATCCATCGTGGAATTAGGCTTAAGGTGTTTTGAGGAGTTGCCAAATGAAAGAGTTGATATCAAAGATGTGCTTGTCAAGCTTAAAAAAATCAAAATGACACTAGCTTTTTTAAAATAGAAATAGGGGTGCCTGATATATTATCTAGGTTTTATAAGAGTTATCCTTTTAATTTCTTAGAGTACTTACAAGTGATATGTTTTATGTTTGTATGACTTTTCATGTTTAAATAAACGGCTTGGAATTTTCTAACAAGCCTTATCTTTTTTCTACTTACGCTTCTCATGGAGATATATAAAATTAATATAATCTCAAACGCCAAAAAAAAAAAATATATATTGCGGTTTATATTGTTTCTCTGCATATATGTCTCTACTCCATTTATGAAAACTATATAAGGAATGACAAAAGGATTTTGGATATATGGGAGAAAATAAAAAATAAAAATAAAAATGGTTTCCCAAAAGCCAAGAGGTAAAGGAGCTTTCTTGTTTGTGCCAAGCCTGTGGAACATGACAGTGAAAGCACATGGTTTAATTAGAGTTTTTCTCCCAATATTCACCATTTAAAAACTTGAAGTTGTTGGCAATCTAAAAAGTTCACGAAATTGTTTATATATATATGCACACAATTTTGTATTGAATATTCACAACAGAAGAAGCTTCTACGTTATATAAAGCTGGATACATGTGAAACACAGAAACGAGCTTTATTTGAACATTCAAAATTAAAGCTATCAATTTTCAAACATAAAAAAGAAAAGTTTGATCTTTTGGTACATGGTACGTATCTCAACAACAAAAGCAAGCATATTATATTAATTAAATAACTTGACTGCATATAAATTCAATTTTCCATCATTATAATAATTCAAAAACTAAAACTAAAGAGTAAAGGAGGAGATCGAGGTTGGATTTCCTTTCTTCGATCAGATAAAATAAAAAGTTGGCTTAGATGAAAGTTTAAATTTTAACAAGTGAGATAATGAAGCTAGCTATATATGCTTTTACTCGAAGCATGTTGTTCAAAATTATGCTTTATTATTAGACTAAGTTTTTAAAATAAATAATAATTTAATATTGAATTAGAGATGACGTTCCAAATTTAAACAAGAAACACATATTCATAAGAATAATGTTTCTTGCACAACTCTAACAACTTTTTTTAAGATCAACCATTAAATATTTATGGCTCATATATTGAAAAACAAATCCAATGATTGGTCATTAAAAAAATTAGTTAGAGTTGTCCAAAAATCATTACTCTATTCATGATCAACGTATATGGATATGTTTGCATACAACTTCTATACAACTTTTATATAAGTCTAACAACTTTTTTTTCAAACTAATTATTCAATCTATTTTCTTACATATGGATCCTACATATCTAATAGTTAATTATTTTTTTAAAAAAGAAAAAAGAAATTGTTGAAGTTATACAAGTTGTAAACGTATTATATCTTTTTTAAGGTTAAATTTATCATATTTAGATAGGGTTTGGAGTATAATCTCCATTTGTTAGTGTTAGAGTTTAGTTATGATCATTCTAGTTTTTTAGTTTAATTGTTATTCTCTTGCTTGTACGATCTATTTAATCTCATTACTCAATGCAGAGTAAGCAAAAATTAATCATCATACTTTTTGTTTGTAAAATGTCTTAAGTTTCCTTGAAGAATGTAAATGTCTAGTGCGTTTTCCACCGGTGTTTTGAAGTTTCCTTCTGTTTCTCCCTCTCTCACGCAGTGCTCGCAAATTTCAGATCATTCCACTGCCTGCTAACAGGGCAAGACCCATGAATCCCCAACCACTTCTCTGCCCACCACGTCGACCTTCAAAAATCTTCCGAGAAAAAAAGGCTGCCCCTTTTGATTTCCTGTAGCTCGGTCTTCATCATGGCTGAAGAGGAGATTTTGCCCTCCCCTGTTTTGTTGTTACTCAAAAACTTGCTTCACGTTTTTCTTGTTTTCTTTGTACACAAAGTCAAAGGCTGCAGCTGGATTAAACTTCTAGCCCCATCCCTTAAAGCAACAAAATTTCCTATTTCCCCTTGTGCCATTTCTTTCTTCTCTACGGCCAAATGAGGGACACGGTTAAAGAAGAAAACAAGGAAGTAGCTAGCTGTAGTCTGTGAACTGCGTGTGAGAGAGAGAGAACTCAAAGAAGGAAACGAAAAAACACCGGTGAGGAAGGCACTAATACGACCACGTTTGAGGCAACAAAGTATCTGAGTACGTATTTAAAAATTATTCACGTAACACAATGAATGGCAGGAAGAATATATTTGAGGAAACTCTGTATCACATTTGATCCTTTAGAACTTGGACTTAAACAAGGTGAAACTACAAAAATAAGATTCCCAAAAAACGAAGAATTGCATCTTCTATACATGACAAGCGACATCCCTGTTGGTGTTTGTTGGGAGTAATTCTACATGTACATTAAATGTTAATCAAGCGTCCATAAAAAATTGATGTGTCATTTAAAATTATCATTGAGCATGTGATTAATCAAATGATAATTTTAAAAACCAGTTTATTTTTTTATGGATGTAAGAAATTACATATGTGACCCTCAGACACATTTAATTCGTTGTAACGGTTGGAATTTAAATAATTATCATAACGGTAATTATTTAATTTGTAACGGTTGGAATTTAAATAATTATCATAACGGTAATTATTTAATATAAAGATTAAATATGATTTATTCCACATTAAGTTATATGAAATCATAACGGTTTAAAACGGTTTTTTATATTAATTTTCTGATTTATTCTTCTTGATAGGAGGAGAATAATCAACCATCTAATTAATAACGAGGGTCCCAAGCCTACCTATATATAAAGAGCCTTGTGTATCCATCTATTGGCACACTTATAGGCACAGGCCAGAAGAACTCTCTAAAATTTTGTCTTTTCAGAATACTTGGTATTGCAGAAAATTTCTTCGTTCTTCGTTCTTCATCAAGCTTGAACAAAATATGGCTGGAGGTATTTATAATTCCGCTGCTTATTTATTTTATACCATTTTATTTTATATATTATGCTTACATGTGGTATCAGAGCTAGCCTCTATGCCAATTTGTTCAGCTTTCAAGTTTTGGTAATTCATCATTGGTTGAATTGTGCAAATTTTCTGTTCATCTATTTGTTGTTAATTTCACGTACTTTTTTGTAGTTTTAATATGTGCATAAAAAGGTTTAAGTAAAGCATGAAAACTTCACCATTTTTATGAACAAAAACACACACTGATTTGTCATGAAATTCTTTGGATAATTGCACACTGTAAGACATGAACATGAAAAATCATGAAAGCTGCTACACTATTAGATATGGATATTTTTTTTATTCATATTTACAGTTTTACCATTGAGAAACCCGCTACTAAAAGGTTTTTCGGGTTAATGAGTTTGGGTATTTGGATAGGGTTTAAAACCCATGCAGTTTTGGGTTATAAAGTAGGTTGGCCCAATGAGGTTATCTGACCCAGCCCAAAAGCCCAACCCATTTATAGTAGCCAATCCAAAAAAAAAAAAAAAAAAAAAACCTTTTGGGTTATTGTGGGGTTTAGAACTTGGGCTCTCTAAAGGATTTAAAACTACTAAGACCATTGGGTCATAAGTTTCATTATGTCTTTATATTGCAATTTTATTTGTCTTATATTTCCATTATTCAGTATTAAAATTATTGCTTATTAATACTTGAACTTAGGAATAGAATTAATTTTTAATTATATTGTTTAAATATAATTGGTTTGATGCCTAGACCTAAAAATAATTAACAATACTATACATGCTGGAGTGTTTACAGTAACATTCAATAATGTAATGTCAAGAAAAGTTTTGGCCAAAGAAAGTCTTGGGATTTAAGTGTGTCTATTGTGACCCCCTTCACTTTCCTGGGAACTCACCTGATTGCACCTTGAAAATTACTGTTTACCCCATTTAGGTATTGATTTGTTATATTCTAGGGACTTTTGTGAGCATCTATACAGTTAATAGATGTTAATGAAGTAGTAATTATTATAATATTTTTGGGAGGGCCACAACATCCCAATTTTATAATAATAATTACATCAAGGTTATACACATGAACTTCATATAGAAAAATTAACATCGATTATGTAATTAATTCATAAATTTAATTGCTAATCCCCACAGGGAAGTTTTTATTTTTATGACTTAATTAGAATAAGATAATAAATTTAATATTAAAAATAAAATTTCTCTTAGGCCCACAGGTACGGAGAATTTTATTTATTAATGTTTAAATTTATTAGTCTTATTAATAAAGGGTAAATTTCATGCGTGATGCAACCTTTGCCCACAGGTAGGTTGAAATTTACTATTTACTATTAAATTAGCATTGATTAATTTAAAATAAAGTTTCATAACATTAAATTTTTTCCTTGAATATTACAGCTATTTCTACTACTGCTATTCTAGAAAGTACTGTTCCAATGCTTAATGGGAACAATTTTTCTGAGTGGAAAGAAAATTTACTTTTCTAGTTGGGGTGCTTAGAACTTGATTTGGCGCTCCGTGAGGACAAACCACCTGCCCTCACGGATACTAGTACGCCATTAGAAGTTACGAAGCATGAGAGGTGGGAGCGATCTAATCGCCTAAGTCTCATGTTTATGAAGTCTCACGTAACTAAGGGCATTAGGGTTTCTATCCCTGAATGCAAAAAGGCAACAGAGTTCATGCGGGCCGTTGAGGAACAATTTGTAAGTTCCGATAAAGCATTGGCAAGCACCTTAATGAAGAAACTCTCAAGTAAAACCTTTCACAGATCCAGAAGTGTGCGAGAGCACATTATGGAAATGAGGGACATGGCAGCTCAACTGAAGTCCCTAGAGGTTGAAATTTCTGATTCTTTCTTAGTTCATTTCATCTTGAACTCACTCCCGACTAAGTACTCTCCTTTTAAGATATCCTCTAACACACATAAGGATAAATGGTCAGTGAATGAACTTCTGACCATGTGTGTTCAGGAGGAGGAAATGCTAAAGCAGGAGAAACCACAGAGTGTTCACTTTGTGGCTACTCATGATAAGGGAAAGAGTAAAAGAGGCAAGAGTGTCCCACATCTTAAGAAATATAACAAGTTGTCAAATAAGAAAATTGACAATAAGGATACTTGTTTCTTCTGCAAGAAAGGGGGGCATATGAAGAAGGATTGCCAAAAGTATAAAAGATGGCTTGAAAAGAAAGGTAATATCATATCTCTAGTATGTCATGAATCTTTTTTGTTGAGGCTCCTTGTAATACATGGTGGATTGATTCTGGTTCTACAATCCATATTGTTAATACAATGCAGGGTTTTCTCAACACAAGGAAACCGGCAAGCAATGAGCAACGGGTCTATTCCGGAAATAAGTTGTTTTCACATGTGGAAGCAGTTGGGACCTTTAGATTAATTTTGAAAACTGGTTATATTTTAGATTTGGAAAATGTGTTTTTTATTCCATGTTTCTCTAGAAACTTAATTTCGATTTCTAAACTGGATGTTATTGGTTTATAAACTCTACCTTTAGTATTTTTAAAGGTGAAAATTTTATCGGTGGTGGAACCAAAATTGATGGTTTATTCAAAATTTATCTAGATCCCGACTTTGAAAACAATCATTTATCATTGCATTCTAGTGTTGGCATAAAGAGGAGCCTCGTGAATGAAAACTCCGCTTTGTTATGGCACAGGAGATTGGGACATATCTCCATAGAGAGAATCAAAAGATTAGTAAATGATGGAGTCTTAAAAACTCTTGATTTTACTGATTTTAGTACTTGTGTGAATTGCATAAAGGGAAAGCAAACCAACAAGACCACTAAAAGGTGCCAGAAGGAGTTCTGAGATTCTTGAAATCATACATACAGATATCTGTGGACCTTTTCCTACTCCCTGCCTAAATGGTCAAAGATATTTTATATCTTTTATTGATGACCAGACACGGTATATGTATCTCTACTTTCTAAATGATAAGGCTGAAGCACTTAATACTTTCAAGACCTATAAGGTAGAAGTAGAGAAACAAAAGGAAAAGAAAATCAAGATCGTAAGATCTGATAGAGGCGGAGAGTACTATGGAAGGTACACAGAAAAGGGACAAATGATAGGTCCATTTGCGCAATTTCTTGAAGAAGAAGGCATTGTTGCTCAATACACAATGCTTGGCACACTCCAACAAAATGGTGTTGCAGAAAGAAGAAATCGCACACTTATGGACATGGTAAGGAGCATGCTCAGTAATTCTGAGTTACCTTTATTTCTATAGAGTGAAGTCTTAAAAACTGCTGTGTATGTATTAAACCGGGTACCATCTAAGGCTGTCCCTAAGACACCCTTTGAATTATGGAATGGATGGAAACCAAGTTTAAATCATTTACACATATGGGGTTGTCCTGCTGAAGTGAGGATTTACAATCCAAATATAAAGAAGTTAGACCCAAGGAAAACCAGCGGTCATTTTATCGGCTATGCAGTCAACTCCAAAGGATTTAGGTTTTATTGTCCTTCTAATAATACTAGAATTGTTGAGTCTATGAATGCAAAATTCTTAGAGGATCTTGAACATAGTGGGAGTGCTTATCTTCAAAGGATTGAATTAGAGGAAGCACAAGAGTTGACTGATGCTCCTTTATCTAAAGGACGTTTGATTATGTTTAAGGAAATCCAAACAGATTGCCTTGAACCACAATCAATTTCAGAACAGTCAACTCATGAGGAACAAGTTCATATTGAACCTACTCAACCCCCTCCACATGAGGAGAAGTAGGATTAAGAAGATCTTCTAGAATAATTAGACCAGCAATCTCTAGTGATTATATTGTATACCTCAAAGAGTCTGATTTTGATGTTGGGCCTAAGGATGATCCAAATTCATTTTCACAAGCCATGAGTGGAGAACACTCCACATTATGGTTAAATGCCATGCAGGAAGAAATGGAATCCATGGCTAAAAATCAAGTCTGGGATCTTGTTGACTTACAAAAGAAAGCTGTAGCCATAGGCTGCAAATGGGTTTACAAAACCAAAAGGGATGCTTCTGGTAATGTTGAACGATATAAAGCTAGACTTGTAGCCAAGGGTTTCACACAAAAGGAAGGTATTGATTATCATGAAACCTTCTCTCCAGTATTCAAGAATGATTCATTTAGGATAATCATGGCATTAGTAGCTCATTTTGATCTAGAGCTACATCAAATGGATGTGAAAACAGTCTTTCTGAATGGGGATCTTGAAGAAGAGGTTTACATGAAACAACCTGAAGGTTTTGATGATAATACTCAGAAAGCTTGCAAACTAAAGAAATCTATTTATGGACTAAAACAAGCCTTCCGTCAATGGTATATTAAATTACACAAAGTTATTACCTCATTTGGTTTTATTGAGAACTAATGTATATACCTTAAGGTCAATGGGAGTAAAGTCATATTTTTAGTCCTATATGTAGATGATTTTACTTGCAAGTAATGATTTAGGTTTGCTGCATGAAACCAAACAGTTTCTTTCTCAAAATTTTGAAATGAAGGATTTGGGTGAAGCCTCTTATGTCATTGGCATAGAGATTCACAGAGACAGAAAACAGAAAATATTAAAACTGTCTCAAAAGGCCTACATTGAAAAAGTTTTGGAAAGATTCAGAATGAAGAACTGTTCGGCTTCTGTAGCACCTATCATTAAAGGAGACAAATTCAGTAATGATCAATGTCCCCGAAATGCATTGGAACAGGAGTAGATGAAGAACATTCCATATGCATCTGCAATTGGCAGTCTATTGTATGCACAAGTTTGCACTAGACATGACATTGCAATGGCAGTTGAAATGTTGGGTCGATATCAAAGTAACCCAGGAATGGAACATTGGAAAGCTGCAAAGAAAGTGTAGCGCCCCAGATTTTAAGTAATTAAATAAATGTCTTAACTTAGAATTTAAGACTGAATAAAATAGACTGACGGAATTATTCAGTAGACTAATTGGCATAATAATATTAATAAATAATATTAATGTGTAATATTCACTGCGTGTAATATTACTGTGCAATATATAATTGGTATATAATTTATGATGTTAAAATATTATTGAGATAATAATATTGACAATGAAACGAACTAGAATCAAAACGGACTTAGTGTATAATTTTAATGAATTATACATAATGGTAAAGACCAATGTAAAATATCTAGAGAGATATTTCTATGAGAGATATTTTATAAGAGATAATTTTATAAAACTTAACTACTAAGTTATGTTCAAAATATCGAGTGATATTTTACTGAGATAATGATTACAAGAAAAATAATATCCTAATTATTCTATAAAATCAAACCACTCTCTCTCTTCAGTGATTCGCAACCGGTTCCTATTTCTTTTCTTCCCTTATTTCTTTTATTCTTCTTTCTTCCTTCTTTGTTTCTTCTCTGTTCTGTTGCCCGAAAACAGAGACAGCGAGAGAGAGTGAGACTGAGATGAGAGATGCGAGAGATTGAGAGACGAGAGAGTGAGAATGGGGGAGAGATGCTGAGAGTTAGAGAGAGAGACCGAGAGACCGGGAGAGAGAGGATCCGCGAGTGGGAGACCCGACGAGGCAGGAGGGAAATCCGACCGCTCAAAGGTCCGGTTCTCGATGGGTGGTGCTGGGTCGTCGCCGGCAGAGCCAAAGCCGACGATCGGCGGAACCCAGGGGTTTGAATCCACAACCCGTTAGCCCAGAAAACCCGCGACCCACAAGCTAAACCCGACGGATCCGGGAGAATCTGTGTGACCCGATCCTTCCGGAGGTCTGATCCTCCATGTCCGACGGTTCCAACGGCGGTTTTCGGTGAGCCGTGACCTGTGTGCAACAACCCAGATGAAGACCCGAAGGCCCGTGACCCAAAACCCGAACCTATGACCCGAAGACCCGAGAGGAAGACCCGGTTCTTCCTGTGCGTTTTCCGGCGGCTTTTCTGGCGGTTCCAGTGGCGATTCGGGCAAGCTAGAAGCTGGATTTCCTGTGGTCATCACCAATTCGAGCAGAGGTCTAATTCTTGGTGGATTTCCGGTGACTTCAGTAGGTTCTTCCTGGTGGATTTTCTGTGAGAATCCTTAATGTGAGTTATTCTATAAATTAGGTTAATTTATTGATTAAATTTGATAATTCATGGTTGACTAATTATTTCCTATTTGTCGTTGGATCGACTGAGCCGTGATTATATGTGTGATATATTTTCTGTGGGTGAATATGAGCTAAGTGTTGTTTTAGCTTGGGTATTTTGATTTATGATTTTCTGTTTTGGGGTGTTGATGGCCGAATGGTTTAGAGTTGTTCTCTATGGTTGTGTTTCGGCTATGCAAGGTATCTAGGGTTTGATGATTTTGGGGGTGTCCTATGGATTGATTAAGGGATTTTATTGTTTGATGATGGGGTGTTATTTTTGAGAGGCTTTATTTGGAGTAGCCGATTGGGTAAATAATTGAGTGGATGATTTTTGAGTGGGTAGTGTTTGGCCGGTTGTTGGACTGTGTAGCCATGGGGATGTGTCAAAGATTGAACCATGATTGTGGGTTTGGTATTTTCTGTGTAGGTTGTTCCTTGAATTGGTATAGGCTGTGCTTGCAATGTATCGGTTTTGGTGAATTATATATGGGGAGATTTTGGTTATGTCCCTTGTGTTAGCCATGTACTTGCGGGTTTAGATTTGGTGTTATTTGGTATGGACGGTATGGTGTTTTGATATGGGTTACGGTGATGCCTAGATATTGTAGGCTGATTTAGGATCGTTATTGGTTTTGGTTCATATCATTAAAGTGCTTTTAGAGTTAATGACCGAAAATATTACAAGGGGGTGCTTTTATGGCTATTAGTCTTGAGAATTGGTGATTAAGCTAGTGTTGGAATATGTTCCTATTTCAAGTATAATATCTCTAGAGTTTAAGTTGATTTGTTTAAACTAGTACATATTATTTAACTTGAGAATCTAGAAATATGATTTACTATATTGAGTGATGTTTTGGATATATGAGTTCTGGGAATTATGCAGAAAAAGGGAGTTAATAAAGATTATATTAATTATGTAGTCTCAATAACTAAATTAAGAACATGTTAAATATATTAGTTTACTTTGGTATGAAAGTGATTATGGAAATTCAGTGTGCTGTTTTACTGTGATTTCTCAAATATATATTGGTTGAAATAATTGTTAGAGTTAATATGTTTTAGAATAGATGTTTTGTTAATTGGTTTGGTGATTGGGTTGATGTTCCCTAGAAATGATTAGGTCTTGTTTGGAGTTTTAGTATTTTTTATGGAAATATGGATTATGGTATTAATGTTTGAAAATTAACATATTGAATTCTAGTCATGATGATTGCTTTTATTTATGTATGTGACTTTGGAGTTCATGTTTAGGCATAAGTTCCTAGAAGTAATGATATTGACCTTGTATGCACATTTATATGTATTTGTTGCAGATGATGAACTGAGACTGCATAAAAGGGCTGTAAGTATAAATTACTTACTGAGGGTAGTACTGGATTTCAATAATGTTGTGTTTATGTTTTATTTTAATTGGATGCGTGTGATTGATCATTACATACATTTAATAATTAACCTATTAATATTGGTTGCTACTGTCTTCCAAAGGTTCAGGATGGGAATAGTGCCTGGAACCGAAAACCCAATAATTCATATTGATTGCTACTGTCTTTCAAAGTGCTAGTGGAGTGACGTGGGACGTACTCTGCTAGGGCGGAAACCATGCTAATAAAATGTAATGTAGAGGGTACGGCCTCGAGATATACGCTGACCGGGGGTACGGCCCTTATATGAGTGGAGTGTCATGACTTTATTAAACTGTTAAACTTTGCATGAAAACTATCACTACATCATTATGTCATATCTCTGTTCCTTAAATAACGCATAAATCATGATGTTGTTGAATGACAGTTAGCTCACTTATGGAACTATGGGATTGTGGCGGTAACCACCTTCTCATAGATGTTTGCGCAGGTTCTGAAGATTATGGATTGGATTAACTGCTAGCTTAAGAGATTTAAAGCTGTGTAGTTAGGATTTCAGTACTTTGTACTCATAAGTGTTTGTACTATTTGCGTGTAACATGTTTAGACATTTACTTGTATTTATTAAGTCCCATGTATGCTTTAGTGTCATATGTGACACATGTTTCTTTGTAAATAGTGTAAAGACTTTTAATGTATTTCTAAAGGATGTCAGTTAAAGCTCTGAATGTGTTGTAAGGGAATTGTCCCTGATGTTTGAAAAAAAAATATATTCGTATTTTCCGCTGCCAGATTTATCATCTCTGAATGGTTAATGACACGTAATTATCCAGATATAATTACTTACGTTTTTGTAAAAAGCGGGTCGTTACAGAAAGTCATGCGGTATTTGCAAGGAACAAAGGACTACGGTTTGACATTCAGACACACTAACCATTTGGAGGTGGTTGGGTATTCAGATTCAGATTTTGCTGGATGTGTAGATAGTAGAAAATCTACTTCAGGGTATATCTTTCTCTTGGCTGGAGGGGCTATATCCTGGAGAAGTAATAAGCAAACTATAGTTGCTACATCTACAATGGAAGCAGAATTTATTGCGTGCTATGAAGCCATTATACAGGCGCTATGGTTAAGAAATTTTGTTGGTGGTCTCAAAATTGTCGATTCTATAGCAAGACCAATCAAAATCTTCTGCGATAATCGTGCTGCCATATTCTTTTCTAAGAATAATAAAAGTAGAAGCAGAAGTAAGCATATCGACATCAAGTATCTTTGTGTGTGAGAGAACATCAAAAGAAATGAAGTGCTCATTGAGCATATCAGTACTGAATTGATGATTGCGGATCCTATGACTAAAGGTTTACCGGTAAAGCTGTTTAAAAGTCATGTGGAGCATATGGGACTCATTGATTCATTTTGTACTTAGTTCTTTCTAATTTGTCTATAGACATCAAGTTATTATTAATAAAGTTTGTGCACATTTGTTACATTATACATGGGGATAAAATTAAAGTTGGACCCGAATAACTTATAGGAAGTTTATTCATAAAGTTTGATTGCCCATATAGTACTCATTTAAGGAATATTTTATATGTAATACATGGAAAGGACGACTTATTATATAAAGTTTTACCGCCATGATTCATGTGTAGTATTCCTTATGTGAGTGGGAGGATTTCATGAATGGTTGGAATAAATAAAGTGATAATCATATTAAAGAACCGGACATCTAGGGAATTATATGTGTTATAAGGGCCAAGTGGGAGAATGTAAGAAATTACTTATGTGACCCTCAGACACATTTAATTCGTTGTAACGGTTGGAATTTAAATAATTATCATAACGGTAATTATTTAATATAAAGATTAAATATGATTTATTCCACATTAAGTTATATGAAATCATAACGGTTTAAAACGGTTTTTTATATTAATTTTCTGATTTATTCTTCTTGATGGGAGGAGAATAATCAGCCATCTAATTAATAACGAGGATCCCTAGCCTACCTATATAAAGAGCCCTGTGTATCTATCTATTGGCACACTTATAGACACAGGCCATAAGAACTCTCTAAAATTTTGTCTTTTCAGAATACTTGGTATTGCAGAAAATTTCTTCGTTCTTCGTTCTTCATCAAGCTTGAACATAATATGGCTGGAGGAATTTATAATTCCGCTGCTTATTTATTTTATAGCATTTTATTTTATATATCATACTTATGATGGACACTTAATATATTATTAGAATTACTCTTTTGTCAGAGATGACTGATTATTGATTAATCTTATTGCCCATATTTAGCTGAAAACAAGAATGCTACACAAACTAGCTAAAACTCTTGGTACACTTGGCTACTTGTGCTACAAGTGGTATGTTTTATGTTCTGTATGACTTTTCATATTTAAATAAATGGCTTGGAATTTTCTAACTTCCTCACGAGTTTCCCCTCTTTTTTTCCTTACGCTTCTCATTAAGATATATAAAATTAATATAATCTCAAACGCCAAAATAAAATCTTGCAGATTATATTGTTTCACTTCGTATATGTCTCTACTCCATTTATGAGAACTATATAAGGATAAACATAAGGATTTTGGAGAAAAAATAAAATAATTAAAAAAAATGGTTTTCCAAAAGGTAATGGAGCTTTCTTGTTTGTGGAACATATGATAGTGAAAGCACATAGTATAATTAGAGTTTTTCTCCCGCTCACCCATTTAAAAACTTGAAGTTGCTGGCAATCTAAAAAGCTTACGAAATTGTTAGCTGATTGTATGTATATATATAACGAACTTTGAACATTCAAAATTAAAGAAGGAGATCATAAAGCTATCAATTTTCAAACATAAAAAAGAAAAGTTTGATCTTTTGGTACATGGTATCTCAAAAAGAAAGGCAATCATATTATATTAATTAAATAACTTAACTGCATATAAATTCAATTTTCCAATAAGTAAACGATCATTATAATAATTCAAAAACTAAAACTAGCGAGTAGAGGAGGAGAGGATGGTTTTCCTTTCTTTAATCAGATAAAATAAAAAAATTGGCTTAAATGAAAGTTTAAACTTTAATCAGTTGGATAATGAAGCTATGCTTTTACCCGATGTCTACTGACGTTCTGGATTCGAACAAAAAATGCATATTCATAATCAACATATACGAATTATTATTGTGCGTCAAATAATATCAAAAGTCTTGATTTCAAAAGATTAGAATGTCTAATATTTTTTTTTTCACTTGGAGAACTAATTGATTGTTGTGGGCACTGGGCAGAGCAAACAGGACATATTTCAAACAAGCGATTTGTTACCGAGTCATCTTATTGGAAATAACAAAAAGATTTTTAAATACTCAAAGTTTGATAAGTGATGATTTTTTAGGGCTGGCAATTTTGACACGACCCGACAACCCGACACGAACCCGACACGAACACGACACGAAATTAGCGGGTTTGGGTCTACCTTAAACGGGTTTGGGTCATAAACGGGTCTACCCGTTTATGACTCGTTTATCTTGCTTTGGCGGGTCGGGTCGTGACCCGCCAGACACGATTAACTTCTTCTCTTTTTTTTTTTTTTTTTTTTTTTTTCTTATTTCTTTTTTGGGTTTTAAAAAAAAAAAAAAAAAGGGAGAATGGCCTCATGGGAAATTGTCAAATTGGGGAGAATGATTTGAAAAGTGAAAAGTTGAAAACAAAAGATTCAAAACTCAAAAGAATCAAAACAGTGAAAACACAAACAAATATATATATATATATATATATATATTCTTAGATTCTTAAATTCTTAAACAATATCACAAGTTTCTTAAACTCTTAGCTTGTTAGTAAGTAGTAACTTAATATATATATTCATAATCACTTACTAATTTTATGTTTATTTTATCTCTTTTTACGTAGAATTTTCTAGCATTTGATGAAGTCGATTCTGATGCAGAAAAGACTCAATTGAAACTTTATTTGGATGAACCCAAGTATTTGGAGAAGAACACGACATTTGACATCCTTTTATTTTGAAAAGGAAATGAATTTCGTTATCCTGAAATAGTTGCCATGGCTCGTGATGTTTTGAGTATTCTTATTTCTACTATTGCTTCAGAATCTACTCTTAGTATTGGTGGACGTGTGATTGATCAATATAGGAGTTCACTCAAGCCTGATATTGTTGAGGCATTGGTTTGCACTAGAAATTGGTTATATGGAGAGCAAGGTAATATAAGTTATTTGCATATTTAATTTCTTCATTTACTTGTATTTTTTCATCTTATTTTAATGAAATTAATTACTTTTATCTTTTGATATAGAACAAACTTCAATGAAGGTGGATAACGAAAAAGATGATGTTTTGACATTGGATAGTAGCAGTTCCTGTGAGATCCCCTATTCTTTCTTTTGTTCTTATATTATTGTTTGTATTTTAGCATGTGAGGCAGAATGGTACAATCTGTTAGATCGATATTGAATTGTAGAAAGTAAATGATGTTAGTTGACATCTTAAACTTTTTCACCTCCCAATGTAATTATTCTGTTTTTTTCCTTTAGGTATTGGAGTTGAATGACAAAGATGGGCATGTCAAACTAACCTGCGTTGGACTCAATCTGATGGACAATGAGCATATGTAGGTCATTCAAGAAATCAAGACTCAAGAGTGGACAATTATAATGCAGTTTGTTGTATTTGTAAATTTGTAATGATGATGTAGTTTTTTTTTTTTTTTTTTTTTTGTTGTTTGATTAGACAATTAAACATATTAAGTGATTTGGTGCTAGCTTACTAGGAGATTAGGAGTAGGAGTTTAGAGATGAATTGCTAAAATTATTATTATTTCATTTAAATACCAACAAAAAACCCCCCAAAATAATATATATATATATATATAATTTTTTTTTTTAAAAAAAAAAAAAAAAAAAAAAAAACTTTATGCTAAACGGGTCAAACGGGTTGTGTCGGGTCGTGTTGACCCGATTCGACCCATTATGTTAAACGGGTCTCACGGGTCGTGTCGAGTGACCCGTGAAATTATCGTGTCGTGTCGTGTCTGGAGCTCCGACCCATTAACATAAACAGGTCGTGTCTGGGTCTAGACTAAACGGGTCACGGGTCTTAACGGGTCGTGTCGGGTGACCCGTTTTGCCAACCCTGTGATTTTTTTTTTGAATATTAACTCAAATAATTAAATTTATATTTTTCTATTGACTATGTGACTCATGTGGTCTCTTGTCGTTGTTTAGGTGAAAGTGAAACTGTTGCTCGTCGCCGTCGGTCAAGAAAGGCGTGCTTTCAGTACACACTCCAATGTACCTTACATCTAGAAGACCCAAGACCATAAAACGAAGACTTTCCTCGGTTCCTTCTTTTCTTTTCTTTTTTATTTATTTTTAAAATCGCTGGACAACAAGATGGTCGGTAAAACATTTCCGATCTTTAAAATTATCTTTTGTCTGATAATTTTTTATTTTTTTTATAAGAATTTTTATTTTTTATTATATAGTGATATATGTTAAGAGTTGTAAAATATTTATGTTTTTACTAGAATTTCATTTTAATCTGGCATTGTAATTATTTTAATTAGTAGCCATTATAATGGGACATAATTTTTTTTTTAAATCGATTTGTAAGAAATTTTTTATAATTTACATATAAAATTAACATGTGTCTATTAGTATGTGAAAAATACATGCTGTTTTAATAGCATGTCATTCTCACATGTTTAAAAGACACATGTCAATCTTATATATATATATTGTAAAAAAATTTCTACAAACCGATTTGTAAAAAAATTCTGTCTATTATAATGTTGCAATTTAAAGTGTGAGAATTCACATAATACTTATCATATTAATTACTAAAATATAAACTATTAAGTACGTGATTTATTAATAAATTAGTATCATGTAGTAGTCTCTCTTAAAAAAAAAAGAAAAAAAAAAAAAGCATCATGTAGTAGTCTACGTGAACGAGATTCTCTACAAAATATGAATTATCAAATGACAATCTTCACAGCCCACGAACAATCTAACCCTTGGTGGTATTTTTTGTTCTCAATTATTAAGGGTATGTTTAAAATTGTGATTTTTTTCGTAGATAAAAAGTGTGATTGTAAATTAAATCGCAGAAAATAAATTGTTTGAAAATTGTGTTTTTAAAAAATTACTATTTAAAAATTCAAAAAATTATTTTTTTAAATCGCAGCCAAATGAGTGTTTTTTTGAAAACGCAGAATTTTAAAGGTTACCATGCGATTTTAAAAGTCAAACTACGATTTTATCAAGTGTTTAACTGCGTTTTTAAAAATTACTTTTTCAAATTGCATATTTTAAAATCAAAATTTTAAAATTGCACTTTATAAAACCGTAAATCCAAACATACGTTAAATCTAAGAATCGGTGGAAAACTTGAAACAAACAAATTACCATAATCAAGTCAACTAATAATGATAATTAGCCAAATATATTGGATTAGAAGGACTTCCGTGAGTTTCAAGTCTCAGGGGGCCCCCATATAAAGAAACACTATACTAATATAATCCGAATTTTGCCATTTCTGTTAATCGCTAATCAGCAAGCAACCCCTTCTTTCTCTCCGTGTACACTGCGTGTGGTCTCCCTCCCAAATTCCCAATGCACGAAAGCAAGCACAAGCACTGATCTCTCGCATCTCCTCAAACAAACCCACAGAAATGCGGGGCTTAGTCCTACTGCTTGCGGCCTTCGCCGCCGTGCTCGTCTCAGTGGTCTACTGCGTCCTCCCACCCACTCTTCTTCCTCTGGAGTGGGCCTTTCCTTTGACTCGACGGGTCGAGCTCGACCGGCTCAGAGCCCGGGACCGAGCCAGGCACGCCCGATTCTTGAGAGGTGCGGTGGGCGGCGTTGTCGACTTCTCCGTCCAAGGCTCCTCCGATCCCTACTTTGTTGGGTACGATTGGTAAATTTACCATTCATTCGTGGGTTTTAATTTTCTGTGCTGCTTAGCGTGCTTGCATTGATAGGATTGTTTTGAATAGGTAAAGTTTTTGGGTCTCTGTTGGTCATTGCTGTTGTTCTTTTTCGCGTTAGTATTTACTATTCACTGTATGTAGTATGTATTCGTTAAGTTTTCTTGTCTTGGATTTTGTGATGCTCCTTTTGGCTCTTGAGAAAATGGAAAAGAGGAAGAGATGACGAGGAATAAGAAAATTAAAGAAAGAATGAGTCTTGCGGGTCTTCTTGGTGTTGATTCTTGAAAATGAGTACATTTTATCATACCTAGCAACCAAACTGAGACTGACTAATTGATATTAACAAAATCTAAAGCTAAGGCTATGTTTGTTTGGACTTAATTGCAATATTTTCTAGAAAATATTTTTTGATATTTGGTACAATAAAAAATGATGGTCAATCGAAATCATTTTCAGTTAGACCGAAAAAAAAAAGTCTCGTTAATTTTTGAAAAATGATTTAAGGTTTCTAAAACTGTAAATGATTTTCTGAATTTAAACTTCTCGTTCTTACATGCACGTTTGTGGGAATTCGCCACCATTGACCATTGGAGTTTGTTGGTAGCCTGAATCTGTAGTCGAAGGTCCCCGAATTTCGAGATCTAGTCGCCGAAATCCGAAGACATTAATCGGATTTCAGTCAGTGTTACCAGAATCTAGCAGTGCCTGGATTTCGACCACTGTTGTCGGAATCTAGCCACTATGCTAGATTCCGGCGATACAAACCGAAATTCGGTGGCACTGGCCAGAATTTGGCCACTATGCCAGATTTCGATAACTGTCGCTGGAATCTGTCCAGTGTCGCCGGATTCTAGCTAGCATCGCTAGAATCTCGTCATTGGTCATTTTTTGCCGCTAGTGATTTTTTTGTACCATGCAGCCAAACACTGAAAAATATTTTTAGAGTTTCATTGAAAATATTTTAGGACGAAAAAATTTTACGTTGAAATAAACATAGCATAAGAAGTAAAGACTAGGGATATGTTGGTTTTCCTTTCTTTAATCAGGCAAAAAAAAAAAAAATGGTCTAGATGAAAGTTTATTGTTTAACAAACGGTAATGAAATTAATATGCTTTTACCCCAGCCGTGCCCTTCACTTTGACACAATGACACGCAAAGAAAACCATAACTTCAATACTAAATTCACTAAAATTGTAAGGAGAAATGGGAAATAATAATAATAATAAAAAAATCCTTATAAGCATTAGGAAAAAAACGTTAAGGCAGAATAATGAAACTAGATTTTCCAGCAGATATGGAGGGCTCAAAAGGCCACATATTGAAAGGCAATGTGGAGAAGCTCAGAGGAGGTGCTTCATGGTTCCAACTTCATACCCGAAATATCTTTCACTTTAAGGCCAAGAAAGATCGAGTTTCAGTTGGATCATCCTACGTGTGGTTCTCACAAAATCTGAAGCAGATCGAGCAGCCTTCAGTGACTACTTGTAATCTGGGTAGCTCAATAAAGCAATCAAAGACATGATAATGACTAGTGTTGAGAACACCATTGACCCAAGAATCCATCTTTTCAACATTAAATTAAGAGCATTGGGTTCTTTCACAAATCATTGTAAAATTCTTTTTCTTCTATAACACAAGTTGGGAATCAAAGCTTTTCATGCAAATATTTTGCATAGAAGTTCTTTTTTTACGTATTGGTTAATGCCTTAGCTCCTTTGTTTCACATTGTAACCGTAAACTGTCTATGATAATTGTTAGAATATTAATCTAGCTAAAAGAATTGGGCTAGTAAGCTGTTTGTCTATCAGTGTAATATTCAACAATGCAGTTGAAACAAATAGTTTAATTTTAGATGTGCTTTTTTGCTGAAGAAGAGAGACCCTTGGGAGGATTATCTGTAAATGACCAGAGGAACTCAATCTTATGAGGCCGAGGTTGTTACTATCTCTTACTTTGATTATATGTTGGAAATGGTGGCTAATATTAAGAAGTAACATTGGTCTCTAGTGTAAAGGCCGCATGGGCGGAGTTTAATTAGAGGTAAAATTAGCCACTCATTCCTATAGACGTAAACATACTGCTGAACCACATGAACTTTTTTGTGTTTTCTTTCTATTTTCTCTTTACTTTTCACTAAATTGCATAGTCTCGACAATCCTAACAGATTATGAGATCATAACAAAAGTGAACAAAAATAGAGATAAAAAAGAGAAGAAACTTGTTGTCCCACCTAAAATTTGACGTCACTGATGATTGTTACGGTTGCTTGCAATAATTTCATCACTTACAATGCAATACTCGTTTGAGATATGTAGGGTTGCTCCAGCTATGAATACTTATAGGACATATTTCAGGTGCTCTCCACGGGGGTTTGTCCTGAAAACTCATTGTATAAAGGAAAATTAAGAAAATGTCAGTAAGTTGGGTTGTGATTTGACATCACTGGTGATTGTTACAGTTGCTTGCAATAATTTCATCACTTACAATGCAATACTTGTTTGAGATATGTAGGGTTGTTCCAGCTATGACTACTTGTAGGACATACTTCTTCATGTGCTCTCCATGGGGGTTTGTCCTGAAAACTCCTTGTATAAAGGAAAATTAAGAAAATGTCGGTAAGTTAGGATGTGAGGACATGTTGACTACATTTCTTTAATTTCCACACCTCAATCCCTAACGATCAATGTATTCACATGTTTCTAACAGTTGGAAATTTCATTTTCATTTTCATTTTCATTTTTAAACACAAATGAATTTTTTTTACTCTGTTGAGAAAATATGCAGAGTATTTGCTGATACAGAAAACTTTTCCTTTTCCAGCATCCAGATTTCATTGAGGTTAAACTTGTTGTAAAGATACAAGTTAGTTTTACATGATCTTGGAGATTTTGTCTGGTCCCAACTATATGTTCTTCTCAAGAAATAACCAACATATATGTCTAACCCTGTCCTTGATAGCAGGAGGTGAGCCAGTTAGTTCAAATTTTTCTCCAATCCACTTATCTTTGCTTTCAACTGGGTCCCTTGTAGGTTGTTCTCCCAGCAAATGCCCAAAGTCTCAATCACTACCAAGTTATTGATGGTGAGTAGAAAGACAGGTCAATGTGATCCTTCAAATGCTAATGTCTCTCACCAATCCCACCTGGATCCCTCTACACTACTCATCTATAATTATATATGTGAAGTCTGAAGATATCCTTTCACAGCCAGATCAAGTCTTCAGATCCTCTGATATCAAATCCTTACTTTCTTCTCCATTTTCAGCTTTCATTTGTGATCTTCACCATCTTTCTGAGCAATAATACAAATAGATAACCCTAAGGGGTTGGCTTGATGGTCGAGAGCCTGAGACGGTAGAGCAATTCTCCCTTCTGATCTCAGATTCGAAACCTGATGGTACTACTTGCTTCTTGGGACCAGCCACTCAGGCATAGCCTGCGATTTAAGGCCCAATGCTTGAAGTGGCGTCAGACATTGGGCCGGAGATTAGTTTGCGGATTCTAGCTGGCCCTCTATGCTCGGTACGTACTACCACTGTTTGTAGGCTAGCCATCCCGAGGTATAATTCGGCTATAGGTGAAACAGAATATCTGATAAAAAAAAAAAAAAAAAAAAATTGAAAAAAAAAAGATAGAAATGGTTATTCGTTTACCTGGTATTACACATGCAAAGCACATTCTCCAGGCCAAGCAGATTTAATAAGTGATGATTAAAACGTTAAGCTATCTGTTACCAAGCCATCTTATTGAAAATAACGAAAGGATATCTAAATACTCAAAAGTTTAATAAGTGATGATTTAATAACTACACATGAAAATATTAATTTAAATAATTAAGTTAACATTCTTCTATTCCATTTGACTGAAGCGGTCTCTGGTCGTTGTTAAGATAACTGTTGCTCGTTGTCGTCGGGCACTCAGTGACGAGTGTACCTGATCTAATCTACAAAAGCCAAGACCATAAAGCTCTCGCTGACTAGACCATGGTCCATGGGTCATTTTTTTTTTGTTAAGTTCAATAGGAAAACAACGTGAAAAGCAAGTGTGGGAGCATAGACTTACTTTGATCGTTGGAAGGACTAACTTTCTTTTTTAAAGTAAAGATCACTTTAACAAAAGTGATCACTTTTAGAACCTTATTCAACATATATACTTCACGTACTCCAAGTGAATCTCCTAGGAAGCCACTAGATTCACCTTCAAATTTGCACACTTTAAGTTATATATAGGGTGCAAACGTCGAATTTTTCTAGAGAATATGGATGTAGAGAGAGAGAGAGAGAGAGAGAGAGAGAGAGACAATTTTTCTCTTTTTTCTGATCGAGTTCATGAACGTAGTTTCTCTCTAATAGAGTTCTAAGAATGGAGATATTAGAGTACAGAGATTTATGGACTCATGATAATATAGTTGTATTAATTCCGATCCGATCCAAATTAGTAGGGACGATTTATCAAATAAACACCTCACCTACTCTTTAATCTCAATTTGTATTATATTTCTACTAACCATGTGGACGAATAATTGAAGAGGCCGGGAGGAGTCAATTCTGGTACGTACTGTACAATTAATTATTAGATCTTGCAAACCATGCAATATATGGTTCACTTCCACTATAAATGCCCCTTAAAACACCAATTCGATCTTATCCTTACGCCTTCTTTTCTGTAAACTTCAGCCCCTCTCTCTCTCTCTCTCTCTCGTGCACAGTCATGGTATTGCTGATAAAAAGGCGCTCCAATATTCTCCTGCTCTTGGGTTTTATGTTAGTGCAGTCATGCATCTTTCAGTTGGTCCAATCTTCTACCAACTTTACCGACCAATCAGCTCTCATTGCCTTCAAATCTAAACTCACTTCCAGTCCAAACCAAACTGTCTTGGCTGGTAACTGGTCCACAACTACAAGCTTCTGCAATTGGATTGGGGTCTCATGTAGCCGACGTAGGCAAAGAGTTACTGCTTTGAAACTTTCCCACATGAGTCTCCAAGGCACCATTTCTCCTCATATTGGTAACCTCTCATTCCTTGTCTCACTTAATCTACGCAACAATAGCTTCGTTGGTTCTCTACCCCATGAGATCAGTCGCCTGCATCGCTTGAGAATACTCCTTCTGGCATTCAACCAATTTGAAGGTACAATCCCTCCAACTTTGAAAAATTGTCGGAATCTTCGACAAATACATCTACAGAATAACCATCTTACAGGCGAAATTCCATCAACCCTCGCCAACATGTCGTTGTTAGAGGTCTTGAATTTGCAATACAACAGTTTCACTGGTCCATTTCCTCTTGTAATCTTTAACATATCATCTTTAGCCGTAATTGCTCTTACAGAAAATCACATCTCAGGAACTCTTCCAATGGATCTCTGCAACCATTGTCCTAAACTTCAAGGGCTTTATCTTTCAGGCAACGAATTCAACGGTCGGCTCCCTTCACAAATGAATTACTGTGGAGAGCTTGTATACTTATCCCTGCCGTATAATAAATTTGATGGGAGTATTCCAGAAGGTTTTGGGAGTTTAGAAAAGCTTGAAGTCCTAGCTCTTGGAGGTAACAGCTTAACCGGTAATATACCTCCTACCATAACTAACTTGTCGAGGTTATCTACATTTGGCATTGAGCGTAACAACATTAAAGGAAGCATTCCGAGATATTTATCGCGGCTTCCAAATCTGAAAATTTTTGGATGTGATTTCAATTATCTCACAGGAGCAATCCCGCAAAACCTTTTCAACATTTCTTCTCTCCAAATATTCTCCTTGGGAAATAATTTCCTTTATGGCAAGCTTCCATCAGATTCTGGATTTTCCTGCCCCAGTCTTGAAAATCTGCAATTGGGTGGCAATAAATTTAGTGGTCCCATCCCATCGTATCTTTCAAATTGTTCCAACCTCGTCGTAATAGATTTTGCTTCAAACATACTCTCTGGGCCAATACCAAAAAGTCTTGGAGACTTAAAATACCTTCGAGCACTTTATCTGAATTTTAATCAACTAACAGGAGAGCCTGGAGATCAAGAGCTTAATTTCCTTTCGTCTTTTTCTAATTGCAGAGTTTTGGAACACCTAGCCATATCCCACAATCCCTTGGATATTACTCTTCAGGATTCCATTGAAAACTTTTCAACCACCCTTCACACTTTTACTTTATATGGAAGCAAAATAAAGGGTCACATTCCTATGAGTATAGGTTCCTTAAAAGGCTTGACCTGGCTTGATCTGGACAATAACAATTTGACTGGAAACATACCATCCACAATTGGGGGATTGGAAAGGTTACAAAGATTGCAACTTGGTGATAACACAATTGAAGGATTCATTCCAGAAGAGATATGTCAGCTAAAGAACTTAGGTGAGTTATATCTCACAAATAACAAAATCTCTGGATCCATCCCAAATTGTATTTCGAACCTCAATCTTTTGCAAAGGCTAAACCTTAGTTTTAATAGGTTGGAAACACCAATACCATTAAATTTATGGAGCCTTGAAAATCTATTATTTTTGGACCTATCATCGAATTTTCTTGGTGGATACTTGTCTCCAAACATGAAAAAATTGCGAGCTATTGAACACATAGATTTATCTCGAAACCAAATTATGGGAAACATTCCAAGCATCATCGGAGCTTTTGAAAGCCTAAATTATCTTAATTTGTCAAAGAACTCATTTCAAGGAGAAATCCCACACTCTTTTGGAGACTTGAAAGGATTGGATATCATAGATCTCTCTTACAATGATCTGTCTGGTGCAATTCCTAAGTCTCTTGAGGCACTTTCACATCTCAAATATTTGAATGTGTCTTTTAACAAGCTATCCGGAAAGATAGCATCTGGTGGGCCTTTTGCAAACTTCACAGCAAAATCATTTTCAGGAAATAAGGCGCTTTGTGGAAATCCAATTTTAGAAGTTCTACCTTGTCCAAACTCAGGCTCTAAAGGATCAAATGTGAAACAAAGTCTGCTCAAATATTTTCTTCTTACCATTGCCTTGGTTTTACTCTGTTTGGCATTGGTTTATATGTTGAGAAGGCATCGAGAAAGTAACTTGCAGGTTCCAAGTTTATTTAATACATTGCCTGTATTTGAGCATAGAATGATATCATATCAAGAGCTTTGCCAAGGGACAAACAACTTTTGTGAAAGTAACTTGCTTGGAACTGGAGGTTTTGGTTCTGTGTACAAAGGTGTGCTTTTTGACGGGACAATTGTTGCTATTAAAGTTCTAGATTTAAAATTGTCAAGTGCTTTCAAAAGTTTCGATGCAGAATGTAAGGTCTTGCGGACAACTCGACATAGGAATCTTCTTAAGGTGATAAGTACTTGCTCCAACCCCGAGTTCAGAGCTTTAGTACTGCAATACATGTCGAATGGTAGCCTTGAAAGGTGGTTATACTCTTATAACTATTGCTTGAATCTTCTTCAAAGAGTAAACATTATGGTTGATGTTGCATTAGCGTTGGACTATCTCCACCACGGTCAATCAGAATCTGTGGTGCACTGTGATTTGAAGCCTACTAATATCCTTCTAGATGAGGACATGGTTGTACACGTGGGTGACTTTGGCATTGCAAAGATTTTGATCGAAAACAAGGATGCTACACAAACCAAAACTCTTGGTACACTTGGCTACATCGCACCAGGTACATGAATTTACCTCTACTTATTTTATTGCTAAGAGGCTATCTAATAGTGGCTAACATCAAGAACAACCATATATAGTTGCTAGTTTCAAGAATATATACCAATGTACATGTCAATTTTCCATAATTCAATTTTATCTAGGCCTTATGTTCATATGTATATGCGTTAACAATAAAAATTACACAAACTATGATTTAGTTGATGGATAATTACCTATTTATTCCTCTTATGCATCGATTGCTAATTATGTTAAGATATGTTAAAAGAAATATTTGTATCAAAGCTAGACAATTACGTTATATGCTGCTTGTTCACTATGTTAATATGAAGTAATTCTAAAATATAACCACGATCATGGTTTGCCTTGTCTTATGCCCACTCCATAAACCCTGAGAATACACAATGTTTTGGAACAGTTGCTCTAAAATTGACAATAAAAGTTTGGTTTTGTTGATCCATCTCCTCGGCCATACCAAATTAAATCAAAGTGAAACAAACACACAAATGTATATGCACGTATGAAGATCTACTTATGTTTGGGTTGAGACTTGAGACAACCTATTTTGACCATGTAAAAGCTATATTTATTTGTGAAAATAATTTCCCAAAACAATTATTCCAAACAAACAAGAGTTAGCACATAACGTATATGGACTTATCAACTGTTGTTCATAACATAACTATAATTATTCTTTAAGGAGTGTAGTTTACATATTTATACACACACACGCACAAATATATATAAAAATAGTTGAATATATGGGTACAATGAATGCATATTTAGATTTATATTTGCATATATGTAATATATATCAATATGTAAGTACGCACTTTTTTTTCTTCTTCTTTTTGGTTGAGATATGTGGACAGCTTCCTTTTTATTTATTTTTTATTTTTACATTACTAACTTAAAAGCCTTTTGCATAATTAATGCGAGCGTTGAATAGAGTATGGTTTGGAAGGAAAAGTGTCGACCAAAGGAGATGTTTATAGCTATGGAATAATTTTGTTGGAGATGATCACGAGGAAGAAACCCACCGACGACATCTTTGAAGGAGAATTAACTTTGAGGCAATGGATAAATGCATCACTTCCTGACAGAATGATGAAAGTTGTGGATGACGGTTTATTAATAACTGAAAATGGAAGAGATGTAACTATCATGCAAAATGTTGTTTCATCCATCATGGAATTAGGCCTAAGGTGCTCAGAAGAGGTACCAGATGAAAGAGTCGACATCAAAGATGTGCTTGTCAAGCTTAAAAAAATTCAATTGACACTTGTTGAAAACAGAACAAGGGGAGCCTGATACTTTATCCTAATTTTATTAAGATTGTCCTTTAATTTCTTAAAGTACTTGCAAGTAGTATGTTTTATGTCCGCATGACTTTTCATTTTTTAAATAAATGGCTTGGAATTTGCTAACATCTTTATCTTGGGCCTCATGGAGATATATAAAATTAATATAATCTCAAACGCCAAAAAAATATTGCAGTTTATTTTGTTTCACTTCATATATGTCTCTACTCCATTTAGGAGAACTATATAAGGAATGACAAAAGGATTTTGGATGGGAGAAAAGAAAATAAAAAATGGTTTCAAAAAAGAACACAAAATACAGAAATAAAGTTGGAGAAATTTTACTTTTTTAACCGTTTGTTTTGTCAGAACTTTTTCAAACCCTTGAAAATAAAGTCCTGCATTTTAGAAAATTAAAATAGAGGATTTCTCAAGCTTTATTCTGGAGAACATTTTCCTAAAAATTAAGTACAACTTGCACTTGGGATATTATGACTGAAGCTCTCTGCGACAGTTGTAATTGTCCAACCACAGGTTGTCCGCTATTTTATAGGTGTGGTATGACTTGTGACGTTTATGTCACTTATTCTTTGTAAAGCCATTATTGTTATGTAAATATTGTATTAATAAGATTCAAACAGATAGATGTTAAATGGCTCTTTGTTGTAATTAATTTGTGATAAATGTATAAGTTGTAATTTCCGCTATTCAGATTTATGTTTTCCGCTGCATAGATAGATATATGTTATACTCTGATTATCAGGTACATGTTATGGGGCATGTGTCATATATTGGCTTTGCGACATATCGTCGTGCCACTGTAAGGACTCGTTTTACATTTTGTAAAGAAAACAAAAAAAGGATCGTCACAACATTTTCCTAAAAATTAAGCACAACTTGCATGCCATGCTTCATTGAGTTCATTCATACTTGCTTTAATTGTGATTTAGACTAAAATTAATGTATCTCCCATCTACACCTTGTCCACTTTTTCCTTGTCATGTTTAGCAAAAATCTCGTCATAGCCAGCTGTTTTCTTGTTTATTTTTCACAGAAGATAAATTTTGAAACACTCGTGACTTTTGAGCATTACCAGAATCTCTTACAAGCAAAATCATAAAAAAGCTTTCTATCCTATTATTTACTAAAAATGAAAAATGAATTTGTCTTGAATTTGTGAATAATGTGGAGTTGCATCCCACATGTGGAGTTATACTATTTATAAATGCATTTTTTTGTTAATATTTCTCTTACGCCACTCTCCTCTCTCTTTCCCTTTTTTTCTTTTCTTTTTTTTTTTTTCATTATTTTCTCACGGTTGCTTGTGCTTATAATTAATTAGTAGTTATTTTTTACTTCTTCACAAACAAAAAAACACTAGTATTCACATTTACAATTTTTTCCAATTTTATTGAGGATATCAGTTTTAATCAAACTTGGTCACTGTAGTATGAACAATCTAAGGATTGCAATCTTTCTATAACAGGGTGCATAATAGTAGTAAACTTTAATGATAGTTAGAAAAATGACCGTTAAAAAAATTATTGCGTTAGAAATTAACGAAACGACCATTGTAAAATATAATCATTAGAAAAATGTCCGTATATATATATATATATATATATATATATATATATAAAGAACGTTTGAAAAAAATACAGTAAAAAAAATACAATGTATTGTAAGGGAAAAGGGAGAGGTTCATCTCCTGCATGTATATAAAGCCAATGTACTGCTGGTTTATTTCATGAAGCAAAATACAACTTTTTTTGCGGAATTTTTCAGTTTGGAGTAATATTTGGCTCATGGCCTGCTTCTTCAATCATGTGATGCATGATCGTTATTTGGTTTTTTGTGATGATTTTTTGGTGATATTATGTTGGTAAATATTGAGAATAGGGTGGTGATTACGCTATTAGATATGAGAGTTTTATTTGGTATTTTTTTGGTAGAGGTGGGTTTTTAATTAAAATGAATAAAATATTCTAAAATTTATTATTCTAATAAAATAGAGAATGAGTTTAGATAAGCTGTTGTAGTAAGGTCTTGACAGGTGGTTAGTTAAGTTAGCAAAAGTGAGTTTTTGTTAGCCATTTTGCATAAAAATTTATATAAATTATTGTGAGTGCTCTTAGACTCCCAATCATTCAAGAGAGAGTAGTCATAAAGACTTGGATCTTCTTCCCTGTTATGTTTGACTCTAATTTTCATATACACTATTCAGAGTCTTCTCCCAGACCTTAGAAGTTTACTTTTGGACATGTTTATGCTATTATTTTTATGCCAAAAAAATACCGAGTTATCCATCACTTTATCCAAGTCTCTCACTATTTACCTTCTCAAATTCTTGAATGAGCCATCACCGTTCCACCCCTTCAGATGTGGTCAAAAAAGCCAATGTTTCACTTGTCCCAATCGGTTCTGGAATTTAATTGGTAATGGATACTGACAATAATTTGATAAGACTTGCTTCAAAAAAAGAATTTTTGACGATACCTTTTCAAGATCTCAATGAGTTAATATGAGAGGAGATGATACACTCACAATTCCCGTCCAATTCTCACACAACCTCCACTCATATGTGTATGGGTTCCATACATGTGGGTCCTACACACATTTGAGTGGAGGTTGTGTGAGAGTTGTAAGACAAGCATTTCCCCAATATGAGAATGGTAAGGGATCTTTTTGGAACACTTATGCTTTTTACATTTAGCCTTTTTTTCAAACACTTTTGACTTAGACATCAGAATTATCTCCTGCCATCTCGCTCCTGCAAGTTTCTTGGTTTAATTTTCTTTCTTTTGCAGATTCCAAAGGCTAAGGATACCTCTTTCAAAGGGTTCACTCATATACCCAAAAGCTGTCTCGATAGATAGAATGCTAGGCACTAGAATAAGGTTCCTTCCGGATCCACAACTTGCTCTCTAATTCCTTGTCACAATGCAAGTTGCTTTCTCATTTACATTGAGAGGAGTGAAATTTCGCGACACGCGTGACTTTAGACTTCCAAGTCACATTGCTGAATTATTTAAGAGCAACTCTTCCTAAAGATCGAAAAAGATGAACTTTTCCACAAATATCAAATACGGGACGCCATTTTCCTAAGTACCTTTATTTCTTGTTTGTCATCATCTCCTTTTGCAGAGTTACTTGGTGCTTAGACTTCCCAATCGCAAAGCCAATTGTTGAAGAGAAATATGCGTGGCTTTTAGACTTCCAAGTTCCAAGTGACATTCGCAATTGTTTAAGAGGGAAAAACCCCACAAATTCAAGCCAATTGTTGAAGAGGAATATGCGTGGCTTTTAGACTTCCAATTAAGTGACATTGTGAATTGTTTAAGAGGAAAAAACACCACAACTTTAAAAGGATATAGATTATCTAGAATTATTTGTGAGAATTTTAGAGATTTTAGGGAGATGATTGTGAGATACCACTTATAGAACCCACCTAATTAACCAAATAAAAATTGAACTGTCTAGTCCTCAAAGGGTAGTTCAATCGACTGGGGACCACGCCTCATAAAGCGGATGTCATTAATTCAAATCCTCTCTTCCCCCTCTTGTGTGAACGTTAAAAAAAAAAAAAAAAAAAAAAAAAAAAAAAAATTGAATTATCCAACTACTTCTCCTGCTAAGTGGTCCCATAAATGACACAATGCCCAAATTCTCTAAATATCATCATTTGCCTTCAATTGCCACTCATGTAGAAGAAGAGTAATTACAGTCTTGTGCGCACACTAAAGCTGGGTGCCACCGACTCACCAAAACACAATGCTTCACTTCCACTATTAAATCCGCTTAACACCCACTCTTATCCCTACGCAACTACGCCTTCTTTTTCACAAACTCCAGCCCTTCTCTCTCTCTCTCTCTCTTGGAACACAATCATGATGATGGTAATAGAAAAGCCCTTCATTCTCCTGCTCTTGGGTTTTGTCTTAATGATGTTGGCTCAATCTTCCACCACCAGCTTTACCGACCTATCAGCTCTCATTACCTTCAATTTGAAAATCAGTTCCCGCCCAAACGCAACTGTCTTGGCTGGTACTGGTCCACAGCTACAAGCTTCTGCAATTGGATTGGGGTCTCATGCAGCAGACGCAGGCAAAGAGTCACCGGCTTGAACCTCCCCTACATGGGGCTCCAAGGCACCATTTCTCCGCATATTGGTAACCTCTCTTTCCTGGTTTATCTTAATCTAAGCAACAATAGCTTTTTTGGTTCTCTGCCCCATGAGATCAATCGCCTACGTCGCTTGAGAATACTCAAGCTATCATCCAACCAATTGGAAGGAAGTATCCCTCCAACTTTGCATAATTGCCAGAAGCTTCGAGAAATACATCTAAGCAATAACTATCTTAGTGGCGCAATTCCATCAACCCTCGCCAACATGTCGACGTTAGAGGTCTTGAATTTGCAATACAACAATCTCACTGGTCTATTTCCTTTTGGCATCTTTAACATATCTTCTCTAACCATAATTTCTCTTAAAGAAAATCAAGTCTCAGGAACTCTTCCAACGGATCTTTGCACCCATTGTCCTAATCTTCGAGGGCTTTATATTTCGCTGAATGAATTCAGTGGTAGACTCCCTTCACAAATGAATGATTGTAGAAAGCTTGTAATTTTATCTCTGGCACACAACAAATTTGATGGGAGTATTCCAAAAGGTTTTGGGAGTTTAGAAAAGCTTAAAAGGCTATTTCTTGGAACTAACAACTTAACCGGTAATATACCTCCTACCATAGGTAACTTGTCGAAGTTATCTTTATTTTTTGTTGAGAATAACAACATTGAAGGAAGCATTCTAAGTGATTTAAGACGTCTTTCAAATCTGGAATATTTGAGCTTTGGTAGAAACAAATTTAGTGGTCCTATCCCATCGTCTCTTTCAAATTGTTCCAACCTCGTCATGGTAGCTTTTGATAGCAACTTTCTCTCTGGACCAATTCCCACAAGTGTTGGACACTTAAAATACCTCCAAGTACTTGCTTTGCAGGGCAATCAGCTAGAGGAGAGCATGATTTCCTTTCCTCTTTATCTACTTGTAGATTTTTGAAATATTTGGACATATCCTTCAATCCCTTGGATATTTCTCTTCCGGATTCTATTGGAAACTTTACAACCACCCTTAACACCATTGTTCTATTGCAAAGCAAAATAAAGGGTCACATTCCTATGAGTATAGGTTTCTTGAAAGGCTTGACATGGCTTCACTTGGTAAATAACAATTTGACTGGAAACATACCATCCACAATTGGGGGATTGGAGAAGTTACAAAGATTGTATCTTAGTGACAATAAAATTGAACGATTCATTCCAGAAGACATGTCAGTTGAAGAACTTAGGCGAGCTATCTCTCTCATATAACCAAATCTCTGGATCCATTCCAAATTGCATTTCAAACCTCAATCTTTTGTAAAGCCTATACATGAGTTCAAATAGGTTGAGATCACCAATACCATTAAATTTATGGAGCCTTGAGAATTTGTTATTTTTGGACCTATCATCGAATTTCATTGGTGGATATTTGTCTCCAAACATGAAAAAATTGGGTACTATTGAATTCATTGATTTGTCTCGGAACCGAATAACTAGAAATATTCCGACAATCATTGGAGATTTTGAAAGCCCAAGTTACCTTGATTTGTCAAGAAACTCATTTCAAGGGGACATTCCACAGTCTTTTGGAGACTTAAAATGATTGGATATGTTAAATATCTCATACAATAATCTCTCTGGTGTGATTCCTAAGTCTCTTGAGACACTTTCATATCTCAAGTATTTGAATTTGTTGTTCAACAAGTTATCTGGAGAGATTCCATCTATTGGGCCGTTTGCAAACTTCACATCTAAATCATTTCTAGGAAACACAACTCTTTGTGGGAATCAAATTTTTGGAGTTCTACCTTGTCCAAGCCGAGGTATCCAAGGATCAAAGGTAAAACAAATACTGCTCAAATATTTTCTTCCTATCATTGCTTCAATTACAATATGTCTAGCATTGATTTATGTGCTTAGAAGACAATGAGAAAGTAAAATACAACTTCCAAGTTTGTTTAATGCATTGTATGTATGGGAGCATAGAATGATATCATATCAAGAGCTTTGCCAAGGGACAAACAACTTTTGTGAAAGCAACTTGCTTGGAGCTGGAGGTTTTGGTTCTGTGTACAAAGGGATGCTATTTGACAGGACAATTGTTGTTGTTAAAGTTCTAAATTTGCAACTGCCAAGTGCTTTCAAAAGTTTTGATGTTGAATGCAAGGTCTTACAGGCAATCCGACATAGAAATCTTGTTAAGGTCATAAGTACATGCTCCAACCACGAGTTTAGAGCTTTAGTACTGCAATACATGCCAAACGGTAGCCTTGAAAGGTGGTTATACTCTTATAACTACTGCTTTGAGTCTTCTTCAAAGAGTAAACATTATGGTTGATGTTGCATTGGCGTTGGACTATCTCCACAACGGTCTATCAGAATTTGTAGTGCACTGTGATTTGAAACCTACCAATATACTTTTAAATGAGGACATGGTTACACACGTGAGTGACTTTGGCATTGCAAAGATTTTGGTTGAAAACAAGGATGCTACACAAACCAAAACTCTTGGTATACTTGGCTACATTGTTCCAGGTATCTACTTATTTTATTACTCAGCGGCTATCTAATGGCAGCTAATATCATGAACCACAATAGTTGTTAGTTTCAAGAATACCAATGTACATGACAATTTTCCATAATTTAATTTTATATTAGCGTTAGATTCATATAAATATACACTAGTAATGAAAATTACATACACTATATGACTGCTTTGTGGGCAGATAATTACATGGCCTACCGGCCTATTTATTCCTCCTATTTATTGATTATTAATTATATATACACATCAAAGACAATTATGTTCTGTGAGATCGCCATCTGTAATGTATGTTTCAATTTTGGACTTGTAAATGTAACTAGCTAGGAATTAGGATTATGGTTTGCTTTGTCATTAACGGCTACTCTGTTACCCATTTTATGGCCACTAAGAATACAAAATGTATTGGAACGATTGCTCTAAAATTGAGAAGAAAAGCTATCCACGTACGTATGATAATTAATCAATTATGTTTAACTTTTACCACGTAAAGTTATTTTTATTTATGTACATAATTACTCAAAAAAAAAAAAAAAAAAAAAAAAAAACGAATACTACGTACCCTTGTGATGTGTGACACAACAATTATTCTAAACAACGTAGGTCCGCTCATAAAGTATATGGAGACTCATTAAACTGATTAATGGTTGTTCATATCTTAATTAGAATTTTTCTTTTAAGGAGTTCCGTGTGTGTGTGTGTATATATATATATATATATGTGTGTGTGTGTACCATTGGATGGTTGCATGTATGGGTGCATGCAATAAATGCAGATTTAGATACAAATTTGCATACATACACAATGAGTGTATTTCGGCTCCCAAAAACGTTGATTAAGGAGATTAATTCTCTGATGAGCAAGTTCTGGTGGAGCTTTAAAGAAAATTTCAACAAGATTTCTTGGATGTCTTGGCAGAAACTTGGATGGAAGAAGGAGATTGGGGGGATGGGTTTTAGAGAGTTGGACAGCTTTAATATGGCAATGCTAGCTAAGCAGGGATGGAGGCTGTTAAAATTTCCAGACTCTCTTGTAGCTCGGGTTTTTAAGGAGAAATACTACCCAAAGTCTAGTTTCTTGCTATCAAGTTTAGGCAATAGACCTTCCTTCGCATGGAGAAGCCTTTGGAATTCCAGAGCTCTGATTGAAGAAGGGATTTTGTGGAAAGTGGGAAATGGATCAAAAGTAAAAATTTGGGAAGATAAATGGATTCCTTCTACGTGTTCTCACAAGATTCAGGATCCGGTTAGGGTTTTATCCAAAGATGCAAAAGTGGCTGAAATCATAAGTTCAGAGTTGAATTGGTGGAACATACCTCTCATTGAGTATATTTTCCCAGCAAGAACGGTGGAGAGGATCTGCAGTATTCCCATTTGTCCTCGTTCCCAGGAGGATCAAATGATATGGTCTGGAACCAAATCGGGCCTTTTCTCTGTTCGAAGTGCATACCATTTGGAGGTTGAGCGTAGGACTCGGAATCGGGGTAGCTCTTCGACTGACCCTTCTTCTGTGTCTCTATGGAAGAGAATCTGGAGCTTGAAAGTGCCAAGGTCAATCATACTGTTTATCTGGAGAGCTTGCAACGAGATTCTTCCCACCAGGTATAATCTGTTCAAACGGAAGATACTTCCTGATTTTTTGTGCCCAATGTGTGGTTTGGAACCTGAGACGAGTGGACATATTTTGTGGGGGTGCGATTCTGCACGGGCAGTTTGGGGAATGTGTGGAGGGTATTTACAGAAGAGCTTGGTGCTTTCAGAAGACTTTTTGAGTATTTTTGAGTACCTGTGTGAGAGGCTCAATAATGAGATGTTAGATTTCTTTGTTGTTGTTGCTTACAAGCTTTGGCTTCGTCGGAATAGAGCTGTTTTTGATAACGTGTTGTTGCCCCCTCTTGTTTGTTGAAAGGCGCTGCTGATATGTTGGATGATTTTCGTCATAGTCAGAATGTAGCTCCTACTCACACAAATGATCGTCTAATTTCTCTTCCTCAGTGGCTGAAACCGAGTAATGGGACAGTGAAGATTAATTGGGATGCGGCGCTGTGCTCTAGGAGTAAAATTATGGGCGTTGGGGTGGTGGCTAGGGACGATACAGGAGCGGTGAAGGCTGCTTTATGTTCCTACTTGCCCTATGTTTCGGATCCTGCTGTGGCGGAATCAATTGGAGCTCGTATGGCTGTAGAACTCGGCAGGGATATGGGGCTCTCTTCTATTGTGCTTGAGGGCGATGCCAAAGAAGTTGTGCGAGGGCTGGGGAATCCAGATGAGTGTAGGGGCAGCATTCACAGTGTGCTTCAGGAGTGTCGGTCACTCTTAGATGGTTTCAGTTCTTGGAGTGTCAGTCATGTGCGCCGTGAGGGAAACAAGGCAGCTCATAAGTTGGCAAAATTGGCTATCTCCTATTATGGCCACCACGTGTGGATGAATGTGTGTCCTAAAGAAATTTGGAACATTGTCTGTAATGATTCTGCTCATTAATGGAAGTATTTCCTCTCAAAAAAAAAAAAAAAAAAAAAAAAGATACAAATTTGCATGCATAGATGTAATACATATCATTGTATATGTATATACATAAATACTTTTTCTTTCTTGCCTGAGATATGTGGATTTTTGTTTTTTTTTTTGTAAAGAAAATGAATTACTAACTCAAACGGCTTTTGTACAATTGTGAGTGTGGATAGAGTATGGTTCTCAAGGAAAAGTCTCCATGAAAGGTGATGTTTATAGCCTACAGTATAACATTGTTGGAGATGATCACAAGGAAGAAACCTACCGACAACATGTTCGTAGGAGAATTGACTATGAGACAATGGATAAATGCATCACTTCCCGACAGAATTATGGAAGTTGTGGATGACGGTTTATTGAGAACAGAAAATGGAAGAGATGTAATAATCAGGCAAAGTGTTCTTTCATCTATCATTGAATTATGCTTAAGGTGTTTTGAAAAGTTGCCAGATGAAAGAGTCGATATCAAAGATGTGCTTGTCAAGCTTAAAAGAATTCGATTGACACTTTCTGAAAACAGAAACAGGAGTGCCTGATATTTTATTTGAGTTTTATTGGAGTTGTCCTTTTAATATCTTAAGAGTACTTACAAGTAAAATGTTTTATGTTTGTATGACTTCCCATGTTTAAATAAATGGCTTGAAATTTTCTAACATCTTCCACTTGAGCCACATCTTTTTTCTCTTTACACTTCTCATGGAGATATATAAAATTAATATAATCTCAAATGCCAAAAAAAATCTTGCAGTTTATATTGTTTCACTTCATGTCTCTATTCCATTTATGAGAACTATATATATTAGGAATGACAAAAGGATTTTGGATATATGGGAGAAAATAAAATTTAAAAAAAAAAAAAAAAAAAACGGTTTCCCAATTAAAAGCTAAAAGGTAATGGAACTTTCTTGTTTGTGCATGTGGAACATGATAGTGAAAGCACATGGTTTAATTAGAGTTTATATATGCACACAATTTCGTATATATTGAATATTCACAACATATGACGCTTCTACGTTATATAAAGCTGGATAAATGCCTGCAGTTAAATATTCATGTGAAACACACAGACAAGCTTTGAACATTCAAAATTAAGGAGATCATAAAGCTATCAATTTTCAATCAGAAAAAAGAAAAGTTTGATCTTTTGGCACATACATGGTATCTCAACAAGAAAAGCAACCTGTTAGCTCAATTCGCTGTCCGAACTGTATCCAATAGTGTCTGGATTGACTCGTCCATTGGTCTCTCGGGAGTTGTAAGTGCTTGAGTTTGATGAGTTTTAGTCAATATAATTATAAAAGGCTATTCCCTTTTTCTTTTTTCTTTTTTTTCTTTTTCTTTTTTTTTTAAAAAAAAAAAAAAGAAAAAAAGAAAAAAAGAAGCAACCATATTATATTAATTAAATAACTTGCTCATATAAATTCAATTTTCCAATAAGTTAACGATCATTATAATAATTGAAAAACTAAAACTAAAGAGTAAAGGAGGAAAGGTTGGTTTTCCTTTCTTTAATCAGATAAAATAAAAAGTTAGTTTAGATGAAAGTTTAAACTTTAACAAGCGGGATGGATAATGAAGTTATGCTTTTACCGGAGTTTGCTGTTAAAAATTATAGTTTCTCATTAACTTAAACTTTTAGAATAAATAATAATTTAATATTAAATTAGAGATGACATTATGAATTCAAATAAGAAATACATACTCATAATAAACGTATAAATATGGATTAGTGTGCGTCAAATGACATTAAAAGTATTGATTTCGTAAGATTAGAATGTCTAATTTTTTTTTTCACCCAGAGAACTAATTGAAAATTGATATTTTTTATTTTATGATTAGAATTTAAAATTATTTGATGGTATATACCATTTCATATTATTTAACTTTTTTTTAAAATGTGTTAACATTAATTTCATGTACACCATTAGATACATTAATTTTAGTGTTAAATACCCTATTGATACCTAAGTTTTACGTGATTTTAAATTTAGTACTTCAGTTTTGTTTTGTATCATAGGTGGTACCTGAATTAAGGGTAAAAACTCATTTGGTACCTCTGTTAGATTTTTCGTCTGAATTTTAACGTTTCGTCACGTGTCAACCGCTGAGGTTGACACGTGGCACTACATAAAAAAAATTAAAAATTAAAAATTGAAATCTTTAAAAAATGATTAAAAATAATAAAATTTTAAAAAAAAAATTAAAAAAAGAAAAAAGAAGAGAAGTGGTTAAGCCACCCCCTTGGCCGGTCTGGCCAGTCTGGGGTGGCCGAACCACCCCCATGGCCCTAGGGGGTGGTTCGGCCAGCCCCCAAGGGCCAAAACCCATCAAAAAAAAAATTGAGGGTTTGCCTTTGGGGGTGGCCGAACCACCCCCGTGGCCCATGGGGGTGCCCGAACCACCCCAAGGGCCAAAACGCATAACTTTTTTTTTCTTTTTTTTTCTACCATGGGGTGGCCGAACCACCCCCTAGACTAGCCAGACCAGCCAAGGGAGTGGCTGGGCCACCGCCTTGGCCAAAATGGGGGTGGCCGGGCACCCCCATGGTGGCCAAGGGGGGTGGCTCAGCCACCCCTGTTCTTTTTTCTTTTTTTTTTTAATTTTAATTTTTAAAATTTTATTATTTTTTATCATTTTTTAAAGATTTCAATTTTTAATTTTTTTTTTTATGTAGTGCCACGTGTCAACCTCAGCGGTTGACACGTGGCGAGACGTTAAAATTTAGACGGAAAATCTAACAGAGGTGCCAAATGGGTTTTTACCCTTAATTTAGGTACCACCTATGATACAAAACAAAATTGAAGTACTAAATTTAAAATCACGTAAAACTCAAATACCAATAGTGTATTTAACCCTTAATTTTAAATCATAATCATAAAATATATAGTATCAATTTTAAATTATAATTATAAAAAAGATACTATCCATTTTATTTAAAATAAAGAAAAATCTATTGCTCCGTTTGTTTCGATATAAAATGATTTTCGTCGTAAAATATTTTGAACGAAATCATTTTAAATAAATAAATGATTTTTCCGAAAATATTTTTCGGCATTTGGTTTGTACGAAAAAAACACCAACGGCGAAAAACGGAATCCGACAACGTCCCGCCGTCGTCGCCTAATTTCAGCAAACTAGATTATGGCCAGATTGCTCGGAATCTAGTCCGCTGAAATCTGGTGACGGCGGCTGAAAGTCTCTGGATTCCGGCAGTGCCACCAGATTTCGATAATCGGATACCAAAATTCGGGACCTTCGATAGTAAATTCGGGCTACCAACAAACTCCAATGCCCAACGGTGGTGGATTCTTATAAACGTGCATGCAATAATGAATTGTTTAAATCCAGAAAATAATTTACGGTCTTAAAAACGGTAAATCGTTTTCCAAAAATTAAATAGGTTTTTTCAGTCAAACTAAAAATAATTTCCATTGACTATTATTTTCACTCCCACCAAAAGCCGAAAAATGCCGAAATCATTTTACATCAAAATAAACGGAGCATACATTTTACTTTCTCAATGTCTTCTCATATATATATATATATATATATATATATAAACCAATGCTAGACATAATATAATTGGAGGAATGTGTTAAGGAAGTAACGTACATTAAGATAAAATAGACATTGTATTAGAGTAGAATTCTATATAATAGGGATTAGATTTTAGTTAATAATAGTTTTGTTATCGGTATTTTAAGGTGAGATATGATATGTTTACAACTTTTATATAACTTTTGTATACCTTTAACAATTTTTTTTTTTAAAACTAATTATTGAATCTCTTTTCTTACATCTGGGTCTTACATAAATAATGGTTAATTTTTTTAAAAAAAAATAAAAATTGTTAAAGTTATACATAAATTATATAGAAAAAAGTGATAAACATATCATATCTCTTTTAAGGTTATATTTATCATATTAGATAGATTTTGGACTATAATCTCCATGTGTTAGTTTTAGGGTTTAGTTATCATTCTAGTTTAATTGTTATTCTCTTGCTTGTACGGTCTATTTAATCTAATTAATGTGATTACCGATCAATAAAGAGTAAGCATAAATTAATCATCAAACTTTGTGTTTGTAAAATGTCTAGCTTCCTTGAACGAATGCATAAATGTTTAGGTTCTAGCAAGACCCAACAGGATCGGACTTTTGCTTGTGTTGTAAAAAACTACCTGTAAAAGGGATCCGGCTTCAGTGCTGTAGTTAAAACTACGTCACAATCTGCTGTAAAAAATTGAAGGCCCAGATTTAACTCAAAGTAAACCATAACATATAAAGTAAAACCTTTAACGCCGTTTAAGGGTAAAAGGAGAATTACGAAGGAAAATAAAATATAAAGCTGTCTGTCCTTCTGTCTCTCCCTCACAACTCACAAGGATTCACAGTCACACACTTTCTATCTCTTCTCTCTCTCTAACCTCAACCTGATCTCCGAAACTCTCCTTCAATCTTTATGGAAATACTCTTGTGTTTTGGATCTGGCTTTAATGCCTGAGCTTCCACCATTGCCACAACTCCCACCCCTTCCAGGACTTCCCTTTCCGCCTATTCCTGGAAAGATTACAAATTCAAAACCTGCTGAACACTTGCAAGATAAAAAGGAAGCCCACCTGGACCTTTTCTTTCCACCACCTCTGCCACCAAATCCTTTTCAGCCACCTCCACTTATCCTGAACCCATTATTCCAGCCACCTCCACTTATCCCCAACCCATTTCAGCCTCCGCCAGCACCATTGATTCCTTTCCCTCCAATACCAGGTTTAACTCCATCACCACCACCCGCCGGAGTAGTCCTCGGACTCCCTTGCGACGTTGTTCACGGGCTGGAACCCTGGGAGAGGGAGGCACTCGCAGGGCCTCGGTCCCGTGCTATCGCAGACATCGAAGCTCCCGCACAGGCCGTACACGCGGCACATGCTGCCCTCCCCAACTCACCGTAGTCCAGTTGCAGACGAGCTCGAACTTCTCCGTTCAAGAAGAATATGGTAGAGAAGACTTGTAAGAAGCGCTGGACAGATTTCTGTAAAGCAACCAAGGGTCCAGATTTAACTAACAAATTTTTAACGAAACGTGGTCGTTTTAGTGCCTTTTCCACTGGTGTTCCGTGTTTTTAAGTTTCCTTCTGTTTATCCCTCTCTCACGCGGTGCTCACAAATTTCAGATCATTCCACTACCTGCAAACAGGGCAAGACCCATGAATCCCCAACCACTTCTCTGCCCAGCACTTCTACGTTCAGAAATCTTCCGAGAAAAAATGGCTGCCCCTTTTGATTTCCTGTAGCTATTTGAAAGAGACCGAAAAAAAAAAAAAAAAATTGCCTCTTGAGCTCGGTCTTCATCATGGCTGAAGAGGAGATTTTGCCCTCCCCTGTTTTGTTGTTACTCAAAAACTTGCTTCACGTTTTTTCTTGTTTTCTTTGTACATAAAGGCTGCAGCTGGATTAAACTTCTAGCTCCATCCCTTAAAGCAACAAAAATTGCCCATTTCCCCCTGTGCCATTTCCTTCTTCTCTCCAGCCAAATGAGGGATACGGTTAAAGAAGAAAATAAGGAAGTGTTCCGCAACTCTTATACAATTTTTGTACAACTCTAATTAATTTTTTGAATTTATTTTTTGCATGTGGACTCTAAATATTTAATAATTGATCTTAGAAAAATGTTGTTAGAGTTGTACAAAAGTTGTGTAAGAATTATACAAGAAATATTATTTTAATTTCAAACGCCAAAATAAGATCTTGCAGATTATATTGTTTCACTTTGTATATGTCTCTACTCCATTTATGAGAACAAAAGGATTTTGTATGAGAAAAAAAAATGGTTTCCAAAAGGTAATGGAGCTTTCTTGTTTGTGGAACATGATAGTGAAAGCACATGGTTTAATTAGGGTTTTTCTCCTGCTCACCAATTTAAAAACTTGAAGTTGTTGGCAATCTAAGAAGCTTACGAAATTGTTTAGCTGATTCGAAGCTTGTATCGGCTTTGAATCTTGTATCTATTCCAGCTTTGCTTCAATAATATCAAGTAAGAATGTTTATCGGCTCATCTCTATCTTTACTATATGATTCTCCTTCATTATATGTTCATGTTTTTGAATTATTTTATTAGAATTATTTTATCAGTGTTTTAAATCCAGTTTTAATATTTTAAATTTGCATTAACTCTCTTCACTATTTATCTGTCATTCTCAATATTATTACCTGGGTTGGTTTATGGTATCAGAGCTAAGGGTGAGTGGAGAGAGGGTTCAGTGTTTGCAATAATACTCCGAGTTCTAGGTAGTCAATCCGAACTGCTAGCGTTGGCTTAGCATGAATCCATTGGTCAGCCTGTTGTTGCCAAGAGAATGTTTAGGGTGGTCTCGGCAGTGGTCCAGTTAGAGTTTAAAACTGATTATTGAAAACTTAGAGTTTTAAAGCTTGCAATGAATTCGTTCTTTATGAGCTCTTCCTCTAGATCTCATATGCCTTCTTCTTCTGATAATAGTGACAATGTCATAAATAATAAAGAAATTAGTATTATGGATCAAGATCGAAATCTTCAAGAATAGAGTTTACCTATGGTCCATACAAGAAATATTTATAAACAATCAACTTTTTCAAATTTATCTTTTTTATCAGCCTATACTATCAAAACTGTGGAACAAATAGTATCTTTGAATAAGGAATATGAAACTATTAAATTATTTTCAAAAGATAGTATTGAAAAGCATAAGCAAAAATATTCTTTTATACATATAGGATTAGTCTAAGTAGCAATTAAACCTTTAACAAGACAAGGATTAAATAAAAGTGTCTTATTATGTTTATGAGATGGTAGACATTTAAGATTTAAAGATTCATTATTAGGATCAATAGAATCATCTTTATATGAAGGTCCCTGTATATTTTAATTGTCATCCAAATTTTTCATTATCACTATTTGATCCTACTATTTTACATGCCTTAGAATTAAATGTTAAAATTGATGATTATAGTATGATGAAAGGTGCACTGCCCTTAAATATTGTATATAGAATCTATTATAAGCTTATGAAGACAACATTAGAACCTCAGGCATTGTTAGAAAGTCCAAAAGGACAAACTTTATTATTACAATGTAACACACAAAATTCTACAATTTGTATACCAAAACAAATCTGTTGGGATGATATAGTCTTACCAAATAAGTGGACTTTAGAAAACTTAGTTCCCTTACCAAAAGTAGAGAATAATGTAACAGATTTGGATTATGTTACCCAAGCAAAAGATGGTACTATAGGATTAAATTTCCAACCTTATAGAAAATCATGCTCAAGAGCTTCTGGCTCAAGAGTTTCCACTTCATATAATTAAATGATAAATAAGCCTGTTTAACCTCCTAGATATAGTTTAAGTAAATTAGAAACTAATCTCCAAGGTATTAATAAGGGAAGATTTATAGACACTCCTTTTTATTTTGTAGCCTCAACAACTAGTAATAATGAAATGAATAATCTTCTTAGAAATTATACTGATATAAATAAAATTTATAATGACATAAATAATCCAAATTCTCCAACTCAATCACAAATGGAAGATTCACAAATCATGATGATAACTAGGGGATATGAAATAAATAAAGAAAAATTACGAAAAGATTTTATGTCTCCTGAATATGAACATAAGAGAACATGATTTTTTTAATACATTTTCACAAATATAGCAAAATCATATAAGAACTAAATGGTATAGTCAAATGAATGAGCTAAGAACAGATATATATTTCTTCCCTTGGTTTGAACATAATTATGGAAAAATAAACACTAGAGAAGTTGATACCATCAGTAGAGCTAAAAATAGCTGGATAAAACTACAAAATAATGAAATTATTCATGAAGAATACACTCCTTATGAATCCATAACCATTTCACACAGAGGATCGCAAATAGTTGCTTCTCCTCTTAAAAACACAAGTCTTAGTGATGATAATAAAAATATGGATAATATTATACAGCAGAATAATTTTACTAATACATATATAAAAGTTCTTGGCGAAAAATTAGAAAGAATTGAAAATCAAATAAATCCATTAACAATTAAAGATCAAGAAAAAGAAACTAAAAGACCTTTATTTATACCATATGAAACCCCTCCAAATTTACAATTTTCTTTAAAAAATGATAATACAGAATTATTAGAAGAAATTTCTAAAAGATTAGATACTTTAAAAATAAATAATCATGAGATTAAAATCATGCATCAACTTCAAATCATAATAAAGAGATTTTGACCATAAAAAAATCACATGAAGAAACAGATACAGAAGTAGATACAGAGTCCTACATAGATAAATTACAGTCTCAATTTAGAAATTTAGATCTAAATAGAATGACATCAGGAAATAGAAATGATCAAGGAAGAATGCCTAGGAATAATTATAAAGGAAAATATGCAACGCATACTTCTATAACTTGTAATTGGTATCCTAAACCCACACCCCCAGATATACAATTTGAAGAGAGAGAATTAGGAATAAGAGCTGCTTACATAGCTGAAGCTTTATATGAATGGAATGTAGATTGTTTATCAGAATATGAAATCTTGAATGTTTTACATGAAATGATGATAGTAGCAAATGTTTATAAATGTGCTAAAAGATCAGATCATCAAGTAGCAAGTAGTTTAATAACAGGTTTTACAGGACAATTAAAAGGATGGCGGGATAATACTTTAACAGAAGAACAAAGATCATATTTAAAAATAGCCTATAAAACTGATATTGCTGGAAATGTTATAGCTAATGAGCATAATTAACCTGTAGAAGATGCTATTAATATTCTAATATTTGCTATTACAAAACATTTTGTAGGAGTTCCTGTAGTATATAGAGAAAATATTTATGATAGCTTAGAACATTTAAAATGTCATACTTTAACATATTTTAGGTGGTATAAGGATGTTTTCCTTTCAAGAGTATTAGTTAGGACGGATAATAGAGCTCCTTATTGGAAATAAAAATTTATAGGAGGATTACCTAAATATTTTGCCCATAAGGTTAGAGAGAAATTAAATAATGGTGGTCATAATGATTATACAAGCCTTACATATGGAGAAATTATTAATACGATAAAACATATAGGATTAAATTTGTGTAATGATTTAAGACTAACACATCAATTAAAAAGGGATATGGAATATGCCAAACAAGAATTATGATCTTTTTGTGAACAATATGGTTTTCCCCCTTTAAAAGCGACATCCACTAAACATAAACGTAAAAAATATCATAACAAGAAAATAAAATCATATGAACCTTATAAGAAATATTATAGAACAAAAAATTCTAAGAATTTTCATTCAAATAAATTTAAGCATAATAAGAAACAACCTGAATGTTATAAATGTGGTTAAACTGGACATTATAAAAATAATTGCAAAGTAAAAGACAAAATTAAAGAACTTAATATTGATGATAAATTAAAATCTAAACTCTTAAATATATTATCTAAATCTGATACAGAATCTGAAGAATTATTACAAATTGAGGATAATGATACTACATCCCAAGAAAAATATTCTGATTCTAGTAAAGAAAATGAAATAAGATTTTGTTTCTGTAAAGATAAGAATATGTGTACCTGTAGAAAAGAAATAAATACTTTAACAAGAGACGAAAGAATAATATTAGAACTTATAGATCAGATCAAATTGAAGATCGAGAAACAAAAACAAAATATTTATCACAAATAAGTCAAAAAGAGAAAATAATTACTGATGATATAAATTATAATTTTACTGATGTTTCTAATAGATTCAAAAAAGAAAAACATCCTATTACAGTTCAAGATTTGCAATTTGAGATAAATAATATGAAACAAGAAATAAAAGAATTAAAACTTGATTTTAAAAACATTAAAGAACAATTAGTACAAGAAATTATAATACTAAAACAGAAAAACAACAAACAAATAAAATCTTGCAAAATGATAATAAAGTTAACATCGAAGAGATTCAAAATAATAATGAAATTAAAATCGAAGGAAAAAATAATGAAACCAAACAAAAACCAATAGATAATAATTTATTCATTAATCTTATAAATAGGATAATATTCCAAAAATGGTATGTTGAAATAACATTAATAATCAATGAGGAATTCCAAATTACAACTGTAGCTTTGTTAGATTCATGAGCAGATATGAATTGCATTCAAGAAGGAATTATACCCACAAAATATTATGAAAAGACAACTGAAAAATTGCACCAAGCAAGTGGAATAAGATTGAATATAGAGTATAAAATATCTAATGCTCATATTTGTAATAATGGAATATGTTTTAAAACTACATTTATTTTAGTAAAAAATATTACCTCTAAGATAATATTAGGAAATCCATTTTTAGCATTACTTGACTCTTTTATAAAAACAGAAGAAGGAATTAGTACTGAAATTATGAGAAAGAAAATTTTATTCAAATTTATTTTACCACCAATAACTAAAGATATTAAAAAATTAAAAAATATTTTCATATTCCAAGAAATTAATGTTATTTCCAAACAAATAAGAGATAGAAAATATCATGAATCAAATTTTAATTTTACCAGTTTCTCTATAAATGATGCTTTAATCTTCTCAAAATATATTAGTTTAATAGTCTCATTTATTGGAATAAATTTATTCTGCAAAATTTTAGAAAATCTGAATTTTGTGACTAACGCTTTAAATGGCAAGTATTTAACTTTGCAAAATGATATATTCTTTATATCAGGAATAATGACAGCTAAAAGAATTCAAAATCTTAAGCGCCTTACTCCAGCGGAGAAAAGAAAGGCTAAGGTGAATGAGTATGAAGAATTTCCAGCGGAAATTCAGCAGAAAAATTCCTCAACGGATTGAGTTTCTTAATCCGGAGCATACTAATAGTATCATCCTGGAAGAAGTTCTTCAAACTTCTGCCAAATTTTTAGGGGATAATTTCACTAATTATCCTATTCATATTCAGATACTATTAGATAATTTAACTCGAGCTTTCATTAAAAAATACAAATATCTTCATGAAAAATCCATAAAAGTCCTCGAGTATCATTTAGTCTGCAATGAGATTTTGTTACAATCCATTGCTTCTCCTAATGATCAACCAGTGGCAAAGATCATTAATCGGGCCCGATCTCCCACTGAGATCTACCAAATCCAAAGAATTAGTCTTAAGGAAATGGGAAAAGTCTGACAAAAGGTTTTTGACCTTCCTGGCGAGATCCAAAACCTTATTTTTTATAATCCTTCATATACTGAATATTTTGATAGATGGATTCAGAGAATGATGTTAATCGCCAATGGAGAAAATAAAGAGTATAAGAAAGTCTATGGCAAAGACTCTCAGAGTCTTTGAACCTCATTGCTACTTTCCTCGATTAATCTATATTTCTGAAAAAGATTATGGTATATCCAGACAGCGCATGAATGGAGATTGAGAACATTATGAAATAGGAAACCCTGAATTAGGAGCCCAACTTTTTTAAGAATGATTCTTATCCTATTATCCTGTCAAGCATATTGAAGAATTACGTGACTTTCCCCCCATAGTCCATAAATACTGTAAAAAATATACAAAACAATTTACAGAAAAGGCATTTGGGTATGAGTGTTAATCAATCTACTATCCTGAGAATTTGGAGTACAGTTCCAGAATTTGATCCAGAGAATTATATGGAAGTCAAACCGGCTCAACACTGCATCCTAATTAACCCATCTGATGGTGATCAAGTTGCAGAATTAAGAATGGGAAGGATTCCTCTTAAATTGGATGATCCATTAAGAATTATGAATCTATGGCGAACTTTTAAGGAAAAATTCATGATAAATGCTATCCAAGAATTATCTCCAGTAAGAAAAGTCTTAGCTAAAAGTGATAGAATTATTGTTTTTGGAGAGGATGTTTCTGCTTTAGGAGTTTGAGAACAACTTCTTCGTCAAAGCAAATATATTTACCAGAATGAGAAATGGTGGAATCAAACAGAAATAAATCCTAAGGAAATTATAGATGAAAGTATTGCATTAGATTCTGATGGCACAGAACGCTTAGAATATTGTACATACTGTAATGAATGGGGACATGATACATTTATTTGTGAATTCACAGAGGACGAATGGAGACCTACATTCACTGACCATGATTATGATCTGTATGATGATTATTACAGTGATAATTAAAAGAAAGTAGACGCATGAAGGAAGGAATTATTCATCAAAAGTAAAGCAAGAAGCCTAGAAGAACATGAGAAAGTGGAAAGATATAGCAAAATCCACTAGTACGCATGAAGACATAAAAGAACATTATGACATGAAAATATGAAAAAAAGCATTATGGCATAAAGGACATAAAAGACATGATGACATAAAGGACATATGTAGAAAGTGGAAATATATGGAAAACACCTTCAGCTGCATCATCTCAGCCGACACAGAAGACAAAAATAATAGACTGACAAAGTTTATCATTATTCAAGAATTATTGCTGCATCTACTGTTCAAGTGAATTATTGCAGCTCAAATCAGTCAGACAATTTTACTGTTCAAAATCACGCGGAATCTTTACTACTGTTTATATTTGTAATTTTCCTCTTAGCCTATATAAAGTCAGTGTGATGGATGAGGGAGGTAGAATGAATTGGGGAGCGAATTTGAGAGAAAACTACATATAACGAGCTTTGAACATTCAAAATTAAAGAAGGAGATCGTAAAGCTATCAATTTTCAAACATAAAAAAGGAAAAGTTTGATCTTTTGGTACATACATGGTATCTCAACAAGAAAAGCAACCATATTATATTAATTAAATATATAACTTGACAGCATATAAATTAAAATTTTCAATAAGTGAACGATCATTATAATAATTCAAAAACTTAAACCGAAGAGCTAAGAGGAAATGTTGGTTTTCCTTTCTTTTTTTAGATAAAATAAAAAGCTGGCTTAGATGAAAGTTTAAAATTTAACAAGCTGGATAATGAAGCTATGCTTTTACCTGATGTCTGCTGACGTTCTAGATTCGAAAAAAAAATGCATATTCATAATCAACATATACGAATTATTGTGCGTCAAATAACATCAAAAGTCTTGATTTCAAAAGATTAGAATGTGTAATATTTTTTTCACTTGGAGAACTAATTGATTTCTGTTTTAATAGCAGAACAAACAGGGCATATTTCAAACAAGCGATTTGTTACCGAGTCATCTTATTGGAAATAACAAAAGAATTTTTAAATACTCAAAGTTTGATAAGTGGTGAATTTTTTAAAATATTAACTTAAATAATTAAATTTATATTTTTTTTTATTGACTATGTGACTCATGTGGTCTCTCGTCGTTGTTTAGGTGAAACTGTTGCTCGTCGCCGTCGGTCAAGAAAGGCGTGCTTGTTGTACACACTCAAATGTACCTTACACCTAGAAGACCCAAGACCATAAAACGAGGACTTTCCTCGGTTCCTTCTTTTCTTTTTTTCTTTTTTTAATTTATTTTTAAAATTGCTGGACAACAAGATGGTCGGTAAAACATTTCCGATCTTTAAAATTATCTTGTCTGGTAATTTTTTATTTTTTAAATAATTAATTTTTTATTTTTTATTATACAGTGATATATGTTAAGAGTTTTAAAATATTTATGTTTTTACTAGAATTTCATTTTAAACTGGCACGGTAATTATTTTAATTAGTAGCCATTATAATAGGACAAAAATTTCTTATAAATTGGTTTATAAAATTTTTTTTACAACCCACATATAAAATTAACATGTGTCTATTGGCATGCAGAAAGCACATACTGTTTTAATAGTATGTACTTTTCACATGTTTTTTTAATAGCATTAATAAAACAATATGTATTTCTCACATACTTAAATGACACATGTCAATCTTATATGTGGGTTGTAAGAAATTTTTTACAAGTTAATTTGTAGAAAATTTCTATCTATTATAATGTAGCAATTTAAAATGTGAGAATTCACATAATACTTATCATATTAATTCCTAAAATATAAACTATTAAGTAGGTAATTTATTAATAAATTAGTATCATGTAGCAGTCTACGTGAACATGATTCTCTACAAAATATGAATAATCAAATGACAATCTTCACAGCCCACGACCAATCTAACCCTTGGTGGTATTTTTTTGTTCTCAATTATTAAGGGTATGTTTAGAATTGCGATTTTTTTCGTAGATAAAATATATGATTTTAAGCCAAATTACAGAAAATAAATCGTTTGAGAATTGTGCTTTTAAAAAATTGTGATTTAAAATCGTAGCCAAATTGGTACTTTTTTTAAAACGCAAAATTTTAAAGGCTAACATGTGATTTTAAAAGTCAAACTGCAATTTTGCGAAAACACTTAACTGCATTTTTAAAAATCACTTTTTCAAATTGCACATTTTAAAATCAATATTTTGAAAACGCACTTTTTAAAATCGCAAATCTGAACGGACTTAAATCAAAGAGTCGGTGGAAAACTTGAAACAAACTAATTACCATAATCAAGTCAACTAATAATGATAATTAGCCAAATATATTGGATGAGAAATGCTAAACGTGAGCCTTTTGTCCGTTCCATGTCCGTCTCTTTCCAGCGTGGCATTGACAATTAAGTTAAAATTTTGAGCTCAAATGGGAAAGACTCGGGATATTAAAATAATTTGCGCCATTACACAATTTTCCCCCAAATTTTCTCCCCTTTCTCCTTTCTTAAAAAATCTCCTTCCTCGTTTTCCGGCCAATCTCCAGCTTTGTCGACGCTTTGCCCCCATTTTTCAGCCAAGGATATTTCCCTTTCCGGCGGCGACCGAGCTCCCCTATTGGGAGGGGTATTGCATCAAAACTCAAAAGGGAGCCCAGAACACTCTACAAGTCTTCTCCCAATTAGGTCAATTGAATTTATTGTGGTGGTGGCCGACCAAGAAACAATGTCACATGCAGGCCAAGATTGTAGTCCCGCGCGCATTAGCCTATGATAAGACCTTTACAGTATGTCTAGTATTGGATATTTTAATCGTCATTAGCATCATCATGGAATAAGCCAACATCAATCTTGGCCATTTTTTCCTCTGTCATGTCTCGTAGAAATATAATTCATCTCGTCATAGCGAGTCGTTTTCTTCGGCTATGTTGACAGGAGATCAATTTGGACGCATACAAAGCACAGCTTAGTCGAGCTCCAGCTAGAGTCCATTTATCTTCCTTCAACAACTTGGGTCACTTTTTCCTTGTCATGTTTAGATAAAATTCACTATGATATACTACATCTATTTTTACTTGTTATTTTATTTAATAATAATTTTCACTATTATTTTACGGAATATAGAATCGTATAAATAATCTAAAGAAATGATGTAGTAAGGATCGGAACTTATGAAAAGTTGTGACCACTTAGAATTGTAGTAAAAATTGTATGATTGTACAGTTGTGATCACTCATTATTGTAGTAAAAATTCTATTATTGTTATCAATATCAATAAAATGATCCCACCCCTTCAAAAAAAGAAAAATATAAAATAAAATGATACCACAATATTGATGAGGAGAATATGTAATTTTCAAAACTTTACATGGCATTAGAGTCTTTTAATTAAAGGCACCATATTTGTTGTTGTTCTTCGATCCTCTGTTATGTTTTCTTCTCAATGGCTATCCCACCATCTTCTAAAACTCCCTCCTAGCCTCTTCGTCAACAACGTACTGTCGGGTCCACATAGCCAAATTCTTCTTCTAACATTTGATTGGAAAATTCTTATAATTTTTGTGCAAATTCTACATTGCTGAGCTCCACTCTCAAACACTATGCGGAATTTATTAATTTTTGTTTTTAAACCCTTTGATTAGAAAATGCATACACTTCTAATTGTTAGTACCAAGTCTTTAATTTGGTACTTTTGGGCATTGGTACAGAAAATAAGGTTGTATCAAAATCCACTTTGACGAGCTTGGAACAATTTGAAAGATAAGAGGGAATAGGACCGCTAAGACTGTTGTAACCAATATGTAAAGTTTCAAGACAACGATGATCAGATAATGTGTCAACACTAAAAACGTACTCACTCTTCACTTCCAAGTGTCAATTCCTTTTATAATAAAATAATAAAAAAATAAAAAAAATTTAAAAAAAAAAAAATCTAAGGCAGCAACACATGCATTGAGCTATTTCCCACTACTGCTTCACATTTTGATACGGTCCTTGGCATGAAAAAGGGAAGTTTAATTTAATTACGTCCAACTTTCAAACAATGAAACGGACATATAATTGTGTAATTATCATTTAATTAAGAGTAAATATCACGTCGATTTGTATAAAAATTATAGTAGAAGCTTAATGGCCCAAACATTTTCCATGAGTTAATAATGCAAGTGCTCGGAGTTGAAGCTTGCCTCGTGGACTTGTTGGAAAATGGGATTAATAAAATTAAACTTTACGTCAATATTTTCTATTGAAAACTAATTTTTAGTAGATTATTATATAACTGTCATGTAATTAGAATGATGTGACAATGAAAATCAACTATTAATTTTTCTTTTTATAAAGCCATTACTGATCTAAATGCTAATTTTTATTGTCACGTCTTTCTAGTTGTTTGATGGTCGTATAGTACTAGTACTCCAACTAATTAAATAGAATTACTCTTTTCTATTTAAATAAAATGGAGTAAATTGTGAAGTTAAAGTTCGAACTCATAGCATATTCTAATTAATACGATGTTAAATTACCATTTGTCTCAAAAATTTAAACCAATAAAAAATAATTAATTTAATAACAATCTTCATTCATCCGGCCTCTTTGAATCTTCTCTCAAAGGAGATCGAGGCTGCTATATATTCTATGTGCTATCTTGATCGTTAAAACTTCAACAAGCGGTAATGAAGGTAAAATGCTTTTACCCCAGCCGTGCCCTTCACTTTGACACAATGACACGCAAAGAAGACCAAAACTTCAATACTAAATTCACTAAAATTGTCAGACGTTTGAGCTGACGTTCAACGACAGAGAGAGATTAATATTGCATGTACGTCGTCTAATATTTTTTCACCCCGAGAAAATTCCAATATATGGTCCACGGGGCATTTTCTTTTTAAGTAAATCAATAGGAAATCAACGTGAAAAGCGTGGAAGCATAGACTTACTAAGGACTAACATTCTTTTTTAAAGGAAACAACATTTATTTTTCTTTAATAAAAGTAAATATCACTTTTCAAAAAAGCAAAACGCTTAAAAAAAAAATTAAAATGTCACGTGATGCAGGAGGATCCAAGTCAGATGACGCTGAGCTGTCAGATTGCACATTAATGGCGCTAAGATACCTGGAGCAGGCAGATCAGTGCAAAATTAGCAAGAAATCGTAATCTGGCTTAATTGGGGCAATTTTCAAATGCGTTACAGTAATTTGTTCATAACTTTGGCTACGAGTATCCGATTCGCGCATATGACCTCAATTCGAAAAGCTCTCTTTGACACGTACCCCGTGGCCACCGAGGTATGCTCGGTGCACCTCGTTTCGAGCCCCAAAATCCGCTGTTTTCCTTTTCAAAGCCCTAATTTTAGATATTTTTTACCATTTATTGTAATTTTTCATTTATTGTTTAGAAAGTGATTCTGAGCCCGATTTGGACTAGATTTTCGGCAGACTGCTTATTTTATTCCGTATTTCGTTTTATTAGGGTTTTCGAGATTTTGCTATTTTTTGTAAAATTCTTCTAAAGACCTAATTTTCAACTATATAAGCCCGGCTTGTGGGCGTTTTCCAACAGTTTTGTTATTATTGATAATTTATCGAATTCAAAGTTTTCTCTCTGTTTTTGGGGTGAATTTCATATTTTCTTCCCTGCAATTTACTTGTTAATTAGCCTGTAGAATAATCGCTATTCTGCCTGGCGTCATCACGTAGGATTGAGTAGGATGACAATGAGATTGTGGTGTATAAAGGTAGCATGTATTAATTTCTCTTCTTTTAAAATCTCTTTAGGGCTGATGTGTCGTGTGGGAGCAAGCATACAACATCAACTTTGGGGATGGAGGATAATGGAGTGATGTATAAATCTATTATTCCTATTCAACGTACCTATATACTTTACTTACTCCAAGTGAATCTCCTAGGAAGCCACTAGATTCACCTTCAAATGTGCACACTTTAAGTTATATATATAGGGTGCAAACGTCGAGAGAGAGACGATTTTTTCTCCTTTTTCTAATGGAGTACTTCATGAACGTAGTATCTCTCTACTAGAGTTCTAAGAATGGAGAAATTAGAACGAGTAGAGAGATTTATGGGCTCATGATAATATAGTTGTATTAATTCCGATCCAAATTAGTAGGGATTTATCAAATAATTGAACACCTCACCTACTCGTTAATCTCAATTTGCATGTATTATAATTTTACTAACCATGTGGACGAAAAATTGAAGAGGAAGGAGTCAATTCTGGTACGTACTGTACAATCAATTATTAGATGTTGCAAACGATGCAAAATGCTTCACTTCCACTAAGACTCTTGAAGTCTAGAGTCTCTCCACTATAAGACTCTAGAAGTCTCAAACTATAGCTCAAAAAACAAAACAAAAAAAATCTCAAACCATTACTTTATTTCTTGTTTGTCATCATCTCCCTTTCGCATAATTACAGCTTGGTGCTTAGACTTCCGAATCACAAAGCCAATTGTTGATGAGGAATATGCGTGGCTTAGACTTCCAAGTGTTTAAGAGGGAAAATCCCACAACTTCAACTCATATCATCATTTCCTTTCAATAAATTTCCCCTCAGGACTGAAATTCTCTTATAAAAGCCACTCAACACCTTATAATTTATCTCCAAACTTAGCCTTCTTTTCTTATAAACTCTCTCACTATCTCCCTCTCTCTCTTGGAACACAGTCATGATGATGCTAATAAAAAGGCCCTCCATTCTCCTGCTCTTGGGTTTTCTCTTAGTGCTTCAGTTGGCCCAATCCTCCACCAACAACTTTACCGATCAATCAGCTCTCATTGCCTTCAAATCCGAAATCAATTCCGGTCCAAACCAAACCGTCTTGGCTGGTAACTGGTCCACAACTACAAACTTCTGCAACTGGATCGGAGTCTCATGTAGCCGACGCAGGCAAAGAGTCACTGCTTTGAACCTTTCCTACATGGGTCTCGAAGGCGCCATTTCTCCCTATATTGGTAACCTTTCTTTCCTGGTTTATCTTAATCTATGCAACAATAGCTTCTTTGGTTCTCTGCCTCATGAGATTAGTCGCCTACAACGCTTGAGAATACTCCGGTTGGGACACAACCAATTGGAAGGTGGCATCCCTCCAACATTGAAAAATTGTCGGAATCTTCAAGAAATACATCTAGTAGATAACCATCTTACTGGTACAATTCCATCGTCCCTTGGCAACATGTCGTCATTAGAGGTCTTGAATTTGGAACTCAACAGTCTCACGGGTCCATTTTCTCTTGTAATCTTTAACACAAGTTCTCTAGCCGTAATTGCTCTTACAGGGAATCACATCTCAGGAACTCTTCCGATGAATCTCTGCAACCATTGTCCTAATCTTCAAGGGCTTTATCTTTCAGGCAACGAATTCAACGGTCGGCTCCCTTCACAAATGAATTCTTGTAGAGAGCTTGTAGTCTTAGACCTCTCATACAATAAATTTGATGGGAATATTCCAGAAGGTTTTTGGAGTTTAGAAAAGCTTGAAGTGCTATATCTTGGAGGTAACAACTTAACTGGCAATATACCTCCTACCATAACTAACTTGTCAATGTTAACTGCGTTTGCCATTGAGAGCAACAACATTAAAGGAAGCATTCCGAGAGACTTATGGTGGCTTCCAAATCTGAAAATTTTTGCATGTGATTCAAATTATCTCACAGGAGCAATCCCCCAATACATTTTCAACATTTCCTCTCTACAAGATTTAGCCTTGGGAGATAACTCCCTATATGGCAATCTTCCATCAGATTCTGGATTTTCCTGCCCCAATCTTGAAAACCTACTTTTTGCTCACAACAAATTTAGTGGTCCCATCCCATCGTATCTTTCAAATTGTTCCTTCCTCGTCAAAGTAGATTTTGCTTCAAACATACTCTCTGGGCCAATACCCAAAAGTCTTGGAGACTTAAAATACCTCCGAATTCTTAATCTGGATTTGAATCAGCTAACAGGAGAGCCTGGAGATCAAGAGCTTAATTTCCTTTCGTCTTTCTCTAATTGCAGAGTTTTGGAACACCTGGCCATATCCTACAATCCCTTGGATAGTACTCTTCCGGATTCTGTTGGAAACTTTTCAACCACCCTTCACAACTTTAAATTCTTTGGAAGCCAAATAAAGGGTCATATTCCTATGAGTATAGGTTTCTTAAAAAATTTGACCTGGCTTGGGTTGGGAAATAACAATTTGACTGGAAATATACCTTCCACAATTGGGGGATTGGAGAGGTTACAAAGATTGGACCTCTTTGATAATAAAATTGAAGGATTCATTCCAGAAGAGATATGTCAACTAAAGAACTTAGGTGAGTTATATCTCGCAAATAACAAAATCTCTGGATCCATCCCAAATTGTGTTTCGAACCTCAATCTTTTGCAAAGGCTAAACCTGAGTTTTAATAGGTTGGAAACACCAATGCCATTAAATTTATGGAGTCTTGAAAATCTATTATTTTTGGACCTATCATCGAATTTCATTGGTGGATATTTGTCTCCAAACATGAAAAAATTGCATGCTATTGAACACATAGATTTATCTCGGAACCAAATTATGGGAAACATTCCAAGCATCATTGGAGCTTTTGAAAGCCTAAATTATCTCAATTTGTCAAAGAACTCATTTCAAGGAGAAATCCCACACTCGTTTGGAGACTTGAAAGGATTGGATATCGTAGATCTCTCTTACAATGATCTGTCTGGTGCAATTCCTAAGTCTCTTGAGGCACTTTCACAGCTCAAAGATTTGAATGTATCTTTTAACAAGCTATCTGGAGCGATACCATCTAGTGGGCCTTTTGTAAACTTCACAGCAAAATCATTTTTGGGAAATAAGGCGCTTTGTGGGAATCCAATTTTTGGAGTTCTACCATGTCCAAATTCAGGCTCCAAAGGATCAAAGGTGAAACAAATTCTGCTCAAATATTTTCTTCCTACCATTGCTTTGGTCATACTTTGTTTGGCATTGGTTTATATGCTAAAAAGACATCGAGAAAGTAACTTGCAGGTTCCAAATTTATTTAATTCATTGCTTGTCTTTAAGCATAGAGTGATATCATATCAAGAGCTTTGTCAAGGGACAAACAACTTTTGTGAAAGTAACTTGCTTGGAACTGGAGGTTTTGGTTCTATATACAAAGGGGTGCTTTTTGACGGGACAATTGTTGCTATTAAAGTTCTAAATTTACAATTGTCGAGTGCTTTCAAAAGTTTCGATACAGAATGTAAGGTCTTACGGACAATCCGACATAGGAATCTTGTTAAGATCATAAGTACTTGCTCCAACCCCAAGTTCAGAGCTTTAGTACTGCAATACATGTCGAATGGCAGCCTTGAAAGGTGGTTATACTCTTATAACTACTGCTTGAGTCTTCTTCAAAGAGTGAACATTATGGTTGATGTTGCATCTGCGTTGGACTATCTCCACAACGGTCTATCTGAATCTGTGGTGCATTGTGATTTGAAACCTACGAATATCCTTTTAAATGAGGACATGGTTGCACATGTGGGTGACTTTGGCATTGCAAAGATTTTGGTTGAAAACAAGAATGCTACACAAACCAAAACTCTTGGTACACTTGGCTACATTGCTCCAGGTACATGAATTTGCCTTTACTAATTATTACTAAGTGGCGCTATCTAATAGCGGCTAATATCATGATCAACTATAGTTGTTAGTTTCAAGATTAAAACCAATTAATGTACATGACAATTTTCCATAATTTAATTTTACAGTAGCATTAGATTCATATAAATATACACTAGTACTGAAAATTACAGACTATATGACTACCTAGTGGGGAGATAATCCTATTTATTCCTCTTATTTATTGATTATTAATTATATATATCAAAGACGTACAATTATGTTCTGTGAGCTCACTATGTTGAATTGAAGTAATTTAATAGGATATGCATGTGTAATGTATGTTTCAATTTTGGACTTGTAAATGTAATATGATTATGGTTTGCTTTGTCATTTACGGCCACTCTATTACCCATTTTGTGGAGCTTAGAATGCACTCCACAAAATGCATTGGAACGATTACTCTAAAATTGAGAAGAAAAGCTATCCACGTATGATAATCAATTTATGATTAACTTTTACCATGCAATTAAGGTTATTTTTATTTATGTACATAATTACTCAAAAAAAGAAAAAAGAAAAAGAAAAAAACAAAAAAAAAAAAACGAACACTACGTACCCTTGTGATATGTGACACATAACAATTATTCTAAACAACAAAGGTCAGCGCGCTCATAAAGTATATGGGGACTCATTAAAGGTTGTTCATAGCTTAATTAGAATTTTTCTTTAAGGATCGGAGTTTGCGATGTATATATATGTACCATTAGATGGTTGCATGTATGGGTGCATGCAATAAATGCATATTTAGATACAAATTTGCATGCATAGATGTAATACATATCATTATATATGTATATACATACATACATGCTTTTTTCTTTCTTACCTGAGATATGTGGATATATGTTTTATTTATTTTTTTTTAAAATTGAATTACTAACTTGAACGCCTTCTGTACAATTGCGAGTGTGGATAGAGTATGGTTCTGAAGGAAAAATCTCCATCAAATGTGATGTTTATAGCTATGGTATAACATTGTTGGAGATGATCACAAGGAAGAAACCTACTGACAATATGTTTGAAGGAGAATTGACTATGAGGCGATGGATAAATGCATTACTTCCCGACAGAATAACGGAAGTTGTGGATGACGGTTTATTAAGAACAGAAAACGGAAGAGATGTAACTATCATGCAAAGTGTTTTTTCATCCATCATGAAATTAGGCTTAAGATGTTCTGAAGAGTTGCCAAATGAAAGAGTCGATATGAAAGATGTGCATGCCAAGCTTAAAAAAATCCAATTGACACTTGTTGAAAACAAAAATAGGGGTGCCTGATATTTTATTTGAGTTTTATAGGGGTTGTCCTTTTAATTTCTTAGAGTACTTACAAGTGATATCTTTTATGTTTGTATGACTTTTAATGTTTAAATGGCTTGAAATTTTTTAACATCTTCCTCTTGAGCCTCATCTTTTTTCTCCTTACGCTTCTCATGGATATATAAAATTAATATAATCTCAAACGCCAAAAAAAAATCTTGCAGTTTATGTTGTTTCACTTCATGTCTCAACTCCATTTATGAGGACTATATAAGGAATGACAAAAGGATTTTTGGATATTTTCTAAAAAATGGGTTTCCCAAAAGCCAAAAAGTAATGGAGCTTTCTTGTTTGTGCCTGTGGAACATGACAGTGAAAGCACGTAGTTTAATTAGAGTTTATATATGCACACAATTTTGTAATGAAAATTCACAACATAAGAAGCTTTTAGCTTCTACGTTATATAAAGCTGGATATCGATCTACCTGCAGTTATATGTTGATCATGTGAAACACAGAAACGAGCTTTGAACATTCAAAATTAATTAAAGATGGAGATCATAAAGCTATCGATCAATTTTCAAACATATATAAAAAAGAAAAGTTTGATCTTTTGGTACGTACATGGTATCTCAACAAGAAAAGTAAGCATATTATATTAATTGAATAACTTGACCCATATAAATTCATTTTTCCGATCATTATAATAATTGAAAAACTAAAACTAAAGAGTAAAGGAGGAGAAAATTATGCTTTCCTATTAGTTTAAGCTCTTAAAATAAATAATAACTTAATATTAAATTAGAAATGATGTTCTGAATTTGAACAAGAAATACATATTCATATTCAACTTATATGGATTAGTATGTGTCAAATAACATTAAAAGTATTGATTTCATAAGATTGCAACCCTAGCTGCCTTTGTTATGTTTTACGCGTAACATGTAAAGACCAATAAATAAATAGGGAGTTTAGCAATTAATAAATTATATTTATTAAATAAGATGAGACTAATAATTAGATTCTAAGTGATGATATTTATATTATCGAAATAAAATGAGTTTAAGATAAAATAATGAACATTAGAATAATAAAATACTACTAATAGGTCTTTAGGAAATAATAATAACAGTAATAATGAGTCATAATTAAATAAATAATTAATTATAAGTGTAAGTGTTAATGGAAATTAAAAATGATAGGCTAAATAACAATTTATAAATGATAGAGATAGTATAAAGTAGGGGTCTCACTACAAAAAAAACGTAAATTCTGGACGGTTTTAAACCGTCCAGAAATGCAGAAAAACCGTATGGAATTGATTCCAGACGGTTTTTTCCAGACGGTTTAAAACCGTCTAGGAGAATGCGTCGCTGATTAAGTTTAGGGACGGTTTGGGGAAAACCGTCCGCAATTCCAGACGGTTTTTCTCAAACCGTCGATCACTGTTTACAGACGGTTTTCTCAAACCGTCTGCAATAAATTCTATCCTACCACGTGTCGCCACCTGAATGGATAAGAAAAGATTATCCCAGCATCTCCCAACCACTCAGATTGCGCCACGTGTCCTACCACATCTTCTCTCTTTTCTCTTTTCTCTTTCTTTCTCTCTATCTCTCCTCTTCCTTTTGACCGCACGTTACTTTCCCCCTCTCCCTTTCTTCTCTTCTCTCTTCTTTCTCTTCTCTTCCTTCTCCATCTCGCACAGCAACCCATCTCTCCCCATTTCTCCTTCAACTCACCATACACGCACACCCATCCAACTGTGGAAGAAGAACCTGCCCATCTTTTTTACAAAGGGAACTTGATAGAAAATATGGCACAAAGACTGCCCGAAAGGGGGTTTCATCTCTCATTGCAGCACTTGCCGCCTACCCCTGAAATGGTCAAGAAAGTAGATCTGGTGAACGAACCAGACAGAGAGCTTTAGACTCCCTAATGACAATTCACCAATTATTCAAGAAGAAGATGCAATAATGCTTCACTTTCGGTGTAACGACTCAAGGAAAAGCGCTAGCCACGTCTACGCTATCACTCCAAAAGAACTAGCCAATTTGGAGTTTTTTTAGAATCCATTATAAAGCCCAGTTTCACCTACTAACCAGGCTATGTGGGACTTCGCACCCATGAGTATCTTTATAAACCACTTACTTTATGTGAGCTATTCATTTATTCCCAATATGGGCCCAGGGTGTTACAAATTCTTCCCCTTAAACCTTTGATGTCCTTGTTAGGGTCACGTCATGCAGTGCTCAAATACCACATGACCTAGCGTTACTAGATGGCTCTAATACCATTTGTAACAACTCAAGGAAAAGCACTAGTCCTTTTGAGGTGATAATGCAGATGTGACTAGCGCTTTTCTTCATGTTGTTACAATATTTGTCTTTCTTTTTTTTTTTTCCTTTCCCTTGTAACTGCTTCAGCCAAGAAACAATCGTAGTTATTCCTTACTTATTTTTATGCTTCTATATCCCAACCATAGCAAGTCAAGGGTTGGATAATTTTGTTGATTCTTTTCCTTTTTAGTCCCTCTCCTTCCTTTCTCTTACATGTAATTGATAATTTCCTATTATAGTTTTTTTTTTTAAGCTATTTTAACAATCAATAATATTCAGCATCTTATAATATTTTTTTTTCCTGGATTTTTGACTTGAACAATTTATATCATTTCAAGAACATTTTTCACAATGAACTGATATCATATTTTATATATGATATGACACAAGAGTTTTCATGAAACCTAAAATATATACACTCAAATATGGTTTAATAATTTCCTAATAATAATAAAACACCTAAAATTATGATATAAGTAGAAATCGAAAAGTTGGGATGCGTTAGGTTCGATTCTATTTAGGATGTGTATTCTAACCTTAAGCTGGCATAGTAAAGTTTTATCGATTCAATTGTCTGATATTTCAGATCAGTCTTTGAGTAGCAGTATCTAGGTAAGGGATCCTCTATCCCTTCTAAAATTATTTTATGTTATATTATTTTATCCATTGATTCTAGCATATTTACAAATAATTGTTCTCGTTATATATTTCAAATTTATGTTTATGCATGAAGAATTGTTTTAAAATAGTTTTGAGATGAAAGTTGATAGTGGAAATGATATTCTTGAAATCAACGGTTTTAAGAAAAACTTTAGTTATAAAAGACTTTATAATTATAGTAAATTGTTTACTTGGTTCTCGAGATGGAAAGTTACTACTTTTTTAAATTAAAAAGATGAGAGTAAAAACCCTCCCACGCGTTGCCTCAAGAGTTACCAAGCATAATGAAAGAAATAAGAATAATTTATGAGAAGAAGAAAGATTTTTATAAATGAGATACATGTCTGGAGGAGACTATTATTTTGGCCCCAAAAATATTGACAGAGATTCATTGCTTAAGATGGAAGCGCACCTGCTGAAGGACATTGAAAAGGTGAAAATTCGTCTCTAGATCATGCTAAGTGCACTTTGATTAATTAGCTGACGGGGTAAGCCTGCAGTCACAGTTATCTGCCATGGTCACAGCAAAGACCGCGTAACCCTAAGTACACAGGGCGTAATAGTGTACATGGGCCCTAAATATAAGGAGTTTTATTTATCAACCAATAATTTTATGCTTTAAACGGAATGCCGAATTTATATTTTGTATCCGGGAAATTTAGATTTCAAGTGCGCTTTAATAAACGTTTTGAAGAAAATAAATTTAACTCAACTGTTTTAAGGTTGATGGTTACCTTACTGAGCATTTCTCACTCACCTTTACTTTGTTTTTATTTTCCAGTTATGAGCAGAGAGACTTAGGCGGCCAGAATGGGATCTAGGCTAGCATTAGAACATTGCATTTCATCTACCTTAATAAGTGCGCTAGCACGATAAATTTTAGTTTTACTTTGGATTTTCATTTATTGTATCGAATATAATTTTTTTTTCGAAATATTCATTTCCGCATTTATTCAAGTTCTAAGGTAAAAAAATTATTTTTTGGTACTTTATTTAATTCAACATACTAATTAGGTTATCCGGCAGACCTTATTAATCTTTGCAACCTTGTGTAAGAAAATAGACGAACCTAACCCTAATAGATCGGGGCGTTACACCGCCTGTGTAGATCACTCTCATTTTCATATACACTATACAAGTCTTCTACCAATTAGGTCAATTGAATTTATTGTGGTGGTGGCCGACCAAGATTGTAGTCTCGCACGCATTTGCATATGATAAGACCTTTACAATAAGTCTAGTATTGGATATTTTAATCATCATTGAATAAGCCAACATCGATCTTGGCCATTTTTTACTCTGTCATGTCTCGTAGAAATATAATTTATCTTGCCATAGCGAGTCGTTTTCTTCGGCTATGTTGACAGGAGAGAAACTTGGACACATACAAAGCACAACTTAGTCAAGCTCCAGCTAGAGTCCATTTATCTTCCTTCAACAACTTAGGTCACTTTTTCCTTGTCATGTTTAGATAAAAATCACTATGACATACTACATGGATTTTTATTTGTTATTTTATTTAATGATAATTTTCACTATTATGTTGCGGAATATAGAATCATATAAATAATCTAAAGAGAAAAAAGTGTGAAAAAAGAAAAAGACACAAAATTAAAGTGATTCGACGTATGACTTACGTCTACACATCAAAACATTTTATAGCTACATCTTTTTTTTATTATTTGATTGTATAGAAGCCACCCCAATTAATGTATATAAGCCACCACAGTGCTATCGTCATTTTATTGATGTTAACGTGGCACATTAATAAAATCTGTCAAGTGTTTTGACAGAATTTGATTACAGTGAGTAATTTAATTTTATAAATATATATTTTTAATTTATAATTAAATTACAATTTGCTATATGTGGGTCCTCATACCCCAAGGCCTGGGCCTCGACGTCCTAATTAACTTGAATAATCAAATCTTTCTTTACCCTTCGCCTTGCAGTAATACATAATACTAAATCCACGACTTCTACTCATGGCGTGCACCCTCATCGATTCAATCCAAAACGGTTGTAATGCATTGTTCCAAAATTTGTCACATTCTTAGGAAAAAGTTGGCACTGTGTCTGTGTCTCCCATACGTACATACAACGCCATTCATTTGTAATCTGCATTTTATTTGTTAGGATGAATGATAAATATTATTTTCTGTTCAACGTGTTAACAAATTAAAGAAAATTTGAAGCTTTTGATTGCTGCCATCGAACTCAAATTGTGTATTTCTTTCATGAGAGACTTGGTAGTTACCTTCATTCGATCTGCAGCGCCAAGTCCATGACATTTCAAGAATGAGTGAATTTTTGCTAGACCAGATTTTGTTTTGTTGTATCTAACGGTATATATGGTACCACATTATTTAAAAAATTCAAATAATTTGACAACATATTCATCATATAGCAACTTGTTCATTAAATAAATTTAAATATCCAAAAGCTTTGTACTAATCCGACAAAATTTAAATTAGGTGACAAATACTAGTGATGATAACTTGTATATACATGTAATGCTTATTTTTGGGGTAATTGCTTCAGCCAAAAACTGTCAAAAAGGTTTTCATCGTTTTTTTTTTTTTTTTTTTTTTTTTTTTTTTTTTTTTTTCTTTATTCCTTTGTTTTCCCGTCCCAACCGGCAACCAAGCCGGTGAGTTCCCTTTAAATACGCAAAGCGAAAAAGGTCCAACCCCATCGCACGGCAACACAATTTTCTCAAAGAGAATGAAGTAATTTTGAAAGCTAATTAAAGCATGATGAAAGCAATTACAGTCCAAGGCTATCCAAATATTTGTTCCAATCAATCTAAATGAAAGCCACTGCAAATCATGTAAAGAAAGTACAAGAGCAATAGCAAGAGCAAATAAGAGAATTGCAACACAACAAAGAATGATCAGTAATCATGTGAGAGAGAAATAAGAGATAAAATTGGTAAGAGTTTGTGAGTAAATAGTGAAGCTATTTGGTAAGTAATTGTGAATTGGAATATTTATTTGAATAGTAGTAAGGAATGATTGGTGTTATATAAAATTTGCGAATGTTTTATAGAAAAGTGAAAAAGTTTTGTTTTGTAGTGAGTTTTTTTATTTGAATAGTAATAAAAAATTATTGATATGATGTAAAAAGTGTAAAAAAGTCGGAATGTTTTTTTATTTGATTTTTTTGGAAGAAGTGAAATGGAAATTGAAAATTTTAGGCTTAGGTTACCAAACAACTTTAGTATTCGTCAAAATAGTAATTTTTTGATTAAAATGATAAAGCTTCTGTAAGTAATTTTTTATTTTTTTATCAAATTAATTCATCAAAATAGTTAAAAATATTATTTTAATAAGGCTATTAAAAATGTTTTTTATAGATTAGGCATCTTTTAGGCAAAGATCTAATTAGCTTTTTGCCATTAAGCCGGCCCTAGTTTAAAGCAAGTAATATATGAGTAATGCTACACATCATCCATTTGTCTTCTCAAAATTGATGTGGCTCTTAAAATCACCATTACACATCATCTCTTTGTCCTCCTTTTGTCCTCCCAAAATTGATGTGACAAAAAGCCATTACGTGTACTTTTCCCGTGGACGCATATTACTCTGTTAAAATAGTTTTGAATTAATTTTTATTTATTAAATATATGTATTTTAGAATTATATAATTTAAAAATATTATTGTTAATTTAATAAACTGAATTAATTGGAGAAAATTTATCCGAAGGAACGAGATGAAGTTAGATGTAAAGTTGTTATTTAAGTCTAATAAATATATGTCAGATTCATCTAAATGACATGTTTGGCTCTGCGTGGATTTTCAAATCTCAACATTGCAATTGATGAGAAGGGTGTACGATTACCTCTTCTTGTTTACCCTTCTTTCGATGTTTGAGTTCTTGAAATTCTGTATTCATCATTTATTATCTTTATCGATGGCTTCAGCTTTTGCCTTTAGTGCAATAAATTAAAGAATTCGCATTTATTTTTGAAGAATTGTCCCTTCCTACTTTCGTTTTTAGTTTAAATTTTGAGTTGTTAGTCCTTGTTGTGTATTTTCTTTCTCGTTGTAATTGTGTTCACGTATCTAAAATAGTAATATATATATATATATATATATTTGAAAGAATTTAAGTAAATAATTGTGAGAGATGATTTATAAGATCTATTGACCAAATAATAATTAGACTGTCCAATCACTTATCCGATCAAATAGGTTTCATAAGTAGTCTCTTACAATATTTTGTCCGAATTTTCTCAAATTCAAGCAGATAATTTGAGAAGATCCTGATCCAAACCACTTCAAAAAGTCCTACAAATAATTGTTCTTTGGTGAATGGCATATCTACCAATACTTCTCCTCAATGAAAATTGGTAGTTTAATTACACTGGTCTTCGCGAGTGTTTTGTGCTTTCGCCATTATAATTGGTATTTAATTGTATGTTCGGCTTATAATTTTAAAAAGTGCGATTTCAAATTATGATTTTTTAAAAATAGAGTTAAGCATTTGATAAAATTGTAGTTTAATCTTTAAAAATATAGTTTATCTTCTAAAGTTGTGTTTTCAAAAAAAAAATATCTTATTGTTTGCAAATTTTAATACCAAATCACAATTTTGTTACAATGCAATTTCAAACGATTTATATTATACAATTTAATTTAAAACTATACTTTTGTTTTACAAAATTGCAATGCTAACCGTAACCGTAATCTCAAATATCAAACTCTTCCTACTTTTTGCTGTGATTGAATTTACTATAGAAAAATGAACATTTAAAAGCTCATTTTTTCAGTTTGTCTTTCATCTTTTAGCTTAAAGCTCGAGTATAGGCCTGCTCATAGTGATAGCCCAATTGCATATTGCATTTTAAAACAGTAAGGTTCACGATTTTTACAAATTTGACACTGACTTAATATTAATTTAGTGAATTTTGGTTAAGAGGTCTAACTCATTAAATTAAATTGATCAAATTAAGATTAACTTATATAATTTTATATCTATGCTTCAATATGACCTGAACCAGGCACATAAAAACGAATCATCACTCTCATAAAAAGTACCCACCATTTTTGTAAAGGAAAAAAAAAATGTAAAACCAGTCTTATACATATAGCACTTACACTTTCTTACATAACCCGCGATCCTAACACGAAATTAGACCTATATAATCTTATAACTATATTTCGACACAACCTAAAGCCAACACGCGAATACAAATTATTACTCTTATAAAATGTACCCACCATTTTATAAAGGAAATAAATGAAAAATCAATCAATGTAGTTTATTTAATTTACAACTAGCTCTATGTAATATCAAAGTTAACTCAAAGATAATTGTAAATCAGGTAAACCACGTAGTATAATTCTACATTTTTCATTTTCTAAAATAAATTCTTTTGAACAACTTCGTGTTTTTTTTTTTTTTTAATATAAAATACCCATAATCAAATATTAAATTACGGAACGTGTTAATCAACTTATGTTTATCATCTTTCTTGTAAATTACCTGTAGTCCATAATAACCGTATTTTTTTTTCACTAAACCACATATCTAATCTATTTATCTTATGTCATTTTTAATTATGTAAAGCTATAAATATTTGTTCTTGATATATTCCATTAGTTATCAGTAGAATTATAGATGGCTTAGGCAGGCATTTTCAATTTTCATTGATTATCATTCCACGTACGTATGGATCAAATAAGAATCCTCATCATTTGGTTTTTATTATATTACCCTGGATCATCTATTACTCGTAACCAAAATATTGAAAGAGAAAAGTTAATAACAAACCGCAATTACAAAAAAAAAAAAAAAAAAAAAAAAAAAAAAAAAAGAGAAAAATGAAGAAGAAGGTACCGTTAGAAAAGTCCAAAAACAAAATAAATAAATAAATAATTCACTTGTATCAAGAACATATTTGTGAACCACCGGTGTCGGTGGTTCGATAGTCTAAAAAATCTACATAAGACAAGGAGTGAGTTTGAATCTGCAATGGAAATCAATAATTTTTTATTAGTGTTAGTCACATTAATTGGATTCTATTGATGCTCTAGTAGGGTTGGGTCATGTTATGATTCAATTGATCATGAGGGAGCACTTGTAATTTTTCACTGTCTAGGCCCCTTCTGAGCAATTTTTAACAGGTAAGTGCTACCATAGTAACGCTTAAGTAAAGTAGCCATAATTATTTTTTTTAAAAAAAAAATTTAAAAAAAAAAAAATATATATATATATATATATATATATATATATATATTTTTGGCGTTCTTCGACAAGAATAATGCAGAAACATAAATTTTTAGAAAAAATGGAAGAGGGGCAGAGTGGCCAGGGTGTCGAGTGTTGCAAAAAAAAAAAAAAAAAAAAAAAATTTAAAAATAAAATTTAAATAAAATAGAAAATAGAATAAAAAAAATATGTTGAAGTATAGGGGTATAGAAAAAATAGTAACTAAAATTATGTCCAAAATCATTCAGAAGCTCAACACCGAGCATTTCGTGCATTTTTTGCAAAGCAGGAAAAAACTAATTTCCAAAATGTGCATTGATTTGTGTATGCTGACAGAAAACAGCATAAGCATTCATTTTCTCTCGCGATCGATCGTTGGCCAAAAACTTTATTATGCAAATTAATTGCTACCCACCTTACATAGTACATAGTACATGCATACGCACCTTTACATCCAGCAATGTGGGACATACTCTCTCATGTACGTGTTGCTAGGGAGGTTTCCGGAGATGGTGCGTGTTTTACACGCGCCGTCTCCGGCAGTCGTTTCTTGCCGTTATCGGTATTCTGAGTTGCTGTTTGTGTTTTATTGTGTATTCCTCCTTTGTACTCACAGTCTACCGTTCTGATAGCTGCTTCAAATCAGGTGTTCCTGGTTTTGTGGGCAGAGATTCATTATCTCTGTTCACTGCGATGGCCTACGGGCTTTGATTTCTCGCCTTTGGCGATGTGTTTGTATCTTCTGCTGCTGTGATTGTATCATTTTTCTGTTCCTGGTTATGTACTCCTTTGGGGATGTTTTCTCTGGAATGAAATTGAAGAAGGTACTGTGTTCAACAAAAAAAAAAAATTGATCCAAAAACTCTCATGTTGAATGAGCCATCGCCGTCCACTCCTTCATAGGTGGTCGAAACAGCCCATAAAAGGGTGGGTCACTAGTACTGGATGGTGGTTGGGGTTTATGTTTTTGCCTCTCTCACAATTAATCTGAAGCAGCAAATTACCAAATGAGCCTCTACCACGTGCAATCTGGTGGGGTAAGCAGGATTCGGCTTGTGTGCTGTAGTTTAAAACTACAGCACACATGCTGTAAAAATAACCAATGGCCCAGATGCGTTAACATTATTTTGACGGTCTAGATGTAACAAAAGATTAAAAAAAACAAGTGGAGTCATCTTCCTTCTTTAATCGATGGGGAAACCCAAGGCTCAATAGTGCTGAGTCCCCCATCCAAACTTACACTAACTTTCCTCCATGATTGTGAGACCTACACAAAGAACACAGAGCGGAATGTGGTTTATAAAAACCTATGAGTGAGACCTGCAAAAGATGAAGGGATGAATTTAGAAATTTGGAGCTTTTTTGTTGCTTTATTTTGCTTGGACAGCTGGGTTTTGCTCGGAATTCACAGAGACATAGCGCACATTTCACACAGGTTTTGCTTCAGAATTTGTGTCTCTAAGTTGAGCTCTGCAAATTTTTCTAATTTCGTCACCTTTTTAGCTTCTTCTTACACAGCCGCAACATTTCAGAGTAGAAGAGAGAGAGAATAAATTAAGATTTGGCCATTATATTATAGAAACGCCCAGAACACGATCAAAGAGAGAGAAGGGTTGAAAAAACAAGCAAGCTGGTGTGAATTTGGATGGGGGATTCAGCACACTTGGGCCTTACGATTCTCCATTGATTAAAGAATTAGGAAGATGACTCCAGTTGTTTTTTATTTTTTGTTACATCTAGACCGTTAAATAATTTTAACGCATCTGGGCTATTGGTCATTTTTACAACATGTGTATTGTAGTTTTAGTTTAAAACTACAGCACACAAGCCAAATCCGGGTAAGCATGCTTCACTACTTTTTAATTTGGGATTTTAAACGTATGAGTGTTTGCAACTTTCAAATCGGTCCTTTCAGGACCTTTCTGTCCAAATACTTTACTGTACACCGTTAGTGCAATGTCAGTATATTTTATTAAAATAATTTTTTTTTTTTTTTTTTTTAATTTTAATAAAAATTAAAATCTAAAAAAAATAGGTTTTGGAAAGGCTTTGAGGGTAGCCACGCGCCACCCAAAGAAACCTAGTGGTGGCATGAGGCCACCCCAAATGGCCGGGGGTGGCGCGCGCCACCCCCAAATTAAGGAATATAGGGGTCACCCATTTCGAAAACCTTTATTATTATTATTATTATTATTATTTTATTTTTTAGATTTTAATTTTAAATAAAATAACAAAAATATTATTTTGATAAAAAAATGCTGACGTGTCACTAACAATGTACAATGACCTTGGATGGAAAGGTGACAGAGGGACCGATTTGAAATTTTCGAACGCTCACATGTTTAAAATCCAAAATTAAAAAATTATGGTCCATTTTCAAATCGCGCTTTTACCCATAAATTTATCATAAATTTTTCCTTGAATAAATTAATGCCTTAGGTGTGACAAAATAAATAATATGTTACATTTATATATTTTAAACAATAATTAAATTTTATTGAATTGTTTATTAATTTTTATCTAATTTTCTTTTATATATATATATCGACCCATATGAAGCAAAATCCTAGCTGCTTGAAAAGTGAGGCATTTCGTGAAATCCCAAGAATTAACTCTATCACATCAGTCCTTTATATTTGAGGACTTTTTTTTTTTTGAAAGGATTTTAATTTGAGGACTAATATTGTGTTCCGATGCCTCCATTTGAGATGATGAATATATGCATTAGATAGAATACATTTTACATATTTGCCATTAATTCCATGGGGTCACCCAATGAGCTTAGAAAAAAGTGAGTATTAAAGAAATAATTACACGTCTTTCTATTCGATTCTTTTTTGTTTTGGCTGTAATTTGAACCTTTCGATTATTCTAAAATATGATAATATCAAATGGGTTTCTTTAATTTTTTCAGTTTTGGGTCCCAACAATCAATATCTTCCTAAAATTAATTATATGTAAAATCACAAAGATACATTCAAGCTACGTACGATGTTTTAGGTCAAATAAAAATCTCTTGCTGAATTAATGTCAAAATCAACCTTTTACGAAAGCAAAAAAGCAAAGAGCTTCACAAAAAGAAAAGAAAAGGAAAAAAAAAAAATTGTTTGCTTGAATTGAAGTTGCTTCATTGCTCTAGGACAACGAGTGAGGAAATAAACCGCAGAAACCATTGACCATTGTCTAATTAGCAGTTAATAAAATGTAGTGAAAGAAAGATTTGTCTCAAATACAATTACGTACGTTATATGTTTCTTGCTCACTAGGTTAATATGAAGTAATGATGATAAACTATCAACTAAAATCAATGGCGTTGGATAATATGTATAAAATATGAAATATCAAAGAATGATGGAACCGAGAAACAAAAGATTAGAAGTAATGACAACAAATAAGAGAAAAAATAATAATTTAAAAAAAAAACTAAAATTATTAAATAAAACTAAAAAAATAATTTTTAAAAACCAAAATTAAAAAAAAAAATCATGAAAAAACGATTTTTTTTTTTTTTTTTAACGAAAACCAGTTTTTATTTTTTAATTTTTTTTGTATAACTTTTTGTTATTTTTTAATTCTTTTAAATAATTTTTAATTTTTAATTTTTTTAATTTTAATAATTTTATTAAGGGTATTTTTGTCATTAGAGGGACATTGACATTTTTTGATAGTTTGGGACGGGGGGAGGAAATTGACACAATTGATAGTTTGGAAAGGACATTGACAATAAAGTGATAGTTTGAGGGGGTTATATATACATTTTTCTATATTTATTGTTAAATCACGAGTTGACCCAAAAGTTTAAGCTAATTGGAGAATGTAAATTTAATCATTTCATTAATATTCTAATGCTTCATAATGTGTAACACCAGATAACAAGTGAAAATAATGGGTACGTTAATTGTGGAGCCAATGTTTGAATAAAACTTCTTCTCTAATACGATGTTAAATTATTAGTTGCTTCAAAAGCTTAATCTATTGAAATTGGTGAATTTAATAATATAACTAATATTCTTCCATATGTAATTATTATCTATGTAGCCATAAATACATTTTTTTTTTTTTTCAATTTTGAATTAATAACTTAAGAGGTTTTTTGTACAATTGCAAGCATGTATAGAGTATGGTTATGAAGGAAGAGTGTCAATCAAATGCAACATTTATAGCTATGGTATAATATTGTTGGAGATGATCACGAGGAAAAAACCTACCGAAGACATGTTTGTAAGGGAACTGATCAACTTTGAGACAATGGATAAACAAACCACTTCCTAACAGAGTATGGAAGTTGTGGATGACGGTTTATTGAGAACAAAAAATAAAAGAGATGTAACTTCATGCAAAGTGTTCTTTTGTCCCTCATAAAATTAGGCTTAAAATGTTCTGAGGAGTTACCAAATAAAAGAATCGATATCAAAAATGTTTTTGCAAAGCTTAACAAAATTAAGTTGACACTTTTTGAAAACAAAACCGTGGTGTCTAATATCTTTGTTTGGGTTCTACATGATCAATAATCTCATCAAAAATATTATTGTTTAATTTGTGAAGAAGAAAAAGTTTCAAATAACTAGTGTTATTGGTTTACATAATGCTTCTTTCCTGCTTATTCTCAATACATTTTTTTTAAAAAAAAAAAAAATTATATATATATATATCCATTCGTTAAGTTTGGAAGTACATCTAAAAACTATATATCCATACGTTAAGTTTGGAAGTATATCTGACTAGTATCGCTAGCACCCTCTCACTAATTTTGCCCCAAATACTGAGTCCTTCACTCCATGTGATTAGAGTCTTTGTGCGAACAGGAACGTTGGGCCCAAAACAGCCCCCCTCATGATTGAAATTCTCTTGGCGCACTGGAACGTTGAATCAGGCTGCCGCAGGTTTCAGACTTTCAGTCTAACTGACAACTAATGCTTAGCATTGAAGCATTTAAAAAGAATGATCTACGTATACAAGATATGAAGCATGGTGTATTGGTACGTACGATCAAGTAGGCTTTTTTACGTTTTAATTTATATATATAGTACTATTATCTCATTATTAATATAATTTTCATTATATTTGGACCTCAACCAATATTTTTAGTGCATGTAGTTTGAAAATTTTATTTTTAAGTACTTGAATTTTAATTTGTATTACATATGATATTTAAGTTTTGAGAAAATATGGACTTAATTAGTATATCCGTCTATTTTTCAGTCCAAAATTTAACGGTTTGTCACGTGTCAACACTTGAGCACGTGGCATTATATATAAAAAAAAAAAAAAAAAAAAAAAAAAAAAAAAGAAAGAAAGAAAGAAAGAAAGAAAGAAGAAGGAAGAAAAAGGGGGTGGCTGAACCACCCCCAAGGGCCAGGGGTGGTTCGGCCATCCCTATGGCTAAAAAGAAAAAAAAATAAAAAAAAATTGTAAGAGTTTTGACTCTTGGAGGTGGCCGAACCACCTCCATGGCCATAGATGCTTTCTTTTATTTCCTTTTACAAGAATTTGACTAGTAATTTGATGAATAATTTGTTCAATTTAAATCCAATTCTCCAGAAAAAAAAAAAAAAAATATATCTGTCTTAGAACTCGATCATACGAATGAGCATTTGAAAAGAGATACAAGTTTTTTTTTTTTTTCTTTTTTTTTTTCAATAAAGAAATTCAAGTTGGGAGTACTTGAACAATGCCCAACAAAGAATTGGACCGCCCGTGTTTAGCGGCAAGTGGGACAACAGCGATAGACATGACGACGCGGTCTGCATTGCAGTCTTTGAAGAGGCAGTGTCGACGCACGCCATTAAAGCCACCACCTTGAACCTCTCCGGCACGCTCACTCTTGCTTCCTCTGTTCCTCTCCTATCTTTGACAATTCACTAATTTAACGCGTTATTAATTAATGACGTGTCAAAAAATAAATTACTGTAAACCCGTCACTAAATGCAAGTTTTTTTTTAAGTGACTGTTGCTCCTCCTCGTCGTCGTCGTCGTCGGGCACTAAGTGACGACTGACGAGTGTAGCTCTAATCTACAAAAGCCAAGACCATAAAACTGCATAGACTTAATTACTTTGTTCGTTGGAAGGACTAATCAACTTTCTTTTTTAAAGGAAACAACCTTTATTTTTCTTTAATAAAAGTAATTAAACATCGATCACTTCTCAAAAAAGCAAAACGCGTTGGGACGAATAATTGTATTATAATTCTACTAACCATGCATGTGGACGAATAATTGAAGGGGGAGTAGTGTATGTACAATTAATTATTAGATCTTGCAAACGATGCAATGGTTCACTAGCTTCCACTATAAAAGCCCCTTAAAACACCCAATATTCTTATCCTTACGCCTTCTTTTCTGTAAACTTCAGCCCCTCTCTCTAGTCTCTCTCGCTCTCTCTCGTGCACGGTCATGGTATTACTGATAAAAAGGCCCTCTATTCTCCCGCTCTTGGGTTTTGTGTTAGTGCAGTCATGCATCTTTCAGTCGGTCCAATCTTCTACCAACTTTACCGACCAATCAGCTCTCATTGCCTTCAAATCTAAACTCACTTCCAGTCCAAACCAAACTGTCTTGGCTGGTAACTGGTCCACAACTACAAGCTTTTGCAATTGGATTGGGGTCTCGTGTAGCCGACGCAGGCAAAGAGTTACTGCTTTGAAGCTTTCCTACATGAGTCTCCAAGGTACCATTTCTCCTCATATTGGTAACCTCTCATTCCTTGTCTCACTTAATCTACGCAACAATAGCTTCATTGGTTCTCTACCCCATGAGATCAGTCGCCTACATCGCTTGAGAATACTCCTTCTGACATCCAACCAATTGGAAGGTACTATCCCTCCAACTTTGAAAAATTGTCGGAATCTTCGAGAAATACATCTAGTCAATAACCATTTTATGGGTGCAATTCCATCAACCATCGCCAACATGTCGTCGTTAGAGGTATTGAATTTGCAAAACAACAGCTTCACTGGTCCATTTCCTCTTGGCATCTTTAACATATCCTCTCTAACCATAATAGCTCTTACTATAAATCACATCTCTGGAACTCTTCCAATGGATCCCTGCACCCATTGTCCTAAACTTCAAGTGCTCTATCTTTCGATCAACGAATTCAGCGGTCGGCTCCCTTCACAAATTAATTACTGTAGACAACTTTCACTCTTATCTCTATCATACAATAAATTTGATGGGAGTATTCCAGAAGGTTTTGGGAGTTTAGAAAAGCTTGAAAGGCTATATCTCGGAGGTAACAGCTTAACCGGTAATATACCTCCTACCATAACTAACTTGTCGAGGTTATCTATATTTGAAATTGAGAATAACAACATTAAAGGAAGCATTCCGGGAGATTTATGGGGGCTTCAAAATAGCAATCCCCCAATACATTTTCAATATTTCCTCTCTACAAGAAATCGCCTTGGATAATAATTCCCTATATGGCAATCTTCCATCACATTCTGGATTTTCCTGCGCCAATCTTGAAAATCTACTTTTTGGTCACAACAAACTTAGTGGTCCCATCCCATCATATCTCTCAAATTGTTCCAACCTCGTCATAGTAGATTTTACTTCAAATATACTCTCTGGGCCAATACCAAAAAGTCTTGGAGACTTAAAATACCTTCAAACACTTTATCTGGATGGGAATCAACTAACAGGAGAGTCTGGAGATCAAGAGCTTAATTTCCTTTTGTCTTTGTCTAATTGCAAAGTTTTGGAAAACCTGGCCATATCCTACAATCCTTTGGATATTACTCTTCCAGATTCTATTAGAAACTTTTCAACCATCCTTCACACCATTATTTTATTCGGAAGCAAAATAAAGGGTCATATTCCTATGAGTATAGGTTCCTTAAAAGGCTTGGCATGGCTTGATCTGGGAAATAACAATTTGACTGGAAACATCCCATCCACAATTGGGGGATTGGAGAGGTTACAAAGATTGTATCTTGGTGATAATAAAATTGAAGGATTCATTTCAGAAGAGATATGTCAGCTAAAGAACTTAGGTGAGTTAGATCTCACAAATAACAAAATCTCGGGATCCATTCCAAATTGCATTTCAAACCTCAATCTTCTGCAAAGCCTATACCTGAGTTCTAATATGCTGGAATCACCAATACCATCAAATTTATGGAGCCTTGAAAGTCTATTGTTTTTGGAACTATCATCGAATTTCCTTGGTGGATATTTGCCTCCAAACATGAAAAAATTGCATGCTATTGAAAACATAGATTTATCTCGGAACCAAATTACGGGAAACATTCCAAGCATCATCGGAGCTTTTGAAAGCCTAAATTATCTTAATTTGTCAAAGAACTCGTTTCAAGGAGAAATCCCACACTCTTTTGGAGACTTGAAAGGATTGGATATCATAGATCTCTCTTACAATGATCTGTCTGGAGTAATTCCTAAGTCTCTTGAAGCACTTTCACAGCTCAAATATTTGAATGTGTCTTTTAACAAGCTATCCGGAGAGATACCATCTAGTGGGCCTTTTGCAAACTTCACAGCAAAATCATTTTTAGGAAACAAGGCACTTTGTGGGAATCCAATTTTTGGAGTTCTACCTTGTCCAAACTTAGGCTCCAAAGGATCAAAGGTGAAACGAAGTCTACTCAAATATTTTCTTCCTACCATTGCTTTGGTCATACTCTGTCTAGCATTGGTTTATATGGTGAGAAGAAATCGAGAAAGTAACTTGCAGGTTCCAAGTTTATTTAATACATTGCCTATATTGGAGCATAGAATGATATCATATCATGAGCTTTGCCAAGGGACAAACAACTTTTGTGAAAGCAACTTGCTTGGAGTTGGAGGTTTTGGTTCCGTGTACAAAGGGGTGCTTTTTGACGGGACAATTGTTGCTATTAAAGTTCTAAATTTACAATTGTCAAGTGCTTTCAAAAGTTTCGATGCAGAATGCAAGATCTTACGGACAATCCGACATAGGAATCTTGTTAAGATCATAAGTACTTGCTCCAACCCCGAGTTCAAAGCTTTAGTCCTGCAATACATGCCGAACGGTAGCCTTGAAAGTTGGTTATACTCTTATAACTACTGCTTGAGTCTTCTTCAAAGAATAAACATTATGGTTGATGTTGCATCTGCGTTAGACTATCTCCACAATGGTCTATCAGAATCTGTGGTGCATTGTGATTTGAAACCTACCAATATCCTTTTAAATGAGGAGATGGTTGCACACGTGGGTGACTTTGGCATTGCAAAGATTTTGGTTGAAAACAAGGATGCTACACAAACCAAAACTCTTGGTACACTTGGCTACATTGCTCCAGGTACATGAATTCACCTCTACTTATTTATTACTAAGTGGCACTATCTAATTGCAGCTAATATCATGACCAACAATAGTTGTTGGTGTCAAGATTAAAACCAATTAATGTACATGACAATTTTTCATAATTTAATTTTACAGTAGCGTTAGATTCATATAAATATACACTAGTACTGAAAATTACAGACTATATGACTGCTTAGTGGGGAGATAATCCTATTTATTCCTCTTGTTTGTTGATTATATATATATATATATATATATATATATATATATATATATATATATATATATATATATATATATATCAAAGACATACAATTATGTTCTGTGAGCTCACTATGTTGAATTGAAGTAATTTAATAGGATATGCATGTGTAATGTATGTTTCAATTTTGGACTTGTAAATGTAATAGGATTATGGTTTGCTTTGTCATTTACGACCACTCTATTACCCATTTTGTGGAGCTTAGAATACAAAATGTATTGGAACGATTACTCTAAAATTGAGAAGAAAAGCTATCCACTTATGATAATCAATTTATGTTTAACTTTTGCCATGTAATTAAGGTTATTTTTATTTATGTACATAATTACTCAAAAAAAAGAAAAAAAAAAGAAAAACACTACGTACCCTTGTGATATGTGACACATAACAATTATTCTAAGCGACAAAGTTCCGCACGCTCATAAAGTATATGGGGACTCATTAAAGGTTGTTCATGGCTTAATTAGAATTTTTCTTTAACGGAGTTTGCTATGTATATATATGTACCATGATTAGATGGTTGCATGTATGAGTGCATGCAATAAATGCATATTTAGATACAAATTTGCATGCATACATGTAATACATATCATTATATATGTATATACATACATACATACTTTTTCTTTCTTGCCCGAGATATGTGGATATTTGTTTTATTTTTTATTTTATTTATAAAAAAAAAATTGAATTACTAACTTGAAGGCCTTATGTACAATTGCGAGTGTGGATAGAGTATGGTTCTGAAGGAAAAGTCTCCATCAAATGTGATGTTTATAGCTATGGGATAACATTGTTGGAGATGATCACAAGGAAGAAACCAATTGACAATAGGTTTGTAGGAGAATTGACTATGAGGCAATGGATAAATGCATCACTTCCCGATAGAATGATGGAAGTTGTGGATGACGGTTTATTGAGAACAGAAAACGGAAGAGATGTAAATTTCATGCAAAGTGTTTTTTCATCCATCATGAAACTAGGCTTAAGGTGTTCTGAGGAGTTGCCAGATGAAAGAGCCGATATGAAAGATGTGCTTGCCAAGCTTAAAAAAATCCAATTGACACTTGTTGAAAACAACAGGGGTGCCTGATATTTTATCTGAGTTTTATAGGGGTTGTCCTTTTAATTTCTTAGAGTACTTACAAGTGATATGTCATATGTTTGTATGACTTTTAATGTTTAAATGGCTTGAAATTTTTTAACATCTTCCTCTTGAGCCTCATCTTTTTTTCTCCTTACGCTTCTCATGGATATATAAAATTAATATAATCTCAAATGCCAAAAAAAAAAAAAAAAAAATCTTGCAGTTTATGTTGTTTCACTTCATGTCTCTACTCCATTTATGAGAACTATATAAGGAATGACAAAAGGATTTTTGGATATATGGGAGAAAATATATATATATATTTTTTTTAAAAAAAATGGTTTCCCAAAAGCCAAAAGGTAATGGAGCTTTCTTGTTTGTGCCTGTGGAACATGACAGTAAAAGCACATAGTTTAATTAGAGTTTATATATGCACACAATTTTGTATTGAAAATTCACAACATAAGAAGTTTTTAGCTTCTACGTTATGTAAAGCTGGATATCTACCTGCAGTTATATATTGATCATGTGAAACACATAAACGAGCTTTGAACATTCAAAATTAATTAAAGATGGAGATCATAAAGCTATCAATTTTCAAACATATATAAAAAAGAAAAGTTTGATCTTTTGGTACGTACATGGTATCTCAACAAGAAAAGTAAGCATATTATATTAATTGAATAACTTGACTCCATATAAATTCATTTTTCCCGATCATTATAATAAGGGATAATTGCACCGTTGGTCCCTGTGGTATACCATAATTATTTTTCACTCCCTATGGTTTAAAAAGTTCATGAGAGGTCCTCGTGATATGCAATAATTACAAATCGATCCCTGGCGTCAAATTCTGTTAAATTTTTTAACAGATTCCGTCAAATGTCACGTCATCGACACGTGTTTCCAATAAGATGGCGACACGTGTCCACCGTAATAAAAAAAAATACTTATTTAAAAAAAAAAAAAATTCAAGAAAAAAAAAAAAATGAAGGGCCGGCCACCCCTTTGGGGGTGGCATGGCCGCCCCAGCCACTGGGGGTGGCCGCGCGCCACCCCCAGTGGCCGCAGGGGGTGGCGCGCGGCCACCCCCAGTGGCTGGGGGTGGCGCGGAGCCACCCCAGTGGCCTGGGGGTGGCCGCGCGCCACCCCTGCGGCCACTGGGGGTGGCCGGCCCCTTCAGTTTTTTTTTTTTTTTTTGAATTTTTTTTTTAAAAAAAAATAAGTATTTTTATTTTTTTAAAAAAAAAATTATTTTTTTATTACGGTGGACACGTGTCGCCATCTTATTGGCGACACGTGTCGCTGACGTGGCATTTGACGGAATCTGTTAAAAAATTTAACAGAATTTGACGCCAGGGATCGATTTGTAATTATTGCATATCACGAGGACCTCCCATGAACTTTTTAAACCATAGGGAGTGAAAAATAATTATGGTATACCACAGGGACCAACGGTGCAATTATCCCTTATAATAATTCAAAAACTAAAACTAAAGAGTAAAGGAGGAAAGGTTGGTTTTCCTTTCTTTAATCAGATAAAATAAAAAGTTGGCTCAGATAAAAGTTTAAACTTTAACAAGCGGGATAATGAAGCTATACTTTTACCCGATGCCTGCTATTCAAAATTATGCTTTTCTATTAGTTTAAGCTTTTAAAATAAATAATAACTTAATATTAAATTAGAGATGATGTTCTGAATTTGAACAAGAAATACATATTCATAATCAACGTATATGGATTAGTGTGCGTCAAATAACATAAGTATTGATTTCATAAGATTGCAACCCTGCCTTTGTTATGTTTCACGCGTAACAATTATCAAAAGTTGTTCATGGCATAATTGTAATTCTTCTATAAGGAGTCTAGAATACATAGATACATATTTTCATAAAAATAAAAAAAAATAAAAAATACATAGATACGTATCTATCATTAGATGGTTGGATGTGTGGGTACAATTAATAAAGGCATATTTAGATATAAATTTGCATATATGTTATTAAATCAAGAGTTTACCAAAAACTTTAAGCTGATAGGAGAGTGTGAAAACTTGTTTGGTTGTAAGTTCTAGTCTATTGGTTAAGTTGGTGAAAAATTTTATCCAATACTGAATCCAACTCAAATTAAAAGATCTAGAAGATGTGGTTAAACCTACTCAATCAAGGAAATAAGCAAATATAAATTGAAATTTTATTAAGTGGAGTTAAAATCGAATTTGTCAATTCCAAATTAGGAAATGACCCCCTACATGGTTCCATGCATGTAACGTGGGTCTCATGCTCTCAAATGCATTGGGTGGACACTTGATACACCCAATTGACGTAGAAATAACATATCTCTATATTTATTTTGTGTTTTGAGAAGGTTTTAAAGGGCACTGAATGAAGAGAGCCTCACATATATAGTTGTCATTTACAAGGTCCAACACACTTTGAGCCTTTAAAATAATGTTAAGTACTTCGGATGCATTTAAGATTGCGATTTCGCAGACAATAAGTACGATTTTAAACCAAATCGTAGAACATAAATTGTTTGAGAACTGCGTTTTTAAAAATTGTGATTTGAAAACGCAGAAAATATGCTTTTTCAAATCGCAGGTAAGAGTTTTTTTTTTTAAAACGCAGAATTTTAAAGACTAATTTGTGATTTTAAATGCTAAACTGCAATTTTGCCAAATGCTTAACTGCGTTTTTAAAAATCACATTTTTCAAATCGTACATTTTAAAATTGTAATTTTAAATCGCACTTTTTAAAATCGTTGTCACGCCCCCGTTTTGGGAAATAAGGGGAACGCAAACTTGAGCCCAAAAATACATTTGCATAAAGCATATCTCTAATAGATATAGATCTTAACCATCTATTTTATTTACATGCACAAAAGAGTAGCTCTTTACAATGCTATAAATTCCAAAAGGGAAACATATTGTACAACACAGGGTTACAATAGTCCCCCAAAATATCTATTGCCCTTAGCGAAGTCTATGCCCTTACCAAAAAGTGATTCCGGCTTACTGCATCTTGAAAAGGTTGTAGGGGTAAGGGATAAGTTCGACAACTCAGTAAGTAACACAACGTCACACAAGGTAGTATATAAAAGAGTTCAGTTTAGAAATTTAAAATTTTCAAAGCTCACATAAAGAAATATTAGCATCAATAAGAAATGTGTATATATAATCATCATTCATAATGTGTAAGTTTTATCTACCACTGGCCCACTTCTACATTTTTACAATGAGCAGTGCACGTTAGGCTCGTCCAAATGACCAATCCCGAAAGACCCATAAGCTCATCCTGTCGTCACAGGGGAGAGCTGCCGAGTTAGGAAGATCCCTAGGTGAGAACCCCCAGGCCGATAGCCCCACACTTTTGGTGTGGTTGCCCCGCTACCCATCATCATCATAAGATCCATATCACATCATTATGGTGCCGTGGGATTAAACTTTATATGATGCACATAAAACATACATTCATGTAAATGAATCATAGTTTCATCATCTTGTTCATACAGTGCACGTGTAACATATACATATTTTGAGAATCATAATCTTATCATCATCTTCCTTCATATGGTGCACATGTAACATATACATATTTTGAGAATTATAATCTCATCATCATCTTCATTCATATGGTGCACATGTACGAATATTCGTATCATAATCTTCTCACTCATTCAGATAACATATTCAATATTTCATATTTGAGAGCTATCATATAATCATATGGAGGTTCAATTACATTTCATAAAAGAACCATTATAACTAAAGCAAAAGAGCAAGTAATATTAAAGTGAATGAGTCTTTTGAAAAATTCCCGACGTTTTCTTTAGAAATGGTTTTATTTATAATTTCACCGGGGTTTTAAAGTTGGGTTCCCTTACCTGGTGCTTCTGAGTGGAACTCTAGTTCCTCCTTCCTAGATTGGATCACAAGACATAATTTTAGAAGATATTCAGGAAATAATCAATTTTGGTGCACATGACACTTTGGAGATTCAAGGTAGAGACATATATATCTAAAGTATAGTTTTAAAATTTCTAATTATTCTTAGCAAACTAAATAATCATTTTTACTAGGATTTGGTCTCTTTTCTTTAGTTCTGCCTCCTCTTAATAAATTACAGCAACATAATAATTAATCATTTGAGCATGTAACAACCGAAATGATTTATAAAAAAGAGGTTACCATAACTAATTTACATAACAAGTTGGTCAAGGAAAAACTATCATTGTTTGAAGGGTCAATTTCATATAAAAGAGATTATACCCATCTTATATACCAAATAAGAGATTTAAAGTAGAGTCTCATTATTTTAGAAAAATCCATAATATAAACCATATTTTAAATTATATAATCAAACCTAGAATAGTCGACATAATTCTTTCCAAAATATAATCCATACAAGTCTTACAATTCCAGTTCTAGAACAATTCATTTCCAAACAAACAAACAACAATTTTATAATAGACTCATCTCCACCATACTATAATCAAAATAACTTAATCAAATTTTTCAGAATTAATAACTCTTCCTAACTAAGAGATCAACAATCATACAGAAAATTAAACAAACTAACCCAGACCAGATTTTAAAACTTCAGAAAGTTAACAATACCCAATCGGTTCTAAGTTCCAAATAACCCCAAAAATTTTCGCAACATCAATCTAGACCTATACCCATTTGTTTTACTCTATGGTCAGTACAATTTTATCATTTCCAGAAACCCTCAACTTATGAGATTAACGAAAATAATCAAAACCCAGAAATTTTGTAATACAACTATTCGGTTTCTTCTACCAAAAATTTTCAAGACCCATTTGATTTCTTCTACTGAAAAGATCCTTCACAAAATCAACCCCAAAAACACAATACACATTCAGCTAACAACAGGAAAGAGATCAAATATGCCCAAAGAATTTCCAATACCCATTCTGTCTACATAAGGATTCTATAGAAAATCCTACCAAAACCTTCTCAATTCCAGAAATTTTCACAACAATCAATTCAATCAAACTATAAAATCAAGACCCAAGAATATATATTTTACAAAACCCATTGGTTTTTCTCCACTAAAAACCAAACCCATCAACTGAAAATCAAAATTTGAGAATTCCACTTACCTAAAAACGATTTTTTTTTTCCTTGTTTGGGTTTCAAGTTCTCCGATCTCCCTGTCCCTCTTAGTCTCTCTCTAATCTCTCTCTCTCTCTCCTCTATCTCTTCTTCTCTTCCTTCTTTCTTTCTATTGGTCTCTATGATCTCCCTCTCGGTAGAGACGAACACAAGAAGAAAAAGGGAAGGGAGAAGAAACGGGGAAGAGGAATAAAAGAGGGACGGGTGCGCTTTTACCAAACAAAAATAAATATGTAGAGAAATTAAGACAAAATAAGGCAGCTTTTAGAAAAGAATAGTACCTTACGTTCTTGATTCTACCCATTCGTTAGTTTCTGACATTGAGTGTTTGCTTTGGTTTATATAGAGAAAATAGATGGGAGTTGGCAAGATAGCAAGGGGTTTCGTGGCTTGAGTTTTTTGATTTCTTGAGGCATGGCTGTAGCGTGTGAGAGAGGAGCTGAAACGTTGGTGAAAAGTTGTATAAAAAAAAAAAAGTGGCAATGAATCATTAATCTCTCATTTTTAGACACGTTGTAGCTTTTTCTTTTTCTTTTTCTTTTTAAGAATCAATGCATTTTATTTCTAAAGGCGTCTCTTTTAGGTTGCCACGTGGGTGCCAATGAATAAAATAGCAAGTGGTTTAATTCAAAGGCCTTATATTGCTGTTCATGGCCCTAATCAAACTGGGTTAGCAGACTAAATAAAGGCCAAGGAACTGGCCTGGATGAGAGGGCAATTACAATTAATGGGCTACACTAAATATGAGAAATTTTATTTTATTATTGTCTTTTAATAAGTTGCTTTGAGTTCTCACATAATAAAGAAAGATGTACTATATTTACTTTTAATTATATATATATATATATATATATATATATATATATATATATATATATATAATTCCTTTGGGTTCTCTTTATATAAAAAAAATTTCCTAAATTTTTGGGATGTTATAATCGCAAATCCAAACGAACTTTTATTTGTATACTGTAGTGTGATATGAAGCACCGGCCAAAAAAGGTTTAGTTATCATTTATAAGTCTCAATCATTCAATCTGGTAATTTAGTTTTGGTCTAAACCATTTATAAGAAGTTTTTAGATAGATATAGTAGTTAAATTTACTAGACTATCATTAAATTAAATAAATTGTAAAGTCAAATCAATCTCTTTTTTTTTTTTTTCTTCTTTTTGTGTGTAAAAGGAGTAAATTTTATTGCTCAAATAGTTCCAACCGGATCTGCTAATACAACATCTGAAATATAGGAGGGGCACTGTTTGAGAGGGAAAGACCCACAACTTCTTGTGCGCACTAAATAAAGTTGGACTTGGTATTTAGAAAAATGTAAAACATGACAAATATGAATTATTTAGACGTGCTTGGTCCCCACCCCAGGAAGCAAAAATAGACAAAAATAAACATTTACAAAATACGTACCAGCCCGGATAAATATTTTTGCACAACTCAAATATACAACACTAGTGTAATACAAGATACATAGAGTGAGACCCATATAAGTAAGACTCATCATATAAGTCTTATCTTATGTGTCTTATGTTGTGCATTTGAATTGTATACCAATCACAACTCATTCCCGAGCCACCTTCACTATAGAATCAAGCTGTAGGTTTCAATCTATCCTTGCCTTCACAGCATAACCAAGCTATAGCTTTCGGTCTAACCTGGCCTCTTTTTCCCTGTCATGTTTCGTAAAAATCTCTTGTGACTTGTCATAACGATCCTGATCTAAAGATGTTGCTTGGAGAAGATGGCAAAAGAGCGAAGCGAGGGTTCGAATGAGGGTGGCGCAAGATGGACGAAGTGGAAGCTCAGTTACCTTAGCCTTTAAGGTCTTGTTTGGTTTGCAAAATAAGTCCTTAGAATAAAATGACTATTCCATTGAAATAGATATTCATTTATTTAGTAAGGGTCTATTCCTTGAAATAAGTATTCCATAGGAATAACTATTCCCTCACGAAGAAGAATAACTATTCCTCTAATTTTTAAGAGGAATAACTATATATTCCGATTGTGGAATATGTATTGTCACCAAACTAAAGAATTAAAATAATTATTACATTTCACTTTTTCTCATTTCCAATAATAACTATTCATTTTCCTAATAGAATACCCATTCTGCAAACCAAACGAGACCTAAAACTAGTTGGAAGAAGAACCTGCCCATCTTTTTTACAGAGGGAACCTGATAGAAAATATGGCGCGAAAGGGGGTCTCATCTCTCACTGCAGCACTTGCCGCCCACCCCTGAAATGGTCGAGAAAGTAGATTTGGTGAACGAACCAGACAGAGCTTTAGACTCCCTAGTAACAATTCACCAATTATTCAAGAAGAAGATGCAATAATGCTTCACTTCTAGCTTCCCCAATAAAAGTAGCTTAAAACCCCCACTCTTATCCCCACGCCGCCTCCTTTTCTTCTTCTTCAACATATTCCTAACAAAATAAATATAGATATACCCAATGTGCTTGACAAGATGGGACCCCATATGGCCCATGCATGTAATGTGGGTCCCATGCTGTCAAATGTATTAGGAGTACACTTGATGTATACCCAATTGATGTACATATAACATATCTCTATATTTATTTTGTGTTTTGAGAAGGTTTTAAAGAACATTTAATAAAAAAAAAAATGTAGTTGTCATTTCTGCGAAGAGGACGCCACACTAGGTATGCCTACAGGAATAGGAGGAGGTTGGGCCACATCATCGTCATTTGGGTCATCTCTTCGCAGCTGAGCATTTGACTTCATCAGCATCTGCTTGCTGAGTGGATCCTGGATCTTCATTTTCGGCTCACCAGTAATACTGATGCTTGACTGTAGTATAATCTGGGTGAACAGGCAACCAAATGGAAGACCGGTATTGCTCTTATCACAGGCCTCTAGAATAACGCCCAAAATATGCTTGAACAGGCAGAAGGGCAAGTGAAGATGAATGACATAGACGAACTGGGCCCGCTTTAGAATCAAGTCACTACGTCTGACAACAGGCCATAGGTTAGGTTGAACAATCTTGGCCAGAATGCGGTGAAGGGTGGATAAGGCACCGATCCTGATAGTGGTGGCGCGTTTCTCTCCCTGTGGAATTGCGTTGAAAAACTCTCGGAGATCTTCCATAGAAGGAGGAAGTACCACTTCATTGAAAGGGCTCGCAGGCATCTGGAGAATAGAAACTCCAATGAACTAACTGATGAACTGGGGATCAATAGTGATAAGGTGCCCTCCAACAGTGGACTGAAGCACCAACCCTCGATCATCATCTCGTACCACTTCAAGGTTGGCATAGAAGAGTCGGACCAACCTGGTGTAGACAACACAAGCGCAGCTGTGAAGATAGCCCCAATGATATGTCTGGATAGTATCATGAATACTATCTAGAGGAGCCACCATAATGTCAAAGCGGACCACATTCCGTTCGGCAATGACTGGGTGGTCCATAATTTTGGCTCTGAGGGCTGCCATATCTCCCTCTGTCCTCTGATGAACTCAACGCTGTGGACTGCCTGCAGACATGATTCTGAAAAGGAAACCAACAAGATTTCCCAAAAATAATAATCCAAAAGAAATGATCTTGTTAGTGCACATAGAGAATCTGGCATTATAATAGCAGTAAAAGGGACTTTACAAAAAATAGAACCAGAATATATCACAATATAGTCCAACAATAATATTGAATCAGATATTCCAACACCGCATATATTAAAACATTACCAAAATAATCAAAATTCTAACAGTTTAAAATAAACTGAAAAGAATAAAGTTAGAAGAATACCTGGGACGAGAGAATAATGCACAAAAAGACAAGAAAGGGCAAGATAATGCCAGAAACTCGCGAGAAATCACTCACTAGAAGTCAAAAGAAGGATTTTTGGTGGGGTAGGGTGAAAATACGATGACCAGGGAATTTATAGAGCCTGTGGGGTCCCCGTTCAGACGGATCATTATAGTCGTTCGGACGCACGCTGCCTCGAAAACATGCGGACAAGTCACGCGCGTCCGGACATCTAACCTTACTGTCCTGCCGTTGAAGCTGCGAGCATCAGGACGAATTCCATAATCGACCGGCCGACTAAGCCACACCCCTCTAGACGCTTCACACTGAAAAATACCAAAAACTGAGGAAAAATTGCAGAATTGATTGTTCCTTAAGTCAGCTTAAGATCACGCATGGATAATTAACTGATAAAACAATCAGATAGCTTCTCAAAACTAAGCAGAGATATAAAAGAAAGTTGAGAGTTCAATCAGCACAAATATTTTCTGTACACAAAAAATTTAAATAGATGACTCAACTCATGCAATGCGTGTGTGTGTGTGTGTGTGTGTGTGAAGACTTAACCCACAAGCTATGACTTTCACTGATACGACAAAAAGCAACCAGATTTTTTAGACAAGAGAGAAAATCAGTGAAAGATTAGTCAAAAGTCAAACCTTATAACTTACTAGGGTCTAGCCACCCTCATCTGATACACTCCTATTAAGATGCAGCATCCAATTGTTTTACTTGCACCGTGAAGGACAAGGTAATTTAGCACATAAGCAGAAAATATGCATATATAACACAGAATTCATATTGGTAACTGCTTGATTCTTTTGATGCTGTAACCTAGAGAAAATGCCAAAAAAAAATTAGGTTCTAAGTTCAACTAGTATTTGGTCAACTTGGCCATCTTATCAAAAATCTCTTCTCTTATCCGGAATTTCTAAAAGCAAGAAGTCAGAGAAGGAAAGAGGTACCTTTAGGGGAGTCTTGGATAGTGCATATTTTCATCACATGAGGAAAGAAGCTATCCTACTTTTGCATATATGGGAAAACACTTGGCAGATATAGTCATAAACTCTCAATAATATCTAAGCAAAGTAGATTAATGCATAAAGAATTGAGACATCAGATGAAAACACATGCAATATCTTATATGCCAAGAAAAAGAGAAATCCTACAAATTCTTCCCATTTTTTTTTAATTATTATTAAACAAATGCAATATGGAAATAACATCATATGCAAGGCACGATCAAACCTGTGTAAGCTCGATGATGCCAATACAGAAAAACAGTTGCTCGACCTGTTTTTTCTGTCTTCCCCAACAAGTACCTGCAATGTTCTCTCAAGAGAAATTATGGGCAAAACAAAACTGATTCCTATATTGCATACAAAATATAGCAAGTAAAATTTAAGCAATCAAACCTAATGCAGTAGGATTAGGAACCAAATCCTAGGCATGGACACCTTGACTTGCTAGGTGCGTCCATTCCCCCTCATGGGGTGAATGTAATTCTTCTTCTTGACCCAAGCCTGCCTTCCTGTGGGTGGTTGCTGGCAGGAATTCATTTGCTGACCCATCAACTCTATCATGCTCTGCATCCAAATAGGTGGCTCTCTATAGTATTGATCATCTTTTCCACCTTTTGTGACCTTTTCAAGTGCTTGGATTTGATCTTGGATTTGCCACTATGATTGGCAGGTACAAATCGCTGCTGAGGTCGCTGATGCTGAGATGCCTGGTATCGTGGTGTATGAGACCAAAGAGCTTGATATCTTGGTGCTTGATGACAAGAAGCCTGATACCATGGAGACTGATACTGGGCCAGAGGTCTAGTGTCCTGATGAGTTTGTCTGGGCACTTCTTTCTTGGCCTTCGCCTTTTGTGCTTTAAGGAGGAAGCACAGGGGTCGGACATGCCTACTTAGACTGCAGTGATGGCATATAGGAGATCTTCTGCTAGAATGAGGCTTTTGAGTGCCTGGAACATCATCATTAATCTCGTCCTTCCCTTTATCTTCAACAATGGGGGGAGGCTCTGGGACTGCAGGTTGGACAAATGCAGTCTCGGAAGTAAAAGGAGTATCAGAAGGAGGAGCTGGATACCAGAGACCAGTCTTGTCAGTTGGGCTCTTCTGTATAGACAGCATGTGAGTCAGCTTTTCATTAGTGACTCTTTCTAATTGGAGCTGCGTCTCTAGTAGCTTTTCCTCAAGCTCTTGTATTCTATGCAGCAATGAACTCTTCTCAGTCTGCAAACTGTTTAGATCATGAAGGTGCTGCTTACGTCCTTCCCTCAGCTTTTCATACTCTACATAGAGAGTTTTGTAAGCCTTCTTGAGCTCTTCCCCATTATCACTATGCTCCGAGTAGTAAGAGTCCTCTCCCTCAACAAGTGGAGCTACAAAGGCCAGAAATTTTTCAAACTCAAGAGCTTATTCTTCTAATTCATCACTAAGAGTCACATTGTAAGCCTTCCCCTTGCCCTTCTTGAAGTTCCCACAATCAGCTCGGGTATACTCAAAACCTGAGCATTCATAACATCTGGGACCTCTGGAATCCTTCTTTTCTTCTTCCTCAGGGTCAGCTTCTCTGGAAGCTTTCTTCATCTTTTCAAAAAACTTCTTTTTGAATCGGTCATCTCTCATTAGTCTTCTGAAATTTTTGGCCAGCATAGCCACAGCTTTCTCTTCCTCCTCAGAGTCATCTTCAGATGAAGCTTCTACCCTTTTCTTGGAAGCTTTTAGGGCAATGGTCTTCAGTTTCTTGACTGGGGGCAAGGACAGCTCATAAGTCTGAAGAGATCCCACCAACTCTTCAATCTTCATTTGTTATAGATCTTTGCTTTCTTCTATTGTGGTCACCTTGATCCTGAAACGCTCAGGCAAAGATCTTAGAATCTTTCGGATGAGTTTTACATCCGAGACAGGCTTCCCAAGACTCACCATGGAGTTTCTCAAGTCACTCATCTTGGATTAAAACTCTCCAAATGTCTCTGCTTCCAACATCTTAATTTCTTCAAATCTGGAAATCAACATTTGAAGTTTGACAGATTTAACAAGTTTAATGCCTTCATATGATGTTTCCAAGATTTGTTATGCTTCTTAAGTTAATTCGCAATTTGAAATTTTTGCAAATTCAGATGGTGAGAGTGCTTGGCACAGAGCATGGAGAGCTTTATCATTTGAAAGGCGTGCGGTTTTCTGAGGAACTAGTTCGAGGGCTGCATCTGCTGGTTTAGTCCAACCAGTTTCAACAATACTCCAACAGTCAATAGATTTTAGAAAGAACCGCATATGTGCCTTCCAATACCCATGGTTCGTACCGTCAATGGTAGGAATAGTAGTAAGAGTTTGAGACATTTTAAAAGAAGTCAAAAAAATAACGCTCAAGAAATTAATCTCTCAGAGTGTACCAAGCTCTGATACCAATTGAAAAATGAAAATTGACTTCTAAAATAAAACAAGTGTGTGCGTGCATAATGTGTTAACAAAATAATGCGGAAAATAAATAACATAAGATTTTTGTTAACGAAGTGAAAACTCAAGATGAGAAAAACCACTTCGGGGTAGCCAAACCCAGAATATCTACTATTCAGAAGACAAGACTAGTTACAAGATAGTAGCACTCACATACCCCTGATGTAGTGGTCGTACCTTGCACTCTAATGTGTAGCCTAACACGAATGCCTCCCAACCAGGTCTCCTACTTGAAGGAGTCTTCAATAAAATCCTTTACCTTAAGGTCAACTCCTAAAATAGACTTCAAGTTAAGCGCAGCAACAGCACACACAGCAACGGCTTTAGAGAGATCAACTCAGCTTAATAACCTCACAATATAGCTCTTTAAGCACTAATGGAATTCAATACCGAATTCTTACAGTTCTCAAGCCTAGGAGCCTCTATTTATAGGCTGAGGGTTCAAATTAGCATCTAGATTGATAAAACTAGGCGCAGTCCGGACGGTAGTCATGGGCCGTCCAGACGAACAACTGTGCGATCGAAATTCCAAAAATTTCGCTGAAAATCTTTCTTGTTTGAGAGCTGCGTCCAACGGTATTGCCTTGTCGTGTGGACGGTCACATGTTCGCTGCAAGTAATTTCCATATAAAGGCTTCGCGTGTCCGGACTAGAGGAATGGTCGTCCGGACAGTTGATTTGATGCACGCAATTTTCATATCTGATTCATGCGCGTTCAGACCATGATGACTGCCGTCCAGACGTCTGGATTTACTTGCCTTATGGATGAGCGCGTCCGAACTGGAATCCACGTCGTCCAGACGGTTGCAGCAATCTTCCCATATCTGTGTTTGGAAAGAAATACTGAAGCTTGATCAAACACTGAGAGTCGTCTGGACGGACTGCTGAAATGTCCAGATGGATGCAAGCTGGAGTAGTTTGAAGCTTCTCGACACAGAGGAAGGTTCAGACGGAATGTTCTCGTCGTCCAGATGGATGATGCTATATACACTCGGTCGTCCGGACGGTATATCACGTCATCCAAATGGCTGGCAGGGAACTGAATTTTCTGACTTGTAGATTGTGCAGAATCTTTAGGAAACACACTCTGAATAGTGGAATCCCTATTGAAAAGCATAATTACAAATAAGTGATTTTGTCAAACAGAATGCGACCAATTTACAAACTAGCATTTGGGATGTGTACAAATGTTGGATCTAGTACTTTGTGTTTGCACATAATAAATAGCAAAAGGTGTGAGCCAATCAATTTGCATGTAGTACACAATAAATAACAACAAGGATAATAAGACCAATAACATAACTCACACTTGCTGGAGGTGGGGTAGGCAACTCTTGACTTAATTGACTCATATTCATTGGACATGCCCTTTTATTGTACCATTTTCCCTTACATTTGGAACATGTCATCCTTGTTCCAAACTTCCTAATTCTGAATTTATTTTGCGGATCTCTACTTTCATCAACTCCTTTTTTTCTTAACTTCTTTGGTCTACCCGGGGTCGCTCTAGCCACTGGAGGTTCCATCATGTCATGCTGGGATTTTATCCATTGCTCCTCACTAGGCATTAGATATATAACTGGCTTGTATGCTTTCTTGTACATCTCCAAAGAATAGAAGTCATCAACATAATCCGCTGCATCCTTACAACTATGTCATATAGCAGCACATGCATGCACACATGGGATTCCAGTCATTTGCCAAACCCTACAACCACATGTTCTTCTCCTCATGTTCACCACAAATTATTTGCTAGTTGGACCACTCATTTCAAACATGTCATCACCAGCATAAAGGGCAACACAGTCCATTGATTCATACATTAATGCCTCCAACTTCTTTGCAATTTTAGGAGTTATCTTTCCAGTCAGCTTTTGAATGCCCTCCCTCTTAGCTTGATATCTCCGGATCAATTTTCTCCTTATCGTCTCCAATGTGGTCAAGATAGGCTTATCACGAGCCTTTAAAATGTAAGAGTTAAAACACTCACAAATGATGTTTTGTAAAAGGTCAGACTTTATATCCTCAATAAACCATGCTCTGGACCATGCACTTGGGTCAATTTTGTTCAAGTACTCAAAGGCATCATTGTTCATATTCTTCAACTTATCTATTACACTCATAAAATCTCCTTCATTGTATGTAGAAGCTGCAGCCCATAACTTCTCCTTCAAGGCCACTCTTCGATGCCCCCTGATGTCCCTAAAGTTGGCATACAAGTGCCTGACACAAATCTTGTGGTCTACATTTGGAATGACCTCCTCAAATGCTAACATTAGCCCCTACAAAAATGATAACAATATATTACATTAAGATTGTACAACATTGTAAATAAAAAATGAATGAAGTGTAATCATGTAACATGACTTAACTTTTGTCGATTTGAAATAAATGTTGGCTTGCTATGTCGCTCATGGTGTCCAAGATCGGACACTAGGGTTTCCAAAAACCAAATCTAGCTATCCTTGGTCTTAGCTTCGACTACAACATAGGCAATTGGATACATACTATCATTGCCATCTCATTCAACCGCAGCTAGGAGTTGCCCCTTAAATGGTCCTTTAAGGAAGCACCCATCCACCCCTATAACAGGTCTACATCCTTCCAGGATGCCTTTCTTCATGGCAGCCAGGGAACAATACATTCTTAGAAACTTTGGATTGACCTCAGACACTAGCCTATTCACTTTCATCACAACACAACTTCCCGAGTTGGTTGATCTCAATGTCTCACAATAGTCCCACAACTTCACGTATTGAAGCTCATGCTTTCCAAAAATCTTTCTATTAGCCTTTGTTCTTGCCCTATACATCATGCTTGGATTTACATCCACCCTCCACCTTTCTTTCACTTCATGCTGAATCACACCCAAAGGCATGTCAAGCTGAACTCTAAACTTGTCTATGAGTTTGTCAGCAATCCAGGTTGATGTCATAATTGAGTTCTTAAATTGCTTGCAACACAGATGTTCACTTTGCATAGACCTTATCTGAAATGTCTCTTCATCAGGCAGCTTTCTGGCATATACTCTATAATTACAATTTGGTTCCTTACACACAACTATACACTTTTGTTTCTTATTCCTTTTAAATGTGATGTCCTTCCCCCTTTTAAGATTGAACATCCTAACAGCCTCCCTGAATGTCCGTATGTTTGAGAATTTCATCTCTAGTTCCAAAACTGGATCCCTCATGTCAACTAAATGGAACTCAGACCCTAGAGCAGGGGTTATTTCACATTCTTCATCACTAGGTACTGGTGAGACAAGAATGTCACTTCTACCCATATCAGAGTTATAGTCATCATCAACATCTTCATATGTCATTTGGCCAGCTTCGGTGTGGTCCCCATCATCTTCACTATCATTATCAATACCCTCTTTACTACTTTCTTCACTACTCTCAACCCTATGATTATCAAGTTGTACATTAGAGGGTACAGCACCCGCACCAACACCAACATCAACATCAAATAAATCTTCATCATCACTTAGCTTATCTGCCCACCAAGGATCATCAAAATTAACCCTCCCTCCGTATTCATCATCCTCTTCACTATTCTCTTCATCACCCCCTTCATTCTCAAAAGACACAATGTATAATTCCAATATTACATGCACATTATGGCAAGCAGACAGTGAAAGCACATCATGGTCTGAAGTAATTAAATACAAGCCATCAACAAGACTCTTCCTAGGATCTTTAAAATTTATTAAATCCCCTGACCTATACCCATATTCCTTACATATACCTTCAATTTCAAAATATAATAATTTATCAAGGTCAACCTTCTCGTGATGCACTTCAACTTCACCACCTACATACACACAACCAAACCTCTGGTCGAACCTACCCCCATAATGAACCTCAACCACCAGTTCACTACTTCCCATCCTATGAGGTCAATGATATAAAACACAATAAGTCACATATGTAGTGGAATTAAATAAAAGGGAAAAGTCTTGATAATATCAACCAATATATATATGTATATCAAATCCTTTGTGGACCACCTACAGTTTTTACACCCACATGTCACCAACCAACAAAACACAAAGCATCATATTTTGAAGCAGCCAAAACAAAAGTCTAAAACATGAGTCTTGATAACATCAACCTATATATATGCATATCAAATCCTTTGGGGACCACCCACGGTTTTTACACCCACATGTCACCAACCAATAAAACACAAAGCACTTTAATTTTGAAGCAACCAAAATAAAATTCTAAAACAAGAGTCTTAATAACATCAACAAATATATATATATATATATATATATATATATATATATACATATAAAATCCTATGGGGAGCACCTACGGTTTTTACACCCACATGTCACCAACCAAAGCAAAACACAAAGCAGCACATGTCTAACAAAAACCAAACACACGGAGCCAGTAAAGGCAAATCACATGGACCCAACACCACATAAATCAGTAACTGCATAAACCCTAAACAAAACACAAGGATCCACGGACCCAATAAGTGAAACAAACCAATTTTTGAGCTTGAAAAAGACACACCCAATCATTGAAAGCAAAATCTACAGCTAAAAGAAAGGCATAAAAAACTAACTTCAAAAAGAATTTGATATTCCATAACAAAATACGATGGAATCTCAAATTGCACAAAACCCAAATTTGAAAAGATGAGTCTTTTCAACATATCTTGAAAAAAAAAAAAAAACACTACTTCGGGTTAATCACGAAACTTCCACCAACAGTGTCGATTTTCATTTTGCTAGTTGAAGAAAACCCACACAGGAAGGCGAAATCACGAAGGCCGAAAAGAACATGAATGGGGTGTGTATAAACCCTAAAGAAGACGAACGGGTTTGTGCTTTTCGGCTCTAACTTTTAAAAATGATGGCTTTTGTTCATCTTTTTTAATACAAGTGTAAAAGACACACACGTGCACGGCTTTTCTTCATTTGTTGAGAAGTAAGGGCATTCTCATCCATTTACATCACTAACAGGCACATGAACGGCACGTGAGGCAAATTTTGTTAAGTCAAATGGTCGATTTGGACGGATTCCCTAAATTGAAAAATTTTGAACCTTAATGGGATGCAATTAACAAAATTGAAACATTTGTGGTAGAATTGCAAATTTGTGACAACTTCATGGGGGTAAATTGAAGTTTTCATTATATATATATAGGATGTTAATGTTAAATTTAAACTATATTGTTTAAATAATATAGTATACAGATGTAATAATTTTATGGTATATAAAAAGAATATATACATGTATATAGTAATAAAAGTTGTTCAATTTATACTAATTTATATATATAGTATGGAAATGTAATTCTAGGGTTATTTATATAAAACTACATTTATATGGTATATAAATTATCTTGTTCTATATTTAAATAATGATTAGTGACGTTCCAAATAGGCACATCATGAATTTATGATATGTCAAAATGGCACGTCATAAAATTATTACGTCTTAAATTACCACGTCATGAATTTTGGCACGTCATAATTAATTCAATGACGTGCCATTGTTGCATGTCATAAATTCATGACGTGCCATTGTGGCACATCTTGAATTCACGACGTGCAAATTCAGAACATCATGAATGTATGACGTGTTATAAATGGCACGTCATACATTTATGACATGCCAATTTGACACGTCATATGTTTATGACGTGTCAAAAGGGCACGTCATCATTGTATAACGTGTCAAAATAGCACATCATAAATATATAAGGTGTCAAAGTAGCACGTCATACAGTCATAATGTGCCCCTTTGACACATCATTGGTGCCAAATTGTGGGCAAGCTGGTAAATTTTTTTATGAAGTGCCAAAGTTGGCACGTCACCAATAACTGACATGCCAACTTTGGCATGTCATAAAAAAATTTACCAGCGAGCCACAATTTGGCACGTCGCCCATTACTGACGTGTCACAGTTGTGGACACTGTAGACACGTCATTTAGTCATAGATTTGCATATGCAATATATATCTACATATAAGTACGTGCCTTTTAATTTGCAGTTTGGCTAAGATATGTGGACAACTTTCTTTCTTTTTATTTTTTATTTTTATTTTGAACTACTAATTTAAAGGACTTTTTCACAATTGTGAACATTGGACAGAGTATGGTTTTGAAGGAAAAGTTTCCAACAAAGGTAACGTTTAGAGCTTCGATATAATATTGTTGGAGATTATCACAAGAAAGAAACCTACTGATAACATGTTTGTAGGAGAATTGACTTTGAAGCGATTGGTAAACGCATCACTTCCTAACAGAATGATGGAAGTTGTGGATGAAGGTTTGCTGAGAACAAAAAACAGAAGAAATATAACCGTCATGCAAAGCATTCTTTTATCCATTATGAAATTAGGCTTAAGGTGTTCTGAAGAGTTACCAGATGAAAGAGTTGATATCAAAGAAATGCCTGTGAAGCTTCAAAAAATTAAACTGACACTTTTTGAAAACTAAGACAAAGGTGTCTAATATCTTTGATCTAGATCTTATATAGTTTGTCCTTTTGATTTCTTAAACCTTAATTACAAGTGTGTTTTTATATTTGTATGACTTTTCATGTTTAAATAAATGGCTTGGGATTTTCTAACATCTTCCTCTTGAGCCTTTTCTGATCATCTTTTTTCACCTTACCTTTCTTATTGAGATATATAAAATTTATGCAAGGTTTATTCTTCATTCATCACGAGTACTAAATTAATATAATCTCAAGCGCCGAAAAGACCTTGTAGTTTATATTGTTTCACTTCATGTCTTTACTCCATTTATGAGAACTACGGAATGACAAAGGGATTTTGGATGGGAGAACAGAAAATAAAAAATGGTTGCCAAAAGGTAATGGAGCTTTCTTGTTTGTGAAAAATGATACTGATGAAAGCACAAAGTTGATTGTATTTGTGGAGTAAATCTACATTCGCCAGTTTAGTAAATCTAAGAAAATCTAATCTAACACTACAAAAAAAAAAAAAAAAAAAAAAACAAAACAAAACAAAACAAACAAACAAATTTTTCCTGACCAACTGTTTTTGACATTTCAGGAGGCCTAACACATCACTAAAGTTTTGTGACATGTCATTATTGACGTGTGTCCAACGTTAAGAATAAGGGTGTCAAAATTGGAGATTTATTAATGTATTAACGTTTGACACGTCAATAAATTTAGTGACGTTTTAAACATTAGATTTATTAATGTATTAAATTTATTGACATTTTTCACATTATAAAGAATTAAACCACTTTTTGCTTCCCTATTTAAATGCACTTTACAATAACTTCTCTTATCATATTCATATACTATTTAAATATTCTTAAAATTAAATGTTAGGAGAAAAAGAGCGAAATAAATTATTTAAATATTATTTCAAATAAATGCTAGAGGAATTAATAAAAGAGGAAAGATAATTTTTTTTTTCCTAATAAAATAATATTAAGGAGACCATTTTTGCTTCCTTAGATTTAGAATGCAACTTTTGGTTCCCTTACTGTTTCCTTAGTTTAGGGAACAATAGAAAAATATGATTCAATTGATTTTTTTTTTTTTGATTTTTTATATTTTAATTTTTTTTTAAAAAAAAATAGAAAAACTGCCCGCTAGTACTTTAAATATGAAAAGTGAAAAAGGTCCGACCCATCACACGGCAACACAATTTGATCCATCAAAGGGAGGGGCATTGCATCAAAAGGGAGCTCAGAAGACTTGGGGTCTTCCTCCGCCCGCCTGTGTTGACTCTCATTTTCACATACGCTTTTCAAGTCTTCTCCCAAGGTCAATTGAATTTAGGGTTAAATACCCCAGAGGTACCTGAGTTTTACGTGTTTTTAAATTTAATACCTCAGTTTCATTTCGTATCACAGGTAGTACCTGAATTTAGAAGAAAAAAGCCCTAGGTAGTACCTATCAGATTTCTCGTGAGAATTTCAACTTCTCGCCACGTGTCAATCGCTGAGGTTGACACGTGGCACCACATAAAAAAAAATTAAAAAATTAAAAAATTAAAAAAATGATTAAAATTAAAAAAATTAAAAAAAAAACTAAAAAAAAAAAGAGGGGTGGCTGAGCCACCCCCCTTGGCCACCTTGGGGTGGCCGGCCACCCCCATTTTGGCCAAGGAGGTGGCCCAGCCACCCCCTTGGCCGGTCTGGGGTGGCTGAACCACCCCCTATGGGGTGGTTCGGCCACCCCACAGTTGAAAAAAAAAAAAAAAAAAAAAATTGAAGGGTTTTGGCCCTAGGGGGTGGTTCGGCCACCCCAGACCGGCCAAGGGGGTGGCTGGCTCAGCCACCCCCTTTTTTTTTCTTTTTTCATTTTTTTAATTTTAATCATTTTTTTTGTGCCACTTGTCAACCTCAGCGGTTGACACGTGGCGAGAAGTTGAAATTTGGACGAGAAATCTGACAATGATTTTTTCTTCTAAATTCAGGTATTACCTGTGATACGAAATGAAACTGAGGTACTAAATTTAAAAACACGTAAAAGTCAGGTACCTCTGAGGTATTTAACCCTTGAATTTATTGTGGCAGCCGGTAGCCGACCAAGAAACAGAGCCACATGCATGTCAAGATTGTAGTCTGGCATTAGGGAATAAGCCAACATCCATCTTGGCCATTCTTTCCTTTGTCATGTCTCGTAGAAATATTTATCGATCTTGTCATATAAATAATATAAAGAGATGAAAGTGTAAAAGAAGTAAAAGATACAAAATTAAAGTGGTTCGGTGTATGATATGCATGTATACGTTAAAACTTTTTATTAGCTACGTATGTACATAGATTTTTTCTTTATTATTTAATTATATATAAGACTCTATTTACATGTCTCTTTTATTTTTACATTATCAAAAACCATCTTGTAACTTTTGTAATTTAAATTCTTTTAACTTATGTCTCAATGCAAAATGAACACTTGAAAGTATGTGTGGGCTACCATTTAATTAGTCTAGCTCATTTTCGTGACATAGCATTTAGCATTATGAATGAAAATTCGTGGTTCAAATTCGCTTAAATGTGGAAGACCATCGGATCGATGACATGAAACGTCGAGTGTGGGCTACCATTTAATTTTCTCTCGCGATCGTTGGCCCAAAATATTTATTATATGTGGTATTGATGGTCAAGATCAAAGGCGTGCTAATTAATTGCTACCCGCGTCACACGCACACACACCTTAACATCTAGAAAGACCAAGACCAAGTCCCAAAAGCTTGCTAACAGCAACATGCATATGGGACTCAGAATTATCCACTATGATAATATAGTTCCACCTTCTCTTTGATCTCAACTTTACTGACCAATCAGCTCTCATTGTCCTAATTCTAAAATCAGTTCCTAAACTTAATATGACAGTGATTTTACAAGACCCCCTCTATAAAAGAGATTTTTGGACAATACTTTTTCAGGATTTCAAGATACAAACACAATAAGTACAGTAACTTATTGTGATTGGGTATGATCAGATCGACTGCCATGAGCATGTCGGATTTGAATGCTGAATCATTTAACTCAAGTATGGAGGATAGCAAGACATGGCCAGCAAGATCATCTTGACGTTTAAGCGGCTATATATACACAAAGAGGAGAATGGTAATTAAATGATCTTTTTCGAACAATTAAGCTTTTTACATTTCTTTAAGCTGTTTTCTCAAACACTTGTAACTTAGACATTAAAACTATCTCTCGCGGGCTCGCACCGACAATTTCTTTTGTCTAATCTCCTTTCTTTTACAAATTTCAAAGACTAAGAATACCCTTTTCAAAGGGTTCACTCATATACCCAAAAACTGTCCCATCTGATAGATTAATGCTAGGTACTACAATAATGTTCCTTCCACAACTTGCTCTCTTTTTCCTTGTCACATAGCAAGCTGTTTTCTTATTTACGTTGACAGGAGTGGAATTTCTCCACATGCGTGACTTTAGACATCCAAGTCACATTGCTGAATTATTTAAGAGCAACTCTTCCTAAGAAAAAAAGATGGTTGTTTAAGAATAAATAAATGGACACAGAATTATATTACATGTTCGGCCTGACCTACGTCTACAGTATATCTTATTTCTTTAAGCGGTGTTTAATTACAATATAACAAGTTCTTATTTATAAGAAAACTAGATAATACTAAGATTTTTTAACTACAGTTAGGTAACTATAATTAAGTAATAAATTTTAATTTTAACTACGTCACAGTCTTCAACAGTAACTTGATAATAATCTTCAACTGTGAGTAGGTTCAACGAAGACAAATGTTGAAGAGGAATATGCTTGGCTTGGACTTCCAAGTGACATTAATGCCAACTGTGTAAGAGGGAAAACCCCACAACTTCAACTCATATCATCATTTCCTTTCAATTTCCACCGGAACGCTGGGCCCAAAACACTCCCCTCAAGATTGAAATTTCTCTTGGTGCCACCAACTCACCATTAATATGGGCGATGAGATTAACCCGCTTAAAACACCCATTCTAATCCCTACGCCTTCTTTTTTGTAAACTCTTCTCTATTTCTCTCTGTGTTGCACAGTCACGGGATCATGCTAATAGAAAGGCCATCCATTCTCCCGCTCTTGGGTTTTCTGTTAGTGCAGTCATGCATGCTTCAGTTGGCCCAATCTTCCACCAACTTTACCGACCAATCAGCTCTCCTTGCCTTCAAATCTGAAATCAATTCCGGCCAAAACCAAACTGTCTTGGCAGGTAACTGGTCCACAGCTACAAACTTCTGCAATTGGATTGGGGTCTCATGTAGCCGGCGCAGGCAAAGAGTCACTGCTTTGAACCTTCCCTACATGGGTCTCGAAGGCACCATTTCTCCTCATATTGGTAACCTCTCTTTCCTAGTCTCACTTGATCTTTCTAACAACAGCTTCAATGGTTCTCTCCCGCATGAGATCAGTCGCCTGCATCGCTTGAGAAAACTCTGGTTGCCATACAACCAATTGGAAGGTAGTATCCCTCCAACTTTGCATAATTGCTGGAAGCTTCGAAACATAAATATCATGGCGAACCGTCTTACGGGCGCAATACCATCGACCCTCGGCAATATGTCGTCCTTAAAGTTCTTGAATTTGGAATCCAACAGCCTCATTGGTCCACTTCCTTTTTCCATCTTTAACATGTCTGCTCTGGTTCTACTTGGTCTTTCATACAATCAAATATCAGGAACTCTTCCAATGGATCTCTGCAGCCACTGTCCTAATCTTCAAGGACTTTATCTTTTGACCAACAAACTTAGCGGTAAGCTCCCTTCACAAATGAATTCTTGTAGAGAGCTTGAAGACTTATCTCTGTCATACAATAGTTTTGATGGGAGCATTCCACAGGGTTTTTCGATATTACAAAAGCTTCAAAGGTTAGCTCTTGGTGGTAACAGCTTAACCGGTAATATACCTCCTACCATTACTAACTTGTCGATGTTAACTGTGTTTGCCATTGAGAGCAACAACATTAATGGAAACATTCCAAGTGGTTTATGGAGTCTTCCAAATCTGAATCTATTGTATTTGGCAATGAATCATCTCACGGGAGAAATATCCCAAACAATTTTCAACAGTTCCTCTCTGCAAGAAATCCTCTTGACGGAAAATTCCTTGTCTGGAAATCTTCCATTAGAATCCGGGCTTTCTTGCCCCAATCTTCAAAATCTCTATTTTGGTGGCAACAAATTTAGTGGTCCCATCCCATCGTATCTTTCAAATTGTTCCAACCTCGTCCTAGTGGAATTTTCTGGAAACATACTCTCTGGACCAATACCAAAAAGCCTTGGAAACTTAAAGTACCTCGAAACTCTTTCTCTGGATAGCAATCAACTAACAGGGGAGCCCCGAGATCAAGAGACTAGTTTTCTTTCATCTTTATCTAATTGTAGATTTTTGAAAACCTTGTCCATATCCTACAATCCCTTGGATGTTAACATTCCAAATTCCATTGGAAACTTTTCAGTTTCCTTTCAAGAATTTATTGCACATCAAAGCCAAATAAAGGGTCATATTCCTATGGAAATCGGTTTCTTGAAAGGCTTGACCATGCTAGCTTTGGGCGATAACAATTTGACTGGAAACATACCCTCAACAATTGGGGGATTGGAGAGGTTGCAAAGATTGTTTCTTGAAGATAATAAGATCGAAGGATTCATTCCAGAAGGTGTATGTCAATTAAAGAATTTAGGCAAGTTATATGTCTCAAATAACAAAATCTCCGGATCTATTCCAAATTGCATTGCAAATCTTAGTCAGCTGCAATGGCTAAACCTTAGTTCTAATAGACTGGAATCATCAATACCATTAAATTTATGGAGCCTTCAGAATTTATTGGTTTTGAATCTATCATCGAATTTCCTCGGTGGATATTTGTCTCCAAATATGAAAAAATCAATTACTATTGAACATGTGGATCTATCTCAGAATCAAATTACTGGAAATATTCCAAACATCATTGGAGCTTTTGAAAGCCTAAATTATCTTGACTTGTCAACGAATGCATTTCAAGGAAACATTTCACCATCTTTTGGAAACTTGAAAGGGTTGGAGATGTTAGACCTCTCAAACAATAATCTCTCCGGTGTAATTCCTAAGTCTCTTGAGGCACTTCCAAATCTCAAGTATTTTAATGTGTCTTTCAACGAGCTAGCTGGAGAGATTCCATCTACTGGGCCATTTGCAAACTTTACAGCTCAATCATTTCTAGGAAATAGAGGGCTTTGTGGGAATTCAAGTTTTGGAGTTCTACCTTGTCCAAGCCCACGCTCCAAAGGATCAAAGGTGAAACAAAGTTTGCTCAAATATTTTCTTCCTACCATTGCTTCAGTTATAATCTGTCTAGCATTGGTTTATATGCTGGGAAGACATCGAAAAAGAAAATTACAGCTTCCAACTTTCTTTAATACATTGCCTTTATCGAAGCATAGAATGATATCATATCAAGAGCTTTGCCAAGGGACAAACAACTTTTGTGATAGCAACTTGCTTGGAGCTGGAGGTTTTGGTTCTGTATACAAAGGGATTCTGTTTGACGGGACAATTGTTGCTATTAAAGTTCTAAATTTACAATTGTTGGGTGCTTTCAAAAGTTTCAACGTAGAATGCAAGGTCTTACGGACAATCCGACATAGGAATCTTGTTAAGGTCATAAGTACATGCTCCAACCCCGATTTCAGAGCTTTAGTACTGCAATACATGTCAAACGGTAGCCTTGAAAGGTGGTTATACTCTTATAACTATTGTTTGAATCTTCTTCAAAGAGTAAACATTATGGTTGATGTTGCATCTGCGTTGGAGTATCTCCACCATGGTCTATCAGAATCTGTGGTACATTGTGATTTGAAGCCTACCAATATCCTTCTAAATGAGGACATGGTTGCACATGTGGGTGACTTTGGCATTTCGAAGATTTTGGTCGAAAACAAGGATGCTACACAAACGAAAACACTTGGTACACTTGGCTACATCGCTCCAGGTACATGAATTTACCTCTACCTATTTTATTGCTAAGAGGCTATCTAATAGTGGCTAATATCAAGAACAATAATAGTTGCGAGCTAGTTTCAACAATATCAATGTAAAGTTCAATTTTCTATAATTTAACCTCATATGTATATTGGCCTTAGACTCTTATGAATATACACTAATGATAAAAATTACACAAACTATGATTGCTTAGACGGCATATAATTACTTATTTATTCCCTCTTATTCATTGATTACTATTTGTTATAAAATTTGCTAAAATAAATATTACGTCAAAAAAAATTATATTATGTCCTTCTTGCTCACTAGGTTAATATAAAGTAATTTAATAGGATATGTGTAGTGTATGTTTCAATTTTGGACTCGTAAATGTAACTAGGATTATGGTTTGCTTTGTCATTTACGGCTGTATTACCCATTTTATGGCTACTGATAATACAAAATGTATTGGAACGATTGCTCTAAAATTGAAATTTATGTTTAACATTTACCACGTAAAGTTATTTTTATTTATGTACATAATTACTCCAAAAAAAAAAAAAAAAAAAAGAAAGAAAGAAAGAAAAACGAACACTACCCTTGTGATGTGTGACACATAACAATTATTCTAAACAACAAAGGTCCGCTCATAAAGTATACGGGGACTCATTAAAGGTTGTTCATATATAGCTTAATTAGAATTTTTCTTTAAGGAGTTTGGTATGTATATATTTGTACCAATAGATGGTTGCATGTGTGTATGGGTGCAATAAATGCATATTTAGATACAAATTTGCATGCATAGATGTAATACATTTCATTATATATGTATATGCATACATACTTTTTTTTATTGCTTGAGATATGTGGATAATTGTTTTTTTCAAAAAAAAAAAAAATGAATTACTAACTTAATGGCCTTTTGTACAATTGCGAGTGTGGATAGAGTATGGTTCTGAAGGAAAAGTCTCCATCAAAGGTGATGTTTATAGCTACGGTATAACATTGTTGGAGATGATCACAAGGAAGAAACCTACTGACAACATGTTCGTAGGAGAATTGACTATGAGGCAATGGATAAATGCATCACTTCCTGACAGAATGATGGAAGTTGTGGATGATGGTTTATTGAAAACAGAAAACGGAAGAGATGTAACTATTATGCAAAGTGTTCTTTCATCCATCATGGAATTAGGCTTAAGGTGTTCTGAGGAGTTGCCAGATGAAAGAGTCGATATCAAAGATGTGCTTGCCAAGCTTAAAAAAATCCAATTGACACTTTCTGAAAACAGAAATAGGGGTGCCTGATATTTTATCTGGGTTTTATAAGGGTTGTCCTTTTAATTTCTTAGAGTACTTACAAGTGATGTGTTTTATGTTTGTATGACTTTAAATAAATGGCTTGAAATTTTCTAACATCTTCTTCTTGAGCCTCATGTTTTTTTTCTCCTTACACTTCTCATGGAGATATATAAAATTAATATAATCTCAAACGCCAAAAAAATCTTGCAGTTTATATTGTTTCACTTCATATATGTTTCTCCTCCATTTATGAGAACCATATAAGGAATGACAAAAGGATTTTGGATTGGAAAAAATAAAATAAAAAAAAAATGGTTTCCTGCCATAACTAACTTGAATGGCTATATCTTGGAGCTAACAACTTAATCGGTAATATACCTCCTACCATAACTAAGTTGTCAAGGCTACTTGTGTTCGACATTGCAATTAACAATACTGAAGGAAGCATTCCGAGGGATTTATGGCGTATTCCAAATCTGTCGATATTGAATTTGGAATCCCCTCCCCCAAAACCCTTTCAACATTTCTTCTCTCCAACTAATCTCCTTGGTAAATAATTCCCTATATGGCAATCTTCTATCAGATTCTGGATTTTCCTGCCCCAATCTTGAATTTCTATACTTTGGTGGCAATAAATTTAGTGGTCCCATCCCAACATATCTTTCAAATTGTTCCAAGCTCACCGATACCCACAAGTCTTGGACACTTCAAAGTAAAATACCTTCGAAACCTTGTTCTGACTAACAATCAACTAACGTACGGGATAGCCTGAAGATCAAGAGCTTAATTTTCTTTCATCTTAATCTAATTGTAAATTTTTGAAAAACCTGGGCATATCCTACAATCCCCTGGATATTACTCTTCTTGATTCCATTGGAAACTTTTCAACTACCGTACCATTAGAAGCATTTATGCCCATCAATCCCAAATAAAGAGTCACATTCCCAGGAGTATAGGTTCCTTAAAAGGTTGGACCTTGCTTAGTCTGGGCAATAACAATTTGACTGGAAACATACCATCTACAATTGGGGGATTGGAGGGGTTACAGAGATTATATCTCGGTGGCAATAAAATTATTGAAGGATCCATTCTAGAAGCTCACGAAATTGTTTATATATATATATATAATATTCACAACATAAGAAGCTTCTACGTTATATAAAGGTGGATACCTGTTATATATTCATGTGAAACACAGGAACGAGCTTTATTTGAACATTCAAAATGAAAGCTATCAATTTTCAAACATTAAAAAAAAAAAAAAAAAAAAAAGTTTGATCTTTTGGTACATGGTATCTCAACAAGAAAAAGCAAGCATATTATATTAATTAAATAACTTTGTTGAGACAGTTTCCAGTAGGTGACGTGTCGGTCAGATGTTGGTCTAAGTTGCTCCCGGTTGTATCTGGTTCACCTGAAAAGTAAAGCTGCGTCGGGGGGTTCCGACAACCCCGCTCCGATGCTTAAGTAAGTGTATGGTTCTGAGAATAAATGCGCAGAATAATGCCAAAGAGACTGATTAGCATGTACCTTAGCATCTGAAGCAGTTCTTGTATTTATAGAGGTTGTGGAGCAGTTCCATTAGCTTCACAATTCGTGCACGAGGCGGTTGGAGGAGACGTGGCTCCATGTAAACAACTCTTCCGGGTTCCGTAGATCTCGGTGGTATCATGGGGTCCCACGACATGCATCGTGTCCCTTAGGTTCCGGGTACTGCCGAGACGCATGACTTCCATGACGTGCATCGTGTCCCTTAGATTCCGGGTACTGCCGAGACGCTCGCAGATGCGGATACCAACTAGCATTTGGATCGCCAACTCAGGCCTGTTGCAACAGACTTGGGCCCAAGTGGCCTCAATGGGCCCGGGTAGATTATGCTTTTTCCGATATTTGGGCCCGGTCGGGTGGATCAGAGAGGGCCCACATCCCGGATTGGGCCCAACTGCCGAGAAGATCTATATTTGTCCCAACAGTTACCCCCCAATTCTCTTAGGCCCCCAATTGATAGTATTGAGGGCAATTGTGAAGAAGAATTGGACAACTTGTAAAATGAATATTTCTCTTTGACGAAATCTAGCTGCTGTTAAGACTGTTTGAGAGAAAGCCGATCAGGAAAAAGCACAGGCTATAACTTGGAAGAAAGTAGTTCTTCCGGTCACGGAATTCGAGCGTGCATCTGGCATAGTAGAGTTCGAGCATGCGTTCGCGGATAGAGAATCATCTGGGAGTTCCTTTTTGCAATTTTGGTTTTCGAATTTTGTTAAACTTTGAATAACTTTTCCTAGCCCCCTTCCGTTGACTGCGTCCCTCCTGGGGCGTGTGCTTCAAATGAGGATTGCCAAGCAATCGACCGAGGCCATAGCTCGGGAAACCGTTCTTGAAGTTCATACTGGGGACTCTCCCAGGGCTACGCGAGATTCGAGCCCAGTGATGATTTTGCCCAATTTCCACATAGCGGAAGAAACTGCTGAGGAACATGTGTCCAGGGCGGAGAAAACTTTGACTCTCCTCAGGAGGTTGAAGGGCTGTTCATCAATCAATTGCTTCTCGTCGAGTGAATATTGCCGCACAGAAGTGCGAGAATGCTGACAAGGAGAGTGTCATGGCCGGTGAGGCTGCAAAGAGGCTTCTGCCCGCTAGGGGCGAACTTGTGCTTGGTTTCATGGGCCAAGTGAAGAGTGTATTCAACCATCAGGAGTATGAATCTTCGGAGGAGCATATATCCACAAGGGATGCTCCTAGTGTCAAGCGTGTCCCAGAAGAATCTCTGTTTGAAGCCGAGACGACAAATCTTTGTTTTCTCATTCTTTTCATTCGTTGTCAAATTGGTTGTGTTATGGCGAAACTTGAAAGTTCATAGATGTTAATCCCACGCCGGAGGTTCGAGTGGCCGAGATGCAAGTTGGCACCCGAGGTAGAGCAGTTGAAGAAGGATGTCTGGGCTCGGGACCAAGAACTGAGTGTTCCAGATTGACTGAGAGAGACTTGGGGTCGGGAGCTCAAGGTTAGTTGAAAACAGCGAGAAGAATTGCAAGGCCGGCGTTTGACTGAGTTATCTGAGTTATTCCCGAGGATGTTAATTATTTGACTAAGGTACCTTACAATCCGAGGAATGTAGCTCATATATGTGACCGACTTATATTGTTTTCCTAAAAAAAAATCCGTTATGGTGAATACTCGATCAGAAACCAACCGAGTGCCTCGGGATGACCGAAATGCCCGAGACGAAGGAAACTCCAACGATCCCCAATTCACTCTCCTGAATGAAAGAATGGAGCAGATGGCCAAAAGCATCGAGGATTTGGCCACTATGAATGCTGTCCTCCAGGCCCGGGTTCCAGAACTTCACCGAACTATCACTGACCCAGGAAACCGAGAGGAAGGCAGCCGGGGCGAAGGAACAGAGGAGCCGAACAAAGAAGAAGAAGTCCCAGGAAATCCTCCACCTGTTCAACCCGAGGCAGCAAGGGCGGTACAAGGCATGATTGCCCGGTTGGAGCAAAGATGCAATGTTCTAACCGCAGCTATTCAACGGAACGATAAGGGAAAAGCTTCCCTGGTGGAAAACCTTTTACAGAAGACCACCTCCCCATTCACCGAGGAGGTGGCAAATATTTGCCTTCCTGAGAAGTTCAAAGTCCCAGAGATCCCGTTTTATACGGGACTTGAAGATCCTGTGGAGCACCTAGATAATTTCAGAGCCCACATGGATCTCCATCGAACACCCGAGATGGTGGCCTGCCGAGCCTTCCCTTTGACCCTCTCGGGCAATGCCCGTGACTGGTTCAGGAGCCTCCCGCCAAATTCCATTCGTCATTTCGAGGACCTCGGCAGGATGTTCCTGACGCAGTTCATGGCCGGCAGGGTCAGAAGAAAGCCGTCGGGATCCTTAATGTCATTGCACCAAGGACCCGAGGAATCCCTCAGAGATTTCTTTATGAGGTTCAACCAGGCTAGACTTGAAGCTGAAGCAGCAACAGATGATTTCATCTACGGAGCTCTCTTTCAGGGAATCCGAAAAGATGGAGCACTAATGGCTGATATAGCCAGGAAGCCCCCTCAGAATTTAGATGGCTTTATGAGTAAAGCTGAGAAGTACATTAACCAGGAAGAGACACTCCGAGCTCTGTTGGGACCCGAGGCTACTCGCCCATCCACTTCCGGGAACCCAAAAAAGAAGAATCCTCGGAAGGAAGAACGGAAGCGGGTTCCAGAAGAAGAGGCCAGGCCGAAGCGGGATCAGGAGTCCCTAAGGGGTAACAACTGGACACCCCTCAATGCACCCATTATGGATGTTCTCCTGGAAATAAAGCGAGACCCGACGTACCGGAAGCCCAGACCGGTGCTCGCAAATCCGCATTCACGATACGCTGACCAGTACTGTGCGTTTCATGACACCACCGGGCATCGTACAGAAGCCTGCATATCCTTGAGACTTCTGATTGAACGTTTCATAGAAAACGGAAAACTTGTCTGTTTCCTCGCAGATCAGAGAATTCAGCAGAATCCGGAGCACGGCAACCGCCACCATCAGAATTGGCTCCATCAGGATCAAAACAATCCCCGGGATGATCGGGGAAGAAATCAAGAAAGAGGAAGGGAACCAGAACGCAGGCCAGATCCTCGGGCTACACGAGAAAGAAGTAGGAGCCGAGCCAGACCAGAACGGCAGGAGAACCTTCTGGAAATACAGACGATTTGGGGGGGTTTCGGAGGAGGCGGAGAATCTAGCTCGGCGCGGAAGGCATACCCAAGACAGTTACAGGATTTCGAGGTATACTCGGTGCAGAAACCTCCAAAGTCCCAAAAACGAGACGCACAAGTGATCGGGTTCTCGGACGATGATTACGCAGGGGTATCACTCCCGCATACCGACGCTCTGGTACTGAGTCTGGCCATAGCCAACCACAAAATACACCGCATCTTGGTTGACACAGGAAGCTCGGCTGACATCCTTTATAGGTCAGCCTTCGAGCGGATGAAGATCAAATCAAAGCGTCGCTCTCTCGGTTTGAAATACAACCGACCCGGAGCACGCACCGGTCATTCCTCAATATTGACTGAAGTCATTAAGGAATGTCTCGGTTCAAATCAAACCAGACCAGATCAAATCAAAGCGTCGCTCTCTCGGTTTGAAATACAACCGACCCGGAGCACGCACCGGTCATTCCTCAATATTGACTGAAGTCATTAAGGAATGTCTCGGTTCAAATCAAACCAGACCAGATCAAATCAAAGCGTCGCTCTCTCGGTTTGAAATACAACCGACCCGGAGCACGCACCGGTCATTCCTCAATATTGACTGAAGTCATTAAGGAATGTCTCGGTTCAAATCAAACCAGACCAGATCAAATCAAAGCGCCGCTCCCTCGGTTTGAAATACAACCGACCCAGAGCACGCCCCGGTCATTTCTCAATATTGACTCGGACAAATCACCAAATTTGTCCGAAGTCATTAAGGAATGTCTCGGTTCGAATCAAACCAGACCAGATCAAATACAACTCGGTAGCGTAAGCAAAACAAAAGTTTATATGAACACATCAAAATATCAAAGTATAAAAATTAATTCTATATCATAAGCCAACCGGGTTACATTAGTTTTCATTCCAAAGTACAACCGGCCCAAAAGAAGAATAAATATATTACAGAAGTGGGCTCCCTGTCGAGTCCCCAGCATCGCCAGCCCCAGGTTCCTCGGTTTCTTCCCTACCGGGAGTGCATTCCGAGACAGAGGGTCCCGAGGTTAAGTCATCTCGATAAGGATTGGGAGCATCATCGGTCCAGTCCTCCACATCCGGGAAAAATTCCACTCCCAGAGTCTGTAGCTCCCTGGTTGCTGTCTCGGGTAATTCAAGGAGCTCAGGAGTCACAGTCTCGGGATCAACCTTGAATACTTCCGGGTGAAGAAGCATGGTCCTTAATCTCTCAAAACCCCAGTTAGATCCTCGGCCCCAGCTAAGACCTCGAAGCCAAGGAACAAGGGCGAGTTGTTTCTTGAAACGCCGGGACTTGGCCTTATAATGATGGCCCTTCTTCCGAAGTCTCTTACACCGAGCTCGAATTTCTTTCTGTTTCTCGGACAGAGAGTGCTTATCGGCCACCAGCGAGTCCTTCTCTCGCTCCAAGTCTGTCACCCGGGAAGACAGCGCCGTTTTGGCTTCGTTAGCCTCGGTCAGATTGCTCAGTACTCTGTCGAGGGTTTTCTCACTTTCAAGTGCTTGAGCATGAGATGTATCTGCCAGCTTCCGGGCTTGAGCCAGATCCATGTCCCGAGCCTTGATTATCTGATCTATGGTCTGAATATCTTGTTTCAGGGTCTCTATCTCGGACTCCAAGTCCGTGGTTTGGGACACCTCGAATTCCAGCTCTTGAACCCGGGACTGAAGCTCGGCTACCTTAGCCTCCAGAGCAGCTTGACTTCCAGTAACACCCCGGTGGTCACGCCACAAGGCGACCGACCTCATAACGCACTGAAAAAGCGCAAGGAAAAGTTAAAAAAAAAAAAAAAAAAAAAAAAAAAAAAAAACGTGCAGAAAGGTTTTTTTAAAATCACAAGGCTTGCCTGCAATTGGGTATGAAGCATCGCCTCCACAAGTCCTCCAGGGGACGCGGTCCCGGACATTGAGGAAGACCCCTCTGGGATTAAGCCCATTAATGTCTCTAAGGGGCAAGCTAGTAGGCCTTCCCTCAGAGAACCGATTAATGCTCCCTGTCGGGAAGTCTCAGCTTCCATAAATCTCGGAGAAGGATTTCGAGTCTCCGGTTGGTCCTCACAAGTCTCGGGTCCAGAGGACTCCGCAACTTCAACCCGGTCCAAACACTCTCCAGCAGGCACGGAAGAGTCTATCTCCCCGGTCTCCAGATGACCCTCCGATGCCACCACCACATGATCCCCAGATTCCGGCCCATCCTGGGGTTGGAAAAATGTTTCATGCTCCACCGGTAAGTGATCCTCGGAGGCTGGACCAGCATCAGATTCCAAGCGAGCTTCTATCCTCTCAGTCGGAGACCGATCCGAAGTCTCGGATCTTTCAATCGGTTCTTCCCGGGTAGTTGGCAAAGTGGGCAATACAAAACGCGGCCGACCAAAAAGAAGCTCGGCTTCAGTGGCCCGCGTAAGCGCATATTCTAAAGGATCCGAGGCAAATCGGGTCCTCTTCGGCGACTCGGACGCCACTTCTTTCCCTTTGCGTTTGGATGCATTCCGAACCTCAGAAGCCTCTTGCTCTAACTCCTCAGGATCGTCCCCGATTTCTACTACATCGGGCGCATGAACAACCACCGTTTCCCTACCAAACGCTTCCTCTGGATTTCCAACTTCAACAGTATTAATAACGGCCGATGAAGAGGTAGCCGGGATCATAGTCTCAGGAGCTCTAGTCAAGTCACTCACGAGATCGGTCGCAGGGGCAGAAAAGTTTGGGGTAAGGCTATCCCGAGGTACAATCGCCGTCCTCGGAGCTTGGGTCGCCTTACTTACCGTCCTCGGAGGGAGGGTCGCCTTGCCAGTCTTCTTTGGTTTGATGACCCTCTTAGTCCCGGGAGCTACCTTCAACGCCTTCGGTTGTGGAGTGCCGGCCGCTCCACCCTCAGATCTCTTCGGCTTTTGTTTCCCTTTCCGATCATACCAAACCTTCTCGGTAGGAATCTGATACCCAAGAACATTCCGCATATTTTCGTCGGTGACTATGTTGTCATAGTCTATCTTCCTATCGTTCCCCGGAGTCTGAGAAAACAACAGCATTGCGGCTACCCTTCTCTTGCCGGTTTCATTCAAGGCCGGAGCTTCCCGCAGGTCAACCTGGATAGGATTCCAGACTCTTGATACTCTTTGGTCGGACGGTAAGGGCGCTACTGACTCCCAATCTCCTGAGATCCGAAAAAAATCTGACCTCCAACCCCGGTTGTTAGAATAACTTTGAGAAAGGTATATAAAGATAGGGTTGTTCCTAACAGTGAACTCAACAACCCCTTCCCTTTTATATGCCGCCCGGTAGATGTTGAAGAACTCTGGAATTGTCATCCGAGCCCCCAACACCGTTCGCCACAGAATGAAAAAGGCGAAGAGGTATCTCCACGCGTTCGGTGTAAGCTGGCTCGGGGATACCCCAAGAAATAGTACCAACTCCCGAGCAATGTCCGGTAAAGGAAATCGAAGCCCAGCTAAAAGCATTTTCTCGTAAATAACGAGATCGCCCCCACGAATCTCCCGGGTAACAGGATTCTGGAAATGTAACAGAACCAAGGGGGGAATATCATAATTGTTCCGGAGGCGAAATTCATCCCCGGTACCAACCTTTGAGACTCCTCGGAGGTCGAGAGGCACGAGGGGCATCTGACGTTCCCCTTTCTGGGGTACCACCTCGTCCTCGGATAATAATTCCTCTTCCTCAGACTCCGAGACGACCACCGCTGGGAGTTCCCTTGCTTCGGACATGGTGCAGAAAAGACAAGATTAGGATGAACTTCCAAGAGAGAGATGCGAGTTCAAAGGGAAAAGTTGAAGAAAAATTCAAAACAAGAATGAGAGATACAGAGGGGAAGGGTATTTATACTCCAGTGCAACCGGGATTAGCCGGTCATGAACAACCGGGAGACAAAGAGACATAACTGAATCTCATCCCTCCAAACCGGCAATCGAACCGTCGCCGGTCACGCATCTGACAACCACAGTGCTCCTCAAAAGGCGAACCGACGTCAAATCAAATTTAATGTGCTGCTGACACACGTCGACAGGACCACGGCTTGACCGGTTGCAGTCACCGGAAGACGAACGGTCTCGTCCAAATTTCTTCTTCCAAAAATCGAAAGCCCAAAAGCCCCGGTGGTCTGTGCCAAGTGAGACAAGACACGCCTTGAAAAACGAACCGGCGTCCAGTCGTACTTGACACGCGGCTCACGGATTTCAAGGAAATTCAAAAGTTTGAAAATTTGGATTTACGATGTGAAAGGAAAAAGCGGGAATTCCGTAAAAAGAAAATGGCGTGCGAAGGTTCTCGGGTGGATAAGGTATGGACAAGTCAAAGCAACCGACAAAACAATACTTCCGAGATGGATACGGAGAAGGGTCATTGATCGCTCTCGGTATTATACGCCCGACCCAAAACTCAAGATACATCAAAGTAAAGATCAATCAATTATTCCTAAATTCTCTCAAGTATAAAATTTACCTAAGAGAATTGGGGGGTAACTGTTGGGACAAATATAGATCTTCTCGGCAGTTGGGCCCAATCCGGGATGTGGGCCCTCTCTGATCCACCCGACCGGGCCCAAATATCGGAAAAAGCATAATCTACCCGGGCCCATTGAGGCCACTTGGGCCCAAGTCTGTTGCAACAGGCCTGAGTTGGCGATCCAAATGCTAGTTGGTATCCGCATCTGCGAGCGTCTCGGCAGTACCCGGAATCTAAGGGACACGATGCACGTCATGGAAGTCATGCGTCTCGGCAGTACCCGGAACCTAAGGGACACGATGCATGTCGTGGGACCCCATGATACCACCGAGATCTACGGAACCCGGAAGAGTTGTTTACATGGAGCCACGTCTCCTCTAACCGCCTCGTGCACGAATTGTGAAGCTAATGGAACTGCTCCACAACCTCTATAAATACAAGAACTGCTTCAGATGCTAAGGTACATGCTAATCAGTCTCTTTGGCATTATTTTGCGCATTTATTCTCAGAACCATACACTTACTTAAGCATCGGAGCGGGGTTGTCGGAACCCCCCGACGCAGCTTTACTTTTCAGGTGAACCAGATACAACCGGGAGCAACTTAGACCAACATCTGACCGACACGTCACCTACCGGAAACTGTCTCAACAAACTTGACTGCATATAAATTTAATTTTCCAATAAGTGAACGATCGTTATAATAATTCAAAGACTAAAACTAAAGAGTAAAGGAGGAGAGGTTGGATTTCCTTTCTTCAATCAGATAAAATAAAAAGCTGGCTTAGATGAAAGTTTAAACTTTAACAACTGGGATAATAAAGCTATATATGCTTTTACCCGAAGCCTGGTGTTCAAAATTATGCTTTCTTATTAGCTTAAATTTTTAAAATAAATAATAATTTAATATTGAATAAGAGATAACGTTCTAAATTCGAACAAGAAATACATATTCATAATAGTAATGTTTCTTGCACAACTCTTACACAACTTTAACTTTTTTTTTAAGATCAACCATTGAATATTTAGGACTCATATATTGGAAAACAAATCCAATAATTAATCATTAAAAAAATTAGTTAGAGTTGTCCAAAAATCATTACTCTATTCATAATCAACGTATATGTATATGTTTACGTACAACTTCTATACAACTTTTATATAAGTCTAACAACTTTTTTTTCAAACTAATTATTGAATCTATTTTCTTACATACGGGTCTTACATATCTAATAGTTAATTATTATTATTATTTTAAAAAAATGAAATTGTTGAAGTTATACAAGTTGTAAATGTATTATATCTTTTTTAAGGTTAAATTTATCATATTTAGATGGGGTTTGGAGTATAATCTCCATTTGTTAGTGTTAGAGTTTAGTTATGATCATTCTAGTTTTTTAGTTTAATTGTTATTCTCTTGCTTGTACGATCTATTTAATCTCATTACTCAATGCAGAGTAAGCAAAAATTAATCATCATACTTTTTGTTTGTAAAATGTCTTAAGTTTCCTTGAAGAATGTAAATGTCTAGTGCGTTTTCCACCGGTGTTTTGAAGTTTCCTTCTGTTCCTCCCTCTCTCTCTCAACGCATTGCTCACAAATTTCAGATCATTCCACTGCCTGCAAACAGGGTAAGACCCATGAATCTCCAACCACTTCTCTGCCCAAGGACGGAGCCAGACATTTTAATGGGAGGGGGCTAAATACTTTTTTTTCTTAAGTAGGGGTTAAAGTATATATATATATATAAAGACAAATTTTAAGTAAATTAAACATAACCAGTTTTGATATTTTTATTATTCCATTCAAATTAAAAATCAATAAGCAAAAGTGAAAAGAGTTTTTAGAAAGAAAAAAAAGTAAAGAAAACCGCTGTCCAAAGATTCAAAAAATAAAAAATAAAAAAGGTCTTAGTTATTTTTTCCACACATTCTTAGGAAATCGAGCTTGGTCAAGCTTGTGACTCCTCAAATCTACACTTGTCTTCTTCAAATTCACTACTTGACTAAACCCTTTTCGTTTACTTTGAACAAAGCATCTACAACTTTGTAAAGATCCTTCCTTTGTTACTTTCTTAGGCATGTTCATTGCTACCCGTGAAATTTTAAAAGAAAAAGTTTTGACAATAGTTGAACAGATGATAAAATGGAAGGGCCAAGGAAAAAAAAAAATATATCTATATATATATCTTGCTAGGGCTAATAGGCAAAAAAAAAAAAAAAAAAAAAACCTTTATTTGATTCATCTAAAAAAAATACCTTAATTTTTTTTTTTTTTACCTTAATTTATTTATTTATTTTCTTAAGAGTTGAGGGGGGCCATGGCCCCAACCGCCCCCCCCCCCCCCCTCTCCATCATTGCTGCCCACCACGTCCATCTTCAAAAATCTTCCGAGAAAAAAAGGCTGCCCCTTTTGATTTCCAGGAGCTCAGTCTTCATCATGGCTGAAGAGCGGATTTTTTTCTTTCCTTTTCACGGTTTTCTTGTTTTCTTTGGACACAAAGGCCTTGTGCCATTTCCTTTTTCTCTCCAGCCAAATGAGGGATACGGTTAAAGAAGAAAATAAGGAAGAGAGTAATGTTTCTTCCACAACTTTTATACACCTTTTGTATAACTCGAACTACCTTTTTTTTTTTTTTTTTTTTTTTTTTTTATGATCAATTATTGGATTTGTTTTTCTACATGTGGACTCTAAATATTCAATGGTTGATCTTAAAAAAATGTTGTTAGAGTTGTGCAAAAGTTGTGTAAGAGTTGTACAAAAAACATTACTTTAATCTCAAACGCCAAAATAAGATCTTGCAGATTATATTGTTTCAGTTCGTATAGGAAAATGATAAATGTACATCACATGTACAACAAGGGTACAATACCTCTCTCACATGGGATGGGCCCCACACACTGTGGGATCCACCCCATGTGAGAGGGGTGTTGTACCTTTGTTGTACATGTGATGTACGGGAATCACCTCTCGTTCGTATATATCTCTACTCCATTTATGAGAACAAAAGGATTTTGGATGAGAAAAAAAAAAAAAAATGGTTTCCCAAAAGGTAATGGAGCTTTCTTGTTTGTGGAACATGATAGTGAAAGCACATAGTTTAATTAGAGTTTTTCTCCCGCTCGCCCATTTAAAACCTTGAAGTTGCAGGCAATCTAAGAAGCTTACGAAATTGTTTAGCTGATTGTATGTATATATATATACAACGAGCTTTGAACATTCAAAATTAAAGAAGGAGATCGTAAAGCTATCAATTTTCAAACATCAAAAAGGAAAAGTTTGATCTTTTGGTACATATATGGTATCTCAACAAGAAAAGCAACCATATTATATTAATTAAATATATAACTTGACAGCATATAAATTAAATTGTTCAAATTTTTCAATAAGTGAACGATCATTATAATAATTCAAAAACTTAAACTAAAGAGTCAAGGACGAGAGGATGGTTTTCCTTTCTTTAATCAGATAAAATAAAAGGCTGACTTAGATGAAAGTATGAAAGTTTAAACTTTAACAAGTTGGATAATGAAATTATGTTTTTACCCGATGTCTGTTGACGTTCTGGATTCGAACAAAAATTGCATATTGATAATCAACGTATACGAATTATTGTGCGTCAAATAACATCAAAAGTCTTGATTTTAAAAGATTAGAATGTCTAATATTTTTTTTTTCACTTGGAGAACTAATTGATTGTTGTGGGCACTGGGCAGAACAAACAGGGCATATTTCAAACAAGCGATTTGTTACCCAGTCATCTTATTGGAAATAACAAAAGGATTTTTAAATACTCAAAATTTGATAAGTGGTGATTTTTTTTTAATATTAACTCAAATAATTAAATTTATATTTTTCTATTGACCATGTGACTCATGTGGTCTCTACTCTCTAGTCGTTGTTTAGGTGAAACTGTTGCTCGTCGCCGTCGGTCAAGAAAGGCGTGCTTTCAGTACACACTCAAATGTACCTTACATCTAGAAGACCCAAGACCATAAAACGAGGACTTTCCTCGGTTCCTTCTTTTCTTTTTTCTTTTCTTTTTTCTTTTTTAAATTTATTTTTAAAATCGCTGGACAACAAGATGGTCGGTAAAACATTTCCTATCTTTAAAATTATCTTGTCCGGTAATTATTTTTTTTTTTTAAAGAATTTTATTTTTATTTTTTATTATACAGTGATATATGTTAAGAGTTGTAAAATATTTATGTTTTTACTAGAATTTCATTTTAAACCGGCATGGTAATTATTTTAATTAGTACCTATTATAATGAGACAGAAATTTTTTACAAATCAGTTTGTAGGAAATTTCATATAACTCACATATAAAATTGACATGTACCTATTGGCATGCGAAAAGCACATGCTGTTTAATAGATGTACTTCTTACATGCCTTTTTAATAACATTAATAAAAGAACATGTGCTTCTCACATGCTTAAATGACACATGTCAAAAAGCAATAGTTAATCACTAATCAGTTTCAAGCCTCAGGGGTAATGACACATGCTTAAATGACACATGCTTAAATGTGCCGGCCCCTTGCCCCTTCTTTTAATTAATAAATGTTTTTTTTAATCAAAAAGCAATTCTGATGTGATATCAGAATTACTTTTTGATTAAAAAAATATTTATTTATTATATATGTCGGTTGGGGGCCGGCACAATTGCCCCCAAATATCATTTCCCCAAAGAGTAATGATACATTCACAACTCCTCTCACACAACCCTCTCACATTGTGTGGGTCCCATGCATATAGGTCCCACATGTAAGACTCACATAATGTGAGAGGGGAGTTGTGTGAGAATTGGGTGGGGTTGTAATTTTATCATTTCTCTTCCCCCAAATATATTGGATACTTCCGTGAGTTTCAAGCCTCAGGGGTCCCCCTCATATAAAGAAACACTATAATAATATAATCCGAATTTTGCCATTTCTGTTAATCACTAATCAGCAAGCAACCCCTGGTTTCTCTCCGTGTACACTGCGTGTGGTCTCCCTCCCAAATTCCCAATGCACGAAAGCAAGCACAAGCACAAGCACTAGCACTGATCTCTCGCATCTCCTCAAACACGCGTACAAACATACCCACAGAAATGCGGGGCTTAGTCCTACTGCTTGCGGCGTTCGCCGCCGTGCTCGTCTCAGTGGTCTACTGCGTCCTCCCGCCCACTCTTCTCCCTCTGGAGAGGGCCTTTCCTTTGACTCGACGGGTCGAGCTCGACCGGCTCAGAGCCCGGGACCGAGCCAGGCACGCCCGATTCTTGAGAGGCGCGGTGAGCGGCGTTGTCGACTTCTCCGTCCAAGGCTCCTCCGATCCCTACTTTGTTGGGTACGATTGGTAAATTTACCATTCATTCGTGGGTTTTAATTTTCTGTGCTGCTTAGCGTGCTTGCATTGATGGGATTGTTTTGAATTGGTAAAGTTTTTGGGTCTCTGTTGGTCATTGCTGTTGTTCTTTTTCGCGTTAGTATTTACTGTTCACTGTATGTAATATGTATTCGTTAAGTTTTTTTTGTCTTGGATTTTGTGTTGCTCCTTTTGGCGCTTGAGAAAATGGAAAAGAGAAAGAAATGAAGAGGAATAAGAAAATTAAAGAAAGAATGAGTCTTGCGGGTCTTCTTGGTGTTGATTCTTGAAAATGAGTACATGTTCTCTTACCTAGCAACCAAACTGAGACTGACTAATTGAGAATTTTATGGGGCTTGGAGTATTTTTTACCTGATATTGATTGGTTTATGATGCTGACTAGGGATGGATCTTTGGTGTTTTTGATATTTGTCTTCGCTTTGGTCCCTTTCAGTTTTAGGATTTTGTTCTGTTTCATGCTCTTTTCATGACTAACTTTGATGGGTCTCTTGGAAATATATCCCCACTTCCCCCTTTTGGATACGCTTTGATGGTTATTACTTGGGCCCTTGATTTCATGTAGGCTTTATTTTACAAAAGTTAAATTGGGCTCTCCTCCAAGAGAATTCAATGTACAGATTGATACTGGAAGTGACATCTTGTGGGTTACCTGTAATTCCTGCAGTGATTGCCCCCAATCTAGTGGACTTGGAGTAAGATTCTGTCTCTTTTTTAACTTGTTCTTGTCATTATCCTTCATTCTTAGAAGTTTTGTTGAATAACAAGTTGAATTTCATCCTTATTCCACTTTCATGTTTTTGCAGGTTCAGCTCAATTCTTTCGATGTTGCCAGTTCATCAACTGCTGGGCTGGTCCCCTGCTCAGATCCAATGTGCACTTCTGCATTGCAAACTGCAGCAACTCAATGCTCTCCTCAGAGTAATCAGTGTAGTTATACATTTCAATATGGAGATGGAAGTGGGACATCAGGTTATTATGTCTCTGATGCGCTGTATTTTGACATGGTTCTTGGGCAGTCTTTGATTGCTAACTCTTCAGCGCCCATTGTTTTTGGGTAAGCTACCATGACTTATACAAAAATGGTTGTGTGTGTGTGTGTGTACAGGAGAAGAGATGGAAGGAAGAGTCAAGGAAAAAGTCCAAATAAGATATTTTTTATGAAGTAGAACTTATATTGCTACGGTAGCTACCATAAAAATTGTCTGTCTTTAGCTACAGCAATGAACTTTTATCTAATATTGGCAATTGAAGACCCAATGTCACACAGTCAGTTCAATTATGTAAACTGTTCACTTTTCTAACCATCAATTTTCTTGATATTGTGATGGTTGCTATTAGTCTCACATTAAGTCCATTTTGGTTTTGTCGGTCAAAGCTTACAGACTACGATGGTGGTGTTGGATACAGGTGTAGCACCCATCAATCTGGGGACTTGACTAAGACAGATAAAGCAATTGATGGGATATTTGGTTTTGGACAAGGTGGTCTTTCTGTTATTTCTCAGTTGTCATCTCGAGCCATAACTCCCAAAGTGTTCTCCCATTGCTTGAAAGGAGGTGGCAGTGGTGGTGGTATATTGGTTCTTGGTGAGATTTTGGAGCCAGGCATTGTTTACAGTCCGATTGTCCCATCACAGTATGTCCTCTTTCCTGGGAAATTTCATTTTGTTGCCAGTTCTTTTAACTCTGACATTTGGGTTATATTCGTATGAAGTGGGAATTATTGGAACCTAGCTATTTAGGTTATTAGTTACTTCTTTTTGGCCAGTTGCATCTATTTTTTATTCACTCAGACACATTTTTTTCTCTTTTGGTCACAATAGTGCAGCCAGATTGCATATCCATCTCCTCTTACGGCTGAAGGATCATTGAGATATATTTAGCATATTAGATTCTTGAACATAAGTCATATTTAAATCCACGTGACAGGAAAGGAAGACTCATTTGCTGGTGCCTCTATGGCCATTGACGAGAATACAGTTGCATTTGTTCTTGCAATTGTGCAATGGTTCTGTTTCTGCATTTTAAATATCAATGACCTGGATGAATGCCTGCAGTCTTGACCTTTATATAACTTTTGTGTGCTTATTACCAAACCAAATATGCTGATATGTGGTAGCAATCTAGTTGCTTGAAAGTGGTTACAGAATCAGACCTTAGACATTCTTATTGCTGAGGCATGATCCAATTAAAGATCTGAAGTCTTGCTGCAATCTAACTGATGGCCTAATGGCGACTGTATATATATTAGTATGACCTCGTATTTTCTTCTGACATACAGTGTATTTTCCTTCTTCCGCTAATCATACATCATTTTCTTTCTTTTTGTATATGTATTTTTCTTCATTGTAAAGCTGTTCTGCTGCTTGAGCTCCTTTTATTGCTTGGGTCGAGTATTTGTTAGGCACATGCATATTCTTGCCGTCAGATAATTTGTTCAGTTTTAATTGAAAGCCACAAATGCTAATTTATCCCTATGTTTGATGATTTCTTCTTGGAAATTTCAGGCCTCATTATAATTTATATCTTCAAAGCATTTCTGTCAATGGGCAACTGTTGCCAATTGATCCTGCAGCATTTGCAACATCAAACAACCGAGGAACCATTGTGGATTCTGGGACAACTTTGGCATACCTTGTGGAAGAAGCTTATGATCCCTTTGTTAGTTCTGTAAGTTTGCTTATTTTTTTGTGTTTTTTTTTTTTCAAAATTTGTTTAAAAGTGAGTATAGCTATACTGACAAGATGGGCTAATAACATTGAAGCATAACTGGTGTCCTGTTTCCAAATAATGGCCTGTTATTAGCATAATAATTTAATTTATTATAAGCAGTGATACAAATGACTCAGGATAAAGGGAAGGGATTTTCCTATTGTACTTAACAAACTAGAGCTTTCATAAGAACTTTGTCTGATGCGATATATATATATTCCATATAAAGGTCTCTATAATAGGCCATAATGATAACACTTCCATTCTCATGTGCCTAATTTAATAAATTATAATGGGGAAATGCTACTTATTAAGGCATGGAATCAATAGACTTGGTTCCTTTTGTAACATCTCCAAGGCATCAGTGTCCAAACAGTTCATCTGGTTTTGTTGCGTCTGCTCCTTCCTTTCCTTTTTGCAGCTGTCAAAATTCGTATTAACTTTGGCTGGATAGCTTTCTATGGAAATATCACTAGTTTTCCTATGGGTTCGTTTTGAGGCACGGGCTAATAGCCGCTTTGCCTTGTAGGAGAATATTTTTTTAAATAATAAAACAAAAAAAAAAAAAATTCCTTGTGTTCTATAAATTGACTTCTTATTGAATGTGCAGATAACTGTAATTGTTCAACAATCTGCAACTTCCATCATTTCAAATGGAAACCAGTGTTATCTAGTCTCCACCAGGTTTTTCCCATCATTTATGTTTCAATGTTTAACTGTCTTTCAAAAAGGTTCTCTAGTCTTGAATTTTTTTTTTCTTTAGACTAAAATGAGATCCATGTTTGTTTTGTATTCAGTGTAAATGAGATATTTCCTCCAGTTAGTTTAAACTTTGCGGGCAGTGCATCCATGGTGTTAAAACCAGAAGAGTACCTTGTACATCTTGGTTTCTCTGTAAGTTACTCCACTTCCCCTTTGCTAAAACCTTACTTTGTCCTTAAATTTATTTAATCAAACATGATTCTAGTTAAATTGTGCCATTATTTTTAATGGGTTGCTTTGTTGCTATAGGGTGGTGCAGCAATGTGGTGCATTGGTTTTCAGAGAGTTCAGGAAGGGGTAACAATTTTAGGAGGTTAGACTCTGAACTTAGTAAGAAACCAATTTGCTTTGACTCCCATTTATTTCAACGTTGCATCTGTAGCAGTGAGTGTGACAGTTATTACTTAGGAACACACTGCTATTTTAGGCCTCTCTGGTGGCATTTCCAAAGACCTTTTACGTTCTTGAAAACACTTAAGACATGAAACGCATTTGGTAGCATTTCCAACACAACTTTTTACTGAAAGACTTCCTATAAATAGCTGGTTTTCTGGAAATTTGAAAATCACATTTTAAAAGCAACCTGAAACTAGTGGTTGTCCATCCTTTGTGAAGTCATTTCTGAGATCAGTTTTTACAAATTGGTTTTTGAATCAAGAACCAAATGGGCTCTTAGCAATGCAAGTTTCACAACATAGCATGATAGGATTGATTACTTATGAAGTTGCAACAATTGCGCTCACCAAAATTCTTCTTTTTTGTTGGGAGGTGTTGGGGTTCTGATGTATAGTAGCAATATCAATTGTAATGTGCGGTAGCAGAGTCATTATATTATCTTGTTCTAAATGTAAGGTATCACAAGCTTGGTGGGCTATGCAATGGCATTCTGACTACTTAGCAATTCTTTCTTGAAATTATACAATTTGATTGAGGGGGTATGCTAATTGTAAATTGTGTTTTTCAATTATATTAACTTTGCATCAAAGCCAACAAATCAAGCATCCCATTGTCACCATGTGTTATCTCACTACTTCGCTCTACTATCATAACAATTGGTTGAACAATCTTGTTGGTTTCTTCATTTGACAGATCTTGTTCTAAAAGATAAGATCGTTGTGTATGACCTAGCTCGTCAACGGATTGGATGGGCTAACTATGATTGTAAGTTCAGCTGATTATGAGCCCTCGTTTACTTTTTCGGCACATTTCTTCTGCCCAGAAATAACTTTAACTGAGAGTATCTCTTTCATGCACATAATCTTTTACTTTTCAGGTTCCTCGTCTGTAAATGTCTCTGTAACTTCTGGTAAGGAGTTTCTAAATGAAGGACAGCTGAGTACGAGCAGCTCGACAAGAGAGATGCTCTTTGAACTGCTACCTACTGGCATTATGGGTCTTCTATTGCACCTGTTAGCATAAAGCAGTTCCAATTTTTGTAATTTAAATCTAAGGTTTCAGTTTTCATTCTTTGTTCAAAGGGTATTCGGTTGGCCGATTCGTATTTACAGTGATCGGCAAGGCTTCGTGCTATTATATGGATTGGGAAGGATAGCTGCTTCTGTAACTATGTAAGTCTGTTCTGGTTCTGGTTGCCAGTAAATTGGGCGTGTTCAATTATTCTGACTGGAAACTTGGCTCTCCTAAGGATCCTCCATTCTTTGCAATTGCAAGAATTGTAAATCATCTTTTTACTAGTTTTGTTCAGTGGTTGTACCATTTAATGTATCGTTGGAAATATAAGAAAATTGAGTGTAGCTACAACTTATGAATTGATGAGGATAGAAAAGCTTCATGTTCTCAAGTAGCAGGTCATTTTTGTGTACTTGTTTCTTTGTTTGATAGTATAAAAGGAATGTTCTTTTTGGGTGCACTCTATTTGGGCTGGAAAAATTCTATTTGTTACTTTACCTAATAACAAAATAAATTGAAAACTCATTTCATCTTTATACTTCTTCAACCAAAACACAAAAAATTCATCTTCAAAAAGGGTTTTTTAAACACAATATCCAACAGAGTAATGACTTTTTATGTTGTGAAGTGTTTAAGTGGCTTTTTTATGATGTTAGCCACTTTTTTCTTTAAAAAAAAAATCACTTAAAATAAGTCATGTCACTTTATATAAAATGATGTGAACAATAGCGTTATTCGTGCCAAAATGCTTAAGGTTGATGCAGATTTGAGTTGGATTGTTTATTATAATTGTGGATATATATATGGTTTTAGAAGAGTTATATTGTCACCAGAAAAGAAATTGTATAACTTTTGAGGCGGCAAAGTTAGACAATATCCAACAGGAAAATGCTATTTACACTACACCCACACAACAATAATACAACAGCACCTTCCATGAAGTGGATCTCACACACTATAGAACCCACCTCATGTGAGGGGCTATTGTACCATTGTTGTGTGGGTGTAGTACACTAATCAAGTCCCTATCCAATAAATTATCTCATAATCTTTCACACTTTTTCTGTTTTTTTCTTTTTCTTTTTTCCTTGAGCAAATACAAAACAAAGCGAAGGGGCAGGGGGGCATCTAGCCAGGTTCTATTTATCTGTGAGCATGTAAATATAGTAATTTTGACTCTTTTCTTTTCATTGAAGCTCATATATATATACTCTCTTGGCACCGCAATCTAATCTATTAATATTCTTAAATTCATATCCGGTTCAACAAATTTTTTCTTCATTTTAACTAAAAAATACTCTTTTCTTTTCTTTTCATTTCTTGTCTATTTTAACTACCAATTGTTTCAAAGTATATATACATACATGACCATCTCCAATAATAAGATGTAAAATACCGAATCAAAAAGCGCTCTTACCTATTTTACATACTCATTTTTCAATACAAACTCTAAAAGAATTATTTGTTCTCTTCTCTAATTTTTTTAAATATTATTTTTCATTTTTTTTTTTTTATATTCTTGCCAATGTGGCCTCTTGGAGAGGGAGTGAAAAAATATTAAAGAAATGATCTAATGTGCTACAATAATAGCACCAAATTTATTTTGAGGATGGATGTGAAAAATGAGGAATATTAGCTAAATTTAGCTAATATGAACATTTTAACTAGTTTTTTTGAGATGCTCTTACACTCTCTATTTTACTTATTCACTTTTGTTATTCTATTAAAATATTCTTTGTTTTTCAAACCACCTACATTCTAAAATCATTAGTCAATTTTTTATTATTATTATTTTATTTTATAATGTGTTTGGTGAGTTATAGTACTCACCAAATTTAGTGAGTGTTACGTGCTTATGTAACGTAAGATGAGAACTTAACAAAAACAGTAGATATGATAGGATTTTCAAAGAATCTTAGACCTTCTATGAGCAATTAGAGGTGCTCTAAACTCACAAACACAAGGTTTGATAATTTACTTGATTAATTACTTTTATTCAATAACAAAGCAATATTTAAAATAACGGAATACAATAGAAAATAGAGTTCCACATGAAATAGAACTTCTATTTGACTCCTAATTCAACAACCTAACATGTTATCAACAAGACTCTTAAAAGATAAAGATAAAAGAGATAAACATAATCCTACCCAAATGACAACATAAAAAGATAAACATGAGACATCTACCCACACAACAATAGTAAACTAATAAAACAACTAATGAACTAAACAACTATTAAAGAAATAAAACACTACTGAACTGAATAACCTAATAGATAAAACAGACCTACTACCTAACAATAACTACACACGTAACAGTGAACATAGGCTTGCAAAAAATAAAAAATAAAAAATCCATTTTCTTGACCACCTTTTTTTCTCATGTTCAAGTTGAATACCAAAACTGGCCGGGTTTGGCTTCGAATTGGATTCGTTGGAATTGAAACACGTCTTATATCATATGCAAGAGACACGTGTTTCAATTTTAATGTCTAGAATTAAAACTAGACCCAAATCAAATATTAAAAAATATATATATAGTGCTCTAAAGCATAACCAAATCCTGGGAATCTCAATGAGGTCCAACAGTGCTCCATTTGGCACTCCCATGTGTGATGTGTCCCTATTCCAATTTTTTGGGCTCTCGTCTAAACCTCAATATTTTGACCAAAAACAAAATATGACCTAGAATGAATGTCAATTATAATGTTAGAATATAGGATTTTTTATTATTATTATTTATGTTGATTTTGTTATTAATTATGTCTGTAATCAAATCTTTAAGATTTATTACATTTCTTAGATCAATTCACCTACCATATTTTTCGTATAAAGAGAATTAGGGACACTTTCCAACAATGAACGTACGTTTCTAAGTCCGCTTTCGCTATTTCATATTTTATAATAGAGTAATGATATTTTTATATTCATATCATACTGATCGGTTGATGTGATGTGTTTTAAATGTTTTTCACTTATGTGATAAATAAGTGTAAAGAGTAACATTACATTTTATAATAAAATTATAAAATTAATCAAATTATCTTTAATTTTATCTAATTAGAGAAAAAAAAATTAAAAAAAAATATAGGTGGAGGGAATAGAGGAGAGAAACAGAAGGGTTTGTTTCCGTGGAACAAGGAGACCCTTAAAAGTTAAAAGTCTTGCCCGAGAATCCCTATGAAAAAAATAGTTGTACGAAGCGTTTGGAAGCAATCTTTAAGGGCACGGGTCCCACTTGATTACCCGCTTCTCGATCTCTCTCCTTGGCTTTTTTCTCTCACACATGTGAGTTATCTCCTCGTGCCATTGGAGTCACCAAAACCGGTTCGGTTCGTTTAGAGTTAGAGGATTGCAATATGTTTTACTCGGGTTAACTGTCTACCGGTTTGGCAATTAATGGGTTGATATTTTTATTTTTGAGATTATCTATGGATTTGTGAACATCTTTATCTTAAATCTTAGAACTCAATTCTCGTTGGGACTCATAAAAAATGAAAATAAATGAATAATTATATAATAGAGCTAGAGATATAATACATTTACAACTTCACATTGTAGTACTTATCGTGGTAGTTTATATTTTATTGATTATATTTAATTATATTTTTATGTTTTGCTTTTAATCGGGAGTTTTTTTTTTTTTTTTTTTTGTTCCAATTCAAGTCCTAGGCATTTAAATTTAATATTTTAATTGTTAAAATTAGGGATTTAAATGTGTGAGATAATTTCCCATTATATTTGAATTGGGTCAACAACTAGTTATATCTCACAAAAACTCTTGCAACCCCCGCTAAAACGCAATCCTAATCCTAAGGTAACTCCAACAAACTTCTGCAGGCGCCTCTCACGCGCTACCTATCCGCGTGAAACTCGCAGCGCACTGAACGCGTCCTTATAGCGAGCGGCTTAACCTCCTTCGCGTCCATGCAAAATCTGAAAATCCTCACACACCACTTCTCTCTCTCTCTCTCTCTCTCTCTCTGATATCACTATCTCTCGTTGATATCACTCTCTCTTCTCTCATACTAATCACTCGCATAACGGTAGCGTTTGGGTGGTGATCGGAGGTTAAAGAACGAAGGGAAACAATGGCGGTGACTCCGACGGTGACGGCGTCGCTGTACGTGGGGGACCTCCACCCGGACATGACGGACGGCCAGCTCGTGGACGCATTCTCACAGTTTGACAGCCTCGCGTCAGTGCGCGTCTGCAGGGACATGTCCACGGGGAGGTCGCTCTGCTACGGTTACGTCAACTTCATCACTCTCGAAGACGGTAAATATTCACACGCACTGTGCTTGTTGTTTTTGCTTGGTTTAGGTTTTAATCTTTTTTGGTTTCTTTTTGTGGGGTGTTTGGTTCCTGGGAATGTGCGGGAAAAGAAAGGGAATTTGAAGGCGTTAGAGAGGATAATTGAGAAACTCGTTTTTGTTTTGTGTGTGTGTGTGTGTTTGCTTCCATGCTATAATTCGATTCTGAAAGTTAGTGTTATTTTGTGTTACAAGAAACTGATTTGCAGGGAAATAAATATCCAAATGATATAAAAATCGGAACTGATCACACGCACAATGCTTGGTTGTTGCTATTTGGTTTACGTTTTTGATATTTTTTGCTTTCTTTTGGTGGGTGTGTTTGGTTCCTGGCAATGTGCGGGAAAAGAAAGGGAATTTGAAGGCCTTAATTAGAGAGGATAATTGAGAATCTCTTTTTGTTGTTGTAGTTGTTGTTGTGTTTTGTTCGATGTTATAATTCGATTCTGAAAGTTCGTATTATTTTGTGCAACAAGAAACTGATTTGCAGCGAAATAAATATCCAAATTATATAAATTCACATGCACAATGCTTGGTTGTTGCTGTTTGGTTTAGGTTTTTGTTCTTTTTTGTTTTCTTTTGGTGGGTGTGTTTAGTTCCTGGGACGGGAAAAGAAAGGGAATTTAGAAGGCCTTAATTAGAGAGGATATTTGTGAAACTCGTTTTCTTTTCTTGGTTGTGTTTGGTTCGATGCTATAATTCGATTCTGAAAGTTCGTATTATTTTGTGTTACAAGAAACTGCTTTGCAGGGAAATAAGTATCCAATTTATATGAAAATCAGAATTTACTTACAAAATGCTTTGTTTTTAATGTTTGGTTTCGGTTTTTTTTTTTTTAAAAAAAAATAGTTAATTATTTATTTATTTTTGCTTTCTTTTATGGGTGTGTTTGGTTCCTGGTAAATGAGCGGGAAAAGAAAAGGAATTTATGGTTCTGTTTGGTTCGATGGTATTATTTGATTTTGCAAGTTGGTATTATTTTGTGTTGCAGGAAACTGCTTTGCAGTGAAATAAATATCAAGTTATTTATATATATATTTGCAATGATTATAGATTTTTTCCTTCTTTTTTTTTTTTTTTTTTTTTCATTTTCGGCCTGTTTGGATCCTGGGAATGTGCTGGGAAAGAAAGGATATTTGGGATGCTTTAATGAGTATAACTGGGAAGCCCGTTTATCCTTTGGTTGTTTGGTTGCTCCATGGTATTATCCGATTTTGAAAGTTTGTTTGAAAAATGCTGGTCGTTATTTTGTGTTACAAGAAACTTATTTGCAATGAAATAAATATAGAAGATTTTTTTTTTCAATGATTTATATGAATGAGAAAAAATTCTCTACTATGTTTGCCTGCATTGGAATTTAAGGAAAAGAACTGAAGACAAGTTTTCTTTTTATTAGATTTTACTTAATTGACTTTTTGACAATTATTAGGTTTCTGGAGGTGATAGTACAATTATAAAGATTCAGAACCATCTAGCATCTTTTACTATCTCGTTGGCTTCGGAGAACGCGGTAAAAGAAAAGTTGGATACAATTAACCATAAAATCCCATCTTTGAAAAGTATACAAATTCAAGATTTTGTAGTGTTGAATCATTTCATTGGTCTCTTGAATATATCTTCTTCACTGAGCTTTTTGGTTGCCTTGCCAAAAGGTTTTAGATTAGAAACAAAATTTATGTTTGGGATATTATTGCAAGGTTGTTAAAAAGATTGTGATGGTTTGATGGTAAAGTGGGAGAAAGTCTCATTGTTATGTTCTGTTTTCATTTGTTGTTATATTATATACATGGTTTAAAAGTCTGATTAAATTCCACTTTCTTTCTTTTTTTCGCCTCCTCTGATTTGAGTAGCAATTCGTGCTATTGAAGTAAAGAATCACACTACCCTGAATGGCAATTTGATAAGGGTCATGTGGTCACGTCGCGATCCTGATGCAAGAAGAAGTGGTAAAGGGAATGTGTTTGTTAAGGTATTTGTGTGTTTTTAACATAAAATGGCTGAGATAGACTATTCAATCTTTTTTGTTTATTTGGATTCTTACCAAAAGGGATTTTGATTTTGTGGCAGAACTTGAATGAATCGATCGATAATATGGGGCTTCAAGATATGTTTCAGAAATTTGGAAACATTTTGTCTTGCAAAGTTGCTACGTCTGAGGATGGGAAGAGTAAAGGGTATGGCTTTGTTCAATTTGAGTCTGAGGAATCTGCAAATGATGCAATTGAGAAGCTAAATGGCTCCACTTTTGGAGAAAAGCAGATGTATGTGCAGCACTTTCTTGTTACTTACTATGTTGAAAGATGTGATCAGCCATATGTGCATAAATGTGCGTGTGCATGTGCATGTGTGTGCAAGCATATACATTATTATGCTTTTTTTTGTTTATTCTGCCCACTTCTTTGGTCTTATGGATATTTACTATTTCATAATGATATTCATGGCTCAGATATGTTGGGAAGTTTGTCAAAAAGAGCGAAAGGATTTTGCCCAGCCCAGATGCTAAATTTACAAATTTGTATGTGAAAAATTTGGGTCCAGATGTCACTGAAGAGGTTCTGCAGGAAAAGTTCTCCAAGTTTGGAAAAATTGCTAGCTTGGTTATCCGAAAGGAAGACAATGGGATGTCAAGAGGTTTTGGCTTTGTAGACTTTGAAAACTCAGATGATGCAAGACAGGCAATGGAAGCGATGAATGGATCACAACTTGGTAGGTTGTTTGTTCCTTAATAACTTTTGGTTGCCAACAGGTGATGCTTGCCTGATTTTAAACACTCAGTCATTCTATTGTTTCTATTGAGTAGGCTCAAAAGTTCTATATGTAGCAAGAGCACAGAAGAAAGCAGAGCGTGAGCAAATTTTACGTCATCAATTTGAGGAGAAACGTAAAGAGCAGATCATGAAGTTCAAGGTAGTTTTATACCCATTCCTCTCCCTAAATATGTCTGCTTTTTCTTGTCTATTCAGTTTATCTTATATGTATTTGTTTATTTTTTAGGGTTCAAATGTCTATGTGAAGAACATTGATGATAATGTCACTGAGGAGGAGCTGCGAGAACACTTCAGTCAGTGCGGAACAATTACTTCTGCGAAACTTATGAAAGATAACAAGGGAATATGTAAGGGGTTTGGATTTGTCTGCTTTTCCACCCCTGAGGAGGCCAATAAAGCTGTGATCACTTTTCATGGTTAGTTGATAACTTACTACGCTTATATGTGGTTAGAAGAAGCCAAGGAACTTTAATGTGGTGACATCTGTCAGTTTCAGCATCTAAATGGGTTTTTTTGTATGATGACCCCTAAGAAACCAGCACACAAATATTTGCTAATGTTCTTTCATCATCTTGGAAGTTAACTCCAGTGTTTTTATATCATGTCTATGTACAAATGTGAAGTTGTATTTTCCAGCAACAGTTTCATTTTCAGATGCTGGAGTGAACCTTTTGGTGGAGGAACTGAAAAATGTCTCTTATTTCTTAAATAAACAAAAAATTTGTTTAGAACTAATAAGCTGCTAATAATGGAACTAAAAATTGACCCATCAAATCAATGCTTAGTAAGAAATTCCTACACCAGAAGATTATGTTGCATTATTTAACTAAATAATCTTTTTATATGATGATGATTCTTAATGATTTTTCTTGAAAAAAAATCAACTGGTTTTTTATATTTTTCCCCCTATATTAGGTGGGACCTATATATTTATGTTTTGTTTGATATATATAAGCTATAGTACATGCATATTCATGTTTCAAAAGTGGTGCTTACGCAACTGTGGCTCTTCCATGTTATAATTGTCTACTCAAACTGGTTGAAGTGTTCTCTTATCATATACGCATAACTGAAAATGTCCGTTGACAATTATATATTAGAATTTGAAAAGCAATTGAAGTCAGGAGCGTTGCTTCTGAAGGATGGCGATTCCAATTTGCTCGCTCATGGTGCCATGCAAGGTCCTATTATGTGTTAACGTTTCATTCTTCAGGTAGCTGATTATGTTATCCCTTGGTATCTCACAGGATACATGTTTCATGGGAAGCCACTGTATGTGACTATTGCTCAAAGGAAAGAGGATAGACAAGCACAATTGCAGCTTCAGTATGCACAACGCGTGCCAGGACTGGTGGGGCATTCAGCTACTATTATCCCCAGTGGATATCCTCCTTACTACTACCCGACTCCACCTGGTGTTGTTTCACAAGTGCCTCCTCGGCCCACCATGATGTATCAGCCTCTGGGATTGAGGCCAGGATGGGGGACTAATGGATTTGCAACTCCAACCAGACCAGGGTTTCAACCATCTCCAGTTCCAGTTGTAAGTACTATCTGCTTAACAGCATTCAAAGCTTTCTCCCATTGTATATTTTGTGGCATTTTACCTAATGTCATATTTCAAATTGGAGACATCTTAGAGGATAAAAATGATGTGAGAAAAAAAGACAATCATTATGGATATGTAATTGTAATTATTTTCCATACATGCTGGGCTTGCTGTTCATTTAATTTTCTTTTGCAGATTCCTAATAACCAAAGGCAAAATAGGGGCAGGATGAACGGGCCTATGCTTCCACAGGGTGGTGCATACTCTTTTTCCTACATACCACAGTCAATGACTTCTTCAAAAGAGTCAGCCAATCAGCAGGTCTTTTTTTTCTTCACTTAGTTATTTCTCTCCAGTCCTATTCATATGCTGAAGATGTGTGCTTGCTGTATGTTCTATTTGATTACCATTCATTTTACCCTACCACATGCGACTCAACTTTTACTTTAGGTTTTATTGTCCAACTTCCATAGGCATCTCAATATTACAGAGAAATTGACTTCTTGGAGCACACTTTCTCAACATGTTCTAGTGATGGTCTGTTCATGCATTATTGAAGTCACTAGTTTAGATTGACTGAGGAATGGGAGGCTTTGTGCAAGGCAATTTGAGGGTCTAATATACCGTAGAGGACTATTTAAAAGAGTGAGAGAATGAATTTATTATAAGGAGTATGGTACTAGGAAAGGAGTGGAAATGAGCGTTCTCCACTATTTCTATCATTCATCTTGGAGCCATATATTCACCAGTCATGGAACTTCCCAATTTCCTTTTTAGATTAGTGTTTTCTGTTCACTATGACTTGTGCCATATCTGTTCTGATCCTTTTAAGCATGCACTGCAGTGGACTGGGCAGGCTAAGTATGTGCCAAACAGCCGTCAACGTGAGATGAACAAAGGATCTGGAGTCTCATCTGCTGCTTCTATTTCTGTTGGGTCCAGGCCACAGGGGTCAGAGATGCTAAGTAGCATGCTTGCTGCTTCTTCCCCTGAGCATCAGAAGCAGATACTCGGCGAGCGTCTGTACCCTCTTGTCCAAAAACAAAAGGTATTGCAAGTACATTATCGACACCTTTTAAGCACATTTGAAGAAATTATTCTGAGTCATCCCCTCCTTTATAAATATGAGCATCAGCATTGATTTTAGTCTGCAGAAGGGGGGACACAGGTAGTGCTAATTTCCCCGGGTTAGCTTCAGTTTTCTTTCAAAAAACAAAGGGAACAAGTCCTTAGAAATTTTAATTTCTAATTATTTTTATCATTAGTACCATCATTTTCATTCTCTCTTTTTGATGTTGTTTTCAGATGAACCCTGTAGAGTGTAGAGAAATACTGTCAAATGGACTCAATTTCTCGACACTAATCAAAACTATGCACTTTATTTATTTATTTATTTGTGTGTGCAGCCTGACCTTGCTGCAAAGATTACGGGGATGCTTTTGGAGATGGATAACTCGGAATTGTTGCTTTTGTTGGAGTCACCAGAGTCTCTGGTGGCCAAAGTGGAAGAAGCTGTGCACGTTCTCAAGTACTCCAAGACCAAAGTATCTGGTCAAGACACCCTTCATTCCAGTTTCCTATCTGCTGAGGTTGCAGTCAATTGATAAAGTTCATTCCTCTGGAAATGATACTTTTTGGGAAGGTTTTAGGAAATGGTGTGGCTCCAAGCTCTTGGAGAGCAAAATTTTGGATGGTTAATAGCAGTAGAGCTTCTTTATCTCTGGCCTGCGAAATACTTAGTTTCTGGTTTACAGGACTTGTGCTTGTTTCTATTTTTGAGGAATATTCATGTTTCGTTGCAGTAGAGGGGAACTCTTATATTGTAGTAGTAGCACTTATTAGTAATGGTAAGAATGAGGATTTTGGAACCAAATGCTTTTACTGTTTTGCCGAGTATAATTTTCTGAAATTGCCTTGAAGATCGTAGAATATCCCCAATGATCAAAAGATATAATGGAAATTGCATCATTTTCTTCAAGTTAATAATACTTAATTACTAACATAATTTCATTTTTACTAAACAATGAATTTTGAGTTTTGATTCACACTTTCAATTGATTTTTTTTTTTTTGTTCAATATGGTAGTATCAGGTTATTTTTTTGTTCAAAAGTAAAATTATATATATTTATGTTTTTAGAAATATTTTGTGTTTGAATTGTTTAGTAATAGTTTTGTTTTGAAAAGAAAAAACAATATACAAAAAGAGAATTTTAACAAAAAGATTGTTATAGCATCCACAATAGCTAATGCATATTTTTAATCAAAATAGCTAACAAAAAACTATTTTATTTATTTTAGCTAATGACTTTTAAAATGTACATTTCATTCAATTATTTATTCTTTCTATATACCATTTAAATATTTTTTTTTCTTTATTTATTTTTTAAGGATCGTAATTTTTTTTTATGATAATTTCTTTAAAACAATCATCTTTCTAACTGTCACATTTTTGAAATAGTCCAATGAAAAACTAGTTCTATGCTCCGTTCATAAAACCAGCAAAAGGTGTGCAACTGTTAAGTAGAACTCTTTGTATGCTCTATTTTTATGAAACTCATGTAAGAACACATGCATAATAACTCAACATAGTTTAATTCAAAATGTTAATTTGTTTAAACTACATTCCAATATTGGACCATGTCCACAAACTAAATATTTAGTCCACAAAATACATCAAAAACTTGTAGAAACATTTAGTCCATCTCAAATGGTAATAACTATTTAGCCCTAAGTTTCTCGATGATTTCCATTTGGCGTAAATGAAAATATTTTTGTCGCATTGGAGGCATATTGCTTGTATCCATACTTATAATTTCCACTTCTTCTCTCGTTTGGTCCATTTCAAGCCTTTCTTTCATAAGACGAATAATTTATTTTTCCCTTTCCTATCTTAATAGGTCTATCTCAAGCCTTTTTTTTCGTAAGACGAATAATCTCATTTCCCCTTTCCTCTTTTAATAGGTCCATCTCAAGCCTTTATTTCATAAGACGAATAATCTGGTCGTTTTTTTCCTTCTTTCATCACATGATTTCCTCTTCTTTTCATTCATATCTCTAACTACCTTCTCAAGATTCGAAGCCGTAAAGTCTTGTCTCCTTCGTTGTTTCTCTCTCTTTTTAAGACTTCTTGCCAATTGGTCTCTCCAAGTCTACAAACGCTGATGGAGGCATATCAGCTTCCCCTATTCGACTCTGGAGTAGAATAAGGGTTTTGTGCAAGTGATTTTCTTCCAAGAATCAGTTGCTAACGAGCTTGAGATATGAATCAAACTGTGAATCTTTGATATGCACAAACCCTGCAGAAAGAAATCAAAATAATGTCTTCTCTAAACAAAACAAGTAACTAATAAAGCTTTTGCAACATTTCTTCCAAATGACCAGAAGTATGCTCCGATCATATGAAACTCATATAAGAACACATGCATAATAACTCCACATAGAAACCATTCTGACAACTTTAAGTGTCCATAGTACACTCTTAAACTACAAATCGCTTCATATAGTATCAAAATAAATTAAGAGATCTCTATAATTGGCATAATTTACAAATTGCTTTCTGGAATCAAATTTCATTAAAAAACTTGACAGATTCTATTAGGAGTTACGCCAGCGCCAATAAGATGACAACACTCGTCACTCTTAATAAAAAATATAAATACATAAAACTTTTTTTTTTTTAAAGTTTTATATATTTATATTTTTTATTAAGAGTGGTACGAGTGATCATCTTATTAGAACTGACGTAACGCCTAATAAAATTAGACTTTAAAAAGTGATTCGTAAATTAAAAAATAAAAAAAAAAATTTGAATTCATTTTAACACTACTAGAAACGAATTAAGATAAACGACGCATACCGAATAGTTTTCCTTAAAAGTTACTTGGAACATTACTTCTCTTCAAGCCTCACCGGTCACCGACTAACCGCAGCGAACAATTTTTGGATTTAACACTAATTGCTTTTTAAGGAACCAGACTCTGAAAACCTTGGGACGCAAAAACAATGGGTTCTCGTGGGCGAAGTAGTAAGAGCAACAAGGAGAAAGCGTCGTCGTCCTCAAAGAGAAGTGGAAGCAGGCGATCCGATGACTCGGAGTCCGAATCCGACGACTCGTACAGTCGAGACTTGTCGACGGAGGCACGGGGATCCCGAAAGCGCAGGGACCGAAGCAGCAGCAGACGCCGGAGCCGCCGGAGCACTTCGCGCAATCGGGACTCGGACGACGGCGATTCCCACGACAGCGACGATGACCGTGGCCGAAGCAAGCAGAAGAAGGGGTCCTCGAGGAACATCACGGAAGAACAAATCAATGAATACATGGCTAAGAAGGCGAAGAAGAAGGTTTCGATTTTTGCTTCCGTTTCTCTTTCTGTTTTTGTTGTATTAATTTTTGTTGAATTCGAGGGTTGAATTTTTCCTGGTTTTGATTGTATAGGCAATTCAAGTTGCGAAGAAGCTGAAAGAGCAGACGGTTTCTGGCTATTCGAATGATTCGAATCCCTTTGGTGATTCCAATCTCAATGAGAAGTAAGTTTCTTTTTCTTTTCTTTTTTTAATTTGTTGCTTTAACTTGTTTAAATTTGGACCATTTAACTAGAAATTAATGAATTTTTCGTTTTGGGGGTTTCAATGCTTTTGATTCTAATTGTATTGACACTTTTCTGTTACAGTGGATAGTTATGCTTAACAATAATCTTTAACTCTTAAGCATAGGTGTGTATGTGTGTGTCTGGAAGCATTTGTCTGACTAAGTTCAGTCTTTTTATAAACCTTATTCAGCTGAGGAATGGTATTTGTTTTGTGTAATTATTCTGTGGTAGAAGCAGGCCACATTTGTAAATTACTGTCTGCTGTTAGTTTTTTTTTTATAAGTAATTTCAAATTCATCAATAAAGCGCAGATGGACGCAACCCTAGTACACGGGAAGTATATTGTCTGCTGTTAGTTGACATCCGCAAGTTATGGTTAGGAGGATACAATTGCTACTTTCATTTTTCTTTTCTTGTGGTGGGTTGAAAGTGCATCCCATATGCATTATATGTGTCACGGGTAAAGCTTTTGTTCATATTGTATGTGCACGCTTGATTGTCTAAAACTAGTTTTTCTTTTTCTTTTTTTATTAGTAATCGAGATATAGCTTGACTGGTTTTTGTTCCAATGGCTTGTCTAAAACTAGTTGATGATGGCTTGACTCGTTTATGGATTAATGCATTTCATTTTCTTGTCATGCATATATCCGACTTCATAATCTCTGATCTGCAGATTTGTGTGGGGTAAGAAGATTGAGCGCGATGTTGCCCAAGGTGTGCCGCTTGACATGTTTTCAGCTAAATCTGAGAAAAGGAGACAGAGAGAACGGATGGTATGAATTTTACTCCATGATTACTTCTTTGCATGTCAGTTACATTCCTTGTCTTTTTGCATTGTCAAGCCTCTGTAGTCTTTGCTAAGGCTTTCATGGCATTGACTACTTACTTCTATCTGGTTAAAAATGACTCATGTCATTGGTGGAAATTATTTTAGTGATATTAAGTAGAAGATAGAATGCAGAAGCCAACTGAAACTCGTGGAGAGAGAGGGTAATGATTGTTGAACAATTTTTGGGATTTTGTTTTTATTACTATATCGGAATGGGCATATTCAGATTCATAATGAAGTTATATTTTGTAATTATTAACATGCTTAGAGGCGGGGGGAAGACAGAGGAATTACTAAACGATTGTGGATAAATCACATATTGGGGACCTTAGGGAATAGGTGGTAAAAGAATGGACTGGGATTTTTCTACATCTTAGGTTCAAAAACTATGTCAATCAAAGAGCATAACACATATTGTTGATTTTGAAATGTTTGCGATTCCTGCAAGCTACGACAGTTATGGTAAATATTCCCTTCCATGTGGAGCATGGTTTCATGCTGGAGTATGGATCTTTATCATACGAAACTTGTTGTATATCATGAGAATTACTAACGAGGTCTTCTAAAATATAATCCCATTGCTTCAAATGTAAATCTATCTATTCACTAGGCCTGTCAGTGGATGGGATATGTACTTGAATTTGTGCTGAACCCAATTCATAAAACTGGCTTGGATAATTCTAAATAAAGGTGAAGTATTAGCAGAGTACCTGTTGATATATTGGTCAATGTCTCAATCTTGGGATTTGGCTTTAAGATTTATTTCTGAAATTTCTTAGTGAGTTAAGTTGGGATTTAGGCTAAGTTGAGCTGTCTTGGTTTGAGTTGAGTATCATCTCAAGCCTGTTGAATATTTAAAATTAGGGAAAAATACAATTTAGCCTCCCAAACTACCAGCCATTTTCCGGATAGCCCTCCAAACTATCAAGGCTTGAACTCTGGCTCCCCAAACTACCGAAACTTTTTAAAAATGCTCCCTTTGGCAAAATATCTCCATAATACCTCTGTCACATGTCATTTTTTTAAAAAAAAAAAATTTAATTGAAAAATGACACGTGGTAGGGGTATTATGGGGATATTTTGCCAAAAGGGGTCTTTTTCAAAGGTTTTGGTAGTTTTGGGGTGGGGAGGGGCCAGAGTTCAAGTCTTGATAGTATGAGAGGCTATCCGGAGAATGGCTGGTAGTTTGGGGAGCTAAATTGTATTTTTCCCTTAAAATTAGCTTTGTAAGCGAGTGCAAACTTTTGAGGGTCAATTTAGTCTCTAAGTCATTTTAAGTCATAGTCTCATCCAAATAATCAATTAAGGGATCCAAATTTAACTTCTGATGTACTTTGTTCTTCAGTTTCATGAAATGAATTACATAAATGGCTTTTTAAGGCTCAATTACTGTTGCCAACAGGCCAAGCTCATAGTGCGATCTTTAACTTTTTCTTGCCCTCATTTGTATTCATGAAGTTTCTCCTATCCTCATAGTAGTGGTTGTTGTAGAGCAGTGGTAGTAATTTGTTACTTGAAAATGAATGAATTAAGACACTTTGTCTACGTATCTTCTACTTTTTGTGTATTCCATATTTGTTGAGATAGGTACATTGGTGCTGCAATGATTATATTTACTCGAATTCTTACTGTAGGCAGAGATTGAAAAGGTGAAAAAGAGAAGGGAGGAAAGGGCTATTGAAAAAGCACAACACGAGGAAGAAATGGTAAATTGGATTACATATTATTTTAAGAGTTTTCTTCTCAAATCTGTTGGCATAGAGAATTACAGTTTTTGTTGTTTCTGCAGGCAATGTTAGCCAGAGAACGTGCCCGGGCAGAGTTCCAGGATTGGGAGAAGAAAGAAGAAGAGGTACGGTGCTGAGCTGTCATCAATAGTCTTTACCTTGTCCTTTGTTTGCTGGATTGAGTTTTCAGTTTTGTTGTTATGTTCTGTTTGTGATGATTAAGATATCATTTCTCTTCTATTGGTAATATAATGAGTGAGCATGTTTCACTCTTCAGTTTCATTTTGATCAAAGCAAAGTGAGGTCAGAGATTAGACTGCGTGAAGGGCGTACCAAGCCTATTGATGTTCTTTACAAGCAGCTCAATGGCTCTGATGATTTTGATATAGAAATAAATGAACCGTACATGGTCTTCAAGGTAACTTCCTTTTATGCCCTGAGGTTCTAGCTTGTTTTCAAATTTTGTCTCCCTTTCCCCCTTCTCTTTTAAATTTTCCTTTCATTTGCTGCGCAGCTTCTTAGCTATGAGCTTTTTCATGCTTCTGTCATGGGAAAGAGTGAGATAACCATAGATAATAGAAATTTCTTTTTAGTGTGCTTTAGATATGCATCATTTTTCTTTTCTTTCTTCCTACTCTCTCTGTCTAGCTCTCTTTTAGGGTGTTGGGTGGAATTGTTATCGAGAGGTAAAAAAAAAAAAATTATTATTATTTTTTGCATCTTCTCCTTCATTAGTTACAAGCAATGTGTCTCTATTGTTGATTATAACATAGAACTTTAAAAAATAAATAAATAAATAAAAATAAAAATAAAAATTTAACAATTGACGTTGGCATTTGACATGTACCATGGTGTAGGGCTTGACTGTAAAAGAAATGGAAGAGCTTCGTGATGACATCAAAATGCATCTGGACTTGGACAGGGCAACACCAACACACGTAGAGTACTGGGAGGTATCATTCTGTTCCCTTTACCATACATGTTTAGTGGCTATCAATCATTGAGAGTGTTAGTAATAACTTATCATATATATCTTTTGCGTTTTTTCTTTGATTATATTTTCATTGTTATTGTTCCATATGTGAAGTCAAGCCCATCCTGATAAGTTAAAAGCTGTGTTCATGTGTCTGTGAATGGATACATTACTTATAAATTCATTTCATTGAAGAGTGCAGAAGGGTGCAATCCTAATAGATGTATACAAAAAAAGTCCCCCCATTCATTCAAATATATAGGACAACATAACTCATGAATTGACAGCTAACGGGACACCTCACCAGGAACAGCTGGTGGAGACACCTCACCTACAAGGCTAGAACCTTCTAGTCCTATCCTTCTAACAATAATTAAACTTAAGTTTGATTCAGGACAAGACATATTTAAACGTATGGTGCCAGTAGAATAAATTGCTGTTTTACACCAAGTTTGGTAGGAGGGGTGGAAATTGGTGTGTTACTCAAAAGAATTGAGTTTCAGCTTTCCTCTCCTATATTTTTAAAGCTCTTTCGGAGTCCATGAAATTGCTTTTGGTTTAATACCAATCGGTTAATGGAAGATCTGCTAGATGGTGGGAACTTCAATTTTGTTTGAAAGTAACTTATCCAGAAAAAAAAAAAAAAAAAAAAAAAAAAAAAAAAAAGAAAGAAAGAAAGCATATATTATAGACCACTTTAGTGGCTATTCGCTACACCCCAAAAAAGTTAGTCCCACCTTGAGAAGATGAGCTGCCCACATTGAGTGGCTAGATTATAGAGGTTTTCATGAATACCAAGTCCCACATTTGTTCTTTATTAGGTTGGCTGGGCTTTATAAGTGATTCTAAGAAGCTCCAATTGTAGCTTGACTAGTCCTTTTGGAGTGATAGTAGATATGTTGCTAGCATTTTTCCTGGGTTACACTCTATATGTATGAAATAGAAGCTGGTTGTTGAGCTATATAGTTACTCGTGCCATGTTAATCATGTATTATTGATTTTTTTTTCTTTATTCTCTTCTATTGGTTTTCTTTTTTGCATTTTTCAAGCTACTCTTGTGCACAGGTGAGTGCACATGCACATCTTTGTATGTTTGCATTTGCATGCGTGTGTGTGCTTGCCTTTTTTTACCTACCCTGCATATGCTCATTTCTTTACATATCTAGTATCTCCTGTATCTATTGAAGCCTTACGTCTCCTATGAATGGTCATGTATGATTGACATGATTACTGACCCTTGTTTCTGATGGACATTATCCACAAGGTTATTGTCTGAACATTTGAATTATAACTGCAAAAGTTGGAAGAGTGCTGACTTTAAATGACTTATGTAAGGATTGGCATTTCTGGTCGTTCAACTCGACAATCTCTTGATATGTGCAATTGAACAGGCTCTTTTGGTGGTCTGTGACTGGGAGCTAACTGAAGCTCAGAAAAAGGACGCACTGGATCGCGCTAGGGTGCGTGGGGAAGAACCTCCTGCTGAGTTGCTTGCTGAAGAAAGGGGTCTGCATTCCAGTATTGAAGCAGATGTCAAGAATCTCTTGCAAGGAAAAACTTATGCCGAATTAGAGGCATTACAGTCCCAGATTGAGTCACAGATGCGTTCTGGCACAGCGAAGGTAGTTGAGTACTGGGAGGCTGTCCTGAAACGCCTCCATATATACAAGGCCAAGGTATCTACCATTAGATCTTCTTCAATGTCTTTGCATCTCATCACCACTTATGAGTTTGACTTACTGGTTGTTTGTTTTTAAATACAGGCTTGTTTGAAGGAAATTCACACTAAAATGTTGATGAAGCATCTGCAACGCCTTGAGCAACCTTTGGAGAGTGAAAATATATTGGAGTCTGATCATGATTTAAAACTGAAAGAGGATGACAGTGAGCATGATGTTAATGGTGTGTGCTTTTTGTCATTTGTCTATATATACATATACTGTTGCTCCTAGGATGGCGTGCTCATTATTTTTTCTGCATAGATGCTCAAACATTCTCTCCAGAACCCATAAAGGAAGAGACTTACGAGGATGAGCAAGAGGCTGGTTCATTTTCACCAGAACTGTTGCATGGAGATGAAAATGAAGAAGCAGTTGATCCTGAAGAGGACAGGGCTATGCTGGTAAGTTACTAACACGATGCAATTGCTATTTAATTGTGACCTTGTGACTCAGAATCAGCTCCAACTAATTGCTATTGAGCATTTAAGCAGATATTTTGACCTTTAGAGTAGAACATCTACTGAACAATTTACTTATAGAGAGCAAGTAACAAGATTTCTTCTTTGATGTAACCATATGAATGTTATTGTAATTTCACAGGAAATGAAACGTATGGCTGTTGTGAAAGAACAGCAAAGACGGGTTCAAGAAGCCATGGCATCAAAGCCAGCTCCATCAGAAGATAATTTCGAGCTGAAGGCCATGAAAGCGATGGGAGCCATGGATGAAGGGGATGCAGTATTTGGCTCTGGTGCTGAAGTGAACCTGGACTCTCAGGTGTCTTTTGTTGGCCATTCTCCCCATCTTTTACCTTTATATTCCAATACTTTGAAGAAAATGATCTCGCATTCGGCCACATTCCCTGTACTATTTTTCTGAAGTCTTATCATTATCTTTTCTTCTGATGTGGATGCAGGTGTATTGGTGGCATGACAAGTACCGACCAAGGAAGCCGAAATATTTCAACCGTGTCCACACAGGATATGAGTGGAATAAATACAATCAGACTCACTATGATCACGACAACCCACCTCCAAAGATTGTGCAAGGATATAAATTCAATATCTTCTATCCAGATCTTGTTGACAAGACAAAGGCTCCGTTGTACACTCTTGAGAAGGATGGGAGCAACGGTGAGACATGCATTATAAGGTTCCATGCAGGGCCACCTTATGAGGACATCGTGAGTTTTCTTGATCTGGTGGTTCGACTTTTTTCTTTTTTAGTAAATGGTTTTCATAGGATTAACTTCAGTGCATTGATTGTATCACAGGCTTTTCGAATTGTAAACAAGGAATGGGAATATTCTCATAAGAAGGGCTTTAAGTGCACATTTGAACGCGGGATATTGCACGTGTATTTCAACTTTAAACGCTACCGTTATCGTCGGTGACGTGCGGCTAGTTTTGCGACTCTTTCCTCTGGAAGCTGTGAATCTCCTATAGCGAGGCCTGTCAAGATTTCGCAAATGTATTTCAAGTTTGAGTTTATACAAAATCAATTTTGTGTTGTAAAGTATCATTTCTTGTTAGTTTTCAAGAAACCTTTCCATCAGTATATGCTTCGTTTACTTTTGGTGACTTTCAAGGAAACGTGAATGTCCTTCAAAATAGAAATTATAGAGTGCTTTGAACAGAAACTATGATGTGTTCTGCAGGCCATATGATCTCCTATCCGGCCAATTCAGTAGTTTTGACATTATGAATTGGACCATGAGATCAGGACTCGTCAGTCGTCATGCTTAGGTAAGAATTCCATATGTCAATAATTAATATATTTTGGAATATTTCTATATGGGAACGGTGACGGGAGCTTTCTAGAAAACTCTTTACCTGGGTGAAATTTTTTGTCTTAAGGCTTTATGCTGTTGGAGATATCTTTAAAAACGTGGTTTCAAAGTTATACTCTTTCTCCAGCACTTTACCTGGACCCAGGCCTTAGGGTATTGCACTCTTCTGTTGCTATATTGTACTTTATTTTTTTGCCCAAGTCTTTTGTTGCTATGATGATCTTATCACCAAGTCACTTTCTTTCTTTCTTTTTTTTTTTTTTGCGAGTTAAATTCGAGGTTGGCTTGGGTTCAGTTTAAGTTAGAATTTAACCTTTTGGGATTGGAACATGTCTCTTAGTAGAACAAAAGGGACACGTATTCCACAACAGGATACAACAGACACATCCCAATCTCAACAGTTCAAATTCATCGAATCCTGCATCTTCTTTTCTGGTTGGAAGAAAAGCAAATATATACTAATTGATTATAAAGATGGGTCGGTACTTTTAAATCTTTATGTAAAACATGTTTTTTCTATGATACCCATAATTGCTAATTTCTACACTTAGAACATGAAAACCATGATGATTACAATAAACACTACTAGAGCTAATCACGTTGTTTTTGACTAATTGCATTACTCAAAGTGAATCTCATCTTAATTTGCCTGCCCCATGAGCCCCTCGATTGGCCGCTGAGAAAGAATTACAAGGTATTGTTTTGCCAATGTAATTTCTTAAACATATATATCTTAAAGTATTCTTTAGGTCTATGGTGCTTTATTTTTTTAATTTTTTTTAATTTTTTTTAATTTTTTTTTTGGGATTGGGCTTATAATTTTTGAACATTTTTTTCCAAAATCATTTTTCTTCAGAATTTATAATTTTTTGCTCTCACCAATCCTCTGTAAAATATGCTGATCAAAACAAAACACATGAATTCAACTCTAAAAAGGATTTCATATAAAACTAAGAGCATATGCACACAAGGTAAGTGATCAATAAAATTGTACCATATTGAAGATGCATAATCGTATACACAAAAACTAATTTGATTGGATTGAGTTCTAAACCTTCTTTTTGCATAAAATATGGTCTTTGAACATGCTTGAAACACGAGTTGTGTTATGGACATTAAGAAAAACTTGATCTATGTTGCTTAAACAAGCAATAGCCGAGCGCGTTAGCGCAAAAGTCATTGCGCTAACGAACAAGCAACTGATTGAGCAGTAATTTGAATGCGCAAAACGTTTGTTATATTAATATCTTTAATTTGATTTATATTTGGTTTAATTCTACTTTTTCTTCAAATAGTTTTTTCTTTGCTAAATTGCCTAAGGCCTACGCTTTTTTGACTCAAATCGTAGATATTATGCCAATAATACATGTGCTACTGGCAAATGAACTTTAGGGCACTTTTGGGGAAATGCACCCAGTGTTGTAGCTAATCGAGTAGCTCTAGAAGCATGTGTACAAGCTCATAATGAGGGACGTGCTCTTACTCGTGAGGATAATGCAATTATTCATGAGGCTAGTAAATAGAGTCCTTAGTTAGCTGCTACTTGTGAAGTATGAAAAAACTTGAAGATTACCCCAAGTTAAACAATTACTTAATTGCAATTGATATCACCAAACCAACATTTTTTTTTAATACATTTTTGTTTTTGGTTATCTTCAATGCAATAAAAGCTTTAAAAATTAGCACTCCACTTAAGTTTGTGGGGCGAGAATATGGTACAATAAACAATATACAATTTGATGTTGATTTGCATTATGATTCACACATACATAAAGCACCCATTACTCGGTAATGCTTTCCTTTTTTTGAGAGTTCCAATCTATTCAAACTGTATTAAGTAATTGCTTTCTCCATTTCCAAAAGTTGGTTTGCTTTTTCCCAGAGCAACAATCATGCTTAGCTCCAAGTGATTCCAATTACCTCATAACTGCAAGTCCATATCTTTTGGAACATTTCATACTTTCTGTGGAAAGCAAGCATCTGATCCCAGTCTTTCTTTTTTGTCTTTCCTTTTACTCAAATCCATCCTTGGAATCACTTTACAATAAGCATCCTCTTGGAATCATTTCCACCACCTTTAACTTTGCAGCATGAATATTCAAAGATTGTATACATCCACATAACAAACATATTTGACAGTCAAAATATACGCCAAAGAAAAGAAAACTAAAAAAGTTTATATTCTCAGTACTTTCATATAGTCTCAATACTAACCTCTTCTTGATCAACAATTTGGATTATGCATTGCAGTTCTTGAACAACATCCTTCATTCCTGGCCTATCCCCCTTCTTCTCTCTCAAACAGGAAAGTGCAAGCTCTAAGAAGAGCTTTATGCTTGTCAGTGTATCGCCTGACAGCTCCTTGCTGAGAAGCCGCTGATCCACAACCTCCATGGTTGCACCATTGATGACCCTTTGGCTCACATAAGTGGCTAGGTTGACATCGTCTTGATCACGCGAAAAATCAATTGCCTTCTGGGAGGTCAGAAGCTCAAGCAGCACAACCCCATAACTATAGACATCACTTTTATCAGATAACTGGTAGTTGCGATAGTATTCTGGATCCAAGTACCCCAATGTTCCCTGAGCACAGGTTGATACATGGCTCAGCCCTGGGTGAGCCAATCTGGAGAGCCCAAAATCTGCAACTTTGGCATTGAACTCACCATCCAATAGTATATTTGTGGACTTGACATCTCGATGGTAGATGGGAGTATATGCAGCATTGTGTAAATAAGCCAATGCTTCTGCAGTTTGCAATGCAACTCTCAGCCTCGTTTTCCAGTCTAGGAAAGTTGAAAACTTGCCATGTAAATGGCCATGGAGGGTTCCATTTGAGATGTACTCGTAGATCATCAATGGCTGCTCGCCTTCCACGCAGCAACCCAACAGTCTAACTAGGTTTTTGTGGTTGACTTGAGAGAGTATCCCAACTTCATTGAGTACTTGTTCGGTGCTTTTAACGCTGCCAACTCTTGCTGACTTAACTGCCACAACGGTCCCATCTTGAAGCTCACCTTTGTAGACTTCCCCAAAACCACCACTCCCTAAAATCCTGTCTTTGGAGAAGTTATTTGTTGCTCTCTTCATCTCTTTCAAATGAAACATCCTCGCAGATTTCCCACCATTGCTTGACTTCAACATCTCCTCTCTTGCCTTGGCCACCTTCTCTAGGCTAGTGAGTCTGTAGGATCTTCTTACTATGATAGCAGTTATTACTACTGCTAGAGAGAAAAAGGAGATTATCCCTATGGAGACCTTTAAGCTGAGTCCAGCTTTAGTGTTTTTCTTCCTTCTCAAGCAAGTTCCAAGCGCATGGTCCCAAAGGTGTCCCTTATTGCAAAGACACCGGAGGCTGCCATTCATACCGGCAGGTAAACACTTGGAAGCACCAGAGCAATCAAGTTGTGTTTTACACACAGGTTCCGATGGGGGAGCCCATTGAATTTCCAACCCCTCTTCCCATTGATCAGCAGGCTTCTCAGGATCCAAATGAAGGATACTTCTGAACGCTCTACAACCTGAATTGTGAAGCCGTATCTTGTACGCCGAAGGCATCCCACCCGCAACAAAGGTGCAACAAGGGTCAAGACCACTTGCACATTGAAGTGCTCGCTTTGTGTCAACTTGTCCTGAGCTTTCCAAGTAACGGTGACAGAGACTAGAAGGAGTGCAATTGAGAGGGGAGACGAAAAGACGGGGTGAACAGTTGAAGAGGAAGATGGTGTTGGATGAAGTGATGTTGAAAGGGAGAGATTGATTCAACCAGAGGCCTTCACTCACCAGCATGTCTTGAGTAACACATCTGTCAGGCAGCCACGCCGATGGTTGCACCACCATGCGTTGAGATGCGGCCATGATGCCAAGTACAAGATAAGAACTTCCATTCAAGGAGTCAAAATAAATTTTCTGAGAGCCGGGATCACAACGGAGAGAGTAATCCGGGTCACCGCAGTTGGGGTTTGTGCTTAGAGGATACGGGACTTGAATGGAGCCACAGTTTGGGCAGGCCTTTTGAGAAGAACATCGAAGACTAAGGAAAAGAAGAAAGAAGATATGGCTGCAAAGGAAGTGTGGTATTGTGCCCATTTTGCATGTGCAAAGTGGTGAAAAAATTATCGTTCATACAGGAAATCAGGGGCAAATATAAGGCTTTAGCAAGGAATAAAGTGGGTGCAAGAATCTCTGTAAAAAACAATGAAACTTTTGGCTTTTATTGGAGTGGTGGATTCCTCTTGTATGGAGTCCAGAGGGACGCATTTCTAGCTTTAGTAAAGGAAAGCTTTTACCAGAAAAGGCCTTGGTGCTAGCTTAGGGTTTTCCAGATTTGCCTCTTCTTTCATGTAGTTGAGCACCAAAACATGAATAATGGGTAAACTGTTGATTAAAAAAATGAAAGGAGGAATTCCACTGCATAATGGCCCTCGAACTAACTACTTTCGAACTAACTACTTTCAAACGATCTGCTTCCTAATAAACTATTGTGTGAATCAACAGACAAGAGGAGCGCAGAAGGCATCCACAACACAATATTACCAAAGATTACTTGTGATCTATCTCCTTATTATATATCTTACTAAAACAAAGCAACAGTAGAATGTGACAAAAAACAGACATCCAATTTGATGACCTATAAAGGCAAAATAGAGAAGAAATAATACACATATATAGGTAAACAAATCAAAGCATGTACATATATCTCCTTGGAAACATGTGCGAGCACAACAAAAAGAGTTCAGAAAAGCAAATTTAGGTTTTTCTTAATATATATATATATATATATATCTTTGGTTGTGGCAGGAAGACCCCTCTACTACAAGAGATCCAAATTCGACATGAGTTAAGAATCCATTTTCCTTTATGGTTGGATTTTACTCGAAATCTTACTCACTATTTTTGCATTTCTCCCCTCTGGTATCCTTATTTATCATGTCTTCCACTAGGGATCATGTTAGTATTTACAAATAAATTAAAAGCAAAAAAATTATTATAAAAGTAAGGGAACTTAGCTTAGGATGAAATCCGAGGAAATGAAATCTAAAGATATTTTATTGAAGGTCACAAACAAGACTTCAACAACAATTACATACATTATCAATTTATGTAGACATATTTTTGTCCAGGAACAAATGTGACTACAGGTTCATGGTTCACAGAAAAGGGCAGTACAAGGAAAAGATCCTTTTCTTCTACAATTTGTCCGCCTTCAGTTATCCACATCAACAAAGCAACATGACAGTAGCAGGAGAATATTGCATTAACCTTCAACAATTTTTACAGGAGACCTGCACAATATGGTAATAACTGAAATTAACCACTAGGGACTTGGAATATAAATCACCTGAAGGCCAACTTTTCTTATTCTCATAACCCATTACTTACCCAAATGGGCTTTGTTTGATGGCCAGTAGTTCAACATCCAACTGCAGTCCAATATAGATACAAAACTGTAAAGATGCATGATAGAAAAAGAGGCCACAATGGAAAGGTGAAGAAAAAGGTGAAAGGAACATAAAAATAAATTGAGAAATAAAAACTTAGTGATAGATTAATTCCAACAGATACATGGTGTGATATCTGTAATTATATTCTTATAGGGAAAAGAGAGTGCCCACTTTTCTTTTTCCCATGAGGGGAAGGAGAGTGCCCACGAAATACAAACAAGCGAGCTTTCAAGATCATGCGTTTATTTCAGGAATGAAACATGCTGAGCCTAATGTTAATTAGTTCAAAAGATGGAAATAAAATAATTGGAGCAAATCTAGTTTCTAAGAGTGACGTGGTTCATTTCTTATCATCTGTCTCTTTTGTTATGACATGGACGGTTAAAGAAGTTTCTTCAGTACTTTTTATGAGCTTCAGAAAGCTTAATCAAGTGAGAGACTTTCTTCCATTGGAAAAATTGACAAGCTCTCAGTAGGTTTACTATTTACAGATCAATTTTATAATAACAGGATAGGACAATCTAATCAAACCAAGACTGTCTAAAGCCAGCCACTTTACAGGGTTGGTCCAACCTAAATCCAGAGAGGAAACCGGAAAAACCCAGGGGAAGAAAGAGGTTAGGCTATCTGAACGAGCACTAGTTTAGGAAGAATCAATTGGGGGGTGGAGAAAGAAAGGAAATGAAGTTTTTCAGCCCAGACATGTCACTTCTCACCAGAATGCTAGTTCATATGCATTAAAGTGCATGCCGGAAGCACAGAAAACCCCATCCCATAAGGATCATAGTAATCTTAGTAATTGTTGCACAAAAGATTGAAAAGAATGCATATTTTATAGCCAAACTTGGAACAAATAACTAAAATATTTTCAAGATCCAATATCAACTCCACAGCTCGATGCAATTTCAAATAACTAAAATATATTCTAGCCACTATACCTCTTGACTCTGCACCTCTAACATTTCTAACTAAGGAAAAAAGAAAGTTAATTGTTTTATTTTGAGGATGATTCATCCAACCATGGTAAAACAAATCATACACTATCTATCACAACGGCCAGTTGTAGGCCCTGTCTAAGATCATGTGTGTCTCTCATACATATGAGTTCAAGCTAATACTTAACTTTGTTCTTAATCTTCACACAAGAAATCTTGGGAAAGAAATAAAAACAAACTACCTCTATTGTCGCATTAGGAGGGATTTCCTGGACTCCTTTGCTTCCATAAGCTAGCTCAGGAGGAACAATTAGTAATCGCTGCATAAAGCTAATTAATCAAACACTTGATAGAGGCTGTACAGAGATCTGACTAGCTGAACAATATCCTCAGCCAATTAAATAAATTTCCCTCATTGCAGTTATTGAAGTGTGCTCAAATTTAAAGAAATGAAGGCATGAAAATTCCACCAGCTTTCCCCTTCTCAACCATACAATTTTTATTTATAAACTACATGGGATTTGCAAAAGGCAAAAAAAGAGAGATCTTGGATCTAATAAAAGTTTATATCTTCATTGTAGTCAATCATTTCTAGCACAATGACCCACTTGAAGCTTAAAGCCAACTGCTGAAAGGAATCGCATATGTACTTCTGAAAATTGTGAAGTTATGGTAAGAGAGTTGCAAAGATATAACAATGAAATGCAAGAAAGTGGTCTCACCTGACCTCCAACCCGCATGCCTTGTACACCTAGATCTAATCCTTTAAGGACTGAGCCCCTCTCAGATTGGCCTACATCAAATCCATATGGCTGCAGCAATTCAAGTATATTGACAAAAGATTAAGTGGGAATCGGTTAATAAACAGTTGTCAATCCTAGGCAAGGGGAAATTAGCACTTCAAGTGAATAATTAAAGTTGTTCATATGTATGAGTATGTACAAGGGTGATTGAAGTTTACTTTCTGATCGGAGATTGAAATTTACTCCCTGCTCTGAATATAAGTGTCGAAGATTTTTCCCTATATAAGCTCAACAAAATAGGGTGCAGTTTTGATAAAGGATGATCTTTATGTGCAGTGGAGACTCATTAGATTTTATTGGTGTGTTACAGTCTAGTAAGAGACGGAAAATATTTATTGGCTTTTCATCCTTGTCAGTGTACATATCATTCGGAGTTGGCTTTCCGGTGTTCAAACCTAAAGGAGATGATATGAAATGCCTCTCCCTCAGCCTAATTATATGCAGTACAGATGGAGAGAGACTAGATAACTTTTTCGAGAAAGAACCACTTCACCTAAAGCGGTTACTGGCCACTACGACTGTTAAAATAGCACTGCTTATAATGACCAAAAGCTGTTGGAATCTGTTGGTAATTGTAATGCCAATGCAAGTACAAGCATAACTGCTTCATTCTATATACATTAGGAATCATATATATATAAAAGCTGAGTTCTTTCTTAAAATGACATAGAATGGCGACACGTGACATGAACCTATACTTTTTAGTGACTAAACCGGTCTTTTAAGTACTGAACCAATCTTCTAAATAAAATTCAATCGGTCTATTTAATATATGTTTATACGTTTACTTAAAAATCCATATATAGAATCAAGAGTTATATGTATTGATACGGTATTTAAAAACCCATATATAGAATCAAGAGTTATATGTGTTATATAGAATTCCCATATATAGGAAAACAAAAACCCCCATACATACCAAAAAAAAACCCATATATACGTTATAATAAACGCACGTCTCTCTTTCTCTCTCCCCATTAACGTCTTAAAATATTTCAGCGTTTCAGAATATATATATATATATATATATATATATATTATAATGACAATGGCGACACGTGGCATGAACCCATACTTTTTAGTGACTAAACCGGTCCTTTAAGTACTGAACCAGTTGTTTAAATAAAATTAAACCGATCTATTTAGTATATGTTAATACGTTTACTTAAAAATCCATATATAGAATCAAGAGTTATATGTATTAATACGGTATTTAAAAACCCATATATAGAATCAAGAGTTATATGTGTTATATAGAATCCCATATATAGGAAAACAAAACCCCCATACATACCAAAAAAAACCCATATATACGTTACAATAAACGCACGTCTCTCTCTCTCCCCATTAACGCCTTAAAATATAGAAGCTTTTTGGAATTTGTATATGTATATATATATATATATAAAAGCTGAATTCTTCCTTAGAATCCCGAGCATTTTTGCGGGTTATGAGCTAGTAACTATTAATAATAGAGTACATAGTAGATTTGTGAGAAGTGGCACCATTCTTATCTTACCGTTCCTCCTCCAACACCAAGTCCTTGTCTACTAGTCATAAAAGTGATACCCTTCCATTTAGCAACATAGTGAACCTACAACATGAAGATACATAGTAAATTGATAATATCTGAATTTTGCTAGTCAATAGATGATTGCCAAAAATATTACACATGGTTATAATTTTGACTATATATGTGCATGCGCACCACGCACCACACACCACACATACGCCTTTGAAAGTTGAGGTTTATTGCTATAATTAGGAAGCAGAGTAACCATATAAGTTAAACATTGAAATTTAAGCAGCTCACAACCGTACTGCAACCCGGGATCCCTTCACAGCCTGAAGTCCAGCTCCAACCTTTAAATCATAGTACCTGAAGGATTCACCAGAAGAATTTCAGCATAAATTTGAACCTGAGAACTGAAATGCAACTTCTAGGAATGAAGTTAACCAACAAAACAGTACTAAACTTAGAGGTTATGAGCTAACACTAAAAAATTATTCTATGCCATATAATAAGAGACAGAATTTAGAAAAAGTTCTAACACAATCTCCCCCAGGAAAGTGGAAAAAAGAAGAAAATATTATGTAGATGTATTACATGAACAATGCCCTTTTCAGGTAGAATCAACTAGATGTAGCATCTTATCTCATGGAAAATGCAATTTCATGTAGCTTAATGAAGTTTAAGGCACCACAAAATAAATTAAAGAAGACCAAAGCATACGCAAACAAGCAAAAGAATTATAGGAAGCAGACAGTTATAAATAAGTGATGACTGAATTACTGACTTCAGACCATTGGGTAGGGCTGTAAATTCACTTTCAGGTACTTTTGCTCCTCTTAGCTGCAGCAAACAAAAATATTACATGATTTGCAACTGTGGAAACTTTTATTCTTTCTTTAATCCATTAGAACCAATAATCATCTCTGAATAAATTATGCAATAATAAGGGAAAAATAAAAGAAAGTCAAAAGGAAACATACAGCTCTTCTACTTGTGCTAACAGCCTCAGCCACATGAGAGACACAGAATCCCGCAGCTGACACATAACAAAAGTTAATCAGCCAAGTAAGCACAGAAATTGCGTATTCATCAAAAGGAAAGAAGCATTATATTCACAGATGATGGTTGTCCAACTGTGGAAATATCGCCCAAATTTTCAACAGAAAGTTTATATGGCAAAAGCATATACAATCTTACTTCGATGTTAAAAAAAAAAAAAAACCAAATAGATTTTCAAAGACCCAAATGATCGAATCAAAACAATTCAAAGTCAAGAAGGAATTTTTGTGCTAAATTTTTTACGAGTAATACAATATACACAAAGAAAACAGCTTTAAAGCCAAGAACTAACCAGTTGTGAGGAGAGAACCAAGCAATACCCTTCTTCCTTCATACTGTAAAGATAGCGTGGCTGGTTCTGCAGCATCATTGGAGGAAGAGTATGAGCACCTACATGGAAACCCATTTGGATTTCTGTCAGATGGTCTCTTCCCTGTCCCTATGGAAGGTCCAACCAATTGGTTAAGCACATTCTTGACACAACCCACATTACAAATGGTCAGTGTGTGTGTGTGTGTGTGTGTGTGTGTGTGTGTGAGAGAGAGAGAGAGAGAGAGAGAGAGAGAGTACCAAAAATGGGAAATTGGATGATAGGCCTACGAAGGAGAGGTAGAGTGTGGTGATGGCAAGGGAAGAGGGAGAGTGCCATTGGGTATGGTTAGAATGACCGTTAGATAAGAGAGATGTGAAATCAAATGTTCTGGTTTTTGTTTGAGAGAGTTAGAGAGACGATAACATCATCGATTTCATCCACACGAGGAAACGACTGTCGTTTTGCCTTGCCAAATTCCACAAGACCCGATTCCCTTAGCTTTAGGCCACATTGTCACTTTCTAGCAAGAGAAATGCTATAATCCTACATTTTTCTTTCATAATTATCCTACAATTTTCATACGACACTCTTAATTAAATGTTGGAATTTTTTTTTAAACAATAATTTAAAAGTTGGTTAATACTGTCACATCAACAATATAAAATAATTGTGAGATAAAAATGTAGTTTATAGTATTACTCAGCTAACTAAGTATATTTTATAATAAATAATATTACTCTTCACACCCATTTTTTTATAAGTACTCTTCACACTTATTTATCACACATATTTTATATAAGTTGATGTAACGTGTTTTAAGTAGCTTCTCATGCCAGCCATCTAAAAAAATAAAGAAAGTAACTTAAAACATGTCACATTAACCGTATGAAATGAGTATAATAAATAAATGTGAAGAGTAGAATTACTCTTTTGTAATGCCCGGATGGGAAGCATTTTAAGATACAATATATTAAGACGAAAAAAAATATATATATATATATATATTTTAAAAATGAGTGGGTTATTGCTTACAAACTCATATGGCCAGCAGTCCACATTTTATGAAAATAATTGTCACGATCTCCCTTTTATGAAAATGAGTGTCACGTAGTAGTCTACATTTTAGTGGTTGACGCAGTAAATAATCACATGGACTATCATGCATTTTATAAGGACTTATAGTAAAAGTTGTAATACTCTTAGGAACACTCAAACCCTTTAAGACACGTTGAGTGTGTAAAAGCAGACCCAAAAATGAAATATTTATTATCTATTCTTAAAAAATATATATTAAAAAAAACATAGCTATTCTAAAAAAAAAAATGAGGAATAGTTTTTCTTCTTTGATTTGGTAATCCCCCTGGCCCTAAAACATATTCAACGACCTAACAAAATTAAGGTGTGAAGAAAGATATTTTTAAATTATAATTACCTTCGGTTATCCTTAGTTATTCATTTTGAGATGAATTTTCTTCATTTTATATAATTTTTCAATATTTCTTGAGAAGGAAATATAAAATAATCATCCACAAAAATGCATGGTGTAAAAAATGTATAAAAATGTATCAAACCTTTTAAGGTTGTCATTTTGACATAATTTGTTCTTTTCCATTTCATATGACATTTTTCATACAAAACTATTAAGTTAAAATTTATAAAATTAGATTCATTATACTCTCCTTAACACTTCTTAAAAAGTTGGCCTAAAATTATTTCATAAAATTAGATAAAGTGAGAACCATCATGTTGCTGAAGTTAAGGAATTCATCCTCTAGACCCATCATGCCATAGAGAATAAACCTAAGCCATGTCCTTTTTCTACACTTGCTGATATTTAATGCAGCCTTGAAAAAAATTAAAATTTCTTTCCCCCAAGCAAATATTGCAATATACATCATTTCAAAAGCTTAATTTAACAAAAATGATTTATTAATTATTTAATTATTATTATAACACTCCCCTCACATGTGGGCATAAGTGAGACTCAACAAATGTGTTGTAACCGTGCACAACGATGATGAATAATAAAGAAAAGAAAAGAGAGAAAGCAAGGGATCGAAAAAACAAGACAAGATTTACGTGGTTCGGCAATTTGCCAACGTCCACAGAAATGCGGTTATATTCAATAATATCATTTAAGGATACAGAATAACATATTTATAGCAAAACCCTAATATTCGAACAAATATGAAAAATTTCAAAATATCTTGTACCGTTGGCTTTACTCCGCTCCACCAACTGGCCACTTTACTAGTACTCTCGTATTACTTTCTATGCCCAAGAGAATATGAGTTATTTATTCCAACAAAATGGGAGGTGAACGATGAAAATAAAGTTTGAACTCAAAAACTTTTATCTTGTACCAAATAAAAGGTGATTGATTTAATCATGTCATTAATATTCTAACTATGTATAAAGTTTGAATATGAAAGAAAGATGTTATAATCAATGTTCTGCCCCAGAGCAGGACCTTCTAGCAGGAAGATGTTCCTCTGCCGTATCCGAAGAACTATGCCTTCCAAAGCACTTGCTTTCATGCCTTGTTTTCTCATCTGGTTTCCCTCTTGCCTTCTCACTGCTTTCCACCCATCTTCTAAGCCTTTGAAGTAACTTTCCCCTTCTCGAACAAGCATGTTCACTGCTTTCAACAACAAAGCAAGGCTCATTTTGCTCTAAAAGGGAACCATCTAATTCATGCTCTAACCTAGAATTTTCAGTTTCTTGGCAACCTTCGAAACATGAACCAGAGTGATTTGTCTTGTCATGATTCTTCATCAACTCATGCCTTAGGCATGCATTGCTCCATCGTAGGAAAATCAGTTCCTTAACCTCAGCTGCTCGATCCTTCTGGAACTTTTCCAGTTCATTCACAAGCTGATTGTAAGCTTCCTTTGTCATACTTTCTCCTTCAATCTGCAAGACGAGAACCTCAAAATTGTTAGACCATCAATTTGAGATAAAAGATGGAAGTTCGCTACTTTGTTGTCACATTTCGACTTAATTTTTTACTCAACACAAAATTAGCAAGTTTGAGTTGAAAGGTCTGATCCATTTAATTAGATGGATCGGGTTAAGATAGTCTTATCCTCAAGTCTCGATACGACCCGAACCCAACACGCAAAAACAAATGGCCACCCCAATTTCAACCCAACTCAATAGCCACAACTATATGGTTCAAATTTCTTATCAAATCATCATTTTTCCTAAAAATTTAAGTTAATTACAAAATATGAATTTAATCATTTAAATTAATATTTTAACTCTCTCCCTCAATAAATGAGATCCAACACGTAAAATATTTTAATGAAATTGGGGATAAATTGTAGGTCCAAGATTCGAATTCATGAATACCTCTACTTGAAAACCATATTAAATTATCATCTATCTCAAAAACTTACGCTAATAGGAAAGTATGAATTCAATCAATTGAGTAATACTTTATCATTTCCGAAAGCTTAAAAGGTGTCGTTATGGTATGTCAAAGGATGTTAAATATGTACACAAATTCACTCTAAATGCAGAAAGGATTGATCAAACCTTGGAGATAGATGGAGCTGATTTTTCTGCCATCTCAAGCTTCTTCAAAAGTTCAATATTCTCCTCCTGCATTTGGTCCATAATCTTGTGCAACTCTCTAACTTCTTCCTCCAATTTCTTGGTGACATCATTCCTTGTTTCTAGCGCATCATAATTTCTCAAAATTTCTGCTTCTCTATCTTCAATCTTCATCTTTTGCTTCCTCATAACACGTGATTGCTCCTTTATTCTTCTCAAAAGTCTCTTTACCTTCCTTTGAAGCCTCCTGTTTTCTGATTTCCCCTGTTCTAACAGCTCTAAAACTCCCATATATTGTCCTACCAAATTGTCAAGTGTTTCATTGTCTGTCTCCACCCCTGAAATTTCCCTGTCCAAGAACTCAACACGGGTCTTCTCCAACAACAACATGTTCTTAAGCTCGATAAGCATGGACTCTCTCTCTTTCAAATCACAGTAACGAATAAACTGCTTCTCTAGCTCCCATTCCATCTTTCCAAGATCTTCTATCTGGCTTCTTAGGCCTAAAATCTCTTCAACTTTGGCCTTGTCCCCATGTTCTCGATCTTCCATAGAAAATATACATGTGGAAGGAAGGCTACGAAAGCTATCATCTTCATCTTTAAACGCATCAGAAGTATTGGTTTCGAGAGAATTTACCTGGGTTTTCAATGAATAGTCTTTAAGAACACTTTTTCTTGCCATGATCCTAGCATAGATAAAACCAGCAACAGATATAACAGCTACAGAAATACCAGCTTTGAGGAGTACTGGCTGCATCACCTCTGCCTTTGATGCTGTCTCCATCTTAGAAAATAACAATGCTTCAGGAATTTGGTTAGGCTGGTTGATGAGAACCCAAAACTGTATGCAAAAAAAACGCAACAGAGTTGAGAAGATTTTTATTTGTTTGGTTGGTTATCAATGGTGATCAATCGAATAAGAATAGTTGTTATATCAATGGTGATCAATCTAAGCTGAGTTTAGATTCTTTACTTTTGTGTTTCCTTGGTTTTCCTTTCTCTAGAGGCATATTGGGGTGTTGCTCCTCTAAGCCAACTTCTTTTTGCTTTCCTGAAACTGTTAGGAATCTAATTCCTTTTTTATTTGCTCCTGTCTTTGCATGATAAATGTGATCATTAACATCAACAGTCCAATTGATGGACAAAGATCCCCTTATAAGTCATTTCATAATTAAAATTTTATGCTATTGCATTTAATGGTATACATGTCGTTACATTATTTAAAAATTATTTACAATTTTTAAATGACGTGGTAACATGTTTATTATAGAGTATGTTATATACTACATCGACGTCCCGGTCCTATATATACTATACCGACATCCCCCTATCTCATTTGGTTGATGTAGCAGTGTCTATCATTTCTTGTTAAAAAATAAATAAAATCAATGATTGATAAATTGTGTGACAATGAAAATCATTCATTGAATCAGCACTTACAAAAAAAATAAAAAATCAGATGTTAATTTTCAGTGACCTATTAAATAACATTACTCTTTATTTATCTATAACGAAAACATAAACTTTAGGACATAGGGTCTTGGAGTTGGAAAATGCTAGCCATCTTCCCATTTTTCTCTCATCCCCTTACTCCTTGATGTGGCAATGCAACATGACACTGCCGTGTCAGTCCCCAAAAAAAATTACCCAACCTTTTTTATAGGTGGCCGACAACCTCCAACTAAACCTTCAGGAGTAGTCACACAGACCTTGGATCTCTCGAGGTGGTTGCCAATCACAATATCTCTCCAATTGTAACCACCAGATCGGGTGATCCCAACCAACCCCCTTGTGGTAGTTGTGGGTGGCGCCGACTTGAAGAGGCTGTGCAAATTTTTTTATTTGACTTAGCAGTGCCGTCAGGCGTCAGCCGTAAGAGGTAGGAGTAAAATTAAAATATGTATTTCATTACTCCTTATAAGTTTATTCACGTGCCCTGAACATCAAGTAGGAGGTTTTTTTTCCTCATTAGATTTTCCAAACAAAATCATTTTGTTATGTTAATTTTTTGAAACTCTTTTATAAATATCCTAAAGAGTTTAAAATGTTACTCAAATTACACTTTGATATAAATAAACCACCAATGTAAAAATTTATTAATACTAAGGCAGGCACTATTTAAGGATTTAGCTTAGGTCCAGTTCTAGTTGGAATTAGACTCGTTGGAATTAGAATAGGAGACAAAAAATCTCAATAGGTTTAATTCTAACTTAAGCTAGACCCAAATCAAATCTCTCTTCTTCTTTTTTTGAAATATTCATTGCAAAAATGGATAAGTGAGTGACAGAGAGAGAAAACCAGTCTCAACAAATAAAATAGAAAAATGCTACAAATCATTTTGCTGTTTATTCGCTATACATTTTCATACAATTTTTTTTTTTTTATAAATCCAATAATTAATTTGCAAAAGAGATAGACAACGTAATGATGTATAACATATCTCAATAAAATAAGATTCATTCCCAATTTCAATACTCATAGCTATCTTCTCGTGCATAGTAAGTGAAAGAAAAGATAATCACATAGAAAAATAAAGATAATAGCGGAAATAATAAAATAGAGATAAAAGATTTTACACGATTCGGTCTATAATCTATATCTATAAAATGAAGCTCAAATGGTTACATTATGCTCTTCAACAATACCACAAATGCCCAAAAAAAAAAAAAGCTGGGACAACCATAAGCCAAAATGAGAGCCAACTATGAGCTGAAATGAGAGTCGAATATGGGCTAAAATGGGTCTGAGTTTTAAACAATAGTACAATACCATAAAGGCCAAAAGATAGGTCTATGTCAACAATTGAACCAACAATGACCAAAATAATATGGGCAACTTGGCTTCTCTTGATTTTATTTTTTTATTTTTTTTGTAATTCTCTCACTTCTTGCATTTTCACCACACAAACCCTATTTTTTTGTTGATCTAAATACCTTGCGTCCGGCGTCACTCCTATCTCTTTTTAGAGTTTGACCTGCTATTGACAATTCACAAACACAGCACAAGGCATACGACGACTGGGAGGCAATGCAAAAATGTAGAATGTACAACTTCATCTTTTTGTTTGATTCAAACATAGAAAGTCATTTGACTGATCTCACGGTGGGAGCAATGGCAATGGATGGAATCGTAGTGCTCACATGATATGAAGGCGGCCGCGGTGACAACTGAGAAAATTGTTTGAGCCTATCTCTCTCTGATAAAATTCAACTCAACAATCTTTACCAAATACCACTGTTATTTTTCTTGGGACTGAGTAGATCGCCTATATCTCTGATACCATGAAAGAAAACATTAACCTGGAAAAAAAAAAATTAAAGATAAAGTGCATAATAATAAAATAGAGACAAGATTTTCCGTGAAAAAAGTCTAAATTGTTACATTATATTCTTACTTCTCTTGATTAATTTATAATACAAATGATCCTATTTATAGGGTTGTAGAGAGAATACAAAAAGGTATGGAAAAATATCATACCAAATCAAAATTGAATGTATTCTGATTTGATTATAATTAATGTTGAAATCAAATCTCTTACAATATATTCTAACAGAACACTTTAGTTACCAATTTCCAGTTTTCCACGGCATGCGACTAAAAGCTTGATCTTTAAAAATTATGATTAGCCTTAAGTATTGATTTAAGTATGATATCATGCACAGAAGATAGGGTATTCAAAGAGGTCATAAATAATTGATTTTGTTTTGTTTGATATCAGTTTAGCATCAAATTAGTATTGTATATTGGATTTACCCACGCTCTATAATCTAATAATCTTGTCTTTTCGGCCCTGACCCAACAACATTACGTTGTTGGGGTACCTTACCCTAAGTTTTCCCAACATGCATTAGCAAAGTTGTATAAAAAAATTATGGTTTTGTTGAACACTTCAAACATGAACGCCTACCTTATTTTAGAAAAGAAGCGAACGAGATAATGATCACGAATATGAGTTGTTTATGAACTTTGAATGTTATACATCAGAACAAACAACTAAGATTACAGCAAGCCTACAAAGAAAAACTAAGATTAGAGCAATAGAAAAAGAAAAAGTTAGTGCCAATGATCATGAATAAATAAATTGTTAGGAACAATAACACTTGCTGTTGCCCATCTGTACCGGAGTTTGCAACATTAGAGCTTGGCTGAATTCTTCATTCCATTAAGAGCAGACATTGCATAGTTTGCTTTTATTTATATATAAATGTTATATTCCCATCCCAAATTATTTGTCTGCCTTAGAAGATCAATAAAACCCCAAGGCAATGAAAAGAAAAAAAAGAAAAAAAGAAGAACCAATGAATAGATAATGATTTGGAGGCTGTAAATTATAATGCAGAGTCACGAAGGATGCAATGCAGAATGTAACAAGAAAATGAAAAAGAAAGTTCTAATTAATAAGTTCCATAATTAAGCATTTGATGGACGTTGCACGGGACTCAACAAACGGTGTCGGTGTGTTGAATTCTTGAAACTCTTCTATCATCAGGCAGAGATCACATTCAGCTTCTTTCTAAAGCTTCCTTAGAATAGTTTTTACTGCTAGTCTAATCCTAAAGAGGAATTTCTTGGCTTCAGAAGTTTTGAGTTTTTGGATATGGCACTGCAACTTGTTTTGCCAGTAAGACACATATAATACTGGTGTCTATGCCCAAAAATAGACATTTACAAGATTCAAAAGAGCCCCTTCTCAAGATATAGTTGCCCTTGACATTCTTCCCATCCTGCAGCATACATAGCAATATAAAAGCTGCAAAAATCTTACTTGATGAAGAATAATTCCTCAAATCTGTGACTGTCAACTAGCTATTTGACAGGGCAGACATAGGCAACAACCTTATAGTAGATTAGCAAGAAAGTTCTTGTTAGGTTTCTCCTATGCCAACATTAAACCATTGTCCATATGATGGAAAAATAGGCAACTTGGCTAATGAATTGTATAAAAATTTCACAGATCACACACACAGAGAGATATCCTAGACAAATTTTTGAAGGAGAAGGAAACAAAAGTGTAAGTGAAAATAATTAATCTCTAAACAAGTTTATCATATACAAAAGGTGGAGAATAAATTACTAATTGATTCTTGATGCAACCAGATTTCTACAAGAATTCTATTAGGAACTCAGCCCTCCTTCTTCACATGCTGTCACATTACATTTAGCTATCCAAAACAGAAGGTGTTTAAGTATTAATCAAATCTTTAAATTCACCCATTTCTATGGGCTTAAGATTTTGTTATCCTTACATTTGTTTATCTAAACTATTGCATTACACCAATCCACTTGCAATGTTTTTCTAAGCATGATGATTAAAAAGATTTTCAAATTTCTTTTTCTATCTGTCAATAGAAACAAGAGACCCTTTAGCACATGATTAATAGCAGGAATTTGTACAGAAATCACTACCCTTGTAAGCTATTCCCATGAAAATGCCAGAACAATTTTCTAAAAGGCCAAGAGGAAGTGAAAAAAGTGGCCGCTCTGTACCTCAAAAGTTTTCAGGACTGTCATCGAACTGTTTCTCATCTTCTATATCCACCTCCAAGATTTCCTAAGAAAAAGCAACAGCATATTAATACCAAAAAGAGCAGGGCATTCCATTCAGCTACCATTCTCAGTTAGAAAATGACTCACAGGGATCCTCTGCTTCAGATAATTAGCGACTCTGGCCAGAACATCACTACGTTTGTGCCAAAACCGACCTTTAAGACTAATCTTCACAAAAGGTCCATCTAAATCAGCAAGTTCGACTACTCCTAAAAAACAAATGTTTTTTCACCTTTTTAGGCACCAAAAACTAACACTTTTTTCACAATGTTCAAATCAAAATACTCATATATTGTGTGAATGTGTGACCATGGGAGTATTGACCTGTTATGCCGACAGAAGAGTCGAAGATCTGCGCCAGCTCCGCACGGGCATCATCTAAAACCTGTCTAACGTTGTCTTCCGTCAGATCGAGCGGTGGTGGGGATGAAAGAGCTGCTGCTAAAGCCGGTAGCCTCGTACGACTCGATGATGTCAGAGGCTGTGCAACCACGACCATTCTCTCCCCTAGCCTTGGCCTTTCTACGAGGTTTCGGATGTTTGAGATAGGAAGAGAATTACAGCAGAGGACTGATGATAGCATCACGGACACCATGTGATGATGACGATGATGGTAACAGCGGAGACACCCCTCCAGCGACATCCCTTTTCACTTTGAAGCCTCTTTCTTTCTGCTCCAATGAAGAGACATCCAGAGGAGAAATGGATAGCTTTTAATTGGATAACCGCATATCTGCTGTGAAAAACTCAACGGCTGGGATGCAAACATAGGAATTTAAAGCAAACTCCGTGACTTCTCCGTTACAGCCGGCCAATTCACTACTGACTACTCACTCGCCATGGACATGGTTTTCTCTCCCAAACTCTTCTTCCTCTTCCTCCTCTTCTTCTTCCTCACAGCTTCTCTCAAACCCAGTAATATTGTTCATGCATTTCCCGATGATCAGAGCCCAACCCACTCCGCCCAAATCAACTCCAACTCCGTCCTCGTCGCCCTCCTCGAGGCTCGAGCCCCACTACACTGAGCTCGTCGAGAAGGCCGCCTTGTTGCAAACCCTGGAGGACTTGGTCAGCCGCCGCAACGTCACCTTCTTCGCCCCCGTCAACCACGCGCTGGACCGCGAGTTCAAGCTCTTCCTCCAAGTCCTCGAGCCCAGAAACCCCCGGTCATTACAGACCCTCCTGCTCTCCCACATTGTCCCCAAACGTGTTTCCCTCGACGCGTGGTCGACACTTTCGCGACTCTCCCGTTCACAACCGACTCGAGCTGACAATAAGCCGGATCCGGCTTCAGTGCTGTAGTTTAAAACTACAGCACATCTGCTGTAGAAAAATGAATGATCCAGATTTAATGACACTTAAACACTGTCGTTTCACTTACTTAACGACATGAGTGAAAAATAAAACAGACAAACGTCGTTTCACTCCAAGAAACCGTCAGTTTGAAACAAAAAACAGCATTCCACGGAACAAGAAACAGCATCCATTTGAAACAAGAAACAGCATCCATCAGTTTTTAGTTTTGAAAACTGGTCGTTCGTCATTCTTTTTCCCTCTTCTTGGTCTGAAAATATGTATAAGTATGTGTGATGCACACTGAATAAGCCCAATTTTAAACTACATTAAATGAGTATGCAGAGAATGGGTTTTAAATTGCGTAGAACATACTCTGACAAATCCACCCACAAATTCACCGGCCTCCGTGTTCTGAGCAAACTTAACCTTTGCCAATCGTCCTCCCGATCTCGTACTTCCCTACTTTCCTCACCACCATCTTTCTCTTTCTCTCTCAAATTATCTTTTCCCTGTACTGAATCTCAACATTTGCACCAGAAGAGCAAGATATTTCAGCAAAGCAGAACAGACAAAGCTTTACTAAATAGGCAGCTTTTTCCCTGAACAGAATCTCAGCATTTGCAGCAGGCGAGTCGATTTTCCGAAAGAAACCGAGAGCAATGAAGAAATCTTTTGAATTTTTATGGTGAATTTGAAGGGTCCTGTTTGGGTTTATATTTTGGAGGGATTAGGTATTTAGGTTTGGTGGGACACGCTCATGAAAGTGGTTGTTGATTAGAAACCGAAAGCATTTCTAATTTCCGATTTCGGCTTCCTGTACGGCCTCGACGACGGTGGAATGGTGGATCCGTGGATGCTGTTTCTTGTTCCGTGACTGCTGTTTCTGATTTCAAACGGATGTTTTCTTGGAGTGAAACGACGTTTGCCTGTTTTATTTTTCACTCATGTCGTTAAGTAAGTGAAACGGTAGTGTTTAAGTGTTATTAAATCTGGACCATTCATTTTTCTACAGCAGCAGCCAGGCTTCCGGCGAAAAGTTTGTCGGTTCGGCGAGTGTGACTAAACTACATTAACATACCACTTTTGACTCGATGCTACACCATTCAGCTATTTTTTTTTATTTTTTTTTTCGAACAGGATAGCATTTGCTATCATATATTACTGAAGGCCCCAAGGGCGAGTACAAGAAAAGAGGAACAAGACTCCCCTAAACCTTAAGTCAGAAACAAGTCTGACTTGAAGCAGTTACCTAAATACAATTCACAAATATTACAAGGACTCCAAATAAAACACCTCTTTACAAATAAAGTCCAAACAATCAACGTAAGAGGATTGGCCTAGTCTAGCAGACACCAAATAAGCCCATGAACATTTGCGCATTACATATAGACAAACTGTGATCGACAGTAGACACAAGGGAATATACACAGAACTAGCAGAAAATACAATCCAAAAAAAGTCTGAGGGAGGGCATTGTCTTCGCCGGAGGCCGGCGCGTGTACAGCACGCGCCTCCCCCGAAAACCGCCAGCCGACAGATCAGCCACCCAGAGCCCCGTCCGTCTCCTTTGCCCGGCGAGCAAATGCCGAAGCGAGACACCACGCGCCGGTAGAAGAGAAAACTTCACTGGTGCGTGACAATCACGCGCCGGCCACCATAGATCCCGACAGCCGGAAACAGCAGCGGCGGAACAAGAAAACGCCGGTGAGCCCATCTGGGCGGCGCGTGTCTCTAGAAAGCCGATGGATAGCCGTAGATCTAGCGTCGAAATTTGAAGACGAATAATGCACAATACGCTCCACCGGCGAGACAAAACAGAGACAATAACCCCCGCCAGACCTCTCGGGAAGGACCTCCTGCCAGAGAACAAGAAGAAAGAAAAGGAAAAACAAACCCAAACAACACAAACTCCAGAGTCCAAAAGACTCGGAGAAACAAAACTTCACAGCCAAAACGACTGGGAGAACAACTACCCTCCCATGGTAAACACCATGGAGGGAACAAAAAAATTCATCGGGGAAGGGAGGCTTAGAAGCCCCCTTCCCGGCGATCAACAGCCTATGTCTTTGGAAACAGACAGAGGAAGTGAGAGACGAAGAGAGAGAAAGGCCAAAGGCCCCATTCAGCTATTGTGCTAAGCGTTCGTAAAGCACTACAATAAGTTCTTTTATGGCACGTTTCGATGCATTAACTTTTTCAAATTGAATTCAAATTTTATTCAGATTTTATTTAAATTTTTTTAATTTTGTCTCAAATTTTTAAACCATCCAAAAATAATTTCAAAAACAAAATTTTTTTGGCATTCGCAATTTTTCAAAAAACTTGCATACCCTTAATCAGTTGAAACGTTTTTATTAATAACATCCAAAAAAAAATCACTAATAGTTGCTTTTAGTAGTGCCGGTGATAAAATATATGAAAAAGCTTTATTTTAAAATATCGGCAAGAGAAATAAATTGACTCATAATAACTAAATATATGAAAAAATTACATTTAAAACCCTTAAGCAATAAGCTGTTTTTGACGTACCTCACAAACTACCAATGTGTTTCAAAAATATCTTATTTCTCAAAATATTCTTATAATACCCTTGCCACGTGTCATGTTTTTAATTAAAAAATAATAAAAATAAAATTTAAAAAATCAAAGAAATATTAAAAATATTTTAGAAAACTATATATATATTCTCATTTTGGCCAAAGGGGTGGCTTAAGGCCGGGGGCCTAACCCTTTTCTTTTTTCTTTTTGCCCCTTGGCAAGGATGAAGCCAAACATTTTAATGGGAGGGGGCTAAATAAATTTTTTTCTTAAGTAGGGGTTAAAGTATATATATATAAAGGCAAATTTTAAGTAAATTAAACATAACCCAGTTTTGATATTTTTATTATTCCCTTCAAATTAAAAATCAATAAGCAAAAGTGAAAAGAGATTTTTTGGAAAAAAAAAAAAAAAAAAAAAGAGAGTAAAGAAAACCGCTGTCCAAATATTCAGAAAATAAAAAATAAAAAAGGTCTCAGTTTTTGTACTAAAATTGAGAAATTTCAGTTGGATGAATTGTGTACTTCTCGGCCTTCTCGCAAGACATAACCTGAATGGCATGGCTCTTGAAGTTAACATTCTATTGCTCCTTTTGTTAGAACAGTCCACTAACTGTTATACAAAACCTACTATATTCTACACTAAACACATTCTGCTAAACGCAACACCAAACAAATGAAACGCATATCTTCTAGACTTTTCTAATGTCATCTAGCTATTTTTGCCTAACTATCATTCTAAATGAGATGAAATCAGTTGAAGAAATGATAAAAGGGAATGGGCAAGGGACCAACAAAAAAAAATTCTAGGGGCCAATAGGCAAAAACACCTTAATTATTATTTTTTACCTTAATTATTATTTTTCTTAAGAGTTGGGGGGGGGGGGGGGCGTGGTAGGGTCCCCTTCTCTCCGTCATTGCCTTTGGGGGTGGCCGAACCACCCACGAGGGCTATGGGGTGGTTCAGCCACTCCCAAACCAGCTAAATGTGGGTGCTTAATAACTGTGCAAATTTTGATATCATTTATGACTAAGCCAAAATAACTAGTTGATATGCTAAAATGAGATCGAAATGAGGTGCTTCCGACTAACCAAATTGGAGAAACATTTAATGAGCACTGTTCACTTACCAAATGTGAAAAAATAAAAAAATAAATAACATTCTCTCTCATCTCAAAAAAAATAATAAAAATATTTGAAAAGAACATTTAAATACAATAATGAAAGTTGATAGCTAAAATAGAGTTTGAATGTAAGTACTTTGAAAAATTGAGTAACTAAAATATAAAAATTAATTTTTTTAGCTAAGGGTAATGCTATTTTATATTCTTTCTCCTATTTAATTTTTAAAAAAATCAATCATTAAATCTCTAGGACATACACTTTAACCCGATATTAATGATCAAACAAAAAACAACCTATACCTTCTACGATACGATGCCATGGAGACCCCACCGACCAAGTTGCCCATACCAGTCAGCTAAAATAGAAAAAAAAATAATAAAAAAAAGAAAAAAGAAAAAGGAGTGAATGTTTTAGCTATGAGTAATGTTGTTTTGTATTCTTTCTCCTAATTAACTATTTTTAATAAATAAATAAATAAATCATTAAATTTGTAGGACCTACACCTTCACCTGATATTAATGATCAAACCAAAAACAGCCAATATCTCCTGCGAGACGACGCCTTGGAGACCCATCAACCAAGTTGCTCATAACAATCAACCAAAAAAAAAAAAGTAATTTTTTAAAATTATGATTAGCGTTAAGTATTGATTTAAAAGTATGATGTCATGCACAGAAGATAGGGTATTCAAAGAGGTCATAAATAATTGGTTTTGTTTTGTTTGATATCAGTGTAGCATCAAATTATTATTGTCTATTGGATTTCCCCAACCTCTATGATTTAATAATATATTACACAAAAAAATTAATAATCTTGCCTTCTCGGCCCTTACCGCAAGATTTGTTTAGGCTACGTGACAACGAAATTATTACGTTACAAGTCATTATTTTGTTATTTTTGTGTTTTTTTTTAAAAAAATAATAAAGCTTTTAAAATTATTATTAAGTTTGTGAATGATTATTATTACATTTTGATCTAATACAGATTTTTAAACGCCTCATCAATCTTAGAGGACATAAAAATGACAAAAAAACAACTTTTATAATTACTTTGTTAGGATACCCTACCGTGTGCTTACTTAAATAAATAAATAAAATACCCTAACATGCATTAGCAGATTTGTATCAATAATTTATGTTACTTCAAAAAGTATTGTTATTTTTTATATTTATTTTATTTTGATTAATGTGACGCATTTAAAATATATATATATATATATTATGTTAATTAATATAAAATAAATTTAATAAATAATTATGAAAAATATTATTATTCTACCTCAAACTAGATGTAAGATAGTAAGATGTAGGAATGCTCGTACTAAACCACTTTTTTTTTAAAAAAAAAAAATGAAAATTCTACAATAATGCTCTGTTTGTTTCGATGTAAAATGGTTTATAGAAAATGATTTTTACATTTTTCGGTGTTTGGTAGGGGCAAAAATAATGGTCAACCAAAAAATGATTTATGTTTGACAAAAAATGCTTCGTAAATTTCAAAAATTAAAAGCGTAAATCATTTTCCGTAGATGACAGGCGTAATCGACCATCTTTTAAATGACGCAGTCGACCTTGACGTTCAAACAGTTGATTATCGTCGGATTCCGACAAACCAGATTCTGGCACCGACCTGAAAATTATGTTGGAATATGGCGACGTCCGGCCACCATCGTCGAATTTTGTCGGTACTGTGCCAGATTCCGGCCATACTAACAGGAACGGTCGGATCCTTGGGCATCTAGCCGGGATCTTGGATTGATCCGACTGTTATGGTCGAGAACCTCCCATAACAGCAGGATCCCCGCCAAGATAGCCGGCTTTTGGCCGTTTTGTGCCGAATTCCGGCAATCTTCGCCATAATTTGGTACAAAAAGCCATATTCCGGCCACTTTTGACGAAATCCATATGCGCAAAATATAATGTTGTGAATAAAATTTAATTTTTTGAAATTAATATGATTGAATAAAAATATAAAAAATATTCGTAATTTTCCGTATGCGTCAAACACCGAAAAATGATTTCGACGGAAGATGTTTTTCTGAAAAAATAACTTATCTGAAAATATTTTACAACCGAAACCATTTTACACTGAAACAAACGGAACATAAGACGCAATGAATTTAAATAATTAGGATTACTCCACAAAATTACTCTACAAATCCTAGAGAATCTAATCTCATCTATTTGCACAAACCTAAATAGACAAAAAATAAAATAAATACAAACTCTTATCCTTCTTTTCCTTTTATTTCTTATTATCATCCAAATAGAATCTACTAATCTTCCTTTTCTTTTATTTCTTCCCTTCCCAATGTAGAGTATTCTCGTTTGGCTAGTCAAAATTAGTAGCTAAAATGTTAAAATGGAACTAAAATAAACTACATCCGGCTTACCAAACTATAGAAACATTTGATGAACATTGTACATTCATCAAATGTGGAAAATAATAATAATAATAATAATAATAATTCTATAACGTTCTCTTTCCTCTAAAAAAATATGAATAAATAAATCATTGAAAAAATTATTTAAATGTAATAGTAAGTGAATAGATAAAATAAATAGCTAAATGTAGGTGCTTAATAGCTGTGCAAATTTTGATACCGTTTATGACTAAGCCAAATAACTACCTGATATGCTAAAATGTTTATCAAAAAATATATATTAAAATGAGATCAAAATGAGATTCGTCAAATAACCAAATTGGAGAAACATTTAATGAGCACTATTTATTCATCAAATGTGAAAATAAAAATAAAAAATAACATTCTCTCTCATCTCAAAAAAAAAATTCAAAAAATAACATTTAAATATAATAATGAAAGTTAATAGCTAAAATAGAGTTTGAATGTAAGTGGTTTGAAAAATTGAGCAACTAAAATATAATTATTAATTTTTTAGCAAAGAGTAATGCTATTTTATATTATTTCTCCTATTTAATTTTTAAAAAAACCAATCATTAAATCTGGAGAACCTACACTTTCACCCGATATTAATGATCAAACCAAAAACAGCCAATACTTTCTACGAGACGATGCCATGGAGACTCCACCGACTAAGTTGCCCATATTAGTCAACTAAAATAGAAATAAAAAAAAAAAATTATTAAAAAAAAAAGTAATTTTTTTAGCTGTGAAAAATATTGTTTGTATTATTTCTTCTAATTAACTTTTTTTTTTTTAAAAAAAAAAATAAATAAAAAATCAAATCAAATCAATCATTAAATCTGTAAAATCTACACATTCACCCGATATTAATGATTAAACAAAAAACAGCCAATACCCTCTACGAGACGACACCTTAGAGACCCCATCGATTAAGTTGCTTATACCAATCAAAAAAAAGAAAGAAAAAAAGTAACTTTTTAGCTAAGAATAATGTATTTTGTATTCTTTCTCGTTTTTTATTTATTAAAAAAATCAATCCGGACCTACACCTTCACCCGACATTAATGATCAAGGATTAGAATCCCTTACCGAAAACAACCAATACCTTATACCAAACGACGTCATGGAGACCCCACCGTAATAATGTAATTTGTATTCTTTCTCTCATATTTAATTTTTTTTTTCAAAAAAAAAAAATGAACCAAACCGAACCTACACATTCACCCGACGTTAATGATCAAGGATCAGGATCCCCTACCAAAAATAGCCGATACCTTATACCAGACAACGCCGTGGAGAGACCCTACCGGCCAAGTTGCCCATGCTAGTCAACTAAAATAGAAAAAAATAAAATAAAAATTTAGCTCAACATAAGGAAATGCTAGAGTTTTTAATTTTTTTTCTACAAAATTTGATCTCCAAATGAATATGTCATAAGAGAAACGCTAGAGTTTTTAAAAGTATGATATCATGCACAGAAGATAGGGTATTCAATGAGGTCAGAAATAATTGATTTTGTTTTGTTTGATATCAGCGTAACATCAAATTATTATTGTCTGTTGGACGTACACTCTATGATTTAATAATATATTACACAAAAAAACAAAAATAAAGATAGTGAATCTTGTGACTTGTCCTTTCGCCCTGACAGCTAAACCTTTCCACAAGCAATATTTGTTTAGGCGACGTCGGTGGGATGAGTAATGTTAGAATTTATTATTTTTATATATTTTTTTTAAAAAAATTAATATAATTCTTAAAAATATTATTAACTTTGTGATTGATTATTATTATATTTTGATTTAGTGGTGATTTTTAAAAGTCACGTTAGTCGTAAAAGAGCATAAAAATTATAAAATAGTGATTTTTAGAATTACTTGTTAGATATCCTTACTATGTGCTTACTTAAATAAATAAATAGGAAGGTGGTTGAGTACGAGCATTCTTACATCTTAGTACCTTACCTCTAGTTTGAGGTAGAATAATGATATTTTTCATAATTATTTATTACATTTATTTTATATTAATTAACATAATATATTTTAAATATATATACTTTTTTAATTTTTTTTTAAAATACGTCACATTAATCAAAATAAAATAAATATAAAAAATAAAAATACTTTTTGAAGTATCATAAATTATTGATACAACTTTGGTAATCGCATGTTGGGTATTCTTTTCTTTCTTTCTTCTTCTTCTTTTTTTTTTTTTTTTTTTAAATGATAGTTCTACAATAATACTACGTTTATTTCGACGTAAAATAGTTTATGGAAAATGATTTTGACATTTTTTAGTGTTTGGTAGAAGCGAAAATAATGGTCAAACAGAAATAAAAAATTCCGTTTGACCAAACATGCTTAGTAAATTTCACAAAATAATTTACGCTTTTTAAAAGCGTAAATCATTTTTCGTAGATAGCAGACGACATTGATGCTCTTTTAAATGATGCAGTCAACCTTTACGTTCAAGCAGTTGACTATCGTCGGATTCTGACTAGCCAGATTCCGGTACCGACCTAAAAATTATGTCGAAATCTGGCGACGTCCGACCACCGTCGTAGAATTTTGGCGGTACTGTGCCAGATTCCGGCCAGACTAGCAGGAACGGCCAGATCCTTGGCCATCTGGCCGGATCCTTCGAACCAGATCCTTGGCCATCTGGCCGGGATCCTCGACGGATCCGGCCGTTATGGTCGAGAACCTCCCAGAACGGCAGGATCCTCACCACGGCCGTTTTGTGCCAGATTCCAGCGATCTTCACCAGAATCTGGCACAAAAGGCCAGATTCCGGCCACTTTTGACGAAATCTGTATGCGCCAAATATATATATATATATATATATATATATATATATATATATATATATATATATATATATATATATATATATATATATATATATGTTGTGAATAAAATTTAATTTTTTGAAATTAATATGATTGAATAAAAATATAAAAAAATATTTGTAATTTTTCGTACGCGTTAAACACCAAAAATTGATTTCGAAAGAAAATAATTTTTCTGAAAAAATAACTTCCCTGAAAATATTTTACGACTGAAACAAACGAAACATGAGACGCAATGAATTTAAATAATTAGGATTACTCCACGAAATTACTGTACAAATCCTAGAGAATCTAATCTCATCTATTTGCACAAACCTAAATAGACAAAGAAATAAAATAAATACAAACTCTTTTCATTTTCTTTCTTATTATCGTCCAAATAGAATCTACTAATCTTCCTTTTCTTTTATTTCTTCCCTTCCCTTCCTAATGTAGAGTATTCTCGTATGGCTAGTCAAAATTAGTAGCTAAAATGTTAAAATGGAACCAAAATGAACTACATTCGGCTTACCAAACTATAGAAACATTTGATGAGCATTGTGCACTCATCAAATGTGAAAAAAAAAAATATAAAAAAATCTATAACGTTCTCTTTCCTCTAAAAAAATATGAATAAATAAATCATTGGAAAAATTATTTAAATGTAATAGTAAGTGAATAGATAAAAATAAATAGCTAAATGTAGGTGCTTAATAGTTGCAAATTTTGATACCATTTATGACTAAGCCAAATAACTAGCTGATAGGCTAAAATGTTTATCAGAAAATATATACTAAAATGAGATCAAAATGAGCTGCATCGAATAACCAAATTGGAGAAACATTTAATGAGCACTATTTACTCATCAAATGTGGAAAAAAAAAAAATTAACATTCTCTCTCATCTCAGAAAAATAATAAAAATATTCGAAAAATAACATTTAAATAGAATAATGAAAGTTGATAGATAGCTAAAATAGAGTTTGAAAACTTGAGCAACCAAAATATAATTTTTAATTTTTTAGCAAAGAGTAATGCTATTTTCTATTATTTCTCCTATTTAATTTTTTTAAAAAAACCAATAATGAAATCTGTAGGACCTACTCTTTCACCCGATATTAATAATCAAACCGAAAACAACCAATACTTTCTGTGAGACGATGCCTTGGAGACCCCACCAACTAAGTTACCCATACCAGTCAACTAACATAGAAATAATTAAAAAGAAAAAAGTAATTTTTTTAGCTATGAATAATGTTGTTTTGGAGTTCGTCTATCCGGCCCACCCTTATCACACTATCATCCGACTTTCATAAACACGTGGCACTTCTTTTTTAACCAAAAAAAAAAAAGGGTGAAGCTTCACACCTTCTCCTTCACGTATAATCAGACATTACCCACCATTTTTCCTCAAAATTTTCAAAAACTCCCTCCCAACAAATCCTCCGCCCACCGCCGCCCCACACCACTACCGCCTACCGCCAAAGTAGCCGGAGACTAGCCGCCCCCCGCCGAGTTCGTCACCACCAGTCATCGCCGCTCTCTCTCTCTCTCTCTCTCTCTCTCTCTCTCTCTCTGCCTTTTTCTATATTTTGCCGCCAACCACCGGCGCACCCACCCATCGCCGGCCAGTCGTGCCACCCACCACCGTACAGTCACGCCACCCACCCACCCACAGCCGGCCAGTCGCACCACCCACTGCCTACTCGATCTCTCCACGGTTACTCTCTCTCTCTCTCTGCCTTTTTCTATATTTTGCCGCCAACCACCGGCGCACCCACCCACCGCCGGCCAGTCGCGCCACCCACTGCCTACCCGACCTCTCCACGGTTACTCTCTCTCTCTCTCTCTCTCTCTCTCTCTCTCTCTCTCTCTCTCACTTGATGAAAATATAGTGAGCTAACAACCTGTTATCGCAGTAGTGCTTGCCCAGACTTATTGATATTAGAGGCCAAATTGCAGAGATCTTCCAGAGCCTTCCGCCAGAGTTTGGTTCTATTTGGTTCTATTGGTTCATTTTATTTGAAGTGCCAGAATTTTTCTTTTAAAATGCCCTGGCGGTATGTGAAGCAGGTGGCTGCTCCGAACATGGCATTATATACCTCTATCATATTAAAAAAGAATACCATCAAATACTGTTTCTATGAAGTAGCTTATCCTTTCGATCTTTTTGATGAACAGGGATGCAAGAATAAGAGACCCAGTTGAGTGGTGGAAGAATACACGTTGACAAGATCCAATTTTCTCATCCTCAATTGTTCAGGGCTGTATATTAGTTTGTACATTATAGGAAGAAAAAACATGTCAATTTTGTTACATATGTCAGGGTTATCATTTTGTGGATTATGAGCATGGGATATCATTGGCCCCGGGTTGCATGTAAGAGATCTATACTATTTTATTTAGTATACAAAATATTTTATTTTTGAGGGACTTGAAGAAGCACTGGAACCTGAACTACAGTTAGAAATGAATTGGACAAGCTCAACTTTTACTTGGCGCTGCAATAACCCAACTGCTAGAAAGAGAGACTAGCATGCTAGAAGCTATCTTTCGACAGAAACTAAATGAGAAGTTAAATTTGCAAAAACTTCCAAATGAGTGTGCATGACAAATCTGTCCATTTTCAGCTCAAAATTTGGTATTTACTAATGGTCATGAAGGCCAGATATAGATTCGGATATCTGTTACCTTCGATTCAATAAAACATTATACAATAGTTGAGCAAACAATGGCCGTTCTAATCATAATTGTAAGAAATGCTTATATGAAGCTCAGAAACTAGATTATACACAAGGCTGTCACCAAAAAAAAAAATACTCCAGGATTGTGGTGGAGGTTTTCATGTTCGGACAAACTGTTAGAATCCTCATCATTTATCTCAATATCATTCTTCACCATTGTGGCAACTGAGAAACTCCACACTAAAGTACAATTTTCATTGCCTACATAAAACAATAACAAACTTTTAATAGGAAATACACATCTATGAGAACAGAACAAAGTAATCTGCCACAATAATATCCATTAAGTGTACCGGATGGCAAAATAGCACCACATTTGGACAACTTCTAATGGATGAAAACTAGAAGCTGCTACAAATGTCAACATGCGATTTACAAGAAGTTGATTGGAGGACTTGAAGTAGAAGGGCAGTATGAGTATTAACAAGGTTCATAAACATGTTAGCAGGTCTACACATATACAATGAATCAAAAAAAATAAAAAATAAAATAAAAAAAAAGGTCTACACATATACAAAGGGAGCATTTCCAAACACTGAGAAATTGGTCCTAGATAATCGCCCTCCAAACTGACCGGTGCTTGAAATTCCCCTTCCGCCTCCAATTACATTGTTCCAATCACAATGAAATTGTTCCAATCACAATGAAACAAACCACGACATCCTTTTCAATTTTCGACAGGTTGTCCCGGAACAATGGACTCTCCCCACCCTCATAGCAGTAACTTGGCATTAGCAGTAACCCGGCCCACATTTCAACAGGACCCCATGCTTCAGAACCTTGTGGACAACCCCCTCTGGCAGCCAAGTCGCCCAACAGGCGAATAATAATTGCCCGTTTAAGCATCAATCCTTTTGCATCCAGGTTTTCAGCAGCGATTATGACATTCCAGGGCAACTGACCTTTGAGAAACATTTTGTTTTTCCTCCACCTGTTGTAAACCAAAAGAATAAGACAGCAACCATGAGTATGCTAACTTAATTTTCTAAATTTCTCTCAGTGTTCTCATCTTCTGAGACGTTAGTCATCCATATGAAATAGTTCAGAGGATGGACCATACACTCAGTTGAAAGAAACCATCATATTCAAGATTCTGAATAATTGTATAGAAAAACACCACAAGGTTATAAACAAACAAACAATAGTAAGAACAAAGTTCTGCAAATAATTGTGAACCTTATGCATCATTTAACCATTTCTCCAGCATGACATCTGACATCAATTACCATCATATAAAATTTTCAGCATTTTAGAAGCAGAAGCATGGCCCCACAAATGTGCCACACCACACAACATAGGCCAACATGGTGAAGATGGTAGTGTAAATAAGGTGGAGCAGGGGACAACTGGTAAGAAATAACAATTATGGTCATAATTGTAGTGTGGGTTGATGCTGGTGATTAACTGATTCTAATGACAACACAAACAGGACAGTACCTACGGTATTAATTCCAAAATGCAGAGCAAATGGTAGCCAGGTGATAGAGGTAGAAGCAAAACTACCAAGAATTTTTGTAAAATCTGGCGGAAGGATTGAGTGCTACTCCTCATAACTCACATTTAATATCTCGAACAAAAGCTTCCATTTTTAACTGTATAAAAAAAACTCCCAGAAGTAAAAACTCTGTTTCTAAAAAAAAAGGCTCAGAATTGCAGAAAATAAAGCCATTAAGGGAAGGTTTCATCGTGTCCCAAATCAATTGAATTAAATTATAATTTCATCGAGTAAATTACAATTAGATAAGTAATCACAAAATTCGAACTATCAAGAGCTATCGAGAGTCAAATGCAATATTCAAGAAAAAAAAGTATTCTAAGAAAATTCATGAAAGAAAAAATTCCTGTTAAAATCATATCTGAGAAAAGAGAGTTCCGGCGAGAGAAAGCTTACCTCCGGCGAGATAGATCCGGCAAGAGAATTTCGGCGAGATCCGTAGGTTCCCGGTGAGAGCAAGCGAGATCCTGCGGGAGAATGAGAGTTTACGGCAAGACTCGGCGAGAAGAGAGGGATTTCCGGCGAGATTCAGCGAGATCCGAGGGTTCTCGGCGAGAGCAAGCGAGATACGGCGGGAGAACGCGACGTCCGGCGAGATCCATCGAGAGAGAGAGTTTACGGAAAAACTCGGCGAGAAGAGAGAGAGTTCCGGCGAGATCCGAGGGTTCCCGGCGAGAGAAAGCGAGATACGGAGGAAGAACGCGAGGTCCGTCGAGAAGGGAGAGATTCCGGCGAGAAGACGAGAGAGAGAGAGAGAGAGAGAGAAAGTTTTGAATTTTGTTTTTTACTTTTGGTCTGTTTTGTTATGAGAGGACCGCCCATTTCTTTTTTTTTTCTTTTTTTTTGGTTAAAAAATAAGTGCCACGTGTTTATGAAAGTCGGATGATAGTGTGATAGGGGTGAGCCGGATAGACGAACTCGTTGTTTTGTATTCTTTCTCCTAATTAACTTTTTTTTTTTAAAAAAAAAAAAAATTGTTAAATATGTAGGATCTACACATTCACCCGATATTAATGATCAAACAAAAACCAGCCAATACCTTATATGAGACAACGCCTTGGAGACCCCATCGACCAAGGTGCTCATACCAATCAACCAACAAAAGAAATAAGTAATTTTTTAGCTAAGAATAATGTATTTTGTATTCTATCTCTCTCTCTAAAAAAAAAAACCAATTCGGACCTACACCTTCACCCGACATTAATGATCATTAATGAAGGATTCGAATCCCGTACCGAAAACAACCAATACCTTATACCAGACGACAACATGGAGACCCCACCGTCCAAGTTGCCCATACCAGTTAACTAAAATAGAAAAAAATAATAATTTTTTAGTTATGAGTAATGTTGTTTTGTATTCTTTTTCCTAATTAACTTTTTTTTTTTAAAAAAAAAAAATCATTAAATCTGTAGGACCTACACTTTCATCCGATATTAATGATCAAACAAAAAATAGCCAATACCTTTTATGAGACGACGCCTTGGAGACCCCTTCGATCAAGTTGCTTGTACCAATCAACGAAAAAAAGAAAGTAATTTTTTAGCTAAGAATAATGTATTTTGTATTCTTCTGTTTATTTTTTATTTTTATTTTTTAAAAAACCAATCCGAACCTACACCTTCGCCAGACTTTAATGATCAAGGATCATAATCCCCTACCAAAAGCAGCCAATATCTTCTACCAGACGACGCCGTGGAGACCCCACCGACCAAGTTGCCCATACTAGTCAACTAAAATATAAAAAATAAAAATAAAAATTTAGCTCAGCATAAGAGAAATGCTAGAGTTTTTAATTTTTTCTACAAATTTGATCTCCAAATGATGGGTCATAAATTATTAATCCCATGAGATGGTAATACAATTTCTAAAATAATAGATCATGTAGAATTGTGACACATTATTTAGAAACAAAATTTTGAAATAAAAAAAAAAATTGAGAAGTATAGCTTTTCTCTCATAATAATGCTATTTTGTATTTTTTCTCACATTTAATTTTTTTAAAAAATCAATCAGGACCTACACCTTCACCGACATTAATGATCAAATCAAAAACAACCAATACGTAGTATTACGTACCTTCTACCAAACGACGCCGTGGAGACCCCACCGACCAAGTTGTCTACACAAGTCAAACACGCCGGCTCTAATCGAACGTTTCGGCCTAATCACACTCACGGGCCCACTTTGGCGGCTGACAATTTTCACTTCTCGTACAGTACAGTTCATGGAAAACGAGAGTAAATCTAAACTCCTCCCGCGGGGCAGACCCGCGTCCGACCCACACGCCACGTTCGCGCGTACAAGTTTTCCTCTCGTTGGCTTCTCTGAGTTCTCTCCTTTTTTGATAAGTAAACATGGCAGTCAACGCTATTTAAAAATTATCATTCAAATGTGGCTGCTGGGATTCGAGCCCAGGTCTCCACGGCCACAAACGTGGAATTCTCACCACTTCCTATTGGACCTATTCTAATTATTATTTTTAAACTAAATTATTGAGATTTTATAATTATTATTTTTAAATTAAATTATTGATATTTTATCATATATTTCCAAATAATAATGTTCAACCTACAATTTTTTTTTTTTTTTTACAATTTATTGATATGACACATTTGGGTGTTCGACAAAATTAAAAAAAATTGGATAAAATCTTATTTATTTTTAAAAAATTACGAATACAAATATAATTTATTTTTTAAAAACAATACACCCAAACATCTCTTTTAATCATTAACATTTTTCTTTTCGAAGATAGTCGCTCAAATACTATAAATTTTTTTATAAATTAATATGACAATTCACCTAACATTTACCATATAAAACCACTAAATCATTAAATTTATTTCTCAAATTTTGTGTATGTCTTAGCAATACTTACCATTTCAATCATTAAATAATTAAATAATATTATTTTTTACGCTCATATTATTATACTCATTTAATACCGACGGAAGACTGATATAATGTTTTTTAACGAAATACAAAAAAGGCTAATCCTCATCTCACTATGCTTATGTGGTAGTATTTATCAATCATTAATATATATTTTTTCTTTATAAAATAAAGACCGATTCAAAAGTTGATGAAAAATATTATACACTTCAATTTCATACCTTATTTTTTAAAGGGAATTTCATACTCTTTTAAATACATTTATTTTGATGTAGCATTAAAAATTATCATTAAATTAAGAATGATGGATGATACCAAATCAAGAGAAGTGAGATGTTGGGTATCGCATATCCCTTACTCTAGGATCATACGCTGACGATTGGTACTCACGGCATATTATATATATCCCGTACGCGCCAAATAAAACCCTCACGCCGCTCTTCCGATTACCAAACTCAAACGCAGACGCCTTGGATTTTCTCTTTAAAAATGGAGGCCGTCAGGCTCTTGCCGTACCATTCCACTTTCCTCCGCCCAAACCGTCTCGAATTAGCTCCGTCCACCTTCAATGGGACCCACAACAATGCCCAAAAGAGGGAACGTACCGTCAAGACGTTCATCGTCGCCGCGCTCCAGGTACCGGTGTCCCCCCAACATTCGTATCTTCCGCGCCTTAAAGTCTCGCCCGATTCGCTGCAGTACCCGCCCGGGTTTCTCGGGGCCTCCGTACAGGTCCGTGTTCGCGATGACGGTGAGGGTGGCAACAAGAGCGACGCCATGGGGTACTTGACGAAAATAATCACGTCGGAGGTCTACGACGTCGCTATCACGTCGCCATTAGAGCTTGCGCCCAAGCTCTCCGAGCGGCTCGGCATCTCGGTTTGGCTCAAGAGGGAGGATTTACAGCCTGTAAGACTTTTTCTTTTTTATTTTGTTTTCTTCTTCTAATAGCAACTATGAAGAGATTTGTGTGGAAATGTGTGGGTTTTATGGTTGAAAGGGACTCAAAGTTGTTATAACGTTGAAAACGAAATGGGGCTGTTTCGTATTTAATGTTAGACCTGTTTCTAAGTGGCTTACATCGTTGTAAATTTTAGATTTTTTTTTTCTGGGTTTTTGAGCCTTTTTGAATTGGGATAGAGTTTCATTAAATTATTTGACTTCTATTCTATCTGTATGTAATGAACAGAGATTGCTGGGGAAAAACACTGATTGTGTAAACTTTTTGGAAAAGCTCGATTGCCTATCTGGTTGAACGTGGTTACTACTTGGATTCTGAGTTTAAAATAGAGATTTCTTTTGTTCTAAAATGCTGGAAAGAATTTGAACCCTTATGGATGCAGCAATCAGAATGCATTTACTTCCTGGTTCTTTATTAAACTTTTTTTCCAACTTTTTTTTGGTGGTGTGGCGTGGGTTTATTTTGTGCTTGAATGAGAAATGCAGATTAACTGAATTCTCATGGTTTTTTTTCATCTGAGTTTGTAGGTTTTCTCGTTCAAGCTGCGTGGAGCTTATAATATGATGGCAAAAATTCCCGAAGAACAGTTGAATAGAGGGGTTATCTGCTCGTCGGCTGGAAATCATGCTCAAGGGGTTGCATTAGCTGCCAAGAAACTCGGTTGCAGTGCGGTGATTGCTATGCCTGTTACTACACCAGAAATCAAGGTACATTTTGTATGATGTCGCTTTTGGGGTGTGTCAGGAGAAAAGAGCTCTAGCTCTAGCACAAGTGGAGCCTTTTCCCTTTGTAGAAACAAGCTAGAGGGTGATCTCATTGATTTAAAATCAGGTGCATGCGTAAGTTGGCAATCCAAAAAACAAAAAGCGGGGGCTTCTTAATTGAATTTTGATTTCTTTATTTTACAGTGGCGATCTGTTGAGAGGTTGGGTGCAACAGTTGTTCTTGTGGGGGATTCTTATGATGAGGCACAAACATATGCCAAAAAACGGGCAAAAGAGGAGTGTCGTACATTCATACCTCCTTTTGATCACCCAGATATCATCGCGGGGCAGGGAACTGTTGGGATGGAAATTGTAAGTCAAATGAAAAAAGAAGGCCCATTGCATGCTATCTTTGTGCCTGTGGGGGGCGGTGGATTAATAGCTGGTATTGCTGCCTATGTAAAGAGGTTTTGTCCAGAGGTATGTTGATTGTTGTTTAAGAATTCATGTGCACTGTTAGTTTTGAGTTTTGTTTGATATATCCTCAAGATTTCTTGATGATTTACTGGTCAATTATGTTACCTGTTATTGTGCTTGGAAGCATTATTTACAGCTACTAAATTCCACAGTGAAGAAAAAATCATGCCTTTTTCTTTTTGGAGGGGGAGATCCTCTGAAATTGGGTTGCCATTTGGGCTCTCTTCAAAAAATTGCATTAAGGAAAGAAAATTGAAGTCACCTCTTTCTGTTATTCTTAAATCACATTGGTAATTTAATTTCTATATCAAATGGTTTAAAAGGGAGGTGCATGGTTCCAGGGCCTTCTAAAAGTCTAACAAATCCATTTTCTCTGTTCGTACTGTCTTTTTGATTGACATTGCGCTTGCTTAAATTGTTTCTTAATACATGACATAATACATCAAGGATTCTTTTCTGATATATTTTATACAGGTAAAGATAATTGGGGTGGAGCCCTCTGATGCAAATGCAATGGCACTGTCTTTACATCATGGTCGACGAGTGATGTTGGATCAGGTTGGAGGTTTTGCAGATGGTGTTGCTGTCAAAGAAGTTGGCGAAGAACCTTTCCGCATATGCAAGGAATTGGTAGATGGTGTGGTCCTTGTAAGCCGTGACGCTATATGTGCCTCAATAAAGGTGAGGCTACTTTGTTGTTTTGAAGTTTGTGTACAAGCTTTCTTTGTTTCTAAATCATGATTATGCATTAAAGATTGTAACCGTGTAAGATGGTGTAGTAGATGAAACTCTGTGTTCTATATTTTATTGGAGAGCTTAAACCGTCAAAATGATATATAGCAGTTTTAACTCTTAGGATTTGTAATCTTATTGCATGTTACAGGACATGTTTGAGGAGAAAAGGAGCATTTTAGAACCAGCAGGTGCTCTTGCTCTTGCTGGAGCTGAAGCATACTGCAAGTATTATGGCCTCAAGGGGGAAAATGTTGTAGCTATAACTAGTGGAGCAAACATGAATTTCGATAAACTGAGGGTGGTGACTGAACTGGCTAATGTTGGTCGGCAACAGGAGGCTGTGCTTGCAACTGTTTTGCCAGAGGAGCCTGGAAGCTTCAAACGATTTTGTGGACTGGTATGTCAATATAGCTTTAATCAACTTTTCTTGCAGAACAGTTTTCTTCTCCATGACATGTTATGAATACTAGCCTATAGTGCAGGTTTTTATTTATTATAATGTAATTTCAAAAATAAAAAGCATCGCATTCAAACACCAAGCATCATCTCTCTTTTTTATCTGCTGCTAAATGACTTGTTTAGAGGCCTTACTTGACGTTTCGAGACACTACAATGTGTAGCCCATCAAAACTACTTCTCATGAAGCAAATCGCATTTCAGTCAGTATTGTTGAATGATTAAAAGTATTATGTTCTACTTTAAATGACGTAAACACTTTTCCCAAATTTGAAATTAGACCTGCCTCAATTTCATACAAATCTCTCTCTTTATTTTAATAAGTAAATTTAAGAAATGACAATAACAATTAGTAAGCCCTATAAACCTCGATTAAAAAGTATTATGTTCTACTTTAAATGATGTAAACACTTTTCCCAAATGTGAAATTAGACCTGCCTCAATTTCATAAAAATCTGTCTCTTTTTATTTTTAATAAGTAAATTTAAGAAATGACACTAACAATTAGTAAGCCCTATAAACCTCGATTTACCAAAATAGAGAATGTAGAACTTTCAGTGCATATAGCTCTTCAGGAACCCAATATCCAAACGGATTTTCAGCTTCAAAGAGCTAGCACTTCTTCAACAACTCTATTGGAAACAATATAACTAAATTCAAAGCAACCCAAGAGTGCCCTTCAAAATTATTCATTGCAAATACTTATACATAGCTTCTATTAGAGTAAACAGCATTTACCCGCAACCTAGAATCTCAGTCTCCTTCCTCTCTATCTCTTCAATGCAATGCTCCATTGTACTGTGTTTTTCTAAATTACTTTTCATCTATAATATGCCTTATGAGCTAATATATTATATGACTACAAAGTTGAAATGTGATCGCTACATACGATGATTGGAAGACTATTTTGTGTAATTTCTTCTATGCCTTTCCTAGAGTTCCTAACTACTTGGCCAAAATCACATATAATTACTACATCACTTTATTTTCATGAAATCACATTAAGATAGATCATCAGCAAAGGAAGTGCCATAATTACCACAAAAGGGATAAAAAAATCCAGAAACTCCCATTTGATTGATGAGACAATGTGGAAAACATAAGGATATAAAAATTTACCCAAAAAAGGAATTCAAAAATTGCTTTTTGATTCTTATTCATTTTCTTATGATATTAAAATAGATGACCCAAAATTACCAAGGGAAAATTGATGTCGAACTTGCATCATTTTCCTAAAATTTTACTGTGAACCAAATGGAAGACAATGGGACCAAAAAAAAAAGATCTAAAAGATACTAATATCAGAAGTTACAGAACCAAGATTAAATAAGGACCAGAAAATAATATAAGCACCGAGTCTTTTGATGTCCTTTTTAGATCCAACTAAAAAATGTTTTTCTTGTAATTATGAAGTTTATGTTGTTACTTCTCAAGAAAAAAAAAAAGAGTTGTAGGAGACTTGTCAAATAAAGGAAAGTGTAGCTTGAATGTTTATCAGGGCGTCGGCTCTCTTCTCAGCCTTGAAGGCTGGTTACAGGGCTCAAGCATTTTGTACTCTCTTGTCTCAGAATTTCCTTAGAACTTGTAATATACTTCAATCAATTCAGACTACCAAATTCCTTTTAATCTGGGCACACAAAAGACTTTCAGTACAGTTGGATCACCAAAATCATTCCATCTCAAATAGGCACAATCAATCAGAACACCAGATTATCAACACTATGAACAAACTAAACCAAAAGCTTACAAACAAACTAACCAAAAAGCAGAAACGTGGCTATGGAAGAATGTGGACTAGTTCTGTGAGTGGTTCCCTCTCTCAGCTTCAGTTCATGAAGCCCCAAAGATGCATAGCAGTTGTAACAACACCAGCAGACATCAACACTCTTGGCCACAGTAGCTTAACAACAACAGCAGGGACATAAAACATAGTCTCAGCCAACACACCACATTCTCCCCCAGAGTCCATGTTCCCGTAGAAGGATCCAATCTCTTGCCAGCCGTGCTCATGGCTACCAGCCTACCACTGTACGGAGAAATTACCATTTGGCACATAAGACAAAGTAGTGGACAAATATATGCTCAAGCATTAAGTAAATTATGATAAACCTTGCAATTATGTAATGCATGCACGGTTGACGTAATTGGCTCAACCTGTGCAGTAAATTGGTCCCACTGTGAAAGATATCCATTTGTATAACATGCTTTTTGTATACCTAGGGTGCCTTATGCTTTCAATGATATCTTGATTACTTATATAAAAAAATTATTAAAAAAAAAAATCCCAATGTGGAAAACTAATATCAATATTTCAAGCAACAAAATTTTCGATTAAATAGAAATTTCAAATTGAATCAACGTTAAAGTCAACCTGACAATGCCAAGGAAGCCACTAACATACCCTCAAGGCAAACTGACAGAGTAGCCTCCTGTCAATGGAGATATACCACTCATCAAATTTGGATAAACAAAAAACCATAAAATTCCCAGTTGGTACAAAGTAATTTCCCAATTCAAAAAACATTTACATCCACAACCAATTCTATCAAACCCATTCTTTTATACACTCCATGTTGATCGTTGGAACAAACAAATGAAAAAATTATGCATAGAAACACAAAGATACATCGAAGCAACGAAATTTTCGATTAAATGGAAACCCTAGATTGAATCAACGTCAAAATCAACCTCCATTGAACCGCAAAAAAACAAGAAGCAAAAAGCTTCACAAAAACAATAGAAAAGAAAATTCTTTACTTCCATACTTTGTTCTTCTCTTGAATGTTGTTTGATGCTCTTGATTCCATAATTGGCGTTGAATTGGCTGCTTGAGATCTTTCAAACCCTAAAGAGAGAGAGGTAGAAATTAAAGAGAAGAGAAGCCGATCTATGATAGTAATTTGACGTTTCAGCCGACCTGTACGTTTTCTTTCTTCACTGTTTTGTTAGCCGACCCATACGTTGAGGCGTTACATTGTCAATAATTTAGGCTTTCAACCGGAGGTTAATGCAAGAATAATATGCCACTTGTCATATTTGATAAGCATATTAAACCTTCTTAAAAGGACACTTGTCAGCATTTTAGACTTTCACTTGTTGCAATTTTAAGTTATTTTCTTGAAGGCTTCTGCATTTATATATAATATATGATATATGATATGGGTTGGCAGGTTGGACCGATGAATATCACTGAATTCAAATATAGATGTAACTCTGACAAAAAGGCTATCGTCCTGTATAGGTAAAGCTCTTGTCAATCTGTATTAATTACAAACAAATGCTAAATCTTTCTGTTGACATTTCAATGCAAACAAAACTTATACTGGAACCCGTCTTTGGGAATTTGGGAACATTTTCTTTTGTCTGGGTTGGATGTCATCACTAATTTATATATATATATATAATATATATATATATATATATATATTTTATTTAGGATATTGATGGGAGATGATTTGGTAATCAGTAATAACTTGGGAAGCGAGAAAATCTTATTATTGTTTTTGATATCGTCTGCAGTGTTGGTGTTCACACAGTTTCTGAACTTGAAGAAATGCAGGAGCGGATGAAATCTTCTGAACTTGAAACTTACAATCTCACGAAAAGTGACTTGGTTAAAGATCACTTACGTTATTTGGTAATTGTACTGTTTGAATGAATTTTTGTTTTCTTTATTTGATATCTTTATTTATTTTGCATCACGCATGGGTTCTTCATACATGTTTCTTATGGTGTGAAAAATATTGGTGTGGAGACCAAGAAGAAATGATGTTCTACTGGAGGCTTATAAAATGTTTTCCAAATAGACGGGTTCTTGTCATGGAGATTCCAGCACTCAAAGCTAGTTCTCTTTATATGAGTATTTGCTTGTAGGGTTGCATTATGGCACTAAGTTTACCTCATTTGGGATCTCTTTCAGATGGGAGGCAGATCAAATGTTCAAAATGAAGTTCTTTGTCGGTTTGTCTTACCGGAGAGGGCCGGTACTCTGATGAAGTTCTTGGATGCTTTTAGTCCACGTTGGAATATAAGTTTGTTCCACTACCGTGGTCAGGTTGGTATAAAATAACCTTATGCTCTTTAACTAGTTAGTGTTCTTTCTATAGGTCAATTACACCTGGGATTTTGGTTTCTTAAAATTTGACTAAAACACATGAAATCATTGTAATCATTTTTTTTTCCCTCCCCAATAGGGTGAAACTGGTGCAAATGTTTTGGTCGGGATACAGATCTCAAGGAGTGAGATGGATGAGTTTCATGAGCGTGCGAACAATCTCGGATACGATTTTGTAGTGGTAAGCGATGACAATGAATTTCAGCTTTTGATGCATTGATTGGAGCCTACGGTGTGATTTAAGCTAGCTTTAGGCGGATTACCAGACTTCCAAAGATGGCATGGTGGTGGAAAGCAAAAGACCTTCAAACCTTGTTCTAGTGGTAGAGAAGAGTGATTCATTTTTTCTCCCCCCTCCCCTTTCTATTTTCACTTTTGTTAGTTTAAGATTGGTGTACTGGGAAAGATATTGTTTGAATCAGTAGTGTTACAAATCCTTCATGAAGTGAACAATTTACACAATGCACTTAAGTGTTTATGAGGAGTAATGCTATCACACCAGAATCATACCACAATCTCACTAAGCAGACTTGCATTGTCAATCTATCAATGATTTTTTTTATTATTATTTTTAATTAGGTTTGATCCAATGGTAGTTTGACAAGTTCCGTTAGCATAGTGAGACAATAGTGTGGTATATAGAATTACTCTTATGAGAAATAAACATAGGGAGAAGTACATTTAACACCTCTTGTAAATCCCAAGCAATTTTCAAGGTCTCCCTGAACTTTTAATTTGTATAATGTCCTTTCCAACTATCATCGGGTTCCAATGTTCTCATTTTGTGTAGAAAATGACAAAAATACTCGTGATAAATTCTTTTTAGAAAAATAGAAAATTTTTTTTTTTTCCTGAATTTGTCCTTTTAATTATTTTAATTTTAATTTTATTTTTTTATGAGTAATTTTGTATTTTACTTCGTAGAGAGAGGACATTGCAATCTAGTTTTGTAAGAACATTACACAAATTGAAAGTTTCGAACATTTCAAATTGTTTGGTGGTTGGAGGGGTAAATGTAGTTTCCATGTAAACATATTACCGGGGAACAATTGACACAATACAACAATTGGGCAAGAGGAATAAAGAAAGTAGTGGACAAATTGGTCCAGTTAGGGTTGGGTTAGTACTTAGTAAGTTGTGGGCATTAGGGCTTGAAAGGACACCATCTACAATCTACCAGAAGGTCTATTTACTCCATGGCAGTTCATAAAGATTGTTGGTTGCTACAAGGTAATGCTGTAGTACATGTCTGAAAAGGGTTAGGTTGTCATAAATGATTCTTACCTGCAAGTTATCAAGTTCAAGGAAAACTCGAGTGCATGTGTGGGTTATTAAAACACGCGGTTTGAAAAAAATATATATTTTAAAATGTAGTTAATGAAAACACGATTTTTAAAAACGTAGTTAAGCGTGTGGTGACTGTGGTTTGAAAGCATAATTTTTTTTTTTAACTGCATTTTTTCAAACACGACAGTTTTGTGATCTTGTTTAAAAATGTACATTTGGCGCACTCATACACTGGTGCCGTATGTATAACATAACAAACATTCTATGTTTGCCCCGCAATACATTTACAATCAGACAGTGCATATAGATTCTTGATTGGCATTTTGTACATTTTTAAGGAAGATTGAGGCTAATGTGATAATGTATTTGCATGAGAAATGGAAGGCAGTTTGGAGAAGGCACGCCACTAGTGGGGGTATGATCCATAACGTGGGTTTCTTGCTACTGAAAGCACTGACCTTTTGCTTAAGCTTTCTTCAAAGTGTATAAATCCTTCCGTCACCTCCTAACAAACTTGATAACATTACAAAATAATTACACTCTCGATGAAAAACACCAAATAAAGAGGACAAAAATCATAAGCTCTGTGAGGTGCCAAACATGCCTCATTGACTGGAAAGAAACAGCTTTATTGGAAACTTTACTCTTGCAGACAATTAATGTCATCTGACCATAACTGACAGGAACTCCTCTTCTTAAATTCTCCTCCACCTGCTTCCTCTTCACTTTCATGTTCTCTCTCTCTCTCTCTCTCTCTCTCCAGTGATTCTCATTGTTGGAACAAGGGAAAGAAATGGGGGTTTCAAGTTTTCTCTTGGGTTCAGTTCTTGTACTGGTTTTCTCAGTGGTTCATGGGGATCCTCTTGTCCCTGCATTATGCATATTTGGGGACTCTGTTGTTGATGCTGGAAACAATAACAACCTTTATACAGTGGTCAAGGCAAATTTTCCTCCTTATGGCAGAGACTTTGTTACTCACAAACCAACCGGAAGATTCTGCAATGGAAAGCTTGCCACAGATTTCACTGGTCAGATTTCTGAAGAGCTTAGATCTTCTTCTTCTTCTTCTTCTTCTTCACTAATGATCTTACTTGTTTGCTTGACTTATTATTATTATTATTATATGCCAGCTGAGTTCTTGGGTTCACTTCATATCCACCTGCCTACCTAAGCCAAGAAGCCAGAGGGAAGAACCTCTTGACTGGAGCCAACTTTGCCTCAGCTGCTTCTGGATATTATGACAGGACAGCGGACTTATATGTAAACATTGAGATCACAACTCTCTCTCTCTCTCTCCGTTGCTGCAGACTTATGACTTCTTTTCTTTTTGGTTTTGTAGCATTCAATTTCATTGACACAGCAGTTGAACTATTACAAGGAGTACCAAGCGAAAGTTGTAAATATGGTGGGAAGAGACAAAGCCAATACCATATTCTCTGGTGCAATCCACCTCCTGAGTGCAGGAAACAGTGATTTCATTCAGAACTACTACATCAATCCTTACCTCAACAGAGCCTACTCGACTGATCAATTCTCAGACATCCTCATAAGATCATACTCTGCTTTCATTCAGGTCCGTTCACTCTCTATACTATATGTTATTAATATTGCTTGCTTGCTGAATGTGCAAGCATCATGGTTAAGTAGCAAAGGCACTGGGTGGTGGCGGGTGTAGTAGATTTTGGGTTGCCTGGTATTATATATATAGTTGCTATTGATCTCTCCATTCACTAGGGCTGGCTTGATAAATTTTAAGGCCTAAGGCGACAAATTTAAGTTAGAACATTTTCTTATACTTATATATTAATTTATTTTTAATATATATATAATATGTCAATTAGAATACTTTCTTCTATTTGTAAAATGTATTTTATAACTTTTCTTTTAATAACTTATTAGATATATAATGACTTATCACTTTATTCGAAACATAAAATAATAAGATTTTTTTTAAAAATAAATAAATAGAAAAATGGAAATAAGTTATATAATGATTGATTTGTAACATAATATAATACGAAAAAAAAATTGTTGGACATTGAAGACTTATCGATGGTGTAAGTCTATCTATTATGCACAACGCAAACAATAAAATTTATGCACTTTAAAGACTTTTCATATTTTTTTAAACATGCAATTCAAATAAACATCGGAGAAAAAATTATGCACGTTAGATTAATTTATGAATGTAAAAATGGGACTTTTAAAAAGAATAAATAAGTGGGACTTTATAATAATTTATGGATGTTTTTTTAGACTTTCAATTTGTAATTACTTTTGCATGATTGAGGGCCTAAATTAGAAGCTATTTTTTAAATTTTTACCATATTAAAGCCATAAAATTTGTTTTGAAAATAATCTTCATTATACAATTATTAAGTAGGGGCCTTAATTAATATATTGTATAATTATAAGTCGGGAGCCTTATTCAATTGGAGGCCTTTGGTAACAACCCAAGTCGCCTCCAAAGAGTAGCTCAATCAACTGAGGACCACGCCTTATGAAGCGGAGGTCATTAGTTCGAATCCCCCTCCTTTTCTTGTGTGGACATGTCAAAAAAAAAAAAAAAAAAAAGTCGCCTTTCAAGCTTGAGCCGCTCATGCCGTTCCCTCTACCCCCCCCCCCCCCACACCGAGGGTTCATGTTTCACATGTTTGGTCCATATAAATGGATGCCACTGTACTAACGAACAAGAAATTAAGCTTTAACCATATCATACAAGACATCAGTTTTAAAAATACAAAACTTGATCCCACATGATAAATCTTGAATTTACATAGAAGCTTAAATAAATTTAAAATGGAAGAAAAACCAATAGCCATTCTTCTTAGTTTCTACAACACAAATTCTTGGTTTGAACATGAGCAGCATTATGACAGAATCTGTATGGACTGGGAGCAAGGAGGATTGGAGTAACAGGCCTAGCGCCAACTGGGTGTTTGCCTGCGGCCATCACGCTGTTCGGCTCTGGAAGCAATGAGTGCGTTGCCAGACTGAACCAAGACGCAATTTTGTTCAACAATAAGCTCAACAGCACATCTCAAAGTCTGCAGAATAAACTTCCTGGTCTCAAACTCGTGGTCTTGATATTTACCAGCCTCTGTTAGATATGATCACAAAGCCGGCTGAGAATGGTAATACATTAACTCTGAAAAAAAGTAGATAGTTAATGTGCCACATAAATTATCTACACTCGCTTGTGAAATAGGCAGAAGTTTCTTTAACGTCCATTAAGTTCTACTATGCAAGATTTCATGTGATTTCGAATTCTCAAACATCAATTTCTTAAATTGCCTTGCTTGGTTACTCACTCTCTCTCCCACTGGAAAGAAAACTAGTACTGATTTTTCTACTTGGGTCACAGGGTTTTTTGAGTCCAGAAAAGCTTGCTGCGGAACAGGCACACTAGAAACCTCCTTGCTTTGCAATGCCAGGTCTCCAGGGACATGCAACAATGCTACAGGATATGTGTTTTGGGATGGATTCCACCCCTCTGAAGCCGCTAATCAGGTCTTGGCTGGTGATCTACTTTCACAGGGATTCTCCCTCATCTCTTGAAGCTATTCCTATTGCGATTATGACAGTTCACTACTACCGTACTCTTGTGATCTTATACCATTATATGTGGCTGTTATGAGAAATATGTAGGTAGTCTCGCGGTTTTAGTTTGAGAGTTTGGCTTCCTAGAGGTGTGAGGCATGTAAAACTCCCCAAGCCATAGATACAGCAAGGTTCACTTGATGCTTTGTCCTTGAGGGGAAAATTTTACGTATTAATCCTCACATGAATAAGATGACTATGGTTGGATTTTGATTTAGACTGGCTAGTTTGTTCAAAAGAAACATGCCATGGAAATCCCTGAATCTATTTAATGCAAGCTGTGGCATATAAGCACTCCAAACAAACAGAAATGTTTTTTTATTTATGCACAAAGTTGCATGAAATTTTTATTTGTAGCATTTATAATATAATTCCTCCACATTAATGAAAAAAGATTAAAGATCAATGGTAATCAAAACCAGTTTAGTTTCATTAAATAACTAGAGGCAAATAAAGATCACCTGAAGCAGACCCCTAAGAAAGTTCAAATCCTGCATTTGAACTAATTGCGTAGAGAAGTTTTGCTCTTAAAGTGCTTGAACGTTTGTATGTCGGAAGCTGTAAGCATCAAGCAGAGAAAGAATCATGCACATGATGTAGTGGCTGGACGAGATAAAAGTGACGGCCAAAAAATTTGTGTTGTTGGCTTAGTGCTTTGCAATGTATGTTGATAAATTAAAGTGTGCAGCTTTGGCCTTAATAATATTACCTTGAGAGTATTGTAGCAGGTCGAAGCTGATGGAAGCCGCTCCACATCCTGGCCTCCAATTGTTGCCCAAAGAGGAACATCGCATGCAACCTATATGAGATCATATACCAAACTCGGTTGTTTATCAGTTAGATCAAGATGATTTTCCTTTCTCATTCTTTTGATTGTTCTTTCTTAGTCTCCTTTAAGAGTTCACTTTTAGTTATTTCTTTACCAAGAAGGGGGGGTGGGGGGGGGGGGGAGGAGGAGGGGACAAGTCAACCCTGTCAAACAATAGTTCAAATGGTACGTTAAAATTGAAATGGAAAGGGAGTCACAAAAAGTGGTCGATTGTAGCTGCAAACTTTTGAATAGAATGTCAAACCAATAATTTTTCAAAAACATGGTAACTGTCTACGAAGGCAACTGGACAGAACATTGATCAACAACTCAAAGTCTTCAAACCAGTGGGTAGGTTATTTACGAACAAAATATATAGAGGGCAGTGTAAAAGTTCATGGGCCTAACTCACTCTCAAAAGATGCCTTGAGAGAGGAAAGGACACCATGACGCTTATAAAGTGTCCAGATCATGTATTTCTTAGGGATGTAGGACACTTTAACACGCCCTTCACGTGTGACAACTTTGGCCAAACACGTGTTCAACATCGAGAGGAAAAGGCCTATCATTATCCAAAGAACCTGCTCCAATACCATGCAATAGGCCTTACTTAATCTCAAAAGAAGCCTTGAGAGAGGAGGGGACATCATGGCGCTTATAAAGTGCCCAGGTCATGTATCTCTTGGCGATATGGGACAAGCAGCTGTTGGGTAAGTACCCCTTTATTCAAAACTACAGTTAATTTCATCATACAAAATATGCCAGTTTCCCCATTCTACAAAAAATTGGAATCAGAATCGAACCCAACCCTTGTTTGCCAAGGTTGTTTCTGTCTAGTAGTATTTTAAATTAGATTTAAAATAGGGAAATTAGAGATGGATTTATTATGCTGTATGCCAAACCTTTTTATTCCTTCCATTCAGATTATGATTGGGGTTTAAATCTGTAGACAACTTTTGGATTACACTTGCTGTCATATGCAATCTCTTGTAAGTGCTTCGCTACAGTTCCAGTGGGTGGTGGCACCACTACAGTATTGTCAACACTAACGTTTTTTAATTCTCATTTTGTCCTGCATCAGCAAGTTCTTGCTACAACACATTGTGAAGTATGCTCACTGAATATGACACTAATTGTTCACCTCTCACAAGTCAATGGAAAACAAACTGCTCCTATTTATTGCACTTATTATGAAGATTAAGATTGTTTTTTTTAATAGTTTCCAGTGAATATTAAATTGAAGCTTTACCCTACACACATGGCAACCCTTCTACGCAGTACACAGTTGTAGTATTCTTAGAAACTTAAAAGTGCTTGGATTCTTCGGGCATCCATAAAAAAATACATATGGTCTCTAACATAAACAACCACGAAGATGCATTTTCTTACAATACAGTGAAACAAAATAATGAGCAAAGGCAGCCAAATGTGATCTTGAGCTATTGAGAATTTGATCAGGATACAGAACAGATGCCCAATAATATCCATTGCAGATACCAAAGAAGAATAGGATGAAATATTTATCTAGAAAATTTAAAAATTATATGCAGAAGATGTAAGATTGATAGCATACCTTATGGATAGTAAATGTTGGCTGCAAGTGTTTGAACCCAAGTAATGGAGCTCGAGAACAACTGGTCACAAATTTAAGAAGCAAACAACGTTCCTTTGGTTCAAATTCTCTAATAACCTGTGACACAATAATCAGGAGAACCTCAAGGGAAACACAAAAGATTGTAGAAATCCTCAATCAAGGTAGACATCTTTAAGACAAGAGCACTAAAAAAGGGGTCAAATTTGATGCAGGGTGAAGGAATTCAAATGACTGAAGAACAGAACATGAGAATCAGCATGGAGGTGATGTAGAAACTAGAAATTTAGAGAGAAGACAAGAACAAGATATGAGCAAATCTGGATTTTCAAAAAGAAAGCTATCTGAAATCCTATAATTGGATCATAACATGAAAACCGACAAGAACTAGTTAGGCATTGTTACAAGTTATCTATGTACCAAGTGGGTCTTTAACACACGACCTAAACCTTCACCTTGTTCTTGCAGGGAGAGGATCGATTTTAGAACTAGAGTCTTTACCATGAAAAATCTAGAATTCTTATGGTTTCTTAACTAGCCAAATTTTCAGAAATAATGATATATGTAATCCAATTAAGTTTTTCCAACTAGGAGCAAAATCCTCATCTGCCCTGAAAGATCAATTTGTAATCAAACTGTTGAGCGAAAAAGACATAAAACTGCTAGAACAATAAATTCAAATAAACTTAATATGTATGTTCACGCTTTCTCAAAACTATTAACAAACAACTCAAAATACAAAACGCTTTTAGAAACTTTTCACACCTAAAAAGAATGATGGTGTGCGACCATCAGCAGAGGAGAGGGGTGGATGTGTGGCCACCTTTGTCCTAGTCAAAGGTGGTCGTGTAGCTCTTCTTTTTTTTAAAATAAATAAATAAAAAAATAAATTATGCCTCGTGTTTTCTCAAAATAAGCATGTTTAGTAGTCCGGAGCGATGGATCCCCCCTCTCTCCTCTTGTGTGGACATGTAAAAAAAAAAAAAAAACATAGAATCATAATATTTAACATTATTTAAATTTGTGTCGCTAATTCCAAAGAAGTCCGGAGCGGTGGATATCAAGGATTTTCGACCTATCAGTTTAATAGGTGGAATGTACAAAATCATATCAAAGGTCCTGGCAAATAGGTTGAAGGCGGTATTGGGGAAGGTTGTCTCCCATTCTCAGACTGCTTTTATCAAGGGGAGGCAAATATTGGATTCTGTTTTGGTGGCTAATGAATGCGTGGATAGCAGGATTCGATCTGAAACTCCAGGCATTATTTGTAAGTTGGATTTGGAGAAGGCGTATGATCATGTAAGTTGGGAGTTTCTACTTTATGTTTTGAAGAGATGTGGTTTTGGGGAGAGATGGCATGGCTGGATTGCTCATTGTATTTCTACTGTTTGTTTTTCCATAAATATCAATGGGTCGCCTTCAAGGTTTTTTCGTAGCTCACAGGGTCTTCGACAAGGGGATCATTTGTCTCCGCTTCTGTTTGTGTTGGTGATGGAGGCGTTTAGTCGGATGATATATGCGACAGTGGATAGTGGGCGCCTATCGGGGTTCTTAGTGGGATCGAGTACACAAGATACTATGATGGTATCCCATTTATTATTTGCAGATGATACGTTGATCTTTTGTGATCCTATTGCTGACCAAATCCGAGACTTGAGGTGTTTGCTGCTTTGTTTTGAAGCAGCTTCGGGCTTGAGAATTAATTTGTCTAAATCTGAGATGGTTCCGGTAGGTGAGGTAGGGAATGTGGAGGAGTTGGCTAGTATTCTTGGGTGTGGTGTGCCCTCATTTCCGATAAAGTATTTGGGTCTTCCGTTGGGTGCTAAGTATAAAGACGCTCATATGTGGAATAGCATTATTGAGAAGATGGAAGCTAGATTAGAGAGGTGGAAGAGGTTAACTCTGATCAATAGTACTCTTTCAAGTTTACCTATGTATTTTCTATCTCTCTTCCCCATTCCAGTGAGAGTGGCAAATCGTTTGGAAAAACTTCAGAGAGACTTCCTTTGGGGTGGTATTGGAGATGAATTTAAATTTCATTTGGTTAATTGGCATACGATTTGTTCTTCAAAGGTTTCGGGGGGGGCTAGGAGTGAGAAATATGGTTATGGAGATATGCTTTGGAGAGGGATGCTCTTTGGAGAAGGGTGGAGGATTTCAAATATGGAAGTATGAGGGGTGGTTGGTGCTCTAAGGAGGTTGGGGGTTCTTTTGGGTTTGGAGTTTGGAAGAGTATTAGGAGGGGATGGGATGCTTTTGCAGCTCATGTGAGATATGAGATCGGGAATGGTTCGAAAGTTCTGTTTTGGCATGATGTGTGGTGTGGGGAGATTCCTTTGAAGACTCTTTTTCCAGAATTGTTTCTCATTGCTAGAGGCAAGGATGCTTGGGTGGAGGACAATATGCAGAGACAAAATGGCACAATTTTGTGGAATATTTTGTTTTCTCGCCCAGTTCATGATTGGGAGGTGGAAGCGGTTAGTAGATTTTTTGAGATGTTGTACACTCTTAAAGTTAGAAGTGAGGGAGAGGATAAAATGTGTAGGATTCCAGCGTGAAAGAAATCATTTGAGGTAAAGTCTTACTATAAGGTTTTATCTAGTCCTATTCAGTCTTCATTTCCGTGGAAAAGTATTTGGAAAGTTAAGGTCCCCCCGAGCGTGACTTTCTTTGTGTGGACAGCAACTTTAGGGAAAATATTAACTTTGGATAATTTACGAAAGAGAAACATTATTGTGATGGAGTGGTGCTTTATCTGTAAGATTTCTGGAGAGTCCATTGACCATTTGTTTCTGCATTGTATGGTGGCTACAGAATTGTGGAGGACGATTATGCAAATGCTTGGGGTGGAGTGGATAATGCCGTGGTCGGTGAAAGATATGTTAGGGAGTTGGAGGGGGCAAAAGGGTAATCGGACATTGATGCCGATTTGACGCATGGCTCCATTGTGTTTGATGTGGTGTGTATGGAGGGAACAAAATGCACGCTGTTTTGAAGATTGTGAGACTGATTTGATAAACTTGAAGAGAATGATGCTACAAACGTTGTTTATGTGGAGAGAGAAATTTCAGTTTATGCACGAGTGTTCTAATTTTGAATTTATAGATAGGTGCTCTCTTTTTTCTTTGAATTAGGGGCTTCTTGTATACGTCCTGTGTACTATGGGTTGCGCCCCTTTGCGCCTTTTGAATATACTTTACTTATAAAAAAAAAGTATTTGTTTCTTCGAGGAAAAAAAAAAACAATTTTCTTAAGTGGACCCCACTATAAGGCACTTCTCACCCACCAAAAAACACTCCTCACCTTTATATCATATCAAAACACTTTTTGAAACCAAAACAAAAAACACTTTTCAAATTCATTATCAAGCATACCTCTAATCTTTGTGGAATTTGAAATTCACCTTTGCATCCTCATGTCATCACAATGCTTCAAATGCATCCTCCATTGTCTTTGAAACACTTAAAAGTTAGCCCACTAACTCTTCCTAGTAGTCATCCAGACAACAATCGAAATTATTGTGCGTTGATGTTGAAGATAGAAACTTATGATTTGATCCTCCTTGATTTATGCTTATTATTATTCTGATTTTATGTTGATTTGATCACATTGTAATATTTCGTTATTCCTTTCCATATTAGGTTTTAGGTCTTTTCTATTTAACCTATGTAGGCTTTTTTATTTTTTATTTTATAAGTAATTGCAATTTATAAAAATAAGCGTAGAGGGGCGCAACCTTTATACACGATAAATATACAAGAGAACCCCTAAAAGGGACGAACAGAGAATAATTTTAAAAAATCTACATAAGTAAAAACATTCAAGCTATGATGGGACGTTATCCAAATATATAACGTATTGAGCAACCGCTTCTTTAGCTCCACCATAAATGTCTCTATATCTTCAAATATCCGCGCATTTCGCTCCCTCAAAATGCACAACAATAAGCACAGAAGAGCTAACCGCCAAGTTTCTTTAGCACGACCATACCCAATCGCAGCCCCCCAAGTATTCAACAACTCCTACACTGTTCATGGCATAACCCACTCTACCCCAAATAAAATAAGAATGTAGCTCCAAAGATCCCGTGCGATTTCGCAGTGAAGCAACAAATGATCAATAGACTCCCCACTCTTCTTACACAAACAACACCACTCAATCACTATAACATTCCTCTTACGCAAGTTATCATGTGTCAATATTTTGCCCAAAGCTGCTGACCATACGAAGAAAGCCACCATTGTTGGAGCCTTAACATGCCATATATTCTTCCAGGGAAAAGATGGGCCATCTTTCCTAATAAGCTCTTCATAGAAGGATCTCACCTCAAATAAACCTTTTTTAGAGGGAATCTACACTAACCTGTCACCCTCTCCATGTCAAGCCGAAATGGAGTACAGTCGATCAAAGAAAGAAATGACCATATCTATCTCCCAATCCTGGATTTATCGTGTAAAAAGAACATTCCACTGAATAACACCATTATGAACAGCCAAATTATCCTCCACCATCGCATTTTTGTTCCTCACTATACTAAAAAGAGCTGGAAAGCATCGCTTCAACAATCTATCCCCACACCACCAATCATGCCAAAAACTAATGTGTTCCATTCCCCACCTCAAAACGAACAAAATTGCGAAACTTCTCCCAAAACTATGTAGCTGTACGAAACTTTATGATTGAATAAGAATTCTTCTCTCTCTCTCTCTCTCTCTCTCTCTCTCATATTCTATCAACAATGGAGAGAGAAAATAAGCACTTAGAAGCCAACCAGAGAGGATAAAATCTAATTGTTAACACCAGTTGAGTCCCTTAATTTCTCTAATGAGCAAAAGGAATAAAACTATAAAAGATCCTAGTTTTGTTGTGTTCATTAAAAATGACCATTTGTGCACGAAAATGAGGGGATTAAAAAGCCAAGATTAGGTGTTTGTGAAAGATTATATGAGAACTGGGATACAGGTAGCATGAAAGCATAAGAAAATATGAACATGGAAACCCAAATATAAGAAAATCAACTCATTCAACTTCCATTCTGTATTCAATACCTCCCAAAAGATTTTAACTGTTCGGCTCCCCTCAGAGAAACCACCAGTGTATCGTGTGTTATGTTTTAAATCATCGACGTCTATATCATGGTTTCCACCTGAAAGCAACTGCACAAAGTAGTTATGCAGGATCAGCATTTGACAATAAACTGAACTTCTGGGTTGGGGGGGGGGGGGGGGAGGAGGAGAAAACATCAGTGCACATGGAATGACAACCGAAGCAAGTGGTCCTATATTGATTTATACAGAACTGTATCCTGCAGCCAAAGATCATCTGAAAAATAGTATTCAATGGACATATAGAGGGACAATACCTGATTGAATTCACTTGCATTAAATAACTTCAACCAAGATGGTGATATAAGATCTGTTAACCCTCTATAGAATGCATTTGAAAAGGGAAATATCTGCAGATCAACATTAAAAACAAGGTAAATTCATATTGTAGAAGATATTTTGCCATCTAATAGTACAGTAACAATTACAGACCTGGCGGTTCAGTTTATAATCTGCAATTTCATGAACATACTGCATCTTGTTCTCATCTGTCACACACAAATCCTTGCCACCAGGTTTCAGCTCAATAACATGTCGTTTGCCAAATGATTCTTCAGTAACTGTGAAATCTAGGGAGAGTTCCTTCACACCACCATCATAATGCTGCAGTAATAAAACACAAAACATCTAATTGGAAAATGCATAACTGCATTTACAACTTAAAACATGTAAGAAATTTACAATATAACATCCAAATGATTGGAAAATGAGACACTGCCCATACTTCAAAGTGGGCTCAACCGAACAATCAATAATGCCTTACTGCAAACAGTTCAGGTCATGACGCAAGAGAATCATAATAGTTTGATGTGCAACCCACATGTGGATGACATGGCACTTTTAAAAGTGGAAATTCAAGACTTAATATGTTCACACTGGTTGCAAAGCATGTAGAAAAAAGGGCTTGAAAAAGAACATTGGAAGAGCTTCGCCTCGCCCCTTTTCCCTCCCTCCCCTCCCTTTCCATCATTTTCTCAATTCTCCTCTCTTTTTGACCTCTTTTCTCTTCTCGTGACATGTCTTATCTTCCCTTCACCTCTCTTCTATTTCTCTATATCATCTATTCTCTTGTAATTGAACTCTTAGCATCCTCCAGTCCTTCATTTATCTTCATTCTCCACTCATTTCTTTTCCTCCTCTCATTCTTTTTCACCATATCAGAACTAAAATTTTATAAAATAATATATTCACAACATCCGGTCCTAAAGTTGGAGTACTGTACGCTTAAAGAATTTTCATGTAGCTGGGAAGGAGCTAGCTAAATCAAGTAAACATGTTGAATCCTAAAAATAAAAGATAAAGGTGAACAAAATGATTCTTGTCTCAGTAATTTGAACTGCAAAACGCCACGTTTCCTGTCGAAGTTAAAAGTATTTATAATTTACAAGGTAATCTTTGCTTCTTCCATCTCTTCTAGCACAGCTAAGAACACACATACACTGATCCATGGCATCACTTGTCATGTAGCCATGAATAAATGCTTCCTCAATGGGTTGTCCTGAAAACTTGAACACTCCCAAAATCAAATGCCTTAGCTATTTATCCATCTACCTCAGCACGTTCCATCTTTCCAAGTCTTGTTAATTCTAGGTGCCTAGCAATTAGCACCATAAATCATAGTAGCTTCATTATCCTATGAATACATTTTCTGCACCTTGTTAAAAATGCAAATGAGGCACAAGGCTCAGTGGTATATTTCCACCTTAGCCAATAAGCGTCAATTCTTTAGAGTAGCATGCTTATACCAATTATTTGTCAATGTTTCTACAAGGATTCAAAGAAGAGAAACAGAACACCCATATGATTGTATTTTTACACTTATACATAAAATAGTAACTATAGTCAAAGGGATTTTACCTTCACATACATGAGATTCCGGTAGAGCTCCGGATCAAGGGTTGATAATTCATCAAGAAAGCTATATCGGCCCAACAGCTTTTGTACAAAAACATGTGAAAACGAGTAATCTAGTAAAATTCCTTCATAAAGAGCTTTACCAACAACTCTCCCAAGAAACTCAATCATCTGGATACCGTTCTCTATATATCTTGCAGATGCATTAGGAATTAGAAGTCTGTCTGAAGTTGAGGTTTGGGAGAATAGACCATAACTAAGACAAAGGAAAAGGTAAGCATTAAAGCTAACTTCTGGAAAAGCAGATAACTATGTAAGAAAGCCAATGACATATACATCGCATCATAACTTACTCAGGGGAAAAGGCTGCTTTTGAGATATCAGTTAAGAACTCCTTAGATAATCCACCATAGTCCAGACCAGCCTCCGGAAGGCCACATTCACTCACAAATGATACATGGATTGATGACCTCAACCTTGGCCCAAGGGAATTTAATTGTTGAAATCCATCTTCAACAATGCGATCCCGACGAACTACAATCTCAATTGATCGTGAACCAGGTCCAGCAACTTCACCGGCCATTTTTCGGGAGGCTTTATCCATTTTGATGAACTCTCTAAACATTTCAACTCTGCCAAGATGGAGAGCATGTCAAGTAACACCAAAAAAAAAAAAGAGTAATATTTTTTTGTTTTGTGCTTGAGGTTTCAAAGGTCATTTGCCTGTAAAAAGAAAATCATGACTTCAAGTTTAGATACATACTTTTTTTTATTCTTTTTTATAAATAGATACTATACTTTTCAGGACATCCAAAGAAGAAACTGGTTTGTCAAAAGCATTGAAAGATTAGGATTCAAAACCTCATACTGGTGAAAATAAGATGTTATTAGATGGATTACAACTGTAAAAAATGCCTTCAAATGGTGGATTTCTGGTTGTAGTCATTTTTTGTTGCATGCATTAGGGACTCCATGTCCAGTAACACAATGGCTAATTCCAAGAGATTCAGCTGGTCTTTTCTCTGCAAACTAGAGATTCAGTGGGTCTTTTCTCTGAGAACATGTAATAATGAAGAGAACTAGAAAAGAATGCATAATCTGCAGCAACCCTCAAGCCAACATATTGAGGGTCACATGAATTTCAAGAGTCCGAAATGAATAGGCTGGTCCAGAAACATACAGAAATATAGCTGTCAAGTCTGCAGAATTATGAGTCCTTCTAGTTATGTTCCTACCTTTCTTCAAAAGGAAACACATGTGGAGTAGTAGTGATAACAGAATCCACACTTGGTATAGTCAAAGCATCATCTGTTCTTAGATTAGCTGACAAAATTTCATGAGTTCTGGCAGCTACTGAAATTGGGGGCCGGTTTTTTTGAGCAGGTGAAAGCCACAAAACAGGGGGGCAAAACTGGTGCCTGCAATCCCTTTCATACATTAAGTGCAAGCATCTGATTGCAGAATCCATAAGGGGTCTATTCTCCTGGCCAATACTATGAGACAAGCCGTTATACACAAGTGTATTGAGCATTGATGCAATTCTTCGTTGCTGCTCCAGAGTAAATGGAACCTAGCTCATGTTATAAAATGCTAAAGTTAGAATCACTCAAAACTTCAACAGATCCAACCAAAAAAAATATATATATATACCTGTTTTTCGTAGAACTCGATGTCATCAAGAATTAGCAGCAGGTGAGAGTAGGTGGAACAGAAAAGGTGAAGTAGGCATGTCATATCTTTTGAAATACCTTGTGGACCACACCTTAAATGTTCGATATCCCACACATCACAAGAGTCCTCATCAACCTGGCTAGTCCCAGGATGACCATCAGTCAAATCAACGCCAGCTTGTGACTTACCAGTAACTTTATTTAGTACACTGACCCACTTATTAACACCATCTTTAGTGGCTCCTTTTTGCTTTTTCACAAAAACCCCATCTTTTTCTTTTTTTGAATTCTCACTAATGCAAAGATGATTATTTTCAGCAACATGACCGTTTCCAGGAAAAAGGATACCTTCCAATGCCCCCCATAGACTGACAAGAAATCCGGGAGTAAAAGATAGCATGTTTAGAACAGGCAATGAACCAAGCGTGGGATTCAAAACTGAAAATATTCTGAGCATGTAAGAGTAAAAGTATGCAATATCAAGCAGTTCAAACTTCCCCAAGCATTCTATATTATTTGGTGGCGTGGTCTCAGCACCATGAGTGTATGAATCTGTTTTCATAATTGCCAAAAGATTTGTGAGATGCCACTGCTGACAAACAGGCCTTAGCAGATCTATGTATGACATCTTTAAGGACCCATGCGTTGTCTCAGTCTCACACAAACTTCTATCAATGGGCTCTACAGAGACATCACTTTGGACATCTTGCTTCTCCTTCCTCACCCATCCTACATTCTCAATCCAACCCAGTAAGTTTTCTGCAAGAGTGATAACAACATGGGCATATGATGCACAGTCTAAACCTTGATTAAACGAGCCAAGATCTGCAGAATCATTCCCATCCCCCGTTGCTAGGCATACAATGTTTGCAAGAGCCCAACCAACTGACGGAATGACCTGAGAAGAATAATGAATCTCTGACAGATTCATCTCTGACATCTCTGTTAAGATTTTCTCTTTCAAGATCTGCCATTGCCTGCCATAATTTATCAGTCCCCACATGTTTGAATCATATTACAATCTAAGAAGATATATCAAAGAGAAAAGAGGGATCTTATTCACTTGAGGAGAATTGAAGAATAAACTCTTATACCTCCAATTATAAAATTGATGTTACCGCAATATCAATTTTTTTTATTATAAGTAATCGAAATGTCATTAAACTTCTTAATGCACATTTAATTACTTAATGCACTAAACAACCCAAATGAGGCATTGAAGCACTTGGACATCAGTAGGCTAAGAATTTTCCAAAAAACCAATGTAACAAATAAAGCAGCCAACAAAAACCCCATGTTAAGGCAATGGTTTCATCTTAAAACATTGTAGAATAACAAATTTTCAATACCTAGTTTTAAGGCACCTCTTTCACGGAAGAGATTAAGAATTTCACTTGCAACTGGCAGCTCATCTTTTATGGAACCATCTTGTCTTAGATAACGAAATTATCAAATAGCTTGTTTAAGAAACTAAAAGTGCCATTTTAAACTTGTTTCGATTTTGATAGGCCTGCTAGAAGCTAACTCAATTCCTACAATTATAAGCAACCTCAGTAATGCATCTATGAACATTGACTCGGCTACAGATTACTTGGCAGCAATGACTTAATTAATACGCATGTAGATAAGTATATTCAGAAATAGTACATGAAATTTAGGAAACATAACATAGTAATCATCATAGAGAATTTTGTGTCCAAATCTAGTAAGCCTTACCAGTACAGTTTGGAAGCATGGAGACAAAATACACTTGTGCTTCAGAGCCGGTATAAGAACAGCTGGCAGACGTTGAACAAGCCAAGGAATTGTAAGCAGAAAGACACAGTACTGCTCAGCAGCATTATGCGCGTCCAACATGCCAGGGCCACTTACATCAAAGTTTGTCAAGTGAAAAGGGCGTAAAGCTAAAGTTATTGCACTTGCAGCAATCAAAAATTTATCATCTGTCTGGACACTGCTGTTTACTTGTGAAGAAAAAGAAACATCCAATGTATTAATGTATCTCCTAATAGACATGTAAATACTACTTTTACCACTCCCCATAAACCACACTAAATCCCTCACTGCTATATCTGCATCCTGACTATTAGCATCTGTAATGCATTTCCACCCTTTGAGATCAGTAAGGAAAACAACAAGACGCATCCCTAAGGAGGTAAGAATGACATTATCTCGACTCCCTGCATGAGATTTATTAAACTCTGCAAGAATAAAAAGGCAGAGAGAAATAAGCTTCCGTGCTTGAAAAAACCATATTCTTCTCTCTTCAAGGGTGCCAGTTGCCAGGGAGCAAAAGTTCTTATTTGGATCTGGACCATAGAAGCATAAAGTTAGTACCTCAGTTAATATCAAATGGAAATATTAAAAGAAAATAATAAGGTAAATGACAAGGAACAGGGGACAAAGCAGGTGCTTAAAGAATTCAGGCGCATCGAAATCATATATAAAGCAGATCAATGAAGCAAAGCCTAATGGAAGAAAAGAAAAAAGCAACATAAGAAATTGTGTTCTTCTCCTAACTGTGTTTTTCAATTTACTCCATCCTTATGTGCCCAGCCGTTCTAATTCTTAGCATTTTTTTATTAGGTAGGAACCGCTGGCTCCAAAAAAAAGACACTTGTTTGGATCAATCCGGCTTTAGTACGAAAAAACTTCACACAGGAAAACAAAAAAAACACAAAAAAAAAAACCAAGAAACCTTAATTGCTTAACAATGCAGATTTCCTTTTTCATTGAAAAAAAGAAAAAGAAAAATGGGTCCAGGTTGATCCCCAGCTATTAATTTATATTTGTCCCAAAGAGGCCTGACCTATTACGAGCTCTAGCCGGAGGTATGGAAGCTACTTCTCCAAAAGAGAAACTTCTTCTAAGAAAGACCTTTAGAATTATCCCATTTAAGCACAAGTAGGGTAAAATTTATAATTTTGGATTGGCTACAACAACCCAATAGAAGAAGAAATTCTTGCTTCTGTAGTTGAAGAAAAACAAAGAAGGTCAAAAAAGAAAGGTGGGTTTAATCCATGAGGCACTGAATTTCCTCATGCAAAGCGTAGAGGTCTTTCAAGTCTAATGACCTCCGGTAGTACACTGAAATAAAGGGGCTCAAGAATTCGTGCCAATTGCAGTCATGCCAAGAACAGGGAAACCTTTTCATGATGATTACACTAGATACCCTAGTTTCCTATAGATCTTCATTCCAGGTCTTGGGACTCAGAAAACAACCATAATTCTATTAGATACAAGAAGATCTACTCTCTCCAAAAAGAGCATAATATGAAAGGATTTAATTTTCAAATTACAAGTTTCCACATTGGTAGCTGACAAAAAAAAAATCGAAAAATCTTTTAATTTATTTATCCATTGAAGATTTTATATCGTGGACCTATCTTATAACCAGACCACGAAGAGAACCCAACAACATGCAAAAACTTTGATGGAGTAATTGGAATTTCCAATTCAACAACTGGCATGGAGAACACAATTTGAAATGAAGTAAAGTCTCTGAAACATAGACAATAAATCCAGTATATGAAAATTTAGGAAATTGGCATACCAGTTGAGTTCAAGCTTTCCAATAGAATTCTAAAGCATTTTTGCATACAGTCTATATCTCTGATTTGGATCTTCTGATGCCAGACTGACAAACATGCAGTAAAGAAAAGAAAAGGTCTCAAAACAGCATTTGCAATCCATGTTCCTGAAATCCCACCAGCATTATGATTCACCAAGGTCTCCCATTCTTCTTGAAGCTGCAAAGCGGCCATCTTTGCAACCTTATAGCGCCTCCAGACTCTCTACATATACAAGAAACCAGATTCTCATTTTCAATTATACATCCGCTTGATATCTAAGGGATACATGAAGGAAAGATGATAAAATTTGACATACTAAATTTCCCAAAAACTCGGGACCTCAAGACCGAATCCGGGGTCCTTTTAGATGCCCCACAAAATCTTTTGATGGTTCCATTTGTATTTTGCATAATTTCTATGAACAATCCAACTTTGTGAATGTCCAATTCATGGGATACACAAGAATCAAAACCAACATCATACAAAAATTAAAGCGGGGTTCCATGAATCCGTAGAAACAAGCTATCCCATTCATTACAGTGGTGGCTGCAATTGTTCTGCAGACCCATTAAAGATAACGGACTTGCGCATTCAATACTATACGAATTTTGGAAAGGAGCAATCAAATAGACGTAACAGTAGAAGCATAACCAACTTTCTACACACTTTTAACGGGACAGCTACCTGTGGGGTACTCAACTCCTTCCTAAATAGTGAACACTTAGAGTACATAGAAATGCACCTGAATAAAGAGAGCAGCTGCACTAGCTCGCCTAGCATAGTTGCGGAGCTCTCTTTCCTGAGCTACCTTCTCAAGTAGAACATCCCTCGTAATTTCCTTCGCGCTTGCTCCTCTTAATGATACCTGATCAACACCCATTAATTAATTAACACCAACAAATATCCCAAAATGATTCAAATCCCAAATAATTCGATATGCGATCCAAATTTTGTTACTTTCCACTATGTTTCTACAGTTTCTCAAAGGAGCAAACATGGTAGGCAATTAATCATGATGGGTTTTGATTAAATAGTCATTATTTCAGAGAGAGAGAGAGTACCTGATGCTTGCGAGGTTTGTCCATGGAACTCAGAGGATCATTCGTACAAAGGTTTCGATCGCATTGGGCTCTCTCGTCAAAAGACAAGGAGTGATTTCTTTTGTTTTATGTTCTCTGAGACATGCCAAAACAATATGATTATGTTTTTCACTACTATAATATAATATATTCCCTGTTTCCATACGCGCACATGTAGCGAGTTTCAACCACCCTTCCTTTGTATTTCCCTTAATTTTGCTCATAATTGTCGACTTTTTTATTTTATTTTTTGGAACCCCTTCTCAAATGTATGATGGTAACATTGAAAAGAAAATAATTTTAAATTTTATATAAAATTATATAAAATTATGATGGAAACCCCTTTCCCTCATATTTTGGAATTTTATTTTTTTTTAGTGGTAATAAAAAGTGATTGATGTGATATAAAGTATAAATAATTTATATGAAAAAGTGAAAAAATAAATAAATTATATTGTAGTGAGTTTTTTTTATTTAAATAATAACAAAAAATTGTTAATGTGATATAAAAGTAAAAAAAAAAATAGTTTATAAAGGAAATCACTTAAACACATCATATCAGTTTATATAAAATTAGTATAATAAATGAGTATAAAGAGTAGCATTACTTTTTGATTAGATTAGTGAAAAGATAAATGTTATTGTTTATACCACATTCATATTATGCTGGTGTGACATGGATTAATAGCTTTTCAATCGGTCTTTATTAAAAAAAATAAAAAAAATTAAAGACTATTAGCCTATGCCACATTAGCATAGTGTGATTTTAGTATGATTGTAACGTGAAATGTAACATTATTCATTGTCCAAACGATTGATTTGATATTTGATAAGTGTTCTAATTTTTGAGTTTTAAGAAGAGAGTATTGTAAAAGGTAAAAATTGATAATTGACTTGGTGAGGCTACGTTTAAAAAAAGTATTTTACCATGGAGTACACAAAAGAAATTTTGTTAGTTAAAATTTTGATGAATGTTTTGGAAAAACAGAAAAAATTGAGGAATGTTTTTATAAAATAAAAGAAATTTATATATATATAAACAATAGAGTTAGACTCCATTTTGATGACCATGCCAAATGGTCCTTGTGGCTACTTTTGGGACGTTTACGACGTTGGCGGCCAATATAGAGTCGCTAGACAGTCATGTTGGCCAATACAAGACTACTTTTTTTCTTTTTTTTTTTCTTTTTTAAACAGGAATACCATCCTCATTCAAAAACTAAAAACCCCAAAGGGCCAAATTACGGTGTACAAAAAGACTACCTAAAAAGACCCTCTAAACATAAAGCCAGAAAACTGACTTGGGAGCATCCACCTAAACAAATACATGGATTACAAGTACATACAATAAAGGACCTCCATTTACAATGAAGCTCACTGAAAAATTAAGAGAGGGTAGATCTAAGCTAAAAAAGCTATAAAAAACCAGCAATCCTTAAACATGCAACAGGTAAACTGCGAGAACTAATCTAAAAAAGCAAAAAACAAGACAAATTAAAAACCAACAACAAAGGTCCGGTCAGGGGAGGGGAGGGGGTCCCGCCATCAAGAAAACGCCGGAACCACCAAAAGACACTGCTAGCCGAGGTGGGGGAAGACGGGGAGGTGGCGTGTGGCCGCCACGTGCCAGAACAAAGCCTGGCGCGTGCGAGCCACGTGCAGGTATGCCGAGGACGGTTGGGGGCAAGCTGGCCAGCGGAAGACTTGGAGGAGTCCGGCGAACCCATTGGTGAGGCCCGTGTTGTGAGATAATGGAAATGGAAGTGTAGATCTAGATCCAAAGATTTCGACTTAACACCCCTCTTAAAAATCGCACAAAATACAGTCAAAAAAGGGGACCACCGGTGAGCTCATTGTTGGGAAGGGAAGAGGAGCCTCCAAAGAGGGGTTGGTACAAAAAGAAGGGGGAGGGAATAGGGCCATAGGCTACTAGAATGTCCTAACGGCCATACGGCCATTAGATAATCATGGCTGTCACTGCAGGGACGATGGTTGCCATCGTCATGGTTAGGTTGTCACTGGCCACCACGTCATTCTCTATTTTTTTTCTTAATTATTTAAAAATAAAAAATAATTAATTGTACCATTGGTCCCTGTGGTATGCTATAATTATTTTTCACTCCTTATGTTTTAAAAAGTTTATGAGAAGTCATTGTGGTAAGCAATAATTATAAATTAATCCCTAGTGTCAAATTCCGTTAAATTTTTTGACAAATTATATTAAATGTCACGTCAGCGCCACGTCAACTAATAAGAATGAGACACGTGGACATCTTAATAAATAAATATACTTATTTTTTTAAAAAAAATAAAATTATTATTTTTTTTTTTAAAAAAAAAAAACAAAAAAAAAAAGCAAGGGATGGCTGGGCTACTCCCAGCCTATGGGGATGGCCGCGTGCCACCCCCTGTGGCCGTTGGAGGTGGCTCTGGCCTTTGGGCCACCCCTGGATCTTCTAGGGGTGGCTCGATGGCCACCCCCATAGGTGGCCAGGGGTGGCCATTGGGCTACCCCTAGTAGATTAAGAGGTGGTGCGCGGCCACCCTTTGCTTTTTTGTTTTTTTTTTGAATTTTAATATTAATTTTTTTTAAAAAAATAAGTATATTTATTTATTTATTAATAATTTCTTTTATTAAGATTGACACGTGTCGCATTCTTATTTGTTTGACGTGAAGCTGACGTGGCATTTAACAGAATCTGTCAAAAATTTTAATGGAATTTGACGCCAATGATCGATTTGTAATTATTGTTTACCACAAGAACCTTCCATGAACTTCTTAAACCATAGGGAGTGAAAAATAATTATGGCATACTACATGGACCAATTGTGCAATTATCTCTAAAAGATATATATATAAAATTCCCATTACCTCTGAATTGCCGCAATATTTATAAAAAAAATAAAAATTAAATTAAATTAAATTAAATATTTGTATTGTAGCATAGTAAATTAGGAATTAGGGAGTTGCAAGGCACGTGGCACACAACATCCAACCGAAGTTGCTTCTCCTACATACATCCACACTAAATTGCCTTACCATGTCTGCAGTTTCAGGGTCTTCCAGTGGAGACAATGGCGGCTGTTCTCTCTTCCTCTCCGCCCCGCCACCTCTTCTTTCACTTCCCCTCTATGCCCAAAACCTCTCCACAACCAACGCCTCCGTCACCATTCCCTTCTCTTTCTCTCTTCAAACGCAAACCTTACCACCAGCTCCACTTTTCCGCTTACTGTACCCAATCCCTCTCGTCCCCAAACTTCCTTTTCGCCTCAGAATCTTACACTCACTCTTCTTCTTCTTCACCAAACGGCGAAGAAATTTTTTCTATTGACGGCTTATTCGATTTGCTTCGCCTCTCGGCTCGCTACGGCGATTCCCAGCTGGCCAGGGCTGTGCACTCGCGCATTCTCAAGCTCGAGGAACACACCCATCTGGGTAATGCGCTCATTGCGGCTTACATCAAGCTGGGTTTGGTCTCTGACGCCTTTAGTGTTCTCGTGGGCCTTTCGTGCCCCAATGTGGTGTCTTATACGGCGTTGATATCGGGGTTATCGAAGTCGAGAAGAGAAGACGAGGCGGTGGAGCTTTTCTTTCGGATGAGGGAGTCAGGTATTGAGCCTAATGAGTATAGCTTTGTTGCAATTTTGACCGCTTGTATTCGGATTTTGGAGTTGCAATTGGGTTTACAGGTTCATGCTATGGTGATCAAAGTTGGGTATTTGGATTCTGTGTTTGTTTCGAATGCGCTAATGGGGTTGTACGGTAAGTGTGGGTGTTTGGATTTTGTGCTTAAGTTGTTTGATGAAATGCCGCATAGGGATACTACGTCGTGGAATACTGTTATATCGAGTGTGGTAAAGGAGTGTATGTACGATAAAGCATTCAAATTGTTTAGTGATATGAAGAGAAATAATGGGTTTACAGGTGATAATTTTACGCTTTCGATACTTTTGACTGCTTGTAGTGGCAGTGCTTCTTTCATGAAAGGCCAAGAAGTTCATGCCCATGCGATCAAGATGGGATTGGAGGCTAATTTGAGTGTTAGCAATGCGCTGATTGGGTTCTACACAGAGTGCGGGAGTGTAAAGGACGTGACGTCTTTGTTTGAGATGACGCCCACAAGAGATGTTATTACTTGGACGGAAATGATTACTGCGTATATGGATTTTGGCTTGGTGGAGTTGGCTGTGGAGATATTTGGTGTGATGCCAGAGAGGAATTCTTTTTCTTATAATGCACTTTTGGCAGGATTTTGTCGAAATGGCAAAGGCACTAGGGCACTGGAATTTTTCGAAAACATGGTAGAGGACGGGGTAGAGTTAACAGAATTCACTTTGACAAGTGTTCTTAATGCTTGTGGATTACTCATGGATTGTAAAACTAGTGAGCAGATTCATGGGTTCATTCTCAAGATTGGTTTTGGGTCAAATGCTTGTATTGAAGCAGCGCTGCTTGATATGTGTACAAGGTGTGGGAGGATGGAAGATGCCAAAAAGATGTTAAGTAGGTGGTCATTTGACGAAGACAGCTCTATGATTCGGACATCAATGATATGTGGTTATGTTCGAAATGGGCAACCAGACGAGGCAATTTCTCTCTTCAACATCAGTCAATCAGAAGGAACAATGGTTATGGATGAAGTTGCATCAACTTCAGTACTTGGTCTCTGTGGAACTGTAGGATGTCAAGAAATGGGGAAGCAAATACACTGCCATGCTCTAAAAACTGGCTTTCTATCTGATTTAGGGGTAGGAAATGCCGTAGTTAGCATGTATTATAAGTGTTGGAACATGGATGATGCAATTAAGATATTCACCAATATGCCCACACACGATACAGTTTCTTGGAATGGTTTGCTTGCTGGGTATCTTCTACACAGACAGGGTGATGAGGCCTTGGCTATCTGGTCAAAGATGAAGAAGATAGGCATAAAACCAGACAAAGTTACCTTTGTTTTGATAATTTCAGCTTACAGAACCACTAGCTCCAATTTAGTTGATGATTGTCGTAGTTTGTTTCTCTCAATGAAAAACATTTATGAAATTGAGCCCACTTCAGAGCATTATGCATCCTTTGTTGGTGTTTTGGGTTATTGGGGTCTCCTGGAAGAAGCAGAGGAAATGATTAGTAAGATGCCTTTTGAGCCCAAGGCCTCTGTTTGGCGAGCTTTGCTTGATAGTTGCAGAATCCATTCGAATACAACCATAGGAAAACGGGTTGCAAAGCGTATACTTGCTATGGAGCCAATTGATCCATCTACATACATACTTGTATCAAATCTGTATTCTGCATCTGGGAGATGGCATTGTTCTGAAATGGTTAGGGAGGATATGAGAGAAAGGGGTTTCCAGAAACATCCAGGTCGAAGTTGGATCATTTATCAAAACAAGATACATTCTTTCTATGCCAGAGATAAATCCCATCCCCAGGTGAAAGACATCTATAGTGGATTAGAAATACTAATCTTAGAATGTCTAAAAGCTGGATATGTGCCAGACACAAGCTATGTTCTTCATGAAGTGGAGGAGCATCAGAAGAAGGATTTCTTGTTCTATCACAGTGCAAAACTAGCAGCAACTTACGGTCTTCTGACGACAAGGCCAGGAAAACCTATTCGGATCCTGAAGAACATCATTCTTTGCGGGGACTGCCACACATTCTTGAAGTATGTTTCCATCATTACAAAGAGAGAGATTTTTTTAAGAGATTCTTCAGGGTTTCATTGCTTTTCTAGAGGCCATTGCTCATGCAAAGATTACTGGTGACCCCCTTATCTTGTTTCTTCCAGCCTTTTAACTTTCATTCTTTTGGTTGAGAAGTTTCAAGCAATTGTATTATAATTGTATATAGATGTGGAATTTTGCATAGGAAATTCATTACAAATATTTCAGTAAATAACTTCAAACTACTGTTGAATAATTTATGTCAAAATCAAAGAAATTTTCATGTGATTGCCACTGAGTACCTGTATTTAGCAATACTTGAAAACGATCTTGTGAATGACTAAGAAGTAGAGAATTGTTTGTGATATCAAACATATCAAAGTGGGACCTTCATGCTTGTCAGTTTTGTATCTGGTTTGATTGCTTACTTGGCCATGACTAACTCTACTTCATAGTATGAGCTTGAAAAGAAAATGAATGTCACGTGGCCGTTCACATTTTGGGAAAATGAGTGCCCTGCAGTAGTCTATATTTTAGAAATTGATGTCTTACGTGTCACAAACGTGATAAGTGCCATGTAGATGGTACATTCACATCCCAAATGAGACGGTTCGATTATGATGATTACGTTTCAAAATAGAATGGGTAAAACTGAAAGATTGCAGCCATTTATTAAACTAACAATAGAGAGATTTTATTAATTTCTTATCCAAATAACAACCCAATATCTTATTCGCAAGAAACTCTCTAAAGATGGCCAAATAACCTAAACATATTTGTTTCCCTAACCTTATTCAGAATAAAGACTGTAAAGAAAACCAAATAACATAAACATAATCTAGTTTCCCTAACATAAAATTTCAACAGCCAGTCTATTAGTGTCTTTGCAACCAGTAGGTCCAAGGTGGCTTTCCGAGACATCAATGGAACAGCTTTCTTTGCCAATACACGCCTGTGATTCATGGAAAAATCAATCAATTCAAAGAGTATTAATGGCAATTAAATAGAAAATTCGTTGAAAGAAAAAAGAGATTGATTACCTTTTGGATGGCCGACAAAGCACTAGAAGACTCGCACTGGCCAGCACTGAAAGATCCACAAGCACCCTTTGGTGAACCAAAGCTAGCAAATTTGATTTGGGATATAACACTGCCTCCTTGGCATGACAATTCCAAGGTTTTTCCTTCATAAGCATTTGCACAAGCTGTACCAACAGTGACAGTTTGAAACTTAACATTCCAAGGATTTCCTCCAAACTCTTCAAACACAACCAAGGTGTTGTCATCGTTTTTGAGAAAATCTCGAGGCACATGGTACCTGAAATTTTTCAAAATTTAAGAAAAATGTTGAAACATAAACATAACCAAAAACATGAAATGATTAAGAAAATTTATTACCATCGTTGAGAAGGCTTCCCACAGTTGGTCAAGCATTTACTGTTAGAGTATGTTCCACGATAGTCACACGTTGGAGAACATCCATCTTCATTTGCAAGGTAACTTAGCCAATACCTCCCAATGCTCTGGCCATTCACCCATGCATGTCCCTTCCCCAAACCCATCAAATCCACCACGACTGGATCACTCCCTATTGGTGCCTTAAACGTTGTCTAAAACCAGAGAAACATGTTAGATTATACTAATAAATTTCGGCATTGAACGCAAGCTAGCAATCACAATGAATGATAAGGTACCTTGTACCAAACAAACATCTTGTTTGTTGGAAGATTATTTCCAAACCACCTCCATTTATGTGAGAGCATAGGATCATGGAGTTGTTGTCTTTCACCGCGCAGTCCAATCTTATATGTCCATTTGTTGAAAGCCAGCTCCTTCGTTACTTCCTGAATGATATACTTCTGGTCACCCCCCAATTTTTGGGCAAGTTCATCAAGTCTCTCTCTCCCAACCACATTAACCGGACCAGAAATACCAGTTTGCACCAAATCAAAGTTTGCACCATAATTCTACCAAAATTGAAAAAATAAATTAATGTTAGCTTATGACAAAAAGAAGATTGTTATTATTATAACTTGCATGAAATAATTCATACTTACAGGCAGTCCAACGGTGACACTAAGCAAAGCTATTTCATTCCTCCCAACGTTCAATTTGATTTTACTCTCAAAAGTGAAGCTGTATTTTCCATTTTGAGCATATTGGGATCCTGAGATATACACAATTAATGGAGTTGGGTGAAAGAAAAGGATAACAAAACCAACTGAGAACCTCATTGTGGGCAAAGAATTTCAGGGGATCCTCGTCCTAAAAAGAGGTATTAGAGAAATTTAAATGAAAATTACCAACATGTCTTCCATTGACGAATGCATGAATTACATGTCCAGCGGTATTAACTTGTAGCGTTGTCTCTTTGCCCAAAATTGGGTCAGTATTATTGACATGGAAACTAAACACAAATACATTAAAAAATAAAATTAATAAAGGTAATTTTTTTTAAAAAAAATAAAATAAAGAATGAAAAACCCTATACAAACTTTACCTGGTGATATACCAGAGGTAGTCACTGGTGTCGTTTGAGACAGCCTTTTGGTCTAAGAGTTGTTCAGCGGTCATTAAACTATCCTCAACAATGCCATTTTTGTTGCTATGCTCAAAGCCCTCACCTCTCCATTGCCATTTCAAGGTGTAAGGTTCTTCAAAATCATCTGCTGCATTTTCCTTCTTCACCATTACTGATGTTTGACTGTTAACCTGCCAAAAGTTTTATAAAATAATAAATAAACATATATACTTAAACATTAATGAAAGATTATTCTACAAAACAGATATAAAGACCACCATTGTTGCTCACCTTAGCAGTGTTGTAGACTTCAGTAAAGCAATCAGGAAGGATAGTGACAGACCAAGCTGGTACAGTGTACATGGTGTTCTCAAAGTTGATTGTTGCATCGTCTTTTGAATTTGCATTTCCAAAGAAACAGCTTGATTTTCCATCATAACTGTAAATAGTGGCCTACAATTGCATGCAAAAGAATATTCAACATTATTATTTTCTCAAATTAATATATTAGAAAATAAAGTAAAAATAAAATAAAAAATTTACCGTCATCATATTCCCATATTCAATACTTCTCACAGAGCCATGAGTTAAAACCTTCTCCATCGATCTTAGAAGGAGATGAAGTTGTTTTAAATGTCCCCACTTTGGTTGGTTCAAATTACCTAAACATGTCATAAGGTTAAAGAAATAATAAATAATAATAATAATAAAAAAACTTCAAAATTATAAGAGTTTTATCAAAAAAGAAAAAGGGTGGGTTTTTTTTTTCCTCTCTCTCTTACCATATTCATCTAATGGTGCATCGTAATCATATGATGTGGTAATGTATGGACCCCCTGATGTGCGGCCAAAATTAGTTCCACCATGGTACTAGGAAGATGGAAAAAAAACCACATTAATTAGGATCAAATTATTAGTAAACTAAATATTTCAAACTTTGTAAGGAACCGAACAAATTCGACTTGGATTCAGTTTTAGTTATAATTAGAATCGTTAAAACGAGCTAAACCCTAGCCGACTAATATGAGTACCAAGTGAATCATACCATGTAATAGTTCTGAAAAGTGCCACCATATTGAAAAAACCGTGCAACAGCAAAAGAGAGGTCTTCAGCAGTTCTGTGTGGATCTTGTAAACCCCAACCTTTGTACCTAAGTTCATATAATTCTATTAGATATCGAGTATATAAAAAAAAAATGCTACAATATTCTTAATTAGTTAACAAAACTTAGGAAAAGAGTAAAAATAAAAGATAAATAAAATACCAGCCAGTCCAATTCTCAGTCCACATTTTAGGACTATTGGGATTGTTAGGGGTGAATTGATCACAATACCAGCCATTACAAGTATTAATCTATAAAAAAAAAAAAAAAAAAAAAAAAAGGTAAACAAAATTAAGAAACTAAAATAAATAAATAATAGTATTTAAAAAATAATAATAATTGACAATATTATATATACCATTGGGGATGGAGCATCCGATTCTTGACACATAACCCAGGGAACACCAATTTGGTAAGATTCAGCCAAACTAGCACACCATTGAACGTATTCTTTTCCATCATTTCCATAAGACCCAATAACATTACCGTACTCGTTTTCAATCTTTTGATCATGCGAAGAAAATAACAAAAATTTAATTAAAATAGGTATAAGGAAAAAAAATAAAATAACTGAAAAAAAATTAATTATAATTCACAAAACCTGAGAAATAATTATAGGCCCGCCTTGTGAAGCAAAGAGATTCTCATGTTTCATCATGTCCACAATCACGGTCGTAAAATTTGACATCTCGTTCTAATATATTTGAGAAGGATAATTAAATTATTGTAATTGTAAGAGAATTTAATTTAATTATAAGTATCAAAGTTTTTAAATTAATTACCATAAACACATCATTTTTGGTCCTGAACTTGATGCCTGGAATGTTGTGCAACCACACTGGAAACCCTCTGGCAAGAATTAAAAAAATAAAAAATAAATAAATTGAAAGTAATAGAAAAATCAGAAATTAAAGGTAAAAAAAAAAAATTTGATACATTTAAAGTTAATATGATTAATTACCCGTAATTCCATTCTGCACATACATATGGCCCAATCCTAAGAACGGCATAAAGTCCTTCATCTTGTATGGTTTTGAGAAATCTTACGAGGTCAAGATTTCCTTTAAAGTCATACTAAAAAATAGAAAATAAAAATGTCAATTATCATGATTTCTATTTATAAAACCAAAAAATAATTGGAAATTATTATTATTATTGAAAAAAAAAAAAAAAAAAAAGAGGAAAGAAATATAATAGAGAGAACCTGACGACGTTGAGCTTCATGAGCATTCCAAAAAACGTAAGTCTCAATTGTATTTATCCCACCCTCTTTTGCTTTTTTAATCAAGGATGGCCACATCTATAAGCAAGAGCAAATATAAGTAAATATTACAAAAAATGAACAAAGAAAAATTCCGGAATTAAAAATAAAAATTATTTAAATAATAAAAAACAATGTAATTTTTGAATTTCCAACCTTCCTCCTCCAACTATATAAAAACGGGGATAATGAAGGTACGATGGAAACTTACTCCAGGAGTACTGCGGGGATAATGAATTGAACCAGACAATAGAATTCTCCTTTCCCCATCAATTGTAATTGCTCTTCCATCATGTGAAACATTAAGGGCAAAAGAAGGCAAACCGAATAAAAAGAAGGCAAAGATAAATAAGAAAATAGATGAGGCCATCATTATAGAAGAAGTAATTAACAATGGGATCGATCATGAAATAGAATATGAAAATAAAGTTCATGATCATCACTTATTTATAGAAGAGTTTAAGTAATTGAATTGGATTCAGATTAGGGAATTATAGTTTATCTAATTAAAACAAGTTACTCATTCATGTAATCTATGTATAATGCGACATCTTTCATCATTAATATTGGATAAAATTAACCGATAATCCAATCCATGTCCATCTAGAACACTAGAATGAGATAAAAGAAAGAGATTGAGATGAAGACTATATACCTAGCTCGATCAGTGCCCATATATACAGATTAATAAATGAGATAAAAGAAAACAAAATAAAATAAATGATATATAATTTAAAATATTTCTCAAATATAAATTTGTTTTTTTATCTATAATTCTGACAAAGAGAAAAAAAGATAAATGTTAATTTGTATTAATTCTAATTCTGGTCACATAATTTTTGGTAAACTATCATTTTTCATTCAAAAAGTTTAATTTTTAATTAATAAAATTATTTAAAAACAATAATTAAAAAAAAATTTCAGAATGAATCACATATAAAAGGACAACTTATAGGATCCAATGATTTTGTTATATTGCATAAAATATATAAGCGATTGAATTGGGAAAGAGATCCCATTCGAAGTATGATACAAGATTACAACTAATATATTCAATACTTGAAGGACACAATTTCCTCTAAATTTGGTTAAAGGAATTTCATTTAACTTAATATATATATTAAATTAATTTGTGTTTAAAATGCATTAATTGGATTCTTCTGACTCATGAGTAATGCTAAAAAAATGCATTTTTATCGCACGAATATTCCACGTACTATGTTGACGTGACAGTGTCAATCCACCTTTGATTTTTTTTGTTTTTTTTTTTAATTTAACAATGGTTGATTCAAAAGTTGATTGACACTGTCACGTTGGCACAATGTGACAGTGTATGATAAAAATGTGGTCTCTAGCCTGAAATGTGAATGCATTTACATAGAATACAAATGCTAGAAATTACATTATTATTTCACAACTAATCCTAACCAACTGTTTGAATTTTTTATTTATTTTTTAATAATATGATTGTTACGTCATTATTGTGAGATAATTGTGAATAAAAAATATAATATCTAGCATTACTCATTTACATATCTCATTCAATCCAATTTAATTAGAGCAAAACGTCATCCGGTGTTTAATTAGTGAGATTAACTGGATCTGTTGCTAATCAAGCCAATGAAAAGAGCTAAGCAAGGGTTGAGGCCGAAAAATAAATAAATAAATAAATTAAGAAACGTGACTATATTTGTGTCTTCAAGTACTTTTGAATTAAATGTAGGAGTAATTCTGTAGCAGCCATCACCGTCTACGCTACGGAGACATACACTTTCATACCATGCACCTCGATTAATTAGTTGCACGTAATGTTCATGTCACTCTCCTTTGCTTTTGTGTTTCTTTAATTACCATCATGGGTTCAAACTATTGTTTTTAATTAATTTTATATTCTATGCTAATTCCAATTAACCGCCGGAGCCCCCCTTAATTAATTAATTAATTAAGATGAGGTTTTAATAAACTGCTATGTAACTTCAATACAATCAGATATGGTGGCAATAAAAATCATCGTTTGGATTAGTATTCATAAAGAAAATGTCATCCAGTTGTATAGTAATTGTACAGGAGTCTACTAAATTGAATTAATTACTCCTAAAAAAAATGTTAATTAATTTAATAGATTAAGTTGAAGATTTATATTTATTTTAACTTGACAATTTTTGTCTTTATTAGATTGCATGATCTGTTAAACCTATTATCATCCTAACTTCGATATAATTGTTTTTTGGGATTTGATTTTTGTACAACACTAATACAACAACCCCTCACATGAGGGTGGGCCCTAGTATGTAGGACCCACCATCATGTGAGGGATTGTTGTACAGTTGTTGTACAGTTGTTGTAGAGAAATGATTAAAACATTTACACTACACAACAATGACACAACACCAAGGCACAATGGAGTGGAGCCCACACATGGACCCCATTCCATTGTGCCTTGGTGTTGTGTCATTGTTGTATAATGTGAGTGTAAGGATCACTTCTCGTTGTTGTATTGGTGTTGTAAATCTAACATTTTTCTTGTTTTTTATATTACTTTGTGCATGGTGATATAGTTATACTAACCATTCAGAACTCTTAACCGTTCAAAACTCTTAGGCTTCTTTTTTCATTCACTTAGGTTATATAAATATAATGTTATTCAGTAGCAATGAAAGGATTGCGTGATTGCACTAAAAAATAATAATGTTATTCATGAGTTTACTAAATAGAATTACTTATATATATATATATATATATATATGTGTGTGTGTGTTATATTATTAAAAAGGAAAAACTTTACTAATAATCAACCTTTAATATTTCATCACTTTTGATTTGAAACGTGTTAGAAACTTTTGTTAAATTCTATTAAAATTTTTAAAATGCCCTTGTGTTTTGTTTTTTTTTAAAAAAAATAAAAAATCAAAGATTCATGGATTAGTATTTTTGCAAATTTTGTTAAATTCTGACCAACACTTAAATCATTGCAATTTTCTTCTCTTTTTTTTTTTTCCTAAAAAAAAGAAAGGTATCTTCGAAATATTTATAGGATTTAACGAAAAATTTTAATGAATGATTGAAATTGAAAAATAAATACCTTAAATTGATACGTTTTAAAATTTTACTACCTTATTTCAAAAATGATAAAAAGTCAAGAATTATAAATAAAATTCTTCGTATTAAAAAAGAACGTGACAACATTGCGTTACGTGAGAATGCCTATAATTTGTTAATCCAATAAAAAAAAAATATGTAAAAATTATATATTTTAAATAAATATCAATTTAGTAAACTAAATTAAAATAATTTTTTTTCATCCCAATTTAAGGGAGAATACGGCCCCTTAAATTCGATGCATCTAATTAACGATGTCGGTGCAATAATGATTTTATTGGGGTTTGGGAATAAAAAAATTGAGGTGGTAATATGTAAACCCCGTCATCGGTGCCGGTGCCGGTGCGTTAAGGGCTTCAATAAAGTGTGATATTTGATTTTCGAGGCTCTCAACTTCTGCCGGCTCGAAACGTTGACCATCGATTGCAACCCTGAAAAATCGTGCCCTCTTAACACGATCGAATTCAGTTCTAAAGCTTAAAAAATTAAAATAAATGTGACAGAAGAAGGGTGCTCCTAAAATGAGGTTAATTCATTTAATTTTGTATTGGAAAATAGTTAACTCGTTTTTAAAAGGGCAACATTAATTTCATTAACTAAATAGTTGTAAAATACACGTGGAAATCCCAACAAGAAACGGAGAGTATCGGTTATAAAAGTAAAAACATAATTGTCATTTTACATTTTTTTTTAACAATTATGTCCTCATTTTTATAAAGATCAGATACTCTTCGGTTCGATCCAAATACATCTTAATAAGCTTACTAGTATAATTGATAGGCCAAATAAATTATCAAGAAAAGAAGTACCTAAACACGCATATTTTGTAGCGGGCCAAAAGATTGGTTGCTTGTCCTAAAATGGTAATTCAATCGGCTAGAAACTACGCCTCATAAACAGAGATCATTAGTTCGAATCCCCCCATTTTGTGTGGACATGTTGAAAAAAAAAAAATTGATTGCTTTACACTTGTGGCGGCAGTCATAGGTCTTGATTGCTACAACGTGGGTTAACATAAATGGGTTTAGTGACAACCCAGACTTAACAATTTAGGGGGTTAAATTGAAAAAAAAAAAAATTAGGGATAAAATTTTAATTTTAATTTTATTATTATTATTATTTTTTTTTTTTAAATTTTGCGATTTTATTTTTTAAATTTTGCGTTTTCAATAACACATTTTTTTGTTCAAGAATTGAAAATTAATGTCTATATAATTTTTTTGTTTTGTTAAAGTATTAATTAAATGATTAAATTTGCTTATTTTTATCAGCTTAAACTTTTAGAATAAGTGGTGATTTAATATGATATTTGGATAAAAAATAATGGATTCGTACCTTGATTTCGTCATTTACCTTAAATTTTAATTAAATATTTAAAGTCTCGAATGTCACCCATTAAAAAGAAAGTTGTATAAAATATGAGTTTGGTCTAAAAAAATATTAAAGGACTAAACAGAGTCTAAATAAGATTTGTGACGGTGATCAATGCATGTATAGAAGTGAATAAGAGTATGGGCACATGCATGGGTACCATCAACCCACATCACACGAACAGAGGCGCAGGATGTAATGAACCTCGTGTGCCCACTCGAAGTTACCCGTTGTGGGTGACTCTTTGGATTATTGTATTTTGCATGTGATGTCACCGATGTTCCAAATATAGGATGGTGACATTTATAACGTGTTCCGTTTGCTATTCCCCATCACTCGCTATTAGAATTGAATAATTGAGGATAAATATCACGTAAACTTCTACTTCCGTCTTACGTACGTAAACAACTTATTACTTAATGGTAATGAATTTTTAATCTTTTTAAAGAAAGGTATTTGAATTTTAAAATGTTTTATAATTTAGGGTATTATTTTTTGGAAAGTCTCAATCCTCCGTTAATTTTTTTTTTTGTTAAATCTTATTAAAATTTTCAAAATACCTATGCGTTTATGTTTTTTTTTTTAAAAAAATTATAAATATTTTCAAAGATTCAGGCATAGGTATTTTTACAAATTCTATTAATTATAACCAGTACCTAAATACTAACATTTTTTTTTCTCTAAAAAAAGGGGCTTTTTAAGAATTTTGACAAGATTTAACGAAAAATCCTAACGGGAGATCCCTAATTGTGATTTTCCAAAAAATGGATACTCTAAATTGAGAAGTTTTGAAGTTCACGTATCTTTTTTTAAAAATGGTGAAAGTTGATATCTTTAAGTGAAGTTCTCCCTAAAAGTTATAAAAGCTACATTTTTATTCCACTATTATCTTATTCTATTGACGTGACAATGTTAATTAACCCTTAAATCAATGTGTGTGTATGTGTATATATATATATATATAAAGTTAATTGACTCTATCATGTTATTAGGGCGTGAGAATGGAAAAATAAAAGTTCTTTTAGAACGCTCAATTAAAAATAATGGTAAAAAATACATTTTTTTATTTCTGATGATATAGCAGTGTGAATTAACTTTTAATGAGTTCTTATTAAAAATAAAATAAATAAAATAAGAGTTGATTGATACTTCAATAGAGTTTGATAGTGGGAGGATAAAATCATAAAAGTGAGGTTTTTACCCAGACTACCCTTGCTCTTTAAAAATATCTTACATACTTCAACGTATAATTAAAGCTTATGAAAAAAGAAAAAGAGGAAGAAAAAAAAAAAAAAAAAAGGAAGGAAAATACGGGAAGGTAGGGCTTGACTTCTGTTACCCGTTGCTGAAGTAATTGAGAGGTGGCATGCAGAAGATCAGGCCAATAGAGGCAATAGATATACGTACATACATATATAAGCCAAAGGAGCCATCAATATTGACAATAAGGACGAAAATGACCTTCAATTTGGAGGTCCATGCTTGAATATATTAATCTTATTCTTATCTGCTGCCGCAGTACCTCTCATGTCTCTCTCTCTCATTATCTGGTAATGAAAGCAAGTTTCGTGTGGGCGGCAAATGAACAAGACAATGTCATTTTGTTCCTACTTGGTAAGCCTTGTTTAGTACGTAAGACGAGCAACCAGTTGCACAAAACAAAGAAGCTAAGCACAACGTTATTATATATATCTTTAGCAACAAATACGAAAAAGACCAAATTTTGTCATTTAATTTCATTAACAGCTGGACCATTGATATCAATATTTGGGGTAATACTCGGAAGAATCAGAATTTTCGGATGAAATCTGAAAATTTTGCTAGTGTGTAGCACTGCTAGCTCCAATATTAGGGGTGGGTAAAGACCCGTCCACTCGACATTCAACCCGGCATCAATCCGTTCGTAACTCGCGTCGATCGGCTTCAGACAAAAGTAGCGGTCAAATTAATGTGAGATATCATTATAGATTTTCAACTCAAATCGAGTTGGAAGTAAGAAAATATAATTGGGTGGGAATCTTGTACGCAATTAGATTTTTTTTTTAAAAAAAAATATTTGGTTTTAATCTTTTGTCAATCTCTTGGGAGGAGGGATATATATGATAACCTCCAATTTCAAATGATATACAGGAAAATCATTCCAGGCTTCAAATTAGATTTCATAAAGAATTGAGGCAAAATTAAGCGACAGAAAACTAATTAAACTTGTAGAGAAAGTAAAAGATAAAAATAAAGTATATTATAAATAATCATAACACAAAAATTACCCTAAACTTTAAGATACTTGTAGAGAAAGTAAAAAGATACCATACTAAAAATATTCCCCAAATATTATGCATTTCTTTCCATTCTTGTGCAAATCTTCTTTATTACGATATTCTAATGCATTAATTTAGTATTTGACAACTCATCTAGTGATTTAATATCTTCTCCAAAAAATAATAATAATAATAATAAAAGAAAATAAAACACTTTACGATAAAAAGAATATAGAACAAAAACTTTTCCCTAGTAAATGTTGGAATTACGAAATTTGCATGAAATGAAAAATTGTAGCACTTTGAATAAGCTTTTTAACACTACCAAGTTTGTCTCAATCTGATGTCAGAACCAGAAGATATAATTTTTTTTTTTTTAAGTAAAATAGATCTGACAAAAAATTGATAAAACCGGCATGCTTGATGTTCATAGGTGAATTCAAAAATTGCTAGTCCTAAATGCATGTCACATGTCGGGTTTAGGTCTTGTTAAAGCATGTGTATAAGAGTATATAAATTATTCATAACTCGATCCATTTTTAAACCTTCAAACCCCAATTGAATTAATTTTATATTGAATTCGAAAGCTGTATTAAAAAAATTGTTGTTCTTAGAAGAAGGTAGGATATCATAAACTGTAATTAATGTGACCATAGAGATTAGAAGACATTTAATGGGACTAATTAATTAATTAAAGGGGTAAGAGAAAATAAAAGGTTTGACCCCCGCTCAGTGCTAAGCATACATAATCCCTAAATGGGGTGCATTAATTTTCACATGCAAAGGCCTCAAAGTGCGGCTGTAGATAGAAAAACCAGTACATCTGTACATGGGATGGAATCCAAGGGTACAATGAAAAGGTATCGGTGAGAAGTGAGAAGTGAGAAGTGAGAAGTGAGAAGTGAGAAGGGTATAATTGGGAATACGAGAGACTGCATGAGAAGCTCGGAAACAGAGGCTAATACAAGAGGACGCTTGGCGTGGGGGTGCAACCATTTATTACCAAATGTTCGCCTTCCTCGTATCTCCTTCCTCAATGAGGAAAGAAAGTCTGTAGATCGAGTGTAGGCAGATTCTTGATGCAACTAAACAGGTTTTGTATATAGAAATCCTTGAGTGAGATCGAGGAGCTCTCAAGAGATCAGGGAAAGGAGAGAGATATCAGATATGGGTGGTGGTGGTAACAAAAAGTCCTGTTCATCATCATTTTCTGTTAAAGTTCTGTTGTTTATTGTTCCGTTGATTGTGGTATCTGGGTTTGTTTCTGTGTTGGCTCCCTTGTCGTCCAACTGGTTTTTCTTATCCAGTTACCCCTGGCTATGGAGCTCTTCTGGTCTCCCTTCTTCTTCTTCTTCTTCAGCCGGGACGACTGTGAGTCCTTTAACAAAAGAGAGCGAAAATCGTCTGGATTTGGTGGTGGTAGAGGTTCACAACTTGCAGGAAGAAGCCATCTCCGATGATTCTGTCTTGAACCGCTCTTCTACTCCTCCACACGCTATAGAACCTATACAAGCACAAGCTGTAAGAAACCTTTCTCTTTTCAGCTAGCTTTTCTTTTTTGGCCCCTTTTCTGGATTCCATTCTTTCCTCTCAAGTCCCCTCTGTATAACACTAATTAAGAAAAAAATATATTTTGAAGATTATACATAGAAGGAATATTATTATAAGCTGAAATTCTAAGATTTTCATCTTCCGCCTTCTATTTTATTTCTTTGGATTTTTAATTTAATATTGGTATAACAATATGCACGTGATTATCCATGTCATCCACTGCAAAGTTTGAGTTTTTGTTAGAAATGTTTAGCCAAGGATTGAAAGTCTAAACGGGGTCGTCTTGAACTTGCGTGTCTAGGTATTCCTTGAATAAATCTAATGTTTTTTTTTTTTTTTTTTAAAGTAATGCTACACAAATTTCTTGACATTATGAAAATTAATTACTATTAGATTTTAAACTGATTTTAGACCATTTATTATTAGATTCTGTATTTATCAAATTTTGGATCTAAAGCTGAAGTTCATAAAAGTGTGAAAGTACTTGTTGCAATTTTTTTTTTTCTCCTCTGAATTTTCTATTGGGAAAACTTATTATGATTTTTGTTTGTTTTCTATTTTTAATATAAGACAATAGGTTGGCTTCAAATTTTTGTTTTTAAAGAAAAGTACATTGTTTAAACCAAAGTAGTATATTCCTCCATGATGTGACATATTGGTTTTACAACCCTATTAGTAGTAAATGGAAGGATAGACTTTTTAGTGATATATTTTATATTACTTTATTTTATTTTTTTATAATACTATTTCTCATTTGGGTTTGATTGAATCATTTTATATTCTCTTTTATTTTATTTTTTTAGGCTTTATTTCCTTTCTTAATTAGTTTGGGTCTACTTTAAGTTTAATAGTTTATCACTTCTACTCTCAATATTTTAGTGAGTTTAATCATGAATTAGTTCAACAGAATGGTACTAAGGGAGGAGATATCGATTATACTCCCATGAGTACTGGATCCAGTAATATTGTTCCTCCCATGAATGAATCTAATGTGCAACTCTTGAAAGCCAGACGAGATTACACCAACCTTGACAGACTTGAAGCTGGTCTTAGAAGAGCTCGAGCTGCAATAAAAGAAGCTAAACAGGGGAACCAAACTCAAGATCCTGACTATGTTCCCATGGGGCCGATGTATAGGGATGCCAATGCCTTTCACAGGTACAGCAATGGAGGTTTATCAAAATTTTCATCAATTTCTTTTTTTTTTAGTGAAGTTGATCTATACAAGCTTCTTGATATTGTTCTCTGCAACAGGAGCTACTTGGAAATGGAAAAGCAGTTCAAGATCTTTGTCTATGAAGAAGGGGAGCCCCCAGTATTTCATAATGGTCCTTGCAAGAGCATTTATTCAACAGAAGGGAATTTCATCTATGGGATTGAGATGAACAACCAGTTCAGAACCAGGGATCCTGAGAAAGCACACGTCTTCTTCCTTCCCTTCAGCGTGGCAATGCTTGTCCGATTTGTCTATGTTCGTGACTCCCATGATTTTGGTCCGATTAGAAACACTGTCATAGATTATGTCAATGTCATTCAAAGAAAGTACCCCTATTGGAATCGAAGCCTTGGAGCTGATCATTTCATGCTTTCTTGCCACGATTGGGTAAGTACATACATTGCTTCATGTTCACGTACGTCTCAGTAGGGCCCGAACGATCTCTCACATGCAATTTGTTATTTGGTTTCAGGGGCCAGAAGCTTCCCGTTCCACTCCTCACCTATACAAAAACTCCATTAGAGTTCTCTGCAATGCTAACACATCTGAGGGATTCAACCCCACCAAGGACGCGGCGTTTCCAGAGATCAATCTCCAAACTGGTTCAATACATGGATTTCTCGGGGGGCCGTCTCCGTCCCGTCGTCCTATCTTGGCTTTCTTCGCCGGAGGGCTCCACGGCCCCATTAGACCTGTCCTTCTGGAGCACTGGGAGAACAAAGACGAGGATTTAAGGGTGCATAGGTACCTCCCAAAGGGCGTATCCTACTATGACATGATGAGAAAGAGCAAGTACTGCATTTGCCCAAGTGGGTACGAGGTTGCAAGCCCAAGAGTTGTGGAGGCCATTTATTCCGGGTGTGTTCCGGTGCTGATTTCCGACCACTATGTCCCACCATTCAGTGACGTCTTGAACTGGAAGTCCTTCTCCGTCGAGGTTCCGGTGAAGGATATTCCAAACTTGAAGAAAATACTAGAGCGAATTTCTGCAAGGCAGTATATAAGAATGCAGAGGAGGGTAGTGCAAGTGAGGAGGCATTTTGAGGTCCATTCTCCACCCAAGCGATTTGATGTCTTTCACATGGTGCTTCACTCTGTGTGGCTCAGAAGATTGAATGTTAGGGTCCATAATGATGTCGATGTGTTGTGACCAATTATGACCATAACACAAATTGCTTAGAATTCCTAATTATCATAACCACAGATCGAGCTAGCTAGGGATAGTAATTGGTAGGCAACTCTTACCTTCACAGGTAAATAATTAATAATAAAAAAATCTGTATTGTAAACTTTCAATTCACTCATTCTCATATTCAATAGTGTGAAATTTTACGGGGCATGGTGGACTTGGATAACCTTCCTTAATTCCTTGTCTCAAATCACGTGCATTGGGAATTATGATTTTGCAAAGGAATGTATTCTTTCTATTAATGTAATTCCTCCTATTGAGTTCTATGTCAAATCAAATGATTGATTTTTACAAAATATAAATGAAAATGTACCAAAAAATATGAAATTGCATTTAATTCTCATCAAAATAATGGTCTTTTTATAATGGATCTTACTTTCATATGAAGTTTGAGGTCACTCGTAACCTGAATGTTAGAATACTAATTAAACAATTAATTTCTTCCTTATTCAAGTAGAGTTTGAGTTTAAACATTAGAGGAAATATACAAATATTAATTAAATAATTAATTTCATCAATTATGTCAATTTAAACTTTTTTTTTAATAATTTGAAAAAAAAAAATGGGTTTAACATCTCGTCACGAGTCACGGCCCAATTTCTTACCACTAAGATTAAAACGTTAATTGCCCATGGCCCAAAATTCTCTAACGTTAGTCCGAAATGGAGATCGTAGTTAAGCCCAATGCGCCACGTGTATGGACACACGTGGAAGGTAACCATCTCAAAGTACCCTTCTACCACTGACACGAGGTCTAAATATGTGCATGCAAGACAACGTGTCACTCCTCAGCAAACGTAAAACTCCTCCACATGTCCAAGAATCAGAAGCGGAGGCCACGTGGCTATCTCCGGAGATCTCAGGCAACACGCGTGATTTCTGCAGCGATCAAGTAATTTCTGCGAGGAATATATATGTATAAGTTTAATAGTAGCTTCACAGATCGAGAGGGAGAGCAAGCCAAAGTGTTTGAAAAATCTAACCATATTTAAGTGAGAGTTTTCGAGTGTGAAATCCATCGATCAATGGCGTCTTCCAGGGAATTCAAGGAAAAGAGAGCCGAGGCAGCCGCGAAGCTTGCGGCGTCGGATCTCGAAGACGTTAACAGAGAGAGGGAGCATGAAGAACAGGCTAAAATGGAGAGAGAGGAGTCGCAACAGCTGCAGCAGCCAGAAGAGAGGCCGGGTGTTATTGGGTCTGTGTTGAAGGCAGTTCACGAAACGTACGAGCATGCGAAGGAAGCTGTTGTTGGGAAGAGTGAAGAAACTGCGGAGTCGACGAGGGAAACCTCAGAGAATGCTGCCGAGAAAGCTAGGGAGACTAAGGATTCTGCGGCAGAAAAGGGTAAGGAGTACAAGGATTATACAACTGAGAAGGCGAGGGAGACGACTGAGAGGGCGGCCGAAAAGGCGAGGGAGACAAAGGAGTCGGCAGCGGAGAAGGCAAAGGAGGCAAAGGAAAAGGCAGCAGAGTATAAGGACTATGCAGCGGAGAAGGCAAAGGAGACAAAGGACTCGGCACTGGGAAAAGCGGGGGAGTACAAGGACTACGCGGCGGAGAAGGCAAAGGAGGCGAAGGACAAGACGGTGGGGAAGGCAGGTGAGCACAAGGACTACACGGCGGAGAAGGCAAAGGAGGCGAAGGACAAGACGGTGGGGAAGGCAGGTGAGTACAAGGACTACACGGCGGAGAAGGCGAATGAGACAAAGGATTACACTGCCGAGAAAGCAAAAGAGGGGAAGGATACTACGTTGGGTAAGCTTGGGGAGCTGAAAGAGTCGGCTGCTGATGCTGCTCGACGAGCCATGGGTTTCTTGTCCGGAAAGAAAGAGGAAGCCAAGCAGAAGACGGAAGAAACCAAAGAGGCAACCAAGGTATATATACAATGTAATATATATATATATATATATATATATATATATATATATATATATATATATATATATATATATATATATATCTGTGCTTAATTGTACTTCTATTGAATACTTCCCCGTGATAATTATTTGTTTTGAACTATACCAGTTATCATCACGTACACACACACACATATATATATAATATTATGCGCGCAGGAAAAGTTGAGCGAAGGGGAGGAGGAAGCGAGACGGAAGATGGAAGAGTTGAAGGTGCGAGGCGAGGAGTACAAGGATGATGTTGACAGAACGGACAAGGTCAATGAAGGTCATAGGTATTAAAATTAAGATATAAAAAAAAAAAAAAAAAAAAATCATGCGTGTTCGTGTTTTGTAGATGAGGCTTAATTAGAACTAGCTCGTTTAATTAGGGGGACCGCGGCTAAGGTTGTGGTGGATGTGGAAGAGACCCGGCCGGGATATATAGCTGCGAAGCTGAAAGAGGCTGACCAGATGAGCGGCCAGACATTCAACGATCCGGGTCGTATGGATGATCGTTTGGACCGTCAGGGCAAGATGTGATCAACCTAGATGCGCGGTACAGGGGGCTGTGGGTGATCCTGTTAGGTGTTTTATTTTCCCGTTTTGTCAGTGTATTTTGCTGCTGTTTATATAGTTTCTTTGTTTGCCTTTTGGCCCCAACGTATTTCTTGATCTATAACTATCCTCTAGTTTTTGAACTCCTCGTAGAATATAAATTTAATTTGTTTTGGGTTCACGTACAAATCACAATGACAAATTTCTAGGCCAGACTTGGATGGGATTGGGTTTAGGTACATAAAGAGGAATAGGCTGGACCCGGTTCAGCTGTCTCAATGGGAGCAAAAATCCTTAATGGGTTTAAGAAATTCAACTTGGTGGGTTGGTATTATGGTTGGGGTATACGCATTAGCGAGGCCCATTTGAGTGCTTATTTTTATCTCAACTTGTTGGGTTGGCATGCACATCCACTTTCCCCAAAAAAAAAATAATAATAATAATAATTCTTCGTTTCAAAAATTTTATTTATATAATTAAATATTATTATTTTTTAAAGTTACTGGATTTGCTAGCTGAACTAGAAAAGAACTAAAAAAATCTGTATTTCATTAAAAAATAAAATGGTTGACCAGAATGGTCTAGAGGTTGACCAGATTGGTTTCCTACCCAACCAGCAACGGCGGAGCACGCAAAAGCGGTTGTGCTAACGCGCTGCAGTTGGGAAGCAGAGTAGCCGACCTACCTTTGTGCCACCATTGCAGAATGTGTAAGCTGTTGGCCTCTATTGGTTAACATTTATGAGGCCAGGATGAAGGGCTAAGTAATGGCCTTTTTGTACTGTGCCTTCTTTTTCCTTGTCACTTCATAATTACTTGGTCAGTTGGTTGCATCATTAAAGTAAGAGATTCCAAAAATTGGGACCCAAGTTGACACATTTTGGTGCTTATTTTTATCCCAAGCTACTATGCTTAAGCTAATAATGGAACTTCTCTTGCATGTAAATCCACATTCAAACAAAATTATGTCGTTTACTTGCACACGTTTTCAACATTGAAGTGGTAAATTCTATTAAGAAAGTTGGAAATACTGTATGATTAAGACAACTTGGCAATTTTTTTTACAATCCTACACTAACTCAACAAAAAAAAATTAATGAGTAATTCGTTTACTTAAATTGGTTATAAGATTTGAATTCAACACGCGACGGTTAAAGTTAATTTTTTTGGTTAAATATTTTATTGGTATCTGAATTTTAAACGTTTTTAAATTTTGTACCTGAGTTTTTATTTGTATTACAGGTGGTACTTGAATTAGGGTAAAAATTAATTTGGTACCTTAGTTAGATTTTTCATCCAAATTTTAACGGCTCGTCACGTATCAACTGCTGAGGTTGACATGTGGAACTATATAAAAAAAAATTAAAAATTAAAAAAAAAAAAAATTGAAAAAAAAAAGAAAGAACATGGGGTGGTTCGGCCACCCTCCTGGCCCATGGAGGTGGTCCAACCACCCCCCCGAACCATCCCCATGGTTCGGCCACTCCTCTTCAGTTCTTTTTTTTTTTTTAATTTTTTAATTTTTTTAATTTTAATTATTTTTTAAATATTTTAATTATATATTTATATAGTGTCACATATCAACTTCAAACTTCATGGCAAGTCGTTAAAATTTATACAAAAAATCTAACGAAGGTACCAATGAGTTTTTATCCTCAATTCAAGTACCACCTATAATACAAATGAAAACTCATGTACTAAATTTAAAATCGTTTAAAATTCAAATACTAATAAAATAATTAACTCTAAATTTTTTTTTTGACACAATTTATTAAAATTAAAAAATTTGATATGTTTAATTAAAATGAGTTAAATCAACTGATCGAGTCGAATAGAATTGAGGCTCGCCAGTTGAACTCCAAAGAATGATTGGGGAAGGAGAAAAACAGCAAAAGTAATTTTCTTCACGTGCTTCTTGTCGTCGTCGTCGTTGAAGTTTCTTGGTAGGTAGGAAATTTGTCTTTCTTGCGACAGAGACAGTATAGATGGAATCATGAACCACGTAGGCTCCTTTTTCTTATAGATAGCCTATTTGAAGAATTTTTTATTTTTTTTTTTATTTTTTATAAATAGCGTATTTGAAGATTTTTTATTTATTTATTTGTAGGTAGCCTATTTGAGGAAGTTGCTTTACCTGTATTAGTGCTGTATCATTTGGCAGCCTTCTTTTTTTGGCTTATTGCTGAACTGGCAAATTTTAAACAAAAATAATAAAAAAAAAAAAAATCCACCAAAAATAATTAACAAATGAGCAGATTGTGAAGCAATGCTTGCGAAATCTCAGCGTAATTTTCTGATTTTTAGAGGATTTTTTTTACTGTTCTTTTGCCTGAGATTTTACTGGTTTAATCCATCCATCTCCCACTTGTTCTAAAAGATAAGACCTGATACTGAAACTACACCTACCATTAGTTTTGAAGTTATAATTTTTTTTATTTTTTTATTTTTTTAAAAAATAGAGGTGAAAACTAAGAGGGGCCTTTGGTCTAATGACCCCAATGTATATAGTTGTGTCCATGGCCTTAACATGTTTTAAGTCAGTCCTAGTGGAACGCACGGAGAGAGAGGCAATGTGGAAAAGTAGGGTGTGGGCTACATCAGCCAATTTCAAGTGAAAAATGCTAGACATACATTTATTTTTTGAGAAAATTACACTTGGTTTCCTAAATTTACCAAGCAATTGGTAATATTCCCCTCAATTTACCAGTTCTGTTAATCTACCATACTAATTAATTATTGGAGTTGTAATATCCCCGCACTGTTAAATCCATGGATTATTAACAAGTATCACCAGTATCTATAATCCATGGATTATTAACAAGTTGAGAAGCAACTTGAAATGATGATATGGATGAAAAAACAAAATATTTAGAATGATTTTTGATCATGTCAGGAGAAACTAAATTACCTGACATATGAGCAGCAAGATGATTGTGAGATGCACCTACTGGATTGATTGAAGAAGCCACATCTGATACACCAGATTGAGAATTTTGCTGTAGCATGGCAAACAATTGCTGAATCTGCTCTTGTATAATTGGCAGTGTGACAGATGGAGATTCAAGTTCTGAAACTTGATTGGCAGCATGACTTTCAGTAACAGATTTTCCTCGGGTAAACTTGAAACCAGGAGGAAAATCATGTAGCTTATAACACTTTTCAATTGTGTGTCCATAGACTCCACAATGAGTGCATGTAGGACGATCTTTGCGAATCATATTCGGTTTTGCATACCGAGGATTTACAGAATTTGCAGGAATAGCAGCAATAGGTCGAAAAGAAGGAGAAGGAGAAGGAGAAGAAACCTTAGCCATCAAAGCAGATGTGTTGTGATTCATTGAACCAAGAGAACCAGATATACCTCTCTGACGTTCTTCTTGAACAATTAGAGAAAACACCTTATTAATAGGTGGAAGTGGATCCATTAACAAGATCTGGCCTCTTACATGAGAGAAAGACTCATTCAATCCCATCAAAAACTGAAGAATGTATTCCTGGTGATGATACTCAGTAAGAGTTTTCAAAACACCGCAGGAACACTTACCACACAAACAGATTGGTAAAGGACGATAGATAAGCAGTTCATCCCATAATCCTTTAAGAGATGTGAAATAACTGCTTATCGATTGATTTTCCTGAGACATTGCAGAGATGGCCTTCTGGATTTGGAAAATTCGTGGACCATTTTGTTGAGAGAAACGATCACGAATATCATTCCACATAGTTTCTGCTGAATCAACAGAAATCACACTTGCTGCAATCTCCTTGGACACTGAATTAATGATCCATGATAGAACCATATTGTTGCAACGTGTCCAAGCACCAAATTCTGCATCAGAAGGATTCAGCTTTGGCAAACCACCATTGATGAATTGAAGCTTGTTCTTTGCCGTCAAAGCCATGAACATGGACCGACTCCATGTGTAGTAGTTGTCTCCCGTAAGTAGTTGAGAAACAAGAACAGAACCAGGGCTATCGCCATGGTGAAAATACAATGGATTAGAATCCATTGTAGATAGAACAGAGGTTAAGGAATTTGATTCCATGAAGAAGATGGAACAGAAAATTGAGAAGCGGAAGAGAAAAATCTAGGGTTCAACCTTGCTCTGATACCATAACAAAAGTACAAAGTGGAAGAGAAAAACAAATGGAACAGAGTTGGATTGAATCTGTGATTGTATTGCATTAACTGAAACAGAATTACAAAGAGTCTTTTATATACAACTCTGCGTGAGAGTAAAGAACTAAAGCTCTACAGCTAACTATCTTCCAGCTGTCTAACTAAAAATACAGCTTAGTTACAACTCAAAAACAACACGTGTTTTATACATATAATTACATTCACCACATGTTATCTAATAGAAGAAGAGTATACGAAGCATTTTAGAGTGAAAATTAAATATTAAAAAAAAATAGAAAAAAAGAAAAAAAGGCCAAATTTTAGAAGAAAAGAAAAAGAGAGAGAGGGAGAACGAAAACCAAAAAGCCATGGCTTGTTTGTGCAGATTGAATGTTTGTTTTTTTATTGCAACCTCAATAATGGATTGGTAGGGTCATACTTGTGAAATATCCCGCATTACTAATATATAAGAAGAGTGGGGGGTTTATATAGCATTGTTGGGCTTAAACCTATGAGCTTAAGCCTTTGAGCTGTATGGTATCTCAACAATGCTATATAATGGGCTTACTAAGAAGGATTTCCCCAAGATATCTTCCCAACACATAATTAATAAAATTAGTAGATTAGAAGAAATATTGGAAATTGCTTGGTAGATTGATGGAACTAACCGAAAATGATTTTCGTTGACTATTATTTTCGCCCTTACCAAACACCATAAAATACAAAAATCATTTTTCAGAAATTTTTTTACGCTAAAACAAACGGAGCATAAATTTAATTTTTATTAATTTTATTATTATTATTATTCTATAACTTGTTAATATGTGTCAATAAACTGCAAAATGTTTCTTGGAATAGTGTTTTAGAAAAGAGATGTGATAAACATCATTGTCAGGTCCTTTTCTTATCATATTTTTTTTACTTTATATTGTCGATACACTTTTAAATCAATCTTAATTAAAAAAAATTAATAATAATAAACAATATCACGTTAACAAAAGAAACGGAAGAAAGACAAAAATAAAAAATATATAAAGTAGCATTATTGTTTGGGTAAAGACGCCCAAAAATTTGTAGACAGCTGGCATTTGTCAAGGCCTATAAATCTGAGAGTCGGTTGAAATAATTTGGGAAGCGCAGCGGGCACGTGTGAAAGTGTCTTTGTCTCAGACAATGAATTATTGAAATTCTTCTACATTATTCCTAATCATGAGGCACCAGACTTTGACGTGCTTCTTATCATTTTACCTTGTCCAACTCGCCGCGATGAATTGGATGAACTTCAAATTGTTTTTTTTTTTTTTTTTTTTTTTCTCCCTATTCAAATTGGGAAAAGGAAAAAAAAAATAAAATAAATTCGATACTTGAAATTATTCCTAAAATTTATTTTCTGGTTTCTGTTTATCTTCATTGATGTTTCTTATAAGGTGGCAAATTTATCTTTATAAAGACAGAATCAGTATAGTTTGAATCATGCTCCATTCGATAAACATTAGAGTTGCCTGGTTGTATTTTTTATTTATTTTTTCCTGTCTTATTGCTGTCAAGTGGACTAACTTTATAATTTTTTTTAAAACAAAAAAATTATTAAAGTATAAAATATTTATAAATTTTTTATACTTTTATATCACATCAGAATAATTTTAAATAAATAATTAAAAAAAAAACAAAAGAAATATCTTTTAAAAAGTATTAACAATGGGTGCCAATTGTGAAGCAATGATGGCGAAATCTCAGCGTAACTCTATGATTTTTAGAGGATTTTTTAGGTGATACTTATAAACAATTAATTGTTCTTTTGCCACGGATTTGACTGATTTACTCCATCTCCCACTTGTTCTAATGGATAAGACCTCCATTTACCCAAAAATATCAATTAAGTAATACCATTAATTATTATCTTCCCTTCCCGATCAGATCGGATTCCTGTTCTTTACCACTTTGTTATGGGATTGTGAATCTGTGATCGGATTGCAGCCAATCCCCTGTGGCTGTTATTGAGATTTTTTTTTTTTTTTTTGATGGCTTATTTGTTTGAATAATTGTTGGATAAATGAGCTCCCTACGAATTTTATAAGAAATCTATCGTAATTACAAAGAATTTTCTTGAGCCCTAATTGAAAGGGATTCCGAATTTTATCTCATATATATGTTGCTTTTTTTAACAGGGACGGAATTACGGCTCTTTTATTTAGATGAATCAAAGTATGAATTAACAATAAGCCATTCGAACTAATTTCTCAGTACAATCAGCAATATGTCATAATTCAAATGAATTCATTCTCAAGTGTATTACTAAATTTAGTCCACCATGCACGCCCTTGTATGGAGAAGTTATTGCTACCCTTCTTGCTGCGCAACTCTACTCTTAATGCAGCTGTCTCATGTTATTTTTTAAGGTGATTCTCTCACGGTCAACTTTGCCATCAACAATCCGATAATCACTCAAGATTGGCGTATCTCGTCTATTCTCTCGGATTTTTTTTTCACCATCCCATCTTCAACTAGCTAATTCTATTAACCGAAGTGCAAACTTTTGTGCTCACCATGTGGCTAATTGGACCGCAACTAGATTCTCTTTTAGCTGGATTCCCACCTCTCCTTGTTCTTTGCTTTCTGGAACCATTCATCCATGTTTTGGAATGGATTTCACTTTCCCTTTTAAAGTTCTTTAATTAATTTGTTTTCTCCTGTTGTACTTATTAAAAAAAAAAAAAAAACTTAATTTTAATAGGGTCAAACCTAGTTGGTAAATTTAATATATATATATATATATAATTTTTATGGGCCTATAGCCTCTCTTGGTCTATATGTACGTAGGTCCGTTCCTAGCCATGTTTTAAGTTAGCACTAATGGATTGTACGGAGTAGGGGTGGGCAAAAACCCGCCCACCCACCCCACCCCGCGTCCCTCGCCTCGCATATACCGGATTTTATGCGTTTTGCGGTCACGGGTTGGATTTTGTCCAACCCGTACGGGGCGGGTTGCGGGTTGGGGTTTTAAGAAACCCTGGATGCCTACCCCGCACCCCTAAATTAAAAACAAAAAAAAAAAACCCCAACGCCCCCCTCTCTGTGCCGCTCTCTTTTCTTCACTCTTCAATTGTTCCCCTCTCTTATTCCCCTCACTAGACTCTTCTCTTTAGGTGTTTGACTTATCCTTTAGTACGGTACTCATTTTTAGGAACTGGGGAAGGCGTATTCCTCGCGCAACTTGATGGTGATGACGTCGAGAAAGCAAACGCCCATGGAAGTTATGGAACAAAGCAGCCACCCCTCACTTTTTTCTTCATTTCTTTTCAAGCCCACCCCATCCTATCAGATCTAATCTAAATTTGCAAAACCCGTAAAACCCACAAAACCCTCACCCGCAAAAAAGCCCCGCGACCTTGCGGATACAGTGAACATATTTGCGGTTATGGGTGAGGTTTTCTACACCCGCATGGTTGCGGGGCGGAAGCAAAAATGGCATAAATCCGCCTCGCCCCGCCCCATGCACATCCTTAGTACGAAGAGAGAGGGAGTGTATAGATGTAGTGTGTGGCGATTCGAGGCGGGGGACTCGGTGCGGGGTGGGTGGGCGGGTTTTTGCCCACCCCTACTCCGTACAATCCACTAGTGCTAACTTAAAACATGGCTAGGAATGGACCTACGTGCATACCTATTTCAAGCAAAAATGTAGACCTTTTAACTTTTTGGGAAAATTATACCTGGTTACCTTAGTGATTTGTAGTGTCCCCTCATCTACTAATTTTGTCAATATATCCTACTAACTGGAAATGATTTGTGGGGGACAACAAACTGTCCCCCAACACCCTTTTCTTGGTTTTTTAAACAAAAAAAAAAAAAAATCAAAATCAAAATTTGTCCTGATGTGATCGTCAAATGACAAATTTTAATTTTTTTATCAAAAAAAAAAAAAAGAGTGATGGGGAAAGGAAAACAGTCTCCATGTATCAGCTCTCCCTACTAATTTACCATTATGGTTTGAATGTCTCCGTCCGTTAAATTTTTTTGTTAAATTCTAAGGAATGAAAGGTATAATAAGCATTTTACTTGAAAAATAAATTCAAAAACACGAAAATAAAAATAAAAATAAAAATATGGATATAATTTTAATTTTAAAAATTATATAAGAATATAATTGTCATTTTACGTCACGTGATGTGCTTTTTGACTGACATAACAGAATTTTTTTTTTTTTTTTTTTTGTGAGTAACATAACAGAAATTGTTAATAAATGGAAGACATTGCATTCCCAAGTAGATTGTTAGGGTAGGTTAACAAAAAAGTAATGCTATCCCACCACGATGGCGACATGGCACTAAAGCATTGTCAATTTATTATTATTTTTTTTAATTTTTTTTTCTTTTAACAAAAGTTAATCTAAAAATAATTTTCAATGTCACGTTAGTATATGAAATAATGGTATAATATATATATATATATATTATTACTCTTACAAAAATTGGTAAATAAAGAAAAACGTTACAAATTGCTTGGAAGATTTAGTGGGTTAAGTGTAATTTCTCATACTCTTTTATAACTTGTTGACCTAAGTCAACATGTGATTGGAGGGTCTTAGACAAGAGTAAGCATTCTTTCTTTAAATGGGATCTGTTTCTTAAGTTTTAGAAAAAAATTAAAAAAGTTACAAAAATTTCTCTACAACAGCTTGCTTAAAATTTTCGTTTCCTTAGGATTGGAAAGCACTATTCACTTTCTATTCAATTGTTTATTCACAAAATATATTATATCTCTCATACTTTATTTATCTTTCCTACTTTTAATTAAAGTAAAGGTAAAAAAATATATTATTTCTCTCATACTTTATCTTATTTTTTCTATTTTTAATTAAAGTAAAAGTAAAAAAATAATATTTTAATGATAAAAGAAAAAGTGAAGGGAAGCTGATGTGGAGTGATTTTTTTTTTAAGGAAAAAAAAAGTGGTTTTGTTCCCTACATATAGGGAAAGAAAAATGTTAGATTTACAACACCAATACAACAACTGCACAACAACCCCTCACATGAGGATGAGCTCCACACACTGGGGTCCACCCTCATGTGAGGGGTTGTTGTGCAGTTGTTGTGATGGTGTAGTGTAAGAATCAAATCCCATAAGGAAAATAGTTGGGAAGCTGTTGTGAATGCTAATGTTTCTTGTACAACTCTTACACACAACTTTTGCACAATTCTAACTACTTTTTTTTTTTTTATGATCAATTATTGGATTTATTTTCCTACATGTGGGCCCTAAATATTCAATGATTGATCTTTAAAAAAAGTTATTAGAGTTGTACAATAAACATTACTCTTTAAACAATTGTTTTTTCTTTTGTTGATGTGGCTTCATGCAAACACAACAACACGTGTCACCGAGCAGTTAAAACTGTGGTGGGACAGCTGACATTATTTACTTGGTCTGTCTCTTAAATTATAATTTTAAAAAATAATTATCTTATAATTTTCACATAATTTTCATACAACTCATTCTCACATTGTGTGACATGTGAGAACCACGTATATAAGTCCCACGTAATATAAAAGAGATTGGGTAAAAATTGTGTGGGAGGGATCGTGCAACGATCACTCATCTCCCTGATCCATCAAAGCATCTTCTGAGCTCGCACGACTGGTTACCATTTCATTTCACATGAATGGTCAGTTGGTGCACGACTGGGACCACATTGAATTGTTTGCCTCTGAAAATGATGTTTCAGAATGGACTACTCTGGGGCCTGCAACTCATGACCATTTATTACCACATGTTTGTGGGTCTCACTTGATTTGGCCACCATAAAACTGTTATTTATTTATTTTTGTGAAATTAAGACTGTTTAATGATATGTGAGCATGCCGATTCAATATCTTTTGAGGTATAAAGACAGCAAATTTAAGTGAAGTTATTTTTATATTGATATATTAATTAAAATCATATTTATTCTAATATAATATTATTATTTTTGTTTAAAAATTGTTTTTCTTTCTTTTTTGAAATGCAAAATTACTAAGTAGGTTTTAATATTGAAGAATGGAACGTTGGAGAAGATAGAAAGGATGAAATGGAGATCGAGGATCCTATTCCGAGAGAAGATATGGGTGTGGAGTTAATTTATAGATGAATTGAATTAAAATCGTTTTTAATCGTTTCATTACTGATTGTCCTGCATTTTTAATGCTTTTAAAGCTATTTAAATATGAAACAGCAAAATAAAATGAAAAAAATCATCGCCAGCTCCAACTCCAAGCAGCAATGATACCCATAATTAGAGCCTGAAATATTTTCTTAAAAATTGAATTATTAATTTAGAGCCTTATTTTATGAAAAGCCTTTTTTAAAAAATAAAAAATAAAAAAAAAATAATAGGATAAGGGGAAAAGAGATCGAAATCGCCGCAAAAGGTTGAAAGGCAAGAAAATTTCGAGCTTACAAATTTAATCCAACACACCTCAACAAAATAGCCTATTTTATGAAAAGCCTTAAATGGCTGACTAATTGACCTAACGGTTGAGCCGCCCCTGTCGGACAATTCCAACTTCCAACCCCAGCATTTCCCTTCCAAGTTTCAATCATCGTGACCCACGAGTCCTAATCAAAGCAAAGCAAAACAAACATGCTATATATATCACTGTCATGTTTAGCTTTGGTAGTAATCAAATTAGGAGAATTGTGGGGATGTCTTTGAACTTCATCCAAGCATAGTAATTAACGATAGGTGACAGTAAATCAAACGGTGACAAGCAGTTAAATTGAAATCAAGTAGTTAACCAATATTGGATATACTATTGACTATTGATTTGATTAAACCTTTAACTTTCACTATAGTAACATTTTACCCTACTTTTCAATCAAACACTCGTTACAATTCACTTGAACGACACTCATCCCGATAATAATTATTTTTCTTTTGACGGCTCCAACCAAGACATTATCCTTATAAGTCATTCTTTTTGTAATTTGAACATTATCCATGCTCTGATATCAATTGTTAAAAGCTTAACCATCTTTTGAAGAGTTTAGTTAGACCTTTGACTCCTAGGATGGTAACAAAAGTTTTTATCACATGAATATGTTTATTGTATGGGGATTTCCATTATTCTCCATTTGTAATTTGATACGATACAAATACAGGAGCTGATGTTCAAAATATTCAAGATAAGAGTCAGGGATATTCGGTTGCAATTGCAGTTCAACAACAAGATGAAGAAGATAAATAAAGAAGTTATGGATAATGTTATTCAAATTGACATTGATCTCACTCAGATTCAAAATCTTATACATTTTCCATAAGAGATATGGATACATTTATAATCTTTGTATAACTCTTGTACAATATTTTTTTCAAACTAACTATTGAGTCTTACATATTCAACGATTTTTTAAAAAATAAAAAATAAAAAATTATTGGAGTTACAACATGTGTATACACTCTGTTTAACAACGTTGATGTGTAAATGATTTTCACAATAATAATAAAAAAAAGAACAAAAAAGAAAAGAAAAAAAGAGTAATGTTTCCTGTACAAAAAAAAAAAGAAGTTAAAAATCATTTCTATGTCAGCGTTGTTGTATAAAATGTATACATTTGTTTTGCATGAAATATTACCCTTCAGTTATAGATTCAACTTCAAAGCTGCCACGAGATATACTGATAGAGATAAGATTGAGTTAATAGTTGAATTAGAATATAATTCCAACTCGTTTGGATAATTGGATTATTTAAGAGTTCTTATCGATTTATGTTTCATTCTATTGTATTCTATTTAAAGGTCATCTAGTTCTTAATAAGAAATCATATAAAATATTTGTAAAAGTTGTAGTATTCTCTTGCTCTGAGTGGAGCATTGTGGTCTCTCCTACCCAAAAGGAGTTGCAAGAATCTCCTTCCCGTCACATTCAAGTATGGAACTAGAATTTTAAGCGTTTGCTTGGGTGTGCAATTTCAAAAAGTGCAATTTAAAAATAGCAATTTGAAAAAATAATTTTTAAAAATGCAGTTAAGCGTTTGGCAAAATCACAGTTTGGCCATTAAAATTTTAAGTTTTCAAAAAAGCACCCCACTACCTACAATTTGAAAAAGTAAAAATTTACTTTTAATCGTAATTTTTTTAAAAACGCAATTACCAAATAATTCATTTTCAACGATCTGATTTAAAATTGCACTTTTTGTCTTTAAAACCGCAATTCCAAGCGAACTTTAAGAGATAGGAGACAAAACTAAAAAAATAAAATTGTTAAGAGGTAAAAAGTAAATTTTAGGGTGGCCCATTGCCAAAACTAGGGTTGGCAATTCGGGTTCACGGGTCGGGTTCGTGTCAACCCGACTGACCCGATTACATAAACGGGGTTGACATGAACCCGACCCGACACGGCACCAATTTCACTGTTTTCACATGTTTCAACCTTCAATTTTAGTTTTTACCTTCATTTTTTTTAATCGGGTTATAATCGTGTTGGTGGGTCAACCCGCGGGTTGACCCGCCAAACACGATTATAATCGGGTCAACCCGTTTATGACACGAACTCGATTATAACAAACTCAAACCCGGTTTTTTCGTGTCGTGTTCGTGCCGAGTTTGCGGGTCGTGTCAAAAATTGTCAACTCTAACCAAAACCCCTTCCTCCACTTTTATTTTCAAATCATTCTGTTCCTGTTTTTAAGAAAGCTCCAAAGTTGAGTGGGACGTACACATATAGGCCATGCTTTATGTTCTCCTAAAATCATATTAATCAGGTAAGACTTAAAGAGACACCAATAATAATAATTGCGTTAGGTTTTATTTACACTTTGACTAGACCTTAATTAATCCTATTCTTGTCATTCCAAATATCAATGGCAATTTCAAATGACAATTGGGATAAAATGTATCAAATCAAGTACAATATTTTACGTCCACAATTAAATAATGGAGAAAAAGACGGAAATCATTTTTTGTATGGTAGTTTAATTATGGATTTGACCAAACAAACAGAAAAGTCAAGAAGAGCTGGTTGAGTGCCACTGCCACTCATTGGAAAAATTCCACTTTCATTTCAATGTGTAATGCCTGCATATACTCAGGACCATACAGCGACCTTGGTACCTCATGCGTGAACCCATCGCCATGGCCATCGCCATCACCATCGCCGCTTGGTTTTATCACTTTATGCACATTATGTTCCGTTTGGATGTTGAATTCGAATATAATGGTCTTGTTTAGTAATCCCTCTCCCCTTCTCTTATGGGAGAACTTTTTTTTTTTAGTGTGGGTAAAAAGTGATTGATGTGATATAAAGTAAAAATAATTTATATGGAAATATAGAAATTTTTTGATTTGTAGTGGATCTTTTTATTTAAATAATAATAAAAAATTATTGATGTGATATAAAAAATAAAAAAGGTTAAGAATGTTTTGAGTTGATTTTTTTGGGAAAAGTAAAAATAAGAGGAAGGAAGAGGGGTGGGGGTTATTAAACGGAGCTTAAATTTACTGTGCGAATTACGATGTTTGATTTTATGAGATAAAATTTGAATTTTTTTTAAAAAGTTGAATAAAATATAATTTATTTTTGAAAAAAGTTGAATATTATTCTGAATATTAATCAAAACTAACACATCATATATAGTAATAGATACTTGCCCTTGTTTTATTATATATATATATATATATAAAAGAGTAATACTAATAATTATATTTTTATCCAACAATCTTGATTCATGTGATAGATTCAACAAACCATTTGATCCGTCATTAAAAAACAAAAAAATTCAAGAGTTGATTAATGGACAACGTGGTGAAACATTATTCTAAAAAAATAAAAAAATATCATTTTCTTTTCCTGTCCGCATGATATTTTCTTTTTAAAAAAATACTGTTGCTCTCACGTTTGTCCTTTTCAGTTAAATCATTGAAAGAAGAAGAAGGTATATTTAGTGACGCAGTTCTCCCCGTAAGCATGCGCAGCTCTTCTTTTCCCTTCATCAAGTTATTCCAAGCTACTCGTCCTTTATTACAATATTGTTAAAATTACTTAACCATGCATAAATATGGTTGTAATGACATAATGAAGTTAGTGTATCCTTGCTATTAGGGCAAGGTACTATTGCTTTTATTATAACTGTCTTACAAATTGTGTCGTGTTTCGGTTGTTTTTTTTTACCACTTTATTTGTTTTTTTGTTGGTTACCGTCTAATATTGGTTTTATGTGGTTTGATTCGGTGATAGAGACTTTTGTAACCAGTGTTCATTCTTTCTCAACGGATCATTTATGGTTTTCAACAGTATTTTTCCCGCAACAACCACTTTATGGTGGTTATTGCCTTTACCGGTTGGAGTTTTTCACTGAGTCCTTTTGCCATTTGTTAACGCCTTGTGCGTCCCTTATAAAGGCCCATTTCGTTTATGGTTCATTTGGAATCATAGATGAAATCATTACCTACTTTTTGTGCCTAGCTATTCCTGTATTGCCTTCTCTGTTTGAGCTCTGTTGTTGGGATGCCTATCTCTTTATGGTTGTTCAATCCCATGTAACCCATTTTCCATATTTGAATTTTTATTTTTATTTAAAAAAAAAACAAGAAAAAAAAAATCTTACAAACTAATGTGATAGTTCATGTGTCACTTACCATCTTAATTACTAAATAATTAAATTTAATTTTGACTGACGTTAGATTGCCACATCAGTTTGGAAGTACACGTAATACTCATTACATCAACCAATAAATAATTAAATCTTACAAACTAATGTGATATATATATATATATAAACCCTAGTATCAATTTGTAAAAAGAATATAATAATAAAAGTACGTTGTACAACTTGTACGTACCCAAGAATACTGTTTTTTTTTTTTTTTTTTGTAATTATTGATTGTATAGAAAGAAAGAAAAATTATTAAAATTAAGGAAAAATGATAAACGTTTCTGAAAGCATAGGCTAGGATAATCTTATTATAACACACAGGCTAGGCTAGGGGTGATTGTCACTTATGGGAATGAACTTGCTTGGCTTAAACGATGTGATAATCGTCACATGCGTAATCTTAAAGCGCGTGTTAATTTGACTTCGGTTTTGTTAGGCTTGTATTCCTTCCAAGGCAACCCTTTTTTATTTTTGTGTTGGTCCATAAAGTTCATTAATTACTCTCAACTTTCCTTATATATTAAATCTAATACAAGTAACAGATCAAATGGCAAAATCTAACAAGGTAATTGTTAAGGATATATATGTAGATATATATATCTCCAGGAAAGAGAGAAAGAAAAGAAAAACAAGAAAGTGACAATCAACGTACCTCATGTGACTCAAAACCAAAAGCTCCCTAAATTTCCTTAGGAAATATTTTGGTTCATTTTAATTCTTTTATCGTACTTAAAACACGTCACGTCAACCGGCATAAAATCACTGTAAAAAATAGTATTACAATTTTTTATATGATTTAATAACTAAGTGTGTGGCATGATTATTTGTTCAAACCAACGCGGAATAAGATTCTCGATCTCCATCGGATTTTATTTTATTATCTCTAATGGTGTATAGGTGCAACGTTATTTAAATTCATTAGATATACGAAATCTAATACGGATCATTTCATAATAGAGACTAAACACGTACGTACATGTCCAGTGGAAAAACATGTACTGATAACCAATCTAAATTTTATTTTGAATCTCACATACAAAATTCATTGTCTAAGATAAATACATGCAGTAAGCTCCCAATTATATCCAGAGAAATGCTTTTTTGTATTCTCATATCCTAAATTTTGAATATTAAACTTTTATAATTTCTTAAGAAACCAATTTCATCCCATAGATAATAATATGTATTATATAATATTTGTCACACCAAATTTATAATTTAAATACATGTATATTATATATCACTTTACTCTTTAGAGGTATACAAAACAAAAATTAGAAATATAATACTAGAAAAAGCTCTCTACAAGTTCTAACACTCATTAATTTGAAGGATTAATTAGAAATTTGTTCAAGCCTTTTCTTATCAATTTGGTGTTTATATTCAGGGCAAATTCCATCATACACCATTGTGATATATTTCTTCCTTTTTTCATGTGCTGGGTTTGTTTTTAATGCGATTATTGCTAATTTTTATAACAAAGAGAAAAAAAAAAAAACTATATTTTTGAATTATGGTTTACTGATATGTTCTTATATTGCCAACCATTAATATATTTCTGTTTCCACCCTGGATATGAATTATTAAGGGACTAATTAATATATATTGGAACAAGAGGAAAGGCCCACTTACTCTATTTTTTTTTTTTTTTTTTTTTGGGAAATTGGAATAATCATTTATTTCAAGAATCAAATGGAAAGATCTTGCTCGAAAGGCCCACTTACTCAACCTCAATTTTTTCTTCCATAAAAATAATAGCTATGAAGATTGATGTTTCGATTAGGTATATATGTCAAGTCAAAAAATCAGAGGTGCTTATCACATATTAATCTGCACAAAATTTTCTTTCAAATTTGGTTAGAAGAAAATCTGTTAAATTGATATATATATATTCAAAATATACGTAATTCTTATATGTATTTTTGAAAGAAAATTTCATACGGACGACAATTTAAGAGATTGAGTTGAAAAAAATTTCAAACTGACAAAAATTTTATCATTTTTTTTTTAATCTCCAAATTTATTTCCACTAAAGTGGGTAGGTTAACATCAATTCACTAAACTTGGTTTAGGTTAATATCAATTCTTTGGTTTCTATCATTTATAAGTAGTAACGTGGCCCATTATTGAGAGAGAGAGAGAGAGAGAGAGAGAGAGAGAGAGAGAGAGTAACGTATCCAAGTCAGATTCAAAGACTGTGGCCATGACATTGAGCTCCCTATGAGATCGGCACCACTAAAATAATAATTATCACAACGGGGGGAGGTGTCTATTTATGGGATGCCACTTGTATATATAGTGTCGTGGCCACATGGAATTAAGTGCATCCAGATCTCATGCACTGAGGTAGGGTGTGTTTGGCATTTTAATTTTGTAAGTAAAAAGTATTATTTTAAACTAATTCATAAAAAATTAGACCATCGAATTACTAACAATTTAAGTAGTCATATAGAATAGAGAGTTGTAGGGCCGACTTGCCCCGAACAGCACGTCACCTGCCCGGGGCAAGTGGGCGTCATAGTCCCCTACCCTATAAACGTGCTCGAATTACCTAAATGCCGGAATTACCTAAATTTGTCTGATGTTGATCATTACACTCTTGCAAAATTTCGGATCTATCTATAACAATCATGTGTTAGTGGATAATGTAATAAGCTATCAGAGAAAGGAAAATGGTTGAGATATTGTTTTTATTATAAGTTCTTTTATAAATTGATGTGATGGTCTATAGGTAATTAATAAATGATTAAGAGCATATGGTTTGAGAAATTAACTTGTTTGTTCAATTATTTTATCAATTATGAACTGACATGTCAATTTGTAAAAAATTAATTTCATTTCCATTTAAAGTTATGTCATACTGGAAAAGAGTAAGATTAATTATATATGGGAAAAGTACACATAACCCCTCAAACTACCATTCAATTGTCAATGTACCAACTACCAATTGTATCAATCTTCCCCCTTAAACTACCAGAAAATGTCAATGTCCCCCCTAAGACCAACAAAAAGACAAAAATGACCCTAATTTTTTTTGAATAAGATAAAAATGTCCTCATAAATTCAAAAAAATTAAAACTAAAACAAAAAAACTTAAAAAAATTAAAAATTAAAAATTAAATTAAATAAAAAACGAAAAAAAATATTTAAAAAAAAAAAGAACAAATTTTTTTAAAAAGTAAACAAAAAATAACTGATATTTTTAAAAAAAAAATGAAAAAAAAAATGAAAAACCAGTTTTTATTAAATTAAAAAACGAAAAATAACAAATTTTTTTAAACAAAAAAAACAAAAAAAAATAACTGAAATTTATTTATTTAAAAAAAATAAAACAAATGAAAAAAAAACCAGTTTTTATTAAATTAAAAAACGAAAAAGAACAATTTTTTTTAAAGAAAAAAAAAACGAAAAAACAAAAAATAACTGAAATTTATTTATTTATTTAAAAAAAATAAAACAAATGAAAAAAAAACCAGTTTTTATTTAATTAAAAAAACGAAAAAGAACAATTTTTTTTTAAAAAAAAAAAAGAAAAAAAAACTGAAAAATATTATTTAAAAAAAATAATAAAAAACAGTTTTAATTTTTAATTTTTTTGTTGGAATAACTTTTTATTATTTTTTATTTTTTTAATAATTTTTTTTTTTAGTTTTTATTTTAATAATTTTATGAAGGGCATTTTTGTCATTAGGAGGACATTGACATTTTCTGGTAGTTTAAGGGGGGAGATTGACACAATTGGTAGTTTGGGGGGCACATTGACAATTGAGTGGTAGTTTGAGGGGGTTATGTGTACTTTTCACATTATATATTTAAGAGTCATTTATACCCTGAATTACAATAATTTTAAAAAATAAGGTGAAATTGATTTTTTTTTTTTTTTTAGAAAAAAAAAAAACTTGTGAAACATCCATACCACCACTGTTATCATGCCACGTGTAACACTGTCGGATTTAGTAACCTTATTTGATTTCGTTATTTGGTCTGGCTCTGCCCTCTTGTGCTTCTGATCAATGTTAAATCTCCTCCTATTCACCCAAAAAAAAATAAAAATCTCCTCCTGTTAATTTATTTTATAGAAGTACAAACAACTCCTATTTGTACTATCTTTATAAACGACAACCTGGTACTCTCTCTCTCTCTCTCTCTCTCTGACGCTGAGTGACGCAGCAGTTTTATATAGCATAGCAGTCGATGATGACCATATGCTCATAAATAATTTAATCGGTGGAAGCAGGCATCTGGCGGTGTGTTTTACAGTTTTTCAGGAAAAAGAAAAAATAGTTTGCAGTAGTTCCTCGAGGCAACGCCAATGGCCACGAGGGGATTCGTGCTCTATCTCCTATCTGGTTTCTCTGTGGCGATTCTCTCTGTTCTTTTTGTCAGCGACTTTTATGGTGATAACCCAGAAGACCAAAACCGTTCGTCTTCTCCGAACTCCACTCTGCTCCACTCCTCCTCGTATGGATCCAGCACGGACACTGTTTGGCCGGTATGTCTCTCCTATTCTCTTCCCTTTCGTCGTATTTTACATAAAAATACCTTCGTACATGAATCAAACACTATGTATATATATATGTGTGTGTGTGTGTGTGTTTGCATTGCTTTTTATATTTGCTTATTGGGTAATTTTCGGTTTTTGGATCGGTGCAGGAATTAGAGTTTAATTGGAGACTTGGTTTGGTGACGCTGATAGGATTTCTGGGATCCGCTTGTGGAACTGTGGGCGGCGTGGGAGGGGAGGCATTTTTGTTCCCATGCTTACCTTGATTGTTGGGTTTGATACCAAGTCTGCTGCCGCGCTTTCTAAATGTAAGCCAATTCCTTCCATTTTTTTTTTGGCTTTTGACGTTCTTTCAAATCCTTTTGGTGTTTCAATGGATTAATGACTTTGAGTAAATAAATTTAGTCAAGTATGGTAACTAGAATAGCTAAAAAGGCGGCTGAAATCTGGCCCATTTGGCCTCTGTGCTTTTCGCTTTTTCTCCTATTCTTTTCTTTTTCTTTCGATATGTTTTACTTTTATAATTACGTGATTCTGTTCGAATTTGTAACATGGAATGGTTGCAGGTATGATAATGGGGGCATCGGTATCATCAGTTTGGTACAATTTAAGAGTTCCGCATCCAACAAAAGAAGTGCCAATCCTAGATTACGATCTCGCCCTTCTCTTCCAGCCTATGCTTATGCTTGGCATCACCATCGGCGTGGCGCTCAGTGTGGTCTTCCCGTACTGGCTTATCACTGTTCTCATCATCATCCTCTTCATGGGTCTGTTAAAATCACCGATATCCTTTTACTGCTCTGTTCCCATCTGTAGAAAAATGGTGCTGACAACTTTTTCCTTTTCCCTTTTTAGTTTTAATTTTTAATTTTTTTTGGTGATCAGGGACCTCGTCAAGGTCCTTTTTCAAGGCACTCGAGATGTGGAAGGAAGAGAGTATTTTCAAGGTCAGCTTCTATGATTAGTAAAGTATATGCTATTGTAACCCTTTCTGCCAAAGTAGCTCCTTTCGAGGTAATGATTGTTGGAAAAAAATAATTGCAGAAAGAAATGGTCAATCAACAAGGAACAGTGGTTAACTCTCGTGGTGAACGTAAGAAAGCATATACAGAACATAAACCAAAGTATTTATTACATTTTCATGAATTATTTGTGAATAGCTTTAAGTCAAATTTAATGTTTTTTTGTTGTTGTTGTTGGTAATTTGCAGTTCTGATTGATGCCGAGTATGAGCCATTAATACCCAGAGAAGAGAAATCTCAAATGGTGAGCAAAAGTTTTTACTTTATGATCTTTAAAGTTTCCCAATTCATTTTTGTTAGACTAACTGATCTAATGCTCTATTTCTTTCAGCAATTATTGTGTTTCAACCTTAGGTGGAAAAGGATTTCGGTTCTACTAATTGTATGGGTTTGTTTCCTAGTCTTGCAGATCATCAAGGCAAGCACACCATCTCTCTCTCTCTCTCTCTAATTATTGGAGTTAAAATATTAAATCCAATGATGATTAAATCTACCATTTTATATGGGCTAATCAATTAAACAGTGTTTATGAATTATGGTCTCAAATTTATTTTGCAGAATGATGTAGCGGTTTGCAGTGCATGGTACTGGGTGCTCTTCTGCTTGCAGGTGACATACACTTGCCTTTGATTGCTCCCACTTTTTGATTATTTCTGTTGTACTGGGTCAGCCTCACCAACTTGTGGGTCGCTTCTGTGTCAGTTTCCCACAGCACTTGGAGTGTTTGGATATGAATCAGTCAGGCTGTACAGAGAACAGAAGAAGAGGATGAGCACCGGCAACAGAGAATCAATTTGCGAGGCTTCCATCGAATGGACTGCAATCCACATAGCCTTCTGTTCACTCTGTGGTATCCTAGGAGGCACTGTTGGGGGCCTTCTTGGTTCCGGCGGTGGATTCATTCTAGGCCCCCTGCTCCTTGAGATTGGTGTCATCCCCCAGGTATAATTCTATCCTTAAATTTAATATCCAGATTGAGATGTCATCACCCCAGCTGTCCGGGATACAGGAATCACCTGCTATACACTGAGCATCCAATAGAGGGGAAAAAATTGTCACACTTTTCTGAGTCACAGGAAAGAGAAAAGAAAATACACCAAACACCAAACAATGTACTTTTTCACTTGCAGCCTTTTCAATTGGGCACGTGCCAAGCATTTTGTGATTGGGACTTGTTTTTTCTTCTTCTAATTCTCTAAATCCTGTGAGGCATTCTATAGAGGGGAAAAAATTGTCACACTTTTCTGAGTCACAGGAAAAAGAAAAGGCTACACCAAACAGTGTACTTTTTTCACTTGCACCCTTTTTTCGTGTGATTGGGGGATAAAAAACTTATTTTGTGAATTGGGACAAATAACTTATTAAGAAAATAATTAATTTTTATTGAAAATGGAAGAATATATAATAAAATAACATTGAAATAGTTATTCTCATAGATCACGAGGAAATGATTATTCAAAGTGTTAGATCAAAGACTATTCTTAATAAAAACTATTTTATTTTTTTAATAGAATAGTTATTCCACACACCATATGTAACCTTAATTCTTAAACTGCATAGGTCACTCAGGTTTGCAAGAAAGATTATTTTGTTATTTTTTGCATAAGAATATGAAAGATTATGCAGTGAATTTCTCTAACCTAAAAACACATGCAAATTTCTTCATATTCCCAGGTTGCAAGTGCGACAGCAACATTTGTGATGATGTTTTCGTCGTCCTTGTCTGTTGTGGAATTCTACCTGCTCAAGAGGTTTCCTATTCCCTACGGTAAATCTTTTGAACGAATCTTTCAACTTATGAAGTAAATATATTTTTGCCATTCCTTTTATGGATTCCCATCCCATGAGATAAATCCATCATTCAAACCCTTTTGCAGCTGTATACCTCACATCGGTGTCTCTTTGTGCTGGCTTCTGGGGGCAGTTCCTTATAAGAAAAATGATCACAATTCTTAAGAGGGCATCTCTTATTGTATTCATTCTCTCTGGTGTCATCTTTGCTAGCGCTATAACAATGGGTAAAACAAATCTCTTCAACCTCAAACTTCCTCAGCATTATCTAAAATTAAGGGTTCGTTTCGGTCTGTGATTTTAAAACTCGCAATGCTATTTAAAAAATAATAATTTTAAAATTCAATTTTTAAAAACCCAATTAAGGATTTGGTAAAAATCGTGATTTGACGTTTAGTATTTAATATTGTGCATTTTTAAAAACGAATCGCACTTTGTGGTTTGCGTAATCGTAGTGCCAAACACTCTTAAATCCGTTTGATTTAATGATTTCAAAATAAAAATGTGATTTTTAAAAGCGTTTAGTAAAATTGTGATTTGACCTTTAAAATTGTTTGTTTTTAAAAATGTATCTCATTACCTGCGAGTTAACTTTTATATATACATATAACGTTTTCTATTTGATTATTTTTTTTCTGCTAATTTGTATGCTTTTTTTTCTTTTTTCTTTTTATTTTTTTTATTTTATCTTGTTTAAAAAAATTGGCAGGGGTCGTTGGTATTGAGACTAGCATGGAAATGATACGCAATCATGAGTTCATGGGATTTTTAGATTTCTGTAGCAGTCAGTGATCTGTAGCAACCATTGGAGAAGGTGAAAATAAAAAGAAAAAAGAAAAAGGAAAAAGAAGATGGAAGTTCTAAGGGGAAGTGGGGCATCAAACCAGTGGGAGGTCATGGCCAATACCTAGTTGCCCAAAATTGCCTCCAAAAAAGAAAAGAAAATCTTAAAATTTGTTATGAAAACAATAAAAAAAGCTCTGCTTTGTGTCATGTGTGGATTAGGCAGGTTGCGTTGTCGTGAGTGTTAGCTGCTGGCTAACACCACTAGCAACCATCATGCTTATAATTTTTAAATAATAATGCATTTGATTCTTTAATTAGTTGCCATATGTTTCTTTCTTATTACTTCTGCAAATCGATATTTGTTAATTAATCTTCCAAATTAGAAATTGAAATTATGTGAAAGATTCTCTCGGCGAAGGGATGTGCTCTCGTAACGGGAATGGTAGAATATTAATTTAAATAATTATATCAATTTTTTTTTTTTTTTAAAGTGGCTTGGCCGACATTGTTAGTCACTTAAAACATTAGACTTCAGTTAGTGTTTGATGGATGCGAAGAGTAGCATTGCTCTTTACTCTGTAAGAGCATTCACATCTTGCTAATCAAATTTACCCAATTATAAAACTATTTTTCTTTATTTTAGCTACCCACTTGTTCAAAGCACTTATATTCGACTGTATTTTAACTATTCACCTTTACTGTTCCATTTAAATATTCTTTTGCAAGGATTTCTTTATTCTTTCTTTGAGAGAAAAGCGAATGTTAGGGATTCTTTAGGTTTCGTTTAAAGAAGAATACTTAATTCTTCTATAAAATGAGAGGAATAGTTATTTCTAAAGGAATAGACTGCATTTTCCAAAAAAACAACTCATTAGTTTCTATTTTCTTTCAATTCTTTTTTTTTTTTTTTAAATAAACAAAAAAAACACCCCATTTACAATGGGTGGTCGGCCAATTACATATATATTTCAAAAGAAATATATATATATATTTTAAACAAATAATAATAATAATAATAATAATAATAATGTGAATTTTTTTTAGTAATTTTGATTGGATTCCAATTAAAGTATATATGTTGTTACCAAACTAAAGAGTAAGAATAGCAATTTTTTTATACTCTTTTTTATTCCGAGTAATAACTATTTCATTTTTTAATGAAATACTCATTCCGCAAATCAAATAAGGCCTTAGTATTTTTTTTATTTTAAACAACTTATGAGTGAATCGTGTTCACCAAATAATTTTCCAATTTATTCAACTAAATTGCGTTCATTTTGGTGTTATTTTAACATATCGGCTTGTCGGATGCCGTTTGTTTGGGTTATCTTGTTGGCTAGCGTGATGAGAATGACATGTTTTATTCTCTTCTGATAGCGCTTTTGTTGTTTTGTGTTTTCAGCCGCACATGGGCGGTTTAGAAAGCAACTCCCAATCCCACAACGCACATGGAAGTTTGTCAGGTCCTAATAAGATCACAAGTTTGATTTGGTTTCTCCTCCTTTCACATGTTGTTTCTGACAAAGTTTACCAAATAGCCCCAAACGGTGTGGGGTAAAATTTTTATTACTTTTTATTTATTTATTTATTTTTTAAGGAAAACCTTGAGACTTGGGGGCAAGCCCGAAGGTAGCTCCGTCCCAGGTGCCTTTATAATATATACACTTTATGTGAGCAATTTAATTTTCAAATATGATATAATCAGGGTGCTCCGTTTTTAATTTTAGGCCGCGTTTGTTTTGATATAAATGATTTTTCTGATTTCTTCTTCTCTTCTTCTTCTTCTTCTTTTTTTTTTTTTTTTTTTTTTCATTTTTGAATGTTTAGTGTAGACTAAAAAAAATAATGAACGTAAGTTATTTAAAAAATCAACGGAAAATAAGGAGCTTATGGAAAAAAATTGGCATACTCCTCTCAAGAAGGCGTAAACCATTTTAATGACAAAGTGCGCCTATATTTTTCATGAAAATTCACTGGACGGTTATTTCTCAAAAACAACTGTATATATATTATTTTATTTTCAATAAGACAAAAATGATTATAAATTTTTTTCAATGACCATAAATTATTTGTAGGCAAGGAAAGATTCCATTATAAACCACAGCAAAGAAATCCTCAATTCTTCTAAGTTGTAATGATGTATATCAAGTACAGAGGAAGACTGGTAGGAAGTTTTAAGGTTTACTTCCCACACAGCAATTGCTACGTCTCTTTCTTAATCTTAATGGAAATCAGAAAGATTGCCGTCTGTAATAATTTAAATTTATAAAACCTGACCAATATGCTCTTAAACAAGTCCTTAATGATCGTTTTGGAACCCCATGCTTTATTCTTGTGCGTCTCATAAAAATTGTCAGCCACTTCCAACATTACCCACAGCATTTTGGAGATTCCATTGTACAGAAGTAACGCTAAAATCACTAATGACATGACATTTTGGTCAGAGTTACAATTCTTGTTACCGATTTATAATTCAACATAACGAAATTAATGAATTAAAATAAACGTTCGCTCATTTAATTAAAATTTACTTTTCTAGTCTTATACTTATATCTAAACACGATTCGAATCTGACACGCGATATTAAGACGGACAATTTTTAACACTATTTGCAAACTCAATACGAAATTAACAAATTAAAATTGAGAGGTCTAACCCGTTCAATTAAATCGGTCGAATTAAAATTGACTTATATAATTTTATATCCATATCTCGACACGACTGAATGCGACACGGGAACATGAATTGCTATCCCAACCTCAAATAGGTTTGGCTTTGATCCAGTTATAGTTGGAACTCAACCTGTTAAGAATCCAGTTCAACGGATCTAGTTTTTTCAATGGAATTGAATCTGAAAAGATGTTATAGCCCCACTAGCCCAACCATCATAGAACTGAGAACATGCATCTCGGACAAAATAAGCGAGAGCTCAAAATGCAGATAATGCGCATATATGGCTAAATAATGCATTGCATTACGTCAAACAAAATCAAGAGAAATTGAAAAACCCCACCCCAAATATGCTCAGGAAAATCTATAAAAGATTTGGTAATGTATCAATACTTTGAATAGAATCTGGATCCAGTAAATGGGTCAAATTGAAATTGTTCAACTAAACAATGTTCATGAACAAGTCAGTCGTAACAAATGCCACATGTCCCGTTGTATGCGACTAATTGCGGTGGAAAGAGCATTTTCTCAGAATCGGAGAATCTACTTCTCGTTTCAGCTATTGCTTCGCTCAAGCTTCTTATAACTCTTAAGAGATATCAGGACCAAATGCTATCCACCCCACGCCCATTCACAAAACAAATACTTAAAACCAAAGCAAGGGAAGCAAGCAATCGTGTCTCTCATGAATGCCAGCGGCTATCTAACAAAATTATGCGGAAGATGATGACAAGGCAGATTTAATAAGAAACATGTGCCAGGGTCCTACCTAGATGAACTGCTTGAGGCTACCTTGGAAGGTTTATCTTTGACTTGTTTAGAATCTGAGTTTATGGCAATGTTCCCCATGCCAACCTCCATAGCTTCCCTTTCATCCTTCTCCCTCTTCTTTTTCTCAGAACTGACACTTTCCGCTTCATGGTTTTCATCAGAAGGCATAGATGGCTCCAAAAGGCGAGGTCCTGCATTGATCCATGGATGAAGAAGGCACTGAGCTGCAGTGGGCCGTTTCTCGGGGAAAAAATCAAGAATTGAAATCAGGAAATCAGTCATGTCATTTGCATCTTGCTCACTGAAATCGTACTTCTCTTCGAGAACCTTGTTCAGCGGCCAGAAACGCAACCGACGGATGTGCCTCAAATCACCATATCTATTGAAGAAATCCCGGGAATAGCGGCCACCTAAGGCAATCTGAGAAAATTGTTGGCATTTCAGAAGTTAAGTACAAGTGTCTTATGTAGTGAGCTTCGTAAATGGTGGGAAAGATACTTTTCTCACCTTGCGTGGCATCATTCCAAGAAGCTCCATCATTAATGCTAAGTGGTCCTGCGATAATTTTTTTTCAAAAAGTATATATTTGTCAAATATGCTGAAAGCTATAAAAGAAGTTGTATTACAGGTGAACACTTAATACAAGAGTTAGAACAGAACATATAATCACTGTGATCAATCCTCCTTTAAGGAACTCAAACCTCATGTTATTAAAAAAAGAATAATTAAGAAGAAGAAAGAAAAAACATGCCATGTAAAACATCAAAACAGGCAGTCAAACACCTAGATACTTAAGGGTAGTGCAAATGTTCACTCAAGGTCAACTAAAACTAAAATGAAACAAGGAGTTGGAAAAAAATGTTCACTCAAGGTCAACTAAAACTAAAATGAAACAAGGAGTTGGAAAAAGAACAGCTTATGCGACCACTCATATAAGACTGTTGGCATTAACATGACCACGAGACAAACTTTTACAGATTTTCTACAGAAGTTTGCATGTTAATAGAGTGACACGATCATTGTAGTACAGAATTTCATATAAAAGGAAAAATATACAGCACATAAACTAAATTTAATGCACTTCTCAAATTAATGCAAAGAAAAAGTTTTAAGTTATGCACAAGTTCTAATTCAATGAACATGGAAAATTATTCCAAAGCACTTCATGCATACTTCCAAAAAGGCAGCAACGACACAGCATGTCAGCAAGAATAAGTTCAATATCAACCCAAGGAGATAATCTTAATACTCAAAACCTGTTTCTGAAAAGACACTGTTGCTAGAAAATATACTGCTTTTTTTTTCCAAGTATTACTTATGATGAAAATAAACTACTCTTTTATCATTCAGCTGATGCTAGCTAAGATGAATAATCCAATATACTGATTAGTTCGCATTATTTGCAACTCAAAATTTCATAAAGATTGTATGTCAAAAATGATAGTTTTAATCCATTCCAGAAAAATGTTTGAAACAATTAAGAGTGTTTTAAAGAGATGGAGGATTTTGTAGTTCCACAATCTATCTTGTTGATATTACATTATATACACGCGTTTCACAGACTAAGAACATGCCAGATAAGTAAAAAGGACTATGATTAAACTTCATGTCTTTATTAGGTTTCTAAGAACTCAGTTTATCCTAGAAAAGCGCAAACAAAGACTGTTTATGTTCCCCAACTAGATATGCAATCTAGTGGACATTAAAGATTCAGTGCTTGATTAAATGAGTTTTTGTTCCCACCTTTTGGAAATATCGTCTCAGTCAAGAGCAAATACTTTGGCAGCTTGAGTTTTATTCTGCAAACCCAATTTATGTCTTATAATAGTACATTGAGATTAGGACTCCAAATGTATTCAGATTTTAATATAACAGCAAACACTAAAGAAGAAGGCACAATCATTACTCTTAAGCTCACATTACATTCATCAGTTTTAAATGTAAATACTGAATATAACTCAAAAACCTATAGTAGACTGTACCCAAGATCTCATACTCCACCCTTTTGTTATGGGAAGATCCGAAGAGGAGATGCCATTTGGTTCAAATACCATTGACAAAGGTAATATTCATATTCATCAGTTGGTTGCATTCCCAACAGATGGTACCATATAGAGCTAATGTATTTCAAGTTAACACAATCTGGATAACTTTTAGCTTATGTCAGCAGCATCTAAGACAATTGGCGCATCTGATTATGTGGCCAGCGACCAGCAGTTTCATCAGCGGTTGGTTGAAAAATTTCTATAAATATGTTCCGTGTACTATGCTAAATTTTTGAAAATACAACATATGCTGGACTCGGGGAACATATTTTAGTTATGTACAGATCCAAGTGAAGTGACAATTACAACTTGAAACACTGAAATTTAAGGCTGCTACAGAGTAACATTGCAAAAAGTCTCTTGACATTTTAATTGCAATATTTGCTCTAAAATCCTGCAGTAAACCAATTAGCCTATGCAACAGCATCAACAGAATAATTCCACTAAGATTTAGTAACTGCGTTGCATTCACAAGCGTTAGTTTATTCCATATAGATTAGATCAAATTCACTACAAAGTTATAGCAACAGTAACGCTGGGATGACCATTACTTTGCAAATTCACCAGGGTTAGCTAAAGTCCTCCAAATTTAAGTATCTGGGTTGTTTTAAAATCTGAACTCTGAAGCATGAATTTGAATTAAATGTAAAGAAAGGTTAGACAACATGAAAGTTGATGGAGATAGACATCACAGGCTAGGTGATGTCCCTCAACAGCATTCGAAATGATAGTCAAAGCAGTGGCCAAAGGAAAAGTTATGGATGTGACCAGGGGAAGCTGCAGAACAACTGTTCAGCAACATCTTGCACAAGCACATCTACACTATGAAAACATGTTTCAACTTACCAGGTCTTAACTGAATACATTAATCTAACACTATGTTTGACTGAAAGAAGGGGAAGGAAAAGGAAGAGAGAAGTTTTGTACCTAGAGTTATTGAGAAAGAAAAATATCATGGGTCCCACAAGAATCAAATATTAAGATACTCTCTCTCCCTCTCTCTCTCTCTCTCTCTCTCTCCCCCCCCCCCCCACCCCCCCCCCCTCTTCCCTTCATGTCCTCCCAATTTGGGAGGAAACAAAATGGTGGGCCCAGAGGGAAGGGAGATCTCTCCATTTCTCTTCCCTTCCCCCCTTCTCTCCTCAATCAAACAAAGGACAGCCCTTTCCTCCCACCATTTTCCCTCACCCCCTTTACTTTCGTTCCCTCTTCATTACAATGAAAATAGTGGGAGGATGACTGTGAGCAACTAAACCAACAGTCCCATGTTATAGGAGTTGGTAAGCTTCTTCTTTTTTTTTTAAAAAAAAAAATATTTTTTTTATTTAATATCCTATCATATACTTATATATCTAGCATGAGAGAAATATTATAACATGTCGGTGGACCTGGTCAAGATTGAGAATAAGTTGTGGGGGTTCCAATTCTAGGAGAGCATGACTGTGTCTGTACACATAATATAGCATTGAGAACTTGGTTAAAGTCTACTTCATCAGCGGTGACACTGATTGTGCAGGAATTTGTTTGGATTGACAAATTGCTATTATGGTTAGTGACTAGTTGCAAATGCATTATTACAATATTACTAGTATTCTTGTCAGGAATAACCACATGATAAAATCACTTGCAATATTATGTTGTTCTACAGTGTATCAGCCTGTTTTCTATATTTGAAAATCTTGGCTGAACTATTTTTTTCAGAAAATAATAATTTTAATATTCTATTTCTTTTTAATAAGTAAACGAACTTCATTAAAACGCAAAAGGCAAACCCAAGTACACATGACGTATACAGGAGAAACACCTACAAAAAAAATCATGAAAACTAGAAATATGAAAACACTTATAGGCAACCATCCATTGAAATAGGGTATTGAAGAAGAAGGCCTTTAATTTCACCACCATCCTCTCACTGTCTTCGAAGCTTCGATCGTTTCTTTCTCTCCAAATACACCACATCAAACAAGACGGGATCATCTTCCACTTTCACTTTGAAGACTACCACACTGCCCTCTCTAACAAGTGAAGAGATCCATCACTCGACAGGCCATGCCCAATGCTAAACCAAAGAAACCGAAGATAGAGTTCCATAAGGCACTAGCTATCTCACATTAAAATAAAAGGTAGTCAACGTTTTTTCCACTCTTCTTACAAATGCAACGCCAATCTACCATAACAAGCTGCCTCTTCTTAAGTTAATCAAAGTGATGATCTAACCTAAAGTGGCCGACCAAGCAAAGAAAGCCTCTCAAAGGGGGCCTTACTCTGCCAAATAATGCTAGAATCTTTAAGTGAGGAAGATATTTGTTAAGTTTTCTTACTTGCAAACTCACTACTAACGAGGAGAACAAAAATAATGCTAGAATCTTATGCACTAGGACCTACAAACTCTATGCTTCTAGAAGTATAAATTTACAAATACAGCAGCAATTAGAAGATTGTGCAAACTGCATAACAGACTTCCTACTCATTTCAACTGTTCCATTAGTAATCGAAACAATGGCAAACAATATTGGGAAAGAGGCAGGGGCAGGGGGAGCAGAGATGAAATTAACATACACATGGCACGAAAGAAAAAAGCAGGAAAAAAAGAAAAGAAAAAAGAAATGGGATGCAGTGCATATAACATGTTGCGAAAGAAAGAAATAAGTAAATAACTGAATGACATACATACCTCATCCCTATCAAAGTTGTCACCACTATGAGGATCAAAGAGTACATCACCAGTTGCAAGTTCGAAACAAATGCAAGCAAAGGACCAAAGATCGGCCGAAGTAGAATATTTAGATCCAAGGATCACCTCTGGACACCTATACTGTCTTGTCTGAATGTCATTCGTGAACTGTTTGTACGTCCAACATGCATTTCCAAAATCAACCAACTTGCACATGAGCTCAATTGATTCCAACAGATTCTGCCTATTGGAGCGGTTTCCTCTCTTACTAGCCTGGTTTCCTAGCCCAGTGCCCTTTGTTCCATCAGCATCAGACAATCTATTTGTACTAACAGAACTAGTAGACTGGTCTTCTACAGAACCCACATTCAACTTCGCACTAGGAGAAGACTCCACAGCACTAGATGAATCTGGATCTGCATCAGCTTCCACAGAAACTTCCTTCTCCACACAACCCTGAGCCGCTCGCTTAGCCTTTCTTCGAATCTTTTTTTTCTGGTTCCTAGTCAAATCCCCATTTAATGTCTTGATGTCCTTCCCAGCCCCGGACTCCAATGCAGACTTATCCTTACTATTTGGAAGAATGAGTGAAGCACCTGACTTTCTGGGATCCTTAGAAGGGTCTATCATTGACATTAGCAATATATTTTCTGGTTTCAAATCAGTGTGTATAATAGAGAGCTGTCTATGCAAGTAATCCAATCCCGCCAAAATATGAAAACAGATCTCCTTCACCCTATGAATGGGCATACCCCGGTACTCAGTATATTTGATAAGTGTCAAGAGATTATCTCCCAAGTACTCAAAAACCATACAAACATGCTGCCCATTGGGACCCGAATGCTTGAAATGATCCAAAAGCTTCACTACACACTTTTTATCATCTGGGTCACCCTCAGCAATCTGTTGCAGGATGGTTATCTCATCCATGGCCGCCTCAGTGTAATGTTGGGCACTCTTTTGCACTTTCAGAGCTACATATCGCTGCCCCAATTCGCAAATTAACAAAACAAACAGGCCAAAACAAACAAAAAAGCCACTCATTCAGTTACTAACAAAACAAAAGCATTTTTTGTTACTCAAAACATGAAACACTACTCAGAATTTATAAGTTCACCTTTTCTCTTAAAAGTTTCTCTTGGCAATCAGATATAACACAAACTCAAAAACGAACAAGATCAATTAAACACTAATATTCTCAAAAATCACAATCTTACAAACCCCACACCAAGTCGCATTCAAGTATCAAAGTTCACTGCATTTCATTCAGAGGCTACATTCAATCAATCAGGAAGATCACCAAAAAAAAAAAAGCATTGAGAGAGAGGTACCGAGAAGCGGGTGTCCCAAGCGAGCCAGACGGTGGAGAAGTGGCCCCAGCCAAGCTTGCTCTGGACGACATACCGACCGCTCTTGAACGTATCGCCGACTCGCACCGCGTGGTACCCTCCACGCCTGTAGTCCTCCGTGCCTTCGTCCTCCGACGTGTAGTCGCTGCTCTCGCAACTCCCATCCTCCGACGAACAACGTTGCTGCTTCTTCTTCTCCTCCCTATCCATAACCCCTTTCAAAATTTGCGATCTTCAACCAAATCTATAGGTTTTTGGCCTTGTGATTTGGGGCTTCGGTTTTGGTTGGAAGAGTGTGAAGAGAGAGAGAGAGAGAGGCCTGAATGAAATTTCTGTGTCTTCGGAGTTTTGTCTTGCTGTAAATTTAGGGTTTCCTAACAGGCTGAACTGATCGGTGGGGGCTTTCCTTGGGAATCAGTGAGGTGTCGTCATCATCATCATCATCTGAAATAATGAGAACTACTACGACACCTTTGTGTGCTTTCGCCTTCCTCTTCCTTTTCTTTTTCTTTTTTCTTTTTTTTTTTTTTTAATTTTTTTTTTCTCTTTTATTTATTTATTGAAAAACTTTGGCAATTTTCAGTCACGTAGAAGTATATGGGCTCCTAGATATTTTTTTTTATTGGTGGGATAAATTTTATTAAAGTTAAAATATATATATAAAAAAAATGCTAAATATTATCATTCTATTCAATATTTATTCGGCAAAAGTGACGTGACACTTTCAATTAATTTTTATTAATTATTGGTAAATTAAAAAAAATTAATAATTGATTTGAAGTGTCACATTAATATATTGGATAATTATAAAATAAAAATATAATATTTATTATTACTCAATGCTTAAAAAAAAAAGAAAAAAAAGAAATAAAGAGAGTGGAGTCAGTGCGTAAAATTAGGGAAATAGATTTGATTTCTAAAAGCGAAGAAAAAAAAAAAGAAAAAAAAAAAAAGAAGTGGCCTGACGTGAGAGCGAAAGCTCTCTAATGGAGGGGAGAAATATCTACTTACATATATGTGAGAACTTCTCTCTCAAAATAAAGAGAGAAGCGAGAACATTCCTAATAAATAATTCACTTGGTACAGTTGGTTGGTCTATTTATTTTTTAGCTTATCTAAATATAAATATATGCTTTCAAAAATAAATTTTATTTAAATTTTTGGGCAGTTTTTATTTTTTTAAAAAAAAATAAAAATCAGATTTCATTCATGAGTACCAAGAGACCAAATTGCTCTACAGAAACCAAAGCCCTAGACCCCGAATATTACAATTTCCCAGATACTTCAAAAAAAAAAAAAAAAGCTAACCATACATCTATATTTCCTCCAAACTAAGTTGAAGGTTTACAATCAATTTGCGCACAACCCACCAATCGAGTGAAAACAATTCCAAACATGCTCAAATCCCTTTGATTCTCGCCAACGCATGCCAAAACACTACCCCATCACATAGAGGGACAGCTTTTCTCACAGAGGGAATTACAATCAAATACATGAGATGCATCAAACCCAACTCTCCCAAAGGAGAGGACCACAAACAAGAGAACTGAAATCTACATTTCCATCTCAAAACAAGACGAGACAACAACCACTTCTCCACTTAGAGTACTCGGTACCCTAAGCGAAAAACAACCATAAAAAATAAAATAAAACAACCTAGCAGTAAAACGCCTCAAGGGTGGCTCTCTCCAACTACAAACACCACAAAATAACTACGGACCACCAAACAGCAGAGGCGGGAACTAAGAAATTCAATTTATTGCATGGTAAAAATCGGAGCGTACAGATCACGCGCCTGTGCATGGAGTTCCAGGGGAGTTGAATTGGATGCCAGTAGAGGCGGAAGACAACGACATATCTGATGGAGTGATGAGTGTCCTGTGAGATATGGCAGAAAATCGGAGATATATTTTGTCTGAGTTTTTGTTCCGTTAAGATATATTTTGTCTTATTTATTGTGACATAAAGGAAGTGAAAGGTTTTATTAATTATTTTTCACCCAAAAAAATAATAATAACAGGGTTAGTCATTTTTGGGCCGCTCCGATCTACATATCAAGGTGGAAATCAAGTAAGCCCATCTGAACCATACTTGGGCTGATTGGATAAGATTCAAAAGAATACGCTGGGCCCAATGACAATAAACAGTGGCATTTTCGTGGTTTTCTGATAATAAAAGGGCTTAGTTATTCACCTTCCTCATATATATACCGTATCTCCACCAATTCGACTTCTAGGGTTTCTGCATCTGCCACACAACTACTAGCAGCCATGGTTCTCAAGTACGTCTCTCTCTCTCTCTCTCTCTCTCTCATACACACACACACACACACACATCTATTGGAACGCAGAAATCACAGTATTAGCTATGTTTCTGAATTGATTTGAAGATTTTTCTTGAATGAGCTTCTAAACGCACGAGTTTGTGTGTAAAATTGCTCGTGCGAATGTGGATTGTGATGTGATGAACTATTAGAATGTTACTGATTGTTGTTTGATATTCTGTCAATTGATGTATGGTTTTGGAACACCAGGACGGAACTCTGTCGTTTTAGCGGAGCCAAGATATACCCTGGGAAAGGCATTAGATTTATTCGCGCCGATTCTCAGGTTTTGACCCTAAAATTTGAGATCAGAGTTTGATTCATTTTTGGTTAGATATTGAAAATAAGGACTTTTTTTTTTCTCTGTTAATCCTATCAGGTTTTCCTGTTTGCTAATTCGAAATGCAAGAGGTATTTCCACAATCGATTGAAGCCGTCGAAGCTTACCTGGACAGCCATGTACAGGAAGCAGCATAAGAAGGTGAGAAAGCTTTGAAATTTCAGATGCATGGATACATATATTATGTATGTATTAGTACTTTATTTATTTATATTCATTTGGGATCTTTACGTATAGCGCCTTATGTCTCTTGCACTTAGGTCAGCATTTGCTAATAACTGATTTTTTTTTTTCTATTCGCTAATAACTTTTGATTATATATGTTGGTATTTTATCCAAAACAAGAAATGGGTTAAGTTTATACCAGCATTGAAAATGTACTTAATGATTCTTGCCAACAAAGCTCCTGGACAGTGGTTATTGGAATTTTAAATGTTTTAAGTTGATATTAGCATTGGAAGTGTACTTAATGATTCTTGCCCACGAAACTCCTGGGCAGTGAACTTTTGACTCAAATGTTTTGATGCAACGTCTATTTCTCTCCCTTGTGTGTATCTGGTAAAGCAGAAAGAAAAAATACATTATTATGATATTTCAGGCTGAATTGATTTAATGTGCCTGTGATCTTGACATGCTTAGGATATTGCCCAAGAGGCTGTGAAGAAGAGGAGACGTGCTACCAAGAAGCCCTATTCGAGGTCCATAGTTGGTGCCACCTTAGAGGTTATCCAGAAGAAAAGAGCTGAGAAGCCGGAAGTCCGTGATGCTGCCAGGGAAGCTGCTCTCCGGTATGTTTTCTCCGCATTCTGATTGTTTCAGACAGCTTTTTTTCTTTGTCTTAGCTTTTCCCTGCACTTTTTGATAGAGTAGTCGGTTGTTATGTAGCTCTTGCAACATCTCAGATACATGCTAAATGTTCCTTTACTGGTTCTTTGACGTTTTGAATGTATTGTGCAGTGAAATTAAGGAAAGAATCAAGAAAACAAAAGACGAAAAGAAGTCGAAGAAGGCTGAAGTAATGTCCAAGTCACAGAAATCACAGGCTAAGGGTAGCATTGCCAAGGGAGCTGCACCAAAGGGTCCTAAACTTGGAGGTGGTGGTGGAAAGCGCTGAGCGGCCGGTGTGTTCTTATTTTTGTTTCCTAGTGGAGTTAACAGTTACTGTAACCTTTCATTTTTGAATGCCGTGTAAGAATTCATTGGCCTTGTTGGGTTGAATCATTTATATTTTCTGGCTTTTATCGCATGCACCTGGTTCTTGAAGTTATCTAGTTATCTTGCTGAATTTGAGTATTTCCATGAGTAACTATAATTTAACTGTTTTTTCTACTGTGAATGTATTGCCACACTGGTGGTGCCTCATAACTATCTAGCATGGTATTGGTAGTAAGGGGCTTGCTAAACTTGTGAGTTTTTCAGGGTTGAAAATTGTTCTGATGTTGTGCAGAGGTAAGATGGATGCATGATTAAATACAATTTTGTGTTGTGCCCGTGTGGAATTGATCCTTTGATTCACACGCTGTAAAAGCAGACAAGTAATCTATGGTTGCCTGTGTTTTAGTATACCATCAAGTTGTTCGTACCAAATTATTGCACTAGTTATAAAGATTGTACATAAGGTGTTTATTGTGAAGAATTGCTTTTGTAAGAATGAGCACCAAGCGAGCAAGTGCTAGATCGGGCAGATAATGCGTCAACCGGGTGGTGGTGTCTGCCTGGATGGTTGCATTTTGCAAGGAGTCGAAATACTAAAATATATATGATATGGATAACGTCTTTTTGGTAGGTTTGATAATGCTTTTGGGATTTTTTTTTCATGAAAAAGTACTATAATGTGACGTCAAGGTGAAAGTAATTGCTCTTTTATTATTATTATTATTATTATTATTGTTTTTTTGAAGTTTTTGTTTTGAAAATGGAAGATAGAAGGATAAATTGTTATCAAACAAACCAAACCTTTTTGGGGTAATTACCTTTTTCTCCCATCAACTACCAGTCATTGTCAACATGCTCCCATGAACTGACACTTCGACCGGAAGGGAGCAAAGTATGTAAAGTTGGTAGTTGGATGCTCTCTTTTGATCGAGGTGTCAGTTCATGGGGGCATGTTGACAATGGCTGGTAGTTGATGGGGGAAAAGATAATTACCCCAACCTTTTCTGAGGATTCATTTGAAATTGATGACAGCTTTTTTACTTTTTACTTTTTTAATTTTTTTAATTTATTATTATTATTATTTTATCACAGAATAGGATCTCTCTATTTTGAGGATATGTTTAGATTATATTTTACAAATTTAATGATATTTATGTTAGAAAATACATTCTATAAGGATGTATTATAATTCTCACATTTTACAGCAACCAAATTAAAAGTGAACAAATTATCAAAAATTAAAAAATATAATAAACATGAAAACACCAAATCTTTTAAAACAAATTAAAGAACACCTATTTCTAGACACTTCAATGGAATATGGTGACTTTGGGTGGTGGTCTTCGGCATATTTCAACGCCCTTCTTGGCAGATCTGGTAGGGGTGATGGGGTCTTTGTAAGGAAGAAACCTCAAAAAGTGCTATTTTGTTTTCTTGGCAGATCCAACCGAACGCCAGCGCCAGAATCAACGGAGTCATTGCTGAAATACACCAAAGTCTACGGCCGTAATTCGCCTCTTCGAGCTTGTTCTTGCGAGGAGTGTTAATGGGTGGTTGAGAATCTCAAATTTGGGGTTGGAAAAGATCACAAATGATTAAATCATAGGAGTTTTTGGGTTTGAGAGGATGAGAGAGAACATGGGTTGGGCTGTTTTGAAATAGAGCTTGTGAAGGCCATTGATGGTGGTGGTGCAGAGCTTAGAGGAATGAAGATTGAAGAATGGAAGATAGACGAGCACAGAGTCATGGTGGCAGTAATATTTGACTGGTTTGGATGGCTGGAAATACCAACAAAATTTCTTTCCAGTGCCTTAGTCTACTAAGAAGTTTTTATATGCCTTTGGCGCTAGCTTGGATATACACATATATTGTATATCCAAGCGCACAAATTGTGAAACAAATTGGATTGGAAAAATCGACAATCAGCGAACTCGAAAGTCGGAACCCATTTTTGTAGAGAGTGGTACATAATCAATGGACACGGGAACCAAATTGCCAGCATGAATGAGAAAAGTGATTGCCATAGTTTCAGTGAAAACGTCGTTGGAGTGGGGATTAGAAAAGTGATCGATGGGCTGGTTTGGCTGAAAGATTCGATGTTTTCCTCCTATTATTCTGTATAGTACTTTTTCTGATGTGTCAAAATTTTAATGGAGGTTGTAAAAGTGGTGTTTTACAGTCCATCCTTATAGAAATGACTCTCTTTATGTTATTGTATGGTAAATATATTGTCACATTATTTAAAATTGTTAAATGACGTAGTATTATATTATTTATGTGTATTGGATGCACACAATAAAATTTGAACTATAAACTGATTTTTTATTTTTTTCATGAAATTGAGAGGATTTTGGTCTATAGGTTTGTCTATTGCAAGGGCTGTAAACTTCGTTTCAGCCGATGCTCGCAGTGGGTGTTGGGGGATCAGGGTGCTAGGGGTAACTTTTGGACTGGCTAGCTTTTTCAGGTTTAGACACGACTTTGGGTCTGGCTAGACCATTCTCCGATGCTAGCTGATATCACTATAACTACGTGGCTCCGTTTTTCGTGGTTTGGGCTAATTGGATTCTTAGAGCATTCTTAGCACCCTCACTAAATTTGACTCATCAAAATAGTTAAAAACTACTTTTTTCTATTCTGGTGAGCCATTTTTTTAAAGTTTCCCCAACAGTCTCACTATTTTAACTATTCAATACTTACTATTCAATTTAAATAATATTTTTTTAAATTTCTTTATTCTTTCTCTATTTAATATTTTTTGAATGTTTGTCTTGTCCTAACGTTCATATTTATGAATATTTGCAAGGCCACAAAAGGCTTGTGCTCAATTATTTTGCTGAATCACCAATATACCCTCCTAGACTATTTTGAAGGAGGTTCCGTATGAGACGTCCTCTTTTTCTTCGTATTGTATCCGAGGTTGAAGATTACTAGCCATATTTCGTCCAAGAAAAAAATGCAGCTGGATTACTTGGTTTTTCTTCCCTTCAAAAGATTACCGCTACACTCAAGAGGCTAGCATATGGAGTAACCGGTGATTACGTGGATGAGTATTTGAGGTGGTGGAAGGTCAATAGCACGCACTACCCACGACTTTCTCTGATGGCTCGAGATTTCTTGACTATGCAGGCAACTTCTGTAGCACCTGAAGAGTTGTTCTGCAGCAAAGGTGATGAAATAGATAAGCAACGAATTTGTATGCAACATGAAACTGCGCATGCGCTCCTTTGTATCAGGTCATGGACCCATGGAGGAATCAAGTTCAAGTTCAAGTCTACTGAGATAGACTATGAGAGATTGATGGAATTGGTAGCTGCGGCAGATAATAGTAATGCTGCTTCTGACGTGCGCCGTATGTGAGGGAGAGAGACAGAGTCTAAAAAATAGAACTAAATTCAGAACTAATTGTGGGCTGCGATCGTTCTCTTGAGAGAGAAAAAAAAAAAAAAAAAAATTGTGAGTGAATATTAGTCATCAAAATTGGTGAGTAATTTTACTCATCAAAACTTTTTTGTTAAAGTGGTGAGGTTCTTGGAAGTGATTTTTTGGTGTTTTCATCAAATTAGTTCGCCAAAAAGTTATTTTGGTGAGGCTACTAGGAATATTCTCATTGGAAATAAACAACAAATTTAAGTACATGTGTAAATTTTTTGACAAATTTCATTTATTTTTCCTTTGCATGGAAATTGTAAGGCGACAAAAGAGGACCTATCTTAGAGCACTAGTAGCATATGCCCTATAAGTAGTTCTATTTCTTAAAAGAGAAATGATCTCTACACTCATTTCTCACAACAGCCCCACAACAAGCTGACGTGGCGGGTAAATTTTATTAATTTTTTACAAAAAGAAAACAAAACAAAACAAAAAAAATAATAAAATATTACCCGCCACGTCAGCTTGTTGTGAGGTTGTTGTGAGAAATGAGTGTATGGATCATTTCTCTTCTTAAAATAGGAAAAATTTGAAGAAAAAAAATGTGCAAGCTTCCCAACAGATTATTTTAATAAAAAAAAAAATGTTTCTCTCTCATCTCTCCTCTACGCATCGTCATTCTTCAACCTCAAAAAAACAGCTCTCTCTCTCCTCTTTCATTCGGTCGTCCTCATTCCTCAACCTCAAAGAAGATGCAGACAAGAGAGAGAAAGAAGATGGAGAGAGAGAGAGAGAGAAGAGTTAATGGAAGAAAGAAAAAAATAGATAGAAAAAATAGGAAGAAGATGGAGACGAGAGAGAGAGAGGGAGAGAAAGACGAAAAAAAAAAAGAAAAAGAAAAAAAAGAAAGAAAGAAGAGAGACAGACGAGAGGGAGAAGAAGACGAAAAAATAATAATAAATAAAGAAAGAAAGAAAGAAGAGAGACAGACGAGAGGGAGAAGAAGACTGAAAAAAAAAAAAAAAAAAAAATCTGAGAGAGAACCGGAAGGTGGGTTGTGCGTGGGGGAGAGAGTTTAGGTGGAGAAGAGAGCGGGTGAGTTGAGAGATCATTAAAATGAGAAAATCTCAGAGAGAACCGGAAGAAAAAAAAAAAAAAAAAAAAAAAAAAGTCTCAGAGAGAAAAAGAAAGAAGAAGAAGAAGAGGAGGAGGAAAGTCTGCAATGAAATTAAAAAGAAAAAAAAAAGTAAAAGATAAAAGAAATATTGTTTTAATATATAGGGAAAGATAAAAGGAAGCTATTGTGGGGTGTTTTTGTATAGGGAAAAAAAAAGTGGTTTGGTTCTCTAAATTTTCCCTAAAATAGAAAAAATGGTTGGGAATCTGCTGCTAGTGCTCTTAGCAGGGCTTCCCTATCTTGGGGGGTTTTTTTGTTCGGGTGAGCCCACTGCTCATACAGGAGAATCGTAAGGGGGGAGGTAGTAACATAGATCCCTAATTGTATGAGATTTTGATCCTGTAGGTATAAAAATTTCTTACAAAACGGTTTTTACGAAATTTTATACAAACCATATATAAAATTGACATGTGTCTCTTGACATGTGAGAAGCACATGTTGTTTTAATAATATGTGCTTCTCACGTGTTTTTTTAATAGCATTAATAAAAAAACATGTGTTTTTTTACATATTTAAAGAACAAATGTTATTTTTATATGTGGATTATAGAAAATTTCATATAAACCAGTTTGTAGAAAATTTCTGTCCGCTTAACTAGACAAATGAATAAGTGGGTGTAATAAGAGCAGGAATTCAAGTGACAGATCGAGCTACACAGTGGCGGACCCAAACTTGACGATTTGGAGGGGCCGAATTGAAAAAAAATAAGATTAGGAGGGCAAAACTAAAAAAATAAAAAAATAAAAAATTTAAGGGTAAAATTTTAATTTTAATTTTTTAGAATTTTTTTTTTGTTTTTTGAAAAATCTTGGGGCTAGGGGGCGAGGTCCCCCTGGCCCCTTAGTGGATTTGCATATTGGCCCCTGGAGCTACAGCCTACAATAAGCATTTTACATATATACTACATTTTGAGTATTCTGAATCTTGCATGAGCAATAATTCTCTTGAGGTCTATCCCCAAAATTTGGCGAAACCTAATAATTGCTCTAAATTCGTAACATTCTCGTCATTAAAAGAAGAGTAATGTTACTTTTTATACTAATTTCAAATCGGTTAACTTGACGTGTTTTAAATAACTTTTCAAAAGAAAAAGAATGCATTCGCCAATTGATGAGCTGTGGTCGTATGGTACAAAATCTAAGAAAAATGTAGCAAAATAAAAGTGAACCTTTCTTTTTAATCTTTTCCTTTTGTGGGGGAAAGCTTCTCAATGAGATTAGGGAAAAATCCAAGCTAGGCCATAATCCTAACCTCAAACGGTCTAGCACCCACGTACAACCTTGAGGTGGAGATGGGGTAGAACGAGTTTTTTCTATTGCATGAATATTCGGACCCTACTCAAAGTAGCTGTCTAGACAGTCCGAATATGTGCTCGAGCATGTAGGGTTCATCAGTTGCTCGATCATATTGTTGTCCAAACAATTCGAGCAGGTGTCTAAATTTCCGTATGCCCTCTCATATAAGCTACCCATATTGCAATTGCACTGAGATTATATTGTTGGAGGTTAATGCAAGTGTTTCCTTCTTCTATCACACCACACACCCAAAAAGAAAAGAAGAAAAAAAAAATAAAGAAAACCCAAGGAACGACTAATCATCATTATAACAACAATAACAACAATTAGAGCATCACATGCGAATAAATAGGTGAACGAAAATTCTGAATCAGACGACAGCGTCTCCAACTCTGAAGCACTCAGCCAGAAAACTAGCTACTTGACCCTCTCATCCTACTAATCTAAACACACTCTTCAAGATCAGATTATGAACAGCTTAACAGCCCCCCCCCGGTTATGGCTTACGGGGGATAAGAAGGCAGAGCACCCCAGTAAGGTGGCGACACAGGGTTGTACTCCTCGACGACATTGAATAGATAGTTGCAGTCTGCAATGGGATGGTGGGTCATCGTTGTCGGCGTTCCTCGTGGCTTGTGAGAGCCATTTATGGCGACTGACGTGCTCTCCACTGTCTCCTCCCCTGAGATTTCTGTGTAGCCTGTGGAGACTTGCTTCCTCGCGGCTTGCTCTCTTAGGATGCCTTTCAATTTCATAACCTGCACAACAACAGACCGACTTTATTGGATGAAAAACATTTAAATCAAAAATCTTCTTTGATTTTGCTTTTCCCAACATTTGCTGATGTTTCTATTTAATGTGTCTTGTTATGATCAAGTGGAAGGAGGCGACTTTTTGCTGGCCAGCAAGCTAAAAGGCATGGGACGCTGACAAATCTTTTAAAGGCGGGAACTTAAACTGCCCAAGCTGTCTCAAATTATCTCTTTTCGAATTTGAGAGAATTTAAACAGATGATTGTAATAAACCACATTAAATACACAAGCACCCCTCTTCTGTTGAGGTTGCCGTGAGCTAGGTCTCTAATTTTTTATTTTACTTTTATTTTTAAAAAAGATTTAGTTCTATTTTTTTTTGAATTTTTAATGAGAAGAGTATAATATTTTTTCACAACGTATTTTTTAATAATGTAAATCTGAAAACTACCAAGTATTTAAAGGGATAATTGTATCACTGGTTCCTAGGGTTGGCTTAAATTATGAATCACTCCCTGTAGTACAAAAAGTTTATAGATGGACATTGTGGTAAACTATAATTACAAATCACTCATTGAACCTGTTTTCTATCTACTAAATTAACAGAATTCATTAATGGATTACAATACAAATGATATTTAGAATTTGTCTCACTATTTATATAACGTGAGAAACTAACGAATTCTATTAACTTAGTGAACGGAAAATGAGTTTAAGGAGTGATTCGTAATTATAGTTTACCACAATGACCCTCTATAATCTTTCTGTATCACAGGGAGTGATTCGTAATTTAAGCCAACTCCAATGATCAGTGGTACAATTATCTCATATTTAAACCTGGCCTCTACTATTTCTTAAAAGTTAAGAACATGACCCTATTTAAATGTTGTTTGAGATGTATTTATAGACAAAGTTTTTTTTTTAAATTGTGTTAGATATATTTTATATACCCCTAATCATGTCGAATAAGATTAGTGTCCAACATGCATTTTAAGCAAATATTCTCTTAATAAACTGATTTTTTTAAAATATATATATATATATATATATATATATATATATATATAATTTGAAAGAAAACTTGAACATGTATTCAAATGATTTGCAAATTTAGTAACGTTTTTCCTCTCATTTTAATGATTTAAGAAAGAAGTTTGAGACATAAAAAAACCCCATAATAAATATCTGACATTAGAATTTAATATTTTAATTCAGGGCGCACACAAACATGTCTGACATTTGTCGAAGATATATTTAACGTTTTACCTTCCACGCGTCTTTTTATTGTGCATTGGGGATCCCCCACTGTCTGTACTTGGTTCAGGCAAAGCAACAGTCGAATACCAGGAATGGGATCACCAAATTTTGTTTTCGTTTAGTTGGATATACAGGATAACAGGAAGATGCAAGCAAGTTGGTCAAATGTCTCCCAAGACCCAGCTTCATCAGATCCTGTCTCCCCTATTAACTCTCCCTTCTTCTTTGTTTTTTTTTTTTTCCTTTTTTTTTTAAAAATAAAAATAAAAATAAAAATAGTTCTAATATGACGTACTTTTGAATGTTTTACAGTATTTTGAGTTTTTGTTAATATTTTTATTTAAAGGAATAATGAATATCTATTGATATATGTTCTTAAAATATATAATTTTTACATATTTTTTTAGTATGATTAATAATACATGTATGAATCATGTGCTTCGGGTAAAGATATTACTTTAATACATTTAATAAAATAAAATAAAAAAAAGAACTTTATATATCCTTTATTCAATGTGCCTAAGTGACCATCAATAAGTTTTTTTAAAGAAACCCAGTAGATGGTAGTAGTAGTGATTTAAGACTGTCAAATATTGGAGAATCTCAAGCTACAAATAACATAAAGGAAGCTAGTTAGGGAAAAAAAAAGGGGGGGGGGGGGGGGGGAGGAGAAGGCAGAAATATATATTTTTTGAAAAAGAAAATAATTGAATATGCTTTATGCAGATTGCATGTGTATGACTTTCATGGAAAAAAGAGTTAAAAGTAAGCTTACACGCACCTCCTCTTGAAGCTTATGCTTCTCCCTAGAGATGACATCATAATCCTGCTTGAGCTCATCGTATAGGTGCTCCAGCTGCTTAGCCTTCCACCTGGCGCGCCTGTTTTGGAACCAAACAGCGATTTGGCGAGGCTGCAGCCCGAGCTCCCTGGAGAGCTTCACCTTCCTGTCAGGGTCCAGTTTTTTCTCCTCCTGGAAGCTCCTTTCCAGTGAATCTAGCTGATCGCTCGTCAGCCGCTTCTTCTTATCCTGGCAGCTCCCATAGCTGTTGTTCTTGTCCATTCCCGGCACCATCCCGTGCCCTGACTCCACCATTGCCGGGTGCTTCACCTCCATTCCTGGAAAAAGGTCGGCAAATTAAAGGTTTGCTACTTAGCTAGGAAGCTGAAAATTAATAATGCTTTTCTTGCATGCCCATTTTTAAGAAACTCAGAATTTGAAGTAATTTAGGTAAACTACTATAGTGAAAAGTCAAAGAAACAGAGAAGACCATGATTGAGAAAACAGTCAACAGTGAGACAGTACTGATGAGTTTACCTGGATATGGGTCGTAGTTATAGTTGTAGAGGAAGCTTAAAGAAGATTCTGGTCGAGAAACAAAAGGTCTTAAGCTCCCATTCCAGTCCATTTTTGCCTCCACTTTCTGTCTCTTTGCCTCAGATCAACCCAAAATTTGTCTATGTTATATGGACTGGTGTGGGTTGGAGTGGGTTGGACCACAAAGAAAAACGATAGTAGGCGATGTGATTGAGTTGGGGAGGCGTGACGGGAGTGCTGTAACGTAAGGTTCTATTCTTCTCTTTTACGGTGCCAAAAAAGTGAATACGTTAAGAGATCAGAACAGAAACGATGAGGTTCTTCTACAAACACATAGTGTGCATTACTTTATACTTGCTACTTCTCTTTTGGGGTGCAGCAGCAGCAAAAATTTGTGTTTAATTTTATAGAGAAAAGGAGGGAGATTTATAGTACTAGAAAAGAAGTCAGGAGAAGGCGTGAGAAAGGGAAGGCATATGTCAGTTTTATAGGAGCAGGACTATTGGGACCAGATGGAGACCTTTGATCCCACCCTTCCATTTTCTTCACTATCCAACCGACAACTCTCTCTCTCTCTCTCTCTCTCTCTCTCTCTCTCTCTCTCTCTCTCTCTCTCTCTCTCTCTCTCTGTGAATATAAATAAATATGCATATATAGGTAGGTGTGGCGAAGATGCAACATAGGAAGAGACGTGGGGATTCATTAGAGGGTGGCATAGAATCAGTACGCACCTGCTCCCCTCTTCTGCGCCAATAAAAGACAAATAAAGGAAAGAAAAAAGGAACTTGCATGGGCCTCATCCTACTAGCGTTTCACCCCTACATCTTCATAAAAACTTGACAGTGTGCCAGAGAAGAAAGCTGAGAACCCTCTCTCTCTCTCTCTCTCTCTCTCTCTCTCTCTCACTCTGTCTCTATTTTTTGGGTAGGGTTGAATTGCAATTGAATGAGAGGGAGGTGGGTCAAGTCTAGGGGAGTGAGTACGTACGTACCGTATACAGGGTATCTTTCCAAAACAAAACGTGAATGGTTTTAACGGTAAGAGAAGACATGGCACCTAAAATAGTGAAAGAGATGGATGAGAGACTCAGAAGTCTCTCCTTGAAATGAAATGTTCTTCTTGTACATTAATCCATCAAAAGCCATTTCTGAATTCATGATAACTACACCTCATTGTTTATAGCTAGAGCACTGTGGGATCTGGGACAAAACCAGCTGGGTCCAAAAATGCTTAGAAGCATAGATTGAGCACTGCAAAAACCTTGCTACTTCTTTACATGGGAATGGGTTTTTAAGTTACCGTTGTTGGTGGGTTTCTGCATTTACAAGCACGAACCTTAAACTTTCTTTACAAACATGAAGATCGATCGATCTAACATTTGCTCATAATTGTCTTCCCAACAACATGATCGAAGCCTAGCTAATCGGTTTATTGATGAATGTTTAAGGTTTGAACTTTACTTTAAATGGCATGTCCTTAATTTTGCAAATGATTTTTGCCTTTTGCCACCACACTAATTAATTTAATTAAGTCATTGTAACCCAAAGGGGTATCATCTTTTGCATGTGGTTGAAAATAATTGAGTATCATATTGAGGATGGTTGGGCCAAGCTAGCAACCCGAATACTCACTCTGCCATTAACTAATGGAGCCGGATACTACCATATATAAAGCGTCACACCAGATCTCATCACTTAGGAGTTAGGACGCCAGCATTAGTCGTCCCCACGATCCCATTAGGAAATGATGGTTTAATTTGCGAGGGTCACGGGGCCTAAAGAAGAACACGTACAACATGATAGAGCTTCCAATCGAATCGTGCCATGTGGCTGATGGTTGCGGTGAACTGATCGACTATAAAGGGAGCAGAAAAAAAAAAAAAAAATGAGACTTTTGTCTCTTCTCTCTCTTACTCTTTAATACTATTTTTCAAGATTTTACTGATTTAAACATCGAAACTATTTACGCTCAGACAATTAAACTCTGGTGCTTATCTTTCTTTCTTGTTTGCGTATAGCCTCCCTGCATGTCATGTCCATAATTGACCTCCAGTACTTGGGATTAAGGCTTAAGTTGAGTATTAGAATATTCTTGAAAAGTTTTTTCATGTATTCCTGCATCTTGAATCACTGCAACGTCGTCCTTGGGATTGTTATGATGAATGGTCCAAGATCTACAACCAGTACTATATAAATATTGACCTGACAGAGCAGTCCACTCATTTTATCGTTATTTGAAAACCCTTTTCGATCAGAATAGATTTAACTTAATAAATTAAAATTTATTCTCAAAAATTCTTCTTAAAATTAATGAGCAGACTGCTCTGTAAGGGCAGTAGAAGATATAAGAACATAATAAAAAAATATATATATTTGGCAATTTTCTATATAAGCAAAAAACACCGAAAAATAATTTTTGAATTATTTTAATTTAGAATTGTAAACAAATTAACAATGGAAAATAGCTATATTTTCAAGCAAAAAAAATATTTTACGTTGAAACAAACGAGGCCCAATAATTTCTAAAATTCTTAAGGTATTCTATCCTATAAATTTCCTCAAATATATTCTAACCATTGTTTTGAAATTAAATATGCGGTTAGGATCTTGTCATAAAAATATTTATTATTTTGAACATTTAGAAAAATGTGATACATACTGAAGTGATATTTAAAAGTATTGATATGGAAAAAAGTCAACTATTTAATTTGAAAATAATGGTTGAGATTTGAGGAAATTCATGTGATATATGATAGATCTAAAACCCTAAAGTATCCTAATAATTAATCCGAAATGATAGATAATAATTATAAATCGAACAGCCCTGGCCTACTATACAATATATGCTTAAAAGAAGAAAATTAAAGCATTGAATCGGGTCGAGGCTAAAAGGATTAATTCCCTAGCTTTCTAATATTTTCAGTCTTTTTGTTGTGGAAAAGAGAAATTATCCTACAAGCTTCGCTGGCTACTGTAAGACTTTGGCCCCCCGACAGGGCAAGAGTCGAGTGGAAGAAAGGTATATGCATTCTGGAATCAGGACAAGGCTAGGAGCTGAATTTGGACCACGCACCTTTAATTTCTCTTAAACTATCACATACAACTTTGGACCATCATCTAATACCAGACTTTCAAAGCCTCAATTCCATGCTTTCAAAAGTTTTGATTGCATTGACAAGTCGGAACCAGTTCTGGATACATACTTGATGGTGAAGTCACATTCCAAAGCTCATTTGGGGGATGTGACTTAATTGAACATCCTTATTTTGTTATCCGTATAAGTTTTGAGTTGCCTACTCGTATATTCGAGTATGTAAGCTCTATAAAGGTTATTTCAAATTTGTTGTACGTCCGGATTTATAGCAATTTGAAGAACAAAATTATTGAAAACCTTTATCTAAAAATCACAGTTAAAACTGATCAATTAAACCTCGAAGTGGCCAAGAATGTAAATGTATTTATCCGTTTTATTAGGGTTACTAGTAATCCAGATAGCAAAATTAGTGTGAATCTCTATCCGAAAATCACAACCAAAACTCAATTCAACCTCAAAGAGTAGGTCAAGAATAAAAATGCATTTGTTAATTTGTTTTTAGGGTTAGTTACTTCTAAGATCATTCACACCCGACTAACTAGCCAAATATTATTTTGACAAGTTGAAATGTAAACTTAGATGAAAATGTAGTTGCATCCAACTAATTACTTGTTACCATCAATCCTAGTTTCTAACTCCCTGACACCATTTGGGTCAGAGAAACTGTTGCAGTCTTGCAGATTGAAGCCACACTTGACCAGCCAATGACTAGGTTTTTCAGTGCCAAAGGTACCTAAGAACATAAGCCCTAGATGTTGAACATTGTTAATTAGTTGTGGTCCTTCATTAGGTTGGCCAACATTAACTCTTGACCAGCTAAAGATGCCATGTATTAGGTTCCATGTTGACAACCGCTGCCTTAAGCTTAGCTACATGGCAAAACTTTAGGTTAGAGCTAGCCTATCAAAAAAAAAAAAAAATCTTTGGGTTAGACAGAAATATTTGGATAACAGTGGTCCTGCTGAGGTGTAAGCTTTTCAATTTGAACCATAAAAATGAACACATTTTCTGCAGGAGTAAATGAAAATGGAATCTAGCTAGCTATGAGAATTAGATCATGAGAAATTGCTGCAAAAGAAGGCCATGGCTGTACTCAGGCGGCGCCGGATCTAGACCTGTGTCTAGAATCTAGATCTGTATCTACATATAAATATACATGAAAGCAGTATTTAATAGGAAGTAATGGAATATCAAAGTTCTACCAGAGATCGGCACTTCTAATATGTAGACCACAAACATCGTTACATTATTATCATAAATGAATACATTCAATACAAGAAATAAGTGGGTCCAAGTAGTTCGGCTTCCTTTCAGTGAAAAAATTGCCAAGATTTTTTATATAATTTTTATTTTTTTCAATAACGGGAACTCCTTTAAGGTAGAGCTATTTTGTGTACTCACTCGTGTCAAATAAATTTCGGATTCGTAAAATGTGTCATCAACATATGAATTGGGTAATACTCCAATTTCGTCGAGGAACTGTGAATATTACAAAATTAAAAGAAAATTATAATTATTTTCAATAAAAACAATATCTCTTCATTTTTACACAGGAATCAGTATGACAGTAAAACATGACGAGTTCACATAAATTCCCTAAACAAAAATCTTACTCATTGCTTGTTGACCTGTTTGGCTGTTTCATCTGTTCTTTTTTCTTTTTTCAGAGAGCTTTTAATTAAGAGTTAAATACACTTCTGGTTCCTGAGTTTTAAAAACTTTATTTTTTAGTTCATGAGTTTCAATTCGCATCACAGATAATACGTCAGTTTTGAAAAAAGATCAAATTAATACATTAGTCAAGTTTTCCGTCCAAAAACTAACGGTCCACTACGTGTCAACTTCTAAAGGTTGACACATGTCACAATGTAAAAAATTACAAAAACTAAAAAATCTTTAAAAATTAATAATAAAATAATAAAATTTTTAAATTTTTTTTTTTTAAAAAAAATGGCTCAGCCGCCGCATGACTAAAAAAAAAAAAAAGAAAAAAAAAAGAAGAAGAAGCGTTTTAGCCCATGAGGGTGGCCACCCATGGGCAAACAAACCCTCTAGATTTTTTTAGAGGGTTTCGGCCCTTGATAGCTATTCATAAAATGGGGTGGCCAAGCCACCCTCTTCTTTGTCTTTTTAATTTTTTTAATTTTTTCATTAATTTATAAAGATTTTTTATTTTTTATTTTTTATACTACAACATGTGTTAATCCTCAGGGGTTAATATGTGACGAACCATTAGTTTTTTGACGAAAAACTTAACTAAGGTATTAATTCGGTCTTTTTTTTTTTTTCAAAATTGAGGTATCATCTGTAATACGAATTAAAATTCGAGGACTAAAAAATAAAATTTTCAAAATTCAAATAGTAGAAGTGTATTTAACCCTTTAATTAACCTGTTTCTTCTTCTATTAAGTAGTCAACCTTAATCATCAATTTCTGAAAACCTAGTAAGACAAGTGAATGATGAATTGAAGGGACTAAATAACAAACTCGATCATGCTTTTACAGGTGTTTTAAGGAAAAATGGTTCCTAAATCCTCCGAAAACGAGGTAGTTTGTAGAACAGTACTAGTCCACATGCAGTACGGCAATTAGTCAAACAGGTGCTAAGGACCTAAGGTGACACACGTCAAAAATTCTCCGGCGCTTTTCTTCTGGTGATCGGAGTATGATCAGGATGCAGGTAAATCGTGGAATTGTGCAAAGAAGAGAGACAGAGAGCAACAATTTACATCTCGTCCAATAGGATTGTCCGGTTATAATGGGGGTAACTCTCATATGCATGAGGCAATCGGAATTCTCTCTCCGGGCTGTCCGTACATCTACACGAGCGCGTGGGCTCGGACAGTCTCATAAACCTGATTTCTTACTAACTTCGACCAGAAATTAAGGGCATATTTGGATACATGTTTTTATGTAACTTTTTTTTTTTGTTTTATAATTTATTTTTTGAAAGAGACCAAATTTTTTTACACCAATTTTTGGAAGAAAAAAAAATGAAAGTTTAAAATGATGTCGGTTAGAGCAAATGTTTTTAGTTTGAATTTTGTCTTCGTCATTCACTCCTCTTGAAAATAAATAATAAAAAAAAAATCATGTGTTAAGCCTCACTCGTTGAAAGAGAGTTTGATACAACACGAGAGGAGGTAATATAATATAATTTAATAATTAAGTATACCATTTTCTATCAATTTAAATTTTTGAAATAAATAATTTAATACAACCAACATGAAGAACCGGAAACAAAATCCTCAACAAGGTCTCTTCTCAGTGCTGCAACACATTTAATTGCTTAGTTTCTCTGTTTCAAATCATTTTAATTAATCTCAATTTCCACATGTTCCCAAAAACATGAACTATGAGATGAAGAAGAAGATAAGAGGAAGAGGGTAATTTTCGGTGTAGGCATTGCGGCGCACAGTAACTTGCAACCATAAAACCCTCGAGTGAAAAACAAGTTCCCATTTGGTGGGAAGTACTGTTTTGAATTTGGAGTTTTGAAAAGAGTTCTAAAAGTGAAAAAGTTAAGAATTGATTGGGTTGGCACAACATTTGAGAAAAGTTGAAAATATTTTGGTAAAATTAAAAATTCAAAAAATAGTGTTGATGTTCCGGGGATACTGACAGTGGCCATCAAGCTGCCAAATCTAACGAGCGGCCATTGCGGGTCCATAGACTATGGCCAAGAGTGACCAATATGTGGCGACCACTACATTTTTTTTATTGTTTAAAAATGTTGTATTTTAATTTTTTTCTTTTTAGAAATACGAGTTTCCAATGTTTGAAAAGCGAAAAGAACTCTGAAGAAGTTTACCTAACATGCCCTATATGTTGTTAAAATCTTTGTTTATAATTTTGTTTTCAAAATAAAAATATTAACCCAACAACTCAAAACACTTCTAAAACATACTCAGTCTTGGTGAAGTGATTCTAAGAACCAGTTGGTCTCGTTTGATTTGCAAAATGAGTAATCCATTAGGAAAATGAATAATTATTCCCATAAATAAAAGAGAGTGAAATGGAATGAATATTCTTAATCTTTATTTTGATAACAACGCATACACTTTAATTGGAATCTATCAAAATTACTAAAAAAATCTCACATTATATTTTTTTTTTTTTTAAAAAAAAAAAGAAATGATGGGTAGCCACGGTCACCTCCACCTCCAATTGCTCTGGGGGTGGTCGCACCACCCCTAGCGCTTGGTCGGCCAGCTAGTGTGTAGGGGGTTGGGTTTCGTTATTTTCTTTTTTGAAAAAAAAAAATTGAAAGAAAAAAAAAATGAGTGATTTTTTTTTTTTTTTTCTTTTCTGAAATTGTAGGCCATTCTCATTGGAATAGCTATTCCTCTCATTTTTTAGAAGAATCGATATTCATCTTTATAAGAAAATAGTTATTTCAAGAAATAGACCCCTACCAAACAAAAGAATAACTATTCAATAAGAATAGTCATTCCATTCTAGGGTTTATTCCGCGAACCAAATGAGTCTTTTGTTTTTTATTTTTTGTTTTCAAAACAAAAATATTAACCAACAACTCAAAATCCAAAAGACTCCTAAAACATACTCAGTCTTGGTAAAGTGATTCTAAGAACCAGTTGGTCGACTCTTCTCCCTTCCACTCCATGAACAGGAAAGCTCATATTTGTACGACATATAGTGATTTATATATATTATTTCATGTAACAAAGACCATAATGGCGGGTCAAGTTGGTTTATCCAATCCAACCACCCAAAACTACTGACTTCAGTCCGCTCTTTCCTATACCATAACTGAACCAAGCATAGAGCTAAACCTGCCCAATATGAAAAATATATTCTATATGCACTCTCAAATCTCAAGTGCACATTCCTTCATGGGACAATGAAAATCACCATAAAATTTTAGATGGATCTAATGATGACTTTCACTGCCACGTCAAGAAGTATACACTTAAGAATACATATAGCATTTCCCAATGTAAAATGCTTTGGATCAATTCACAGATTGGGCAAGTTGCATCCACATTTGATACCATTTGGCATTTGCCATGGGAAACTACACTCGGCTAAAAGAGGTGAAATCAGCCAAGAGACGTCATCATTCACCACCCAAAAAGTAATGCCTAAGCAATATTCATGAGAAGCATAAACATTCCATTGCAGACATTGAATAAATATGTAAACAATGAAGATATGTACCTCAGTTGCATCAAAACTTAATTACAATGCTTATAGAAAGCGCCTGGCACAAACAAAGGAAAGAAGCCAAAGCATGTTTTCGTAATCTTGTAAGCAAAGGTATACAGACAGACAAAACTGGAATACACAAATGAGAATTACATAACCATAGACGACAAATACCTACTGCAAAAACCTACAAAGATGACTTCCTTCAACACAAAAAAAAAAAAAAAAATGCCTTCAGAAGTATAAGCTGTATAATAAATCACATCTAAATCACTGACATCACTAACAATTTCACTGTTAAGTATATGGCTACTTCAAAACCCCTCTTCTTTTAAGCTTTTTTAAATCACTGGGGATAATAAATAGAGAATCTACACAAAGCCCACCTTTAGAATGTGTGCAATCTATCTGTTTCATGGAAAATCTTACTTCAGTCACGGGTTCCGAGCCACTAACAACAAATTCACCTACCTTGTAATCTATCCAGCATCCACGCTTATGATTGCCATTGATATCATCACGTTCAGTGTCATCTAAAAAGAACTCACATGATGCCTGCTGACCATCCGAATTAGAAAACTCAAATCGTACTGGCTTTATATCCCAACCATGGGTGTGCTCAAAGTTACACACACGTCGTCCCAGCCTTTTGGAAAACCTTCCAAGATGAAGCCTGAATGACAGAGTATAAGTATCAGCTGGAAAGGGGAACTTTACCACCCCATCTACTTCGAACCACCATATTTGCTGCAAATAGGCCACACTATTGAACCTGCAACCAAAGAGGTGCACCATCAAAGTGTAAGAGCATAAGACAATGCAAAATTAAGCAGAAACAATAAAACTAGAAGTAATTAGACATAAGTGGCAATTGAAAATCTAGGGAAAAGCCTCAACTCTTGCAGTAAGCCCAAGAACACTTTTTTTTTTTTATAAGTAGAGAATTTTATAAAAAGCGTGAAAGGTGCCCCTAAGCATACAAGAAGTATACAAAGAGGAAACCAAAACAGGAGAGCAAGAGGAGAGACACCCGAAAAATCCAAAAACATAAGGAAACCCAAAGACCCCTACAAAACCAGCCCACAAAACCCAGAGACTAAAACATTACATCAGAGGCCCTCTTGCCTTGCCCCGGCTAGAACCAAAACCCCTAGCATCATAATTAATAGTGCACTCTAGGTTCTTCACTTCACGACACCATTTAAACTTAGGAGTGAGGACTAGAGCCTTTAGACGATGCTCCGCATCAATTAGAGCCATGAAGTCTAAAAAGGCCTTCTCATTCCCCTCGTGAGAAACCCCCAAAGTTTGAAAACAGAGGCTAAGATCAAAAGCTGTCCCAGGAGAACCACCAAGCTTTTCAAGACCACCTCCCCGCGAAGAATCATCAACAAAAGCTAACCCGGAAGACTTGCCCACTTCTGAAGGAGAAGTAGCTGTGCCCTTTGGGAGAAGAAAGCCACGCCGAAGTAAAGGCTGACAACCCTCGTCAAGAGCAGGAGTAGACATTAACCCACCCTTTGATGGTTCAAATAAGGGCTTGGTAGCATCCCCAAATGACGGCAAGGAAGGAGCTTTGGGAACACCGAAAGTCTCAAGAGCCTCCCAAGCAGAAGCTTATCCATTTTGCCAACCTTATTCTTCCGGGAGTAATTAAGCACAGACTAGGATTCCGACGGGTAAATAGGCGCTCTAGACTCCGACATCACAGGAAGAGAAAAACGCAGCCTTTCACCAAGAGCTGCCGCTTCTGATAAGCAAACGCCGGGGGCTGGACCAAACCCATCTAGAGTCGGAGAAGGAGCTGGCAAATCGCAATAAACCTCAGACGAAGACGGCAACAGAGGATCCTCACCTAGGGCGAATCTCACCAAGGACGCTGAAGAGAGCTCAGCTGCAGAAAGCGCCGGGCTGCAACTCACGTCTGACTGCTCCGGAGCAGCGGCAATCACCTCCACTAAAGCCACCGGAGATGAGACCTTCAAAGAAGAAGGAGAGTGCACAGCAGACACCGAGCACTCACCTGACGAACAACCTGAAGCAAACGGCGCCGGAAAAGCAACGGCGCCCGCCGAAGCTGTCGGGCCCAAGGTCGAACTCGGACTCGCTCTCAAACCCACAGAAAAAGTGTTGGAGCCCCGTACCTGATCAATACCTGACAAGGACGACTTCCTAGACCTACATCCCACTCTACTGGACCTATCCCTAAAACGCCTCCAGCCCAACCCATAACCACTCTTAAGCAACCGACCCAACCCAAATCTGCCTATTCTCCACTTTAGCCCAACAGAGGAGTGCAAGCCCAAAAAAGGCCTACGCTCACAAGCCCAACCAATCCACGCTTCAAAAAGACCAAGAAGCTTCCTGAGAACCCCAAACTCCTCTGAGGTGTCACCATCACACTTCTTCGAGCATGTCAAACTGCCTCTTCTGGACACGAAACCCTCTGAAGCGTCACCTTCACCCACTGCAGCCCTCTGCATGGAACACGCCAGACTGCACCCATAGGACCCTCGAAACTTGGAGCCACCAACAAGTGGGTCTTTACCCAGAAGATCAGAAGAAAAACACTCCATTGCATAGCAGTCCACCGCTTGCCTGATCATCTCCTGCTCCCGACCCATCGGAATAATCTTCTCCATCTCACACCAAACCACAGGCACTGACTGAACTTGAGGCCTGTCAACTATGACAGTGGCCGACGAGCGTACCACCTTAGCGAACGACAAAACCCCGCGACCTTACCCAAAATCTTCCCCACCGGAGCGCCACAAGAGGATGACGACACCAACTTTGCTCAACTCCCCCAAAACACGACTCCACCCCCGCCCGTCATGGCCATCACGGAACACTACCATTCCTCTCCGGCCACCCACATCGTAAACTGCCACCTCCAAGAACCGGTCGGAGCTATTACCACCTAACCGAACGATGGTCACCTCCGAACGATGGTCACCTTCGAACCCTCCCTGAAAGATTTCACGAACTCGAAACCACGATCTCGCAGCACCTCTTCCACCATCAACAACAGCCAAGCTACGCAACGCTCACCCAGCAGAACCCACCCCGAGAACCCATTCCTCTTTTCTAGCACCCTCAAGTCAACAGACCCTTTCACCACAGCGAAGGTGAAAGATTTCGCCTCCACAAAGAATCGATTCTCCATACCCAACCCCACAGGATAGCCCCCGAGGGGATTCGCAGCAGCCACGCAGGACGCGCCTACACGCGCCACCACTGGGGAGAGGAGAGAAGTAAGCCCAAGAACACTTTAGAGGGGGATGAAGAAAATAAAGGAACTTAAATCTATGAATTATGGGCATATGGGAAATTGATTCTTGTTAAATCTTTTAAGGTAATGTGGACCATAAGTGCGTGCCTTTTGATGTCTTTAACATGAGCCCCAGAAAAGGGGGGAAAAAAGAACACCAATTTCTAAAGAATATATGTCAGATGGCCTCGCCATTTATAAAACCAGGCCTGCCCAAAGCATTTAGCAGAACGAATAAGCAAGGTATTCTACAAAGAACAGAAAATATTGATGGATGGACCCCATCCATTAGTGTGCATAAAACCATGTTTACATACTCTCATATATTAAATGGTTAAAAAACATTCTCCACTTACTTATTTCCACTATCTAAGGAGGCAACCCTAAAAACAAACATCCACAATGAGCAATTAAAAAAGAAAAACATAAATCTGTAAAGGAAATGACAAATGAACATTGGAGTCATGAAGTGACACTTCCATGGTCGGACTTTACAACTGAAAGTAACTGTGACAAGAAGTATCTAGGAAAACCACTATAGCTGATTCAAATGATGCAAAAACTCTCCATAGCATATATAAAAAATGAACAAGGGCTGGCTGTCATGAGCATCAGCTTCATGTCAGAGTAAAAATAATAATTAAATGATGCTAAAGAGGAAAAATATGAAAGTTCTCTTCAAATTCCAAAAAGCCATCTGCAACTCTCCATGGTATTATGTCGAAGTTTTTTTTTTTATAAGTAAAAATATAGTCTTGTTGAAAATGTAAGGCGCCCCTAAGTACACCAAAAGTATACAAAAATAAACACCTAACTAAGAAAAGAAAAACGAACAAGGAAATCAACAAAATTAAGCGATAGATGGCTTAGAGCAGACAACAGTAGAATGAGAAATTCTAGACCCCAATTAGTACCAAAACAGAACGTAGCCATTCAGATTGCAAAAAAGGGTCATAATGGTCATTAATTAGTGCTGGTCCCACTTAAATCGGGTCCTGGTATCCGACTTAAGTTAGCGTTCCAGAGCGCAGAACACAATTTTTCTTAACTCTTAATTTCATTTGAAAACATAGTTCTCTCGTTCAGTTACTTAGAAAAATCAATACTTAACATGATAAAAGAGTTAGGGACAAGATAAAAAGGACCTACCATGCTTTTTACTATTTGAGAAGGGCAAGTCCAAAGTATGTTGCACAAAGCAGGCAAGTCCAAAAGACAAAGACCAACCTGTGAACCCTCCAAGGCTAATGAAATTAAATATTCATGTTTTCTGATCTTGAAACTCACCATCAAAAACTTAGAGACAAGGACATCGACAGAAAAGATTGCAGAACAAAGAACTGTTCTCGGTCACAATAAATCACTCCCCATGAGAAATAAGGCTTTTCCAAATCAATATTTGAAAAAAAAAAAAAAAAAAACCATATCTTTCTTCAAAAATATAGTTAATTTATGAAGTCACAATAAGAGCCCCAATGAGTACATATTACACATAAGCAGCAGCATCTTTCACCACTATTCCTAGAGCTTAAAAGCTTCAGTTGGAAATCTTCCAGTCATATCAAGTTTCTCATTAAGAGAGCATATGGTCAACCTAGAGTTTTGCTCTTTCTAGTTAGGTGCTTCCTTTTATATCTGATCACTGTATTAAACTTCAAAGGACCGACGAGGAACGCTAGAGCCAGCCTATTACTGGGCCGCAGATCTGCGAACTGCATCTCCTCTGGAGATGTAGCGAGATGGAGAAGAGATTTACTGTGGAGGCGAAGGCTTTTGCTTTCGTGGTTTTGGATGGGGCGTCAGTGCTGAGGGTGGTGGAGAAGAGAAAAAGGTTTTTGGGCGAGGTTGTCCTGAGTGTTCAGTGCTCAGAATGGTTAGCGGCGACATTGGAGATGCTGTTGGGTATACCGGAAGAACAAGATGTTATCAAGTCATTCCGAGAAGGCTCAAAAGTTCTGATTGCTCGGACGGGTGGGAACAAGGCTGGGCGCTTCTTAGAGGCGACAACATTTGGGATGGGCGGTCGGAAAGGGTTAATCTTCATCCCTGAGGGTCGTGGAGGGAGGGGATGGCAGAAATTCTCCGGAGAGTTGAGTAAGGTTGTCGATTTCCTCTCTACTACGGTGGGTACAGGGCTAGGTCCCTCGTCTTCGTCGACCAAGAAGGATGCGAAGGCTTTAGGGCCGAGTTTGGGTTTGGCTTCAAAGTGGACGGGACCATCTTTTGCGGAGGTGTTGTGCTCGGTTCCGTCCACTGCTGTGAAAAAACTGCCCGCCGTGGGGGATCATCGTTCTGGGTTGAGGGTATCGTCGGAGGAGCCGATAGCCCTTGTGTCCCCCCCGGCGACGAGTCATGCTGAGCAAGTACTGAGCTCGGCGGTGGGTTGCTTCGCTGTGGAGTCTCGTCCGGCTGACCCGTTGGTTAGAGACCGGTCGCTTGATTCGCTGGGTAAAAGGCCTTCTCCAAGTTCAAATTCGAATTTCGAATTTTCTATGTTGCGCACGTGGAGCAAGCTGGTCAACGGGTTGAAAGTGGTCTTGGGTCGGGCTATTAAGAATTTTTTGGGCCGGTTTGTCGGGTTTGGCCTAGGTCGAAAACGTTATGGTTTTCGCTTGGCCCGACTCTTGCCGAAACCTAATTCTCGATCGTCTAGAATCTCGCCGGAGTTGAAGCCAAAGTCTGTTTCTGGGTTGTCTCTCAGTCGGCCTCCTCCTAGAGGTTTGGTGGCTCCTTTGTCAGAGGAGGGTATAGCAGCTCTAGGGGCGTCTCCTTTTCCGGCGCCGTCTCTTGCTCTTCTTCGGCCGGAGCCTTCGTCGCCGGCGGTTCCAGAGGCTTCTCCGGTTCGGACGTCGTCTTTTGGGCTCTCTCTGGTTCGTTCTCCTCATGGGGGTTTGGAGGTTCCTTCGCCGGGGGAAGGTTTTGAAGCCCCAGGGATGCTTCCTGTTCTTCCGGCGCCAGCTGTTCCAGGGGTTGTTCCGGCTCGATTTTCATTTTCAGGGGAAGGGTCTAGCTGTTTGAAGGCAGTACCTAGCCGGGCTACTGCCTCTAAGCCTTTTGGGTTTCCCCCCTCGCCGGTTCAGGTGTCTCTTCCTCCGGTGGTCCAGGTTGATTCTCTGTCGGCTCTGGTGTCCCCTCCTCTGCGTTGCAATCCGGTCGGTGCTTCTGTGGCGGTCTCTCAACTCACGTCCCCTCCTTCCATTGGAGCGACTGAGTTGGGGGAGAAATTGAGATCTTCGTTCCCCGTAGTCTCGAAGCCATTTCATAGTTATATCAAGAAGGCGAGGGTTCTCAGGGAAGGGGTTTCGTTGAAGTGGAATGAGGTGCTTCTTTCAGACTCCTTGAAAGCATCGAAGATGGTTGCCGACTTAGCTGTTAATAAGGTTTGGGCTGTAGAGACTCCAACGAAGAAAGTTGCAGAGCTTCCAGTGAAGACGGGCATTCTCAAAAAAGGGTTTCTTAACCCCCGCCCAAATAAGCCAGCCACTATGGATTCGCCTCGAAAGGTTATCGATGTAGGGATGGTCAGGCCTTCCTCCCCTCCTAGAGGTTGCTCCACTTCTTCATCCGTTGAGGGTAATAGCTTCTCCTAATCTCGGAATTGGCCGATCGGTTTTGATCATAACGGGGAGATTGTGGTTTGGGAGGAGGACGTTGATCTTTGGGATGTGTCGCCTTTGGATTGGGCGCTAGAGGATGCTTTTGGGGACGAGGCGTTGGCCATTCGGGATGCCATGGAAGAAGAATTTCAGCGTGACAAGATGATATCGCGCCAAAAGTCTAAAGGAAAGAGGGAGCTTCTAAATCTGCATAGCTCTATCAACTATGGCGACGATAAATCTTCCGCTAGGCGTAGGATAGGAAAGGACGTTATGTTGTAGAGTTGTGTGCCTTTGTTGCTTGGGTGGGTCTGTGGGTCATCCATCGGGTTCGGTTTTGGCTTGGTTTATTTTGAGGAGTGTTTCTCTTGGGTTTTTATCGGGTTCTGGGGTTTTTTCCTTTGGGTTTTGGGGGTCCTGTTGGGGTATTGGGGTTGGTTTCGGTGCTATTAGGGGCTCTTTTGTATTCGCAGGTTTCTTTTGGGGGTTTCTCTTATTTTGTGGAGGTTTCTAATATGCTTGTTAGGGGTTTTTCTTGTGGATTTCTTGTGGGTTTTCTTGGGTTTTTATGTGGGTTAGCTGAGTTTGCTTCTTTGTATACTTCCCGTGTACTTAGGGGCGCCTTACGCTTTTTTTAATGAAATTATCTTACTTATCAAAAAAAAGTTAGGTGCTTCCTTTTGTATACTTCTTGTGTACTTAGGAGCGCCTTTATGCTTTTAATGATATTTGTCAATTACTTACAAAAAAAAAAAAAAAAAGGGTTAAAGACATATTTGGTACCTGTGGTTTAAAAACTTTATTTTTTGGTACTTCAGTTTCATTTCGCTTCACAAATAGTACCTAGGTTTTGAGAAAATACTAATTTGGTACTTCCGTCTATTTTTCCGTCCAAATTTTAACGGACTGCCATGTGTCAACCAACGAGGGTTGACACGTGGCACAATTTAAAAATAAAATAAAATAAAACTTTAAAAATTAATTAAAAAATTAAAATTAAAAAAAAAATTAAAGAAAAAAAAAATAGGAAAATGAGTTTTAGCCCTTGGGGGTGGCCGAACCACTCCCAAACCCAAGGGCCACGGGGGTGGTCGAACCACCCCCAGACCGGCAGACCGGCCTGGTCGAACCACCCCCAATGGCCAAAACCCATTTTCCTATATTTTTTTTCCTTTCTTTCTTTCTGGCCCTTGGGGGTGGCCCAAAAACTATTTTCCTATTTTTTCTCTTTTTTCTTTTTGGCCCCTGGGGAACCAGCCCCATGGGCCAAAACCCATTTTTCTATATTTTTTTTTCTCTATAAAGGTCATAGGGGTGGCCGAACCACCCCACACCAAGCCGGCCAAGGAGCCACCCTTCTTTTTTAAAAAAATATATATATTTATAGTTTTTAAGTTTTATTAATTTTTATTTTTTAATTAATTTTTAAATTTTTTTATTTTTTATTTTTTTGTATTGTGCCACGTGTCAACCAATGATCCGTTAAAGTTTGGATGGAAAAATACACGAAAGTACCAAGTCAGTCTTTTTCCAAAACCCAAATACCATCTGTGAAGCGAAATGAAACTGAGGTACTAAAAAATAAAGTTTTTAAACCACAGGTACCAAATGTCTTTAACCCAAAAAAAAATATGGTCTGCCCAGAGAGAGAGAGAGAGAGAGAGAGCATATGGTCAAATATTGAGTAGGACGTAATCAGGCTTTGTTCAAAGTCTTATATCAGCAAAAATAAATAGGTAACTAAATATTGTTAGCATAACAATAAATCAATAGTTTAAGTTTCTTGTCTCTCATCAAAACCAAAAATAAATAAATCAGTATCCTTTCCTCTCCCCTCCTTTCCCTAAGTATATACTCTGTCCATTCTTAATTATATAAAAAATAATAATACTCTGTCCATTCTTCTCCTTTCTCTCTAAAACTCCCTATCATAGCCCATAAGTAATATACTAAAAATAGAACCTGATCAAACAACCTACTAGGTAAGAGATCAAAGAAAGAGAAAATAGTAGCATAGTTTCAAAAAAAAAAAAGCACCCTGTTTGGTCTCTCTGTAAGCATGAGAATCTATCCTCCAATTTCTACCAATCAAAAGAGATTTTCTTAAAATTAAAGGAAATACTAGGTCCGAAGTTGGACAGAAAGTTGGCAAATTTCGTTAAAGTATTTTGCTTTTTATAGGTTTGTAACAATTTAGAAGTAGCAAATAATGGGCAGGATTTAATATCCCTTTAAGGGAATGTTAGGAAATCATCGCATTAACAGAACCTCTTTCCTTGAAAACTATCACAAATTACTTGCATCAGAGAGCTTGCACGGCAATTCCTGTTAGCTACACCATTCCAATATTCAATCCCAACCATCTTACTAAAATTATCCAAGGTGCACACATCATGTCATGAATAGAGTCTAATAATATACTCTTCCAAAGCTTTGATAGATAGATTGGCATTCAAAAGGCATAGAGCACGCTCACATAACCCAACAACAACATATGTGCAATTAAAAGGGCTAAGCGAAATTTGGCTTCCATAGGGACAGTTGCTAAGTACCACGTATCTAACACCAAACAGATAAAATATCACACAAAGTTGGTAGCTTTAACTTAATGAGCATGCCATATCAAGCGGATTCAAGCCTAATTCAACGCATGTTGACCAAGTACAAAGAAGATAAACAGACCATATGTATCAAAACCTAAAAGAATTGTAAAATCCATTTCCAAAACCACTACATAAATATGTGACACTGAGTGAAAATATCTAACCTAGATTCTTCGGTAGGAATCCAATTCCAGTATCTCCGGTCATCAATTCCGGTTATAGCCATGCCTCTCGCCGATATCGCCATGCAAACCCTTCCCGTCACCCTATCCAACCACGCTTCCTGCACATCAAACCCCCAAATTCCACAACAAAAGTAATAATCCCCAAATCCTATCCCTCTAAAACCCCTAAATTGACAAAAACCACTACGATTTTGCGCAAACCTTATTGCCGTGATCGAATGGCACGGGCCGACAAAGGAGCGCGAAGATGTCCTTCTTGGACAGATTCTGGTACCGCTCCGCCGGCAACAGATCGAGCAGATCTTGGAAGTTCGGCGGCAGCTTCGACTCCCAGACCGAGTCCGACGACGCCGCGCCCCGGAACGCCCGGTTCAGCCTCGCCAGATTGCATATTTGCGGCGGTGTCAGGTACATGAACACGCACGCCACGCAGCTCTCCGGTATGTCACCCAGACTCGGCCCCATGCCCGACCCGTTCGCCCCCTCCCCGAGACCCGACACCGCCGCTCCCATCTCCCAACCCACTCTCTTCGCTATACGCCTTCGTTTAGCTCATGGCATCGCAGTCAGTCCCCCGAGAAAAGAGAGAGAGTTTAATCCAAGTGTTTGTGTTTGGTTACTGAGAAAGCGAGGAGTGGGACGCTGTGTGTTGATTTTCCTTCGTGTTTTCCGGGAAAGTTTTCCTTCTCGGTCAGACTGTCAGAGAGTGAGACTTTCAGACTTGCGTGTGCTGGTGATTAGTTGGGGACCTGGAAGAAAGTTCAGTAAAGGTAGGCACAAAGATCAAGTGGCAGTGGAGCACCACGTGTATCACTGGGCACCAATCATACTTTCTGTCCAAAAGTCCACGGAATAAAATAGGTGGTTGTTGAGCTTTTCTTCCCTGTTATTGGACAGTTACTCTCTTTGCGGTACACCCTACCCCACTACACCACAACCATCAACTCCAACCGCACTTCCAATGTCCGATACAGTTCGAAGTATTGAGTAGTACGTTGGATTACCAAAGTTCGAATAGATCAAAAAATTAAAGATGAATTAACAATTTAACACGTTTTGGCCCTTGGCTTTGAGAAATGTTACCATTGCTTAAACTTTTACAAAGAGAATCTTACTAACTGATGTAGTGATGTGAAACTTATTCATTGAAGATGATCAAAATAATTAATAAAAATAAATACTACGAGTACCAATGAATAAGCTGCACATCATCTTAGTAAGACACTCTTTATAAAAATTTAAGTACTTATAGCATTTCTCTACTTTTATCCCATTTTCATTTACTATGCTAATTTGGTAGTGTCTAGCGGTTATTAGACTTTTTTTTCTTTTTCTTTTTTAACAAAGGTTAATTTAAGGATTATTACACCCTATTCGATATAGTGAGATAAAAGTAGACCTTTTGATCGGTTATTGTTAAAGAAAAATAAAAAATCAATGGTCGATTGACAATGACTTATTAGCATAGTGAGATAGTTATTTAGTATATAACATTACTCTTACTTTTAGTGCTGAAAATCAAACCTCATTTCATTCCTATCTCATTGAGTTAACATGGAACTTAATATTTTTAATTTTTAGTTTTATTTCTTTAAGTTTATGAAGATATTGACATAATTTGTACTCTATGCTCCAACCCTCCCCCTTTCATTTTGATTTTTTCTTTTGTTTGCAGGTGTTTTCCGACCAAATTAGCAATTTTTACATCTCCACTATACATTCGTCCATTTACATCCATGTTGTGCCGTTCATTTACTAAATAAAACCCAGCCAACAGAATGATGCCTCTGCGTTGACATACACCTTTACTAGAACAGGGAGTCGGTCACACATTCTGGGCGACTGCCAATGACTAGATTAATGTACGTACAAAGCAAACTGTCCAAACAAACACAAACTATAACAAAACAGGAAAATCTCAACGGAGGGAAGTCACTGCCGGGAAAGCCACCGCCTGTGGCGGCGCGTGCACCGCACGCGCCGGCACCAGAAACCAAGCCTATCAATCCTGAAGCGCCAAAAGCCTTCGATCAACCAGATCCACCATACACGGCGAAAAAACCCAGATTGCAACCCTCACACGCGATCCAAACCGAAAACCACCCCAGGCGCGTGAAGGCCACGCGCCGATCACCGTGAGACCGCACAACCATGGAGAGCGGCTGGAGCACCAGAGACTGACGGGCGCGTGTCCACCAGAAGACGGCGAAAACTTGTAGATCTAGCCTCCAAAAATCTGACAGTGAACAACACAACCTCAAGCTCCGCCATCGACACGCCATGGGTGACTAGTCCCCACCGACACCTTCACCAGATAACTCTCCTGCCTTAACAAACTAAAAACCAGAAAACTAAAAACCAGAAAACCTAAAACACCCATCGGATACACACCGGGGCGACAAAAACTTCCACAACCCTAAAGGTCGGAAGACTCAAACAACAAACTAAAAACCATCTTAGCAACAAAGACTAAGATGGCCAACAACAACAAAAAACCCAGGGAGGAGGGAGGCGTGAAAGCCTCCCTCCCCCAAAACCAAGACAAACTGCCGGCTCTCTCTCTCACTAGAAAACGGGAGCTTCTCTCTCTTCTTTTAGCTATTGATTCCTATTTCGATCGATCGATTTGAATTAAAATCAATTGATCGTTCTTTTTTACCAATGTATCGTTTTCCGTGACAGCATCACGCAATGTTTAGTAAAATGGACGTAACGTTTACTACGAATCTCAGAATTGCACATGTGGCTCCATTCCAGAAAGCTATTTTCGAGACGTGTGTCATGGTTACCTTTCCAAACTTAGTGAGTGCCATCAGGATTCAAATGAGACAAATGAGGCATATGACAAATCGTTAGCTTTGACAATAAAGTAAAAGAAGAAGGGGCAGAATGAAAAATTTAGGTTTGGGTGGACAAAACTAAAAAGAAAATCTTTTTTAGGGGTAAAAATTAATTTTAGAGGGTAAACTTGAAATTTTTTTAGAATGTTATCAGAAATTTTAAAACTTTGTTTCCCTCACACCTATACACCTAGTTCTACCCCTAGCATAAGGACATGTTTTAAATTTCGGCAAAACTTAAAAATTGTATTATTGAAATTGAAAATTAAGAATTAAATCCAAATCAAATAAAAGCCTAAGAGCTAAATATGATTTTTCCCACTTTTTTTTAATGGATAGATTTGCAAGCCACATGTGAAGTGTAATGTAAATTTAAGCACTTTCAATTAATCTGTTATTGTTTCTTCTCCCTTCCAATATTTGTCATCCACTCTTATCTATTTCTTTTTTTCTTTTCTTTTTTTCTATCACGTGTAGTTGAAAAAAAATAAAAAAAAAAGACCCTCAGAATAAAGAAAAGATCTAATTAAGAGGACCAAAATGCACAATTTGCATAATTTTGATATTGTGAAAAGCTTCTGTGAAGGGACCCAAATCTAACAAAATCTCTCTCTCTCTCTCTCATTGTTGCTTTATCCAACTTTAATGAACAAATATTGGGCGACACAGACATTTAGCGGGGGTGTAAAGAAACAGCATGATTTGGGTCCATGACACGAAGAAATATTGGTAGGACTTTTGGCAATCGTCAAAAGTGGGAGGTAATGCATGTGGAGAAAGCTGAATAACTTTGAGAGAATGCTTCAAGTCGATCTAAAGCATTCTTCTGGTGGTCCAAATTAAAAAAAGATGTCTGAATTAAGTAGATGACACTCAATCCTTTCGTTTACTCTTCTAGGTTTCAAGATATCCATACATTTTGGTCCACCACTCTCCACAATGGTTATGACTAATGAGCACTCCATTGATTTCTTAGGGCCCAAAGCATGAGGGATTAAATTTAATTTTTATAAGGGTTAAGTCTAATTTTTTAGTTTATATAAATATATTTTACCACCAAAGTATCACTACTTTGGCATCTTTACTTCTAAAGTTTTTAAAAGTGACGTTTTGTATGCTCTCGATTTTCTGTTAAATTTTTTTATCTGTTTAGTCGGAATTACATCACGTGCGTCGCATATGACATTTTAACCCGGAATCACCCCGAGGGTAAAGTATTTTGTTCTTAGACTTTGTAGTGGGTGCTAATGTAACTTAGTTATCGGTTAAATCTATGTTGTGGAATAGTCTGTCGGACTTAAAAAAAGAAAGTTGTTCATTCTTTTCCATTAGATGCTTCCTTGGGAATATTCTGTCGGAGCCTTGTCTAATGAAATTTATTTTGATATCCAGCATCCCATTTTCAATGGCCCTTCCTTCATTATGCCAATTCTTTCCTGAGCCAACAGATGATATGGTAGGCTATAGGCGTCTAGAGATTATCCAACGATCACGTTTAAGGGCACTACATTTTCACGCAACTAGCATCAATGGATACATGTCAAAGATGGAAGCATATCCTTTCATCTTTGGGTCACTTCACAGTCAAATCAGAGCTCATGAATATCACAACAATTGGGTCCTCTCCTTGGAGTTGGAGTGAAATGATGAAGATGGCGACACTGCTATGATCGTTCAGAAACCTTATTGATCCTCCTTGTTTCTTTTTTCTTTTCTTTCAATTTCGATCCCATGAAGCTTGTCTCCATTGCTTTTTACCACACATCTCTCATGCCACACACACTTCGACTAATAATAATTTAAAAAAAAAAAAAGAAAAAAAAAGGGAGAAAATATAAACTTATGTGATTCGGCCTATAGTTACATTCACACGTTAAAGTATTTTCTTTGACTATATCTTTCATTTTTTTTTTTATAAATTTGATTATATATGATACTTTATTTAATTATAGAGAAAGAGTGTAAGGATTACAATTTACAAATCTTTTCTACTTTTACATTAACAACAATAATCTAATTTATTATCTTGTAACTGTTGTCTCTTAAGTGATTGTAACTCTTATGACGTTGTATCTTGAGTTCTTATAACTCTTGTCTCAATAATAATCTCATATTAAAAGTATGTGCACCAATTCTAGCAAAGATTGTATCAAGAAATCCTTCACAACAATTTCCAATTTTCCAAACCCAAGCTTAAGCCCAAGGAGGTTCTTTCTTTCTTTCATTCATGGGCTCATGCAGAAACTTCTTGGAATAGGATGCTCCATTTAGGTGGAGATTGTCTATGTCTATCTCCAATAGGCCTGTGGGCTTGTGTGAGACAATCCCTTGCTGCTCCCAATACAGCTTGTACACCAAATTTTAAAGCCCAAAGGCCTTGGAAGTTCCTCTAAACCCCCAAAGCTCTTGCAGGCCTCTTTTAGTGCTTTCAAGGGTCCAAAGAATAATTCGGGTAGGTGATGAGAAAGAGGAGTGCGGGTTTTAGAGTGCCCGAGCAAGAATCCGGACTGTCGGGGTGTGAGACCTACCTGCTCGAACACCCTGAACCAGTACCCTCTCTCGTTCCTTCCATGAATTCTTAGGCTTGGAACCCAAATAGTTGAATCTGTTGGGTTGAACAACAGCAACCTGGCTGCTGCAAAAGGTTCAATGAATATGCGTGTTGGTTGGTTGCAGCTTCAATCTTGTCCTGTTTGAAATGGGTCCCAACTCCCAAAAGAAGAAGGGGAATTTCTGGTCCATCCTCGGGGACCATCTTGTTAGGTGACAATCCAGGAAATTAATCTCACTAAGCTTTTCGGGTGGTGATTATTAAATCATAATACCAAGGAACCAAACGTTGTGCTGCAGCTGCACTGCAGTCAACTCCTTTTCGACCCAAATACCTAAGCCTAAAAGACATATTACCTTGACTTTCTTTCATGATTGGACCTTCAGATTTCCCATTGCAGCAGTTGTTTACCTTCAATTCAGTTATATTTTTCTTTTTGGTAAGACAATATTGAAAAGACTATCAAAACCAAATAAGTACTTTTAACTCACCCCTAATTTCCCAAACTATCAAAGTATTTTTTCTTTGATAATTTTTTTCTTTTTTTTTAATAAGGCCATAATTGTATTTTAAATTTTTTATAAGGGGTAGAACAATTATTTTACATGCCAGCATTTAAGTTAATGAAAAATTAAACATAGGAGGTGACTGAAAGGGGTCGAAAGATCAGAATTCAAAACCCGTCCCATCTTGGACAAATCTATGATAAAACTATTATTATTTTTTTTCATTTGAATTGAATACTTAAAACAATTTTTAATATGAATTTGATTAACATATGAGCTATTGTACTAAAAAGTATCTTTTTCAAAATAACCGTTTGAGTTAATGAAAAAATTACAGTAGGGGAGTTGTATACTAAATAGTGTTTTAAAATCCCAATTATTTTTACAAATTGAAGACCTCTATTTTCTCTACTAGTTTGTCTTCAGCATGCATATTCACAATCATGTAATGCGGATTAAGATTAATTAGAAGAAGAAAAAAATGTAATGCAGATTAAGATAGGTAGTATAGGTGTTTAATTTGAACAGTTTATTTTAAATGAGTGGCCCATAATTAGATCGTAAATAAATAAAAATAATGAATAACTTGTACTGTATGCAAGTCATAACAATAATTTTTACGTGTTCGTGGTCGAACCACCTTTTGAGTTTTGACCATCCTAACAGCTATTGTTATGGCTTGTACGCCACATCTTTTGTCTCTCTTATGAGCTATCACATTTTAAGTTGTTTATTTTAGATACACATCTCAAATTAAAGCTATTGTTCCTTGTATGAATCTCAATCAATGTAATATCAATTCATTTCTCTCAATTTTTTGGAGAGCCCAAAGCTAAAAGCACAAAGGAATTTGACAATTAACCTTTTTGGGAGAGCTCTCATTTTTATCATCTCTCTTTTCCTGTTTGAAGAGGAAAGTAGGTAATCAATAAAGCCAAGGAGCTTGGTCATTAATTTCCTCGTTGAAAATTTGTAAGAAGATTTTTTAGTTTCTTAAATTAGTGTTGAAACTCCCGATTGAGAAAGCTTCAAACTTGATTCATAACTACTTTACGAGAAATGTTAGACCTCCTTTTAACGTCATTTTAAATGACGTAAATTTCATTTTTTTTACTTAAAAAATTGCAATTCGTAAATTACTTTTTGAGATAATTTTTTTTTTATTAAATCTATATCATCTAGAATGACACCATAAGTAAGTCTAACATTTGTCATATTATTATAGCATTCATACTCATATTCATTGTGACTATTTATTATAAAATTCAACTTTCTAGCACACATCAATTTTTATTTTTCTTCATAATTTAGTTTTTTAATAAAGTGTGTTTTTTTCTCTAAAACAGGAAATACTTTTAGAATACGTTACCAAAAACTAGAGCAAATGGATCAATCTAATTAAAATAATATCAAGCTTAAGTTGATCAAATATATATTAATATTAAGCCTCTAAAAACCTTTGCAAAAAACAAAAAATAAAATAAAAATAAGCCTTTAAAAACACACGAAAAAAAAATTAAACATTATATTATTTAAATTTTTTCATCAAATGTATCGACTCATAAAGTAGTTGACTTTCCTTTGATTAACGGGGTGATGACATGTAACCAAAAATCTTAATAGGCATTTTAGGTGGTACATTGGTTTTTGTTTTGGAAATCCTGTGGGTTTCCCAATACAAAGCAGGGAGAAGCAAAACCATGGGCAGTTTTCTGTCCGCCCAAACAAAACCTGCCATTCTAAAACCGGCTGCTCCGCTCTCTGTATATAGTCTGTCCTTATCTATCCGTTCACTCAATCTAATGCATTTCCCACCATTTCCCTCTCTCTCTCTCTCCTCTGTGTTGTGGATTCTGTATCTGCAAGAAGGCAATCATCGGTCTGGGCAGCTTAAGGACCTGGTGATGTGACAATTGGATTCCAATCTTTCGGATTTTAGCGATTTGGGCAGTTTCCTTTACTGGGTTTTTACTGGGTTTTGTTCAAATTTATCTATTGAATTAGGGGGTATGCTTTCACTACCACTTCCCTGAATGTTTTCCTCAGCCAGTAGGCGGTGACAATTTTTCTCACCTGGGTGTTTGTGTTTGTCTTAAAGAGAGAACAACCTTTGATAACCAGTCTTAGTTTCCGATGGAACCAAATGGTTTAGGTGGCGGGATGTTTCCTAACATTGGTTCTGGGATGCTAGGATTAGAACTGCCTCTGCAGCAGCAACAACAAAAAAGCCCCACAAACGCACAAAACCCTCACCACCACCTCCACCCTTCCCACCTCCTCCACCCACTCCAACCATCACAATCTCAGCAATCCGCGAAATACCCATTTGCCCCCAAACCTAAGATATCTGTGCCGGCCCTCAGTGATGAAGACGAGCCTGGTTTTGCTGCCGACGACAGCAACTCCGGGGATGCCAAGAGAAAAATGTCACCGTGGCAGAGAATGAAGTGGACAGACACCATGGTGAGGCTGCTGATAATGGCGGTGTATTACATCGGCGACGAAGCTGGGTCCGAAGGGACCGATCCAACGGGGAAGAAGAAGACTGCGGGGTTGTTGCAGAAGAAAGGGAAGTGGAAATCTGTTTCTCGGGCTATGATGGAGAAGGGGTTCTATGTGTCTCCGCAGCAGTGCGAGGACAAGTTCAATGACTTGAACAAGAGGTATAAAAGAGTGAATGATATTCTTGGGAAAGGTACGGCTTGCAAGGTAGTGGAAAACCAGAGCTTGTTGGAGACGATGGACTTGTCACCTAAGATGAAAGAAGAGGTTCGGAAGTTGCTGAATTCGAAGCACTTGTTTTTCAGGGAAATGTGCGCGTACCACAATAGTTGCAGTCACGGGGTTGCTGGTGGAGGAGCAAGTCCGTCGCCGGAGGTCGCCACTGAGCCATCTCATACTCAGCAGCAGCAGGCTCAACAGCAACGGTGCTTCCATTCGTCGGAGAATGCGGTTATGGCGGCTGAGAGGTCGAAAATTGGTGAAGAGGAGGAGGAGGATTATGAGGAGGATGATGACGATTCTGATGAGGAAGAGGACGAGGATGGAGTGGAAAGCGGTTCCAACGATGAGGGGTGTTCGAGGAAAAGAGCAAGAAAGGGAATGTTTTGTATATCGTCGCAGTTAATGCAGCAACTGAGCGGCGAGGTGATGAGCGTGCTGCACGATGTGGGGAAGAGCCCGTGGGAGAAAAAGCAGTGGATGAGGGCGCGGATGTTACAGCTGGAGGAGCAGCAAGTGAGCTACCAAGGTCAGGCGTTTGAGCTAGAGAAGCAGCGGTTGAAGTGGGTGAAGTTTAGCAGCAAGAAGGAGAGGGAGATGGAGAAAGCTAAGCTTGAGAACGAGCGGAGAAGGCTTGAGAATGAGAGGATGGTTTTGCTTGTACGCCAGAAAGAGATGGAGTTGCTTCATCTTCAACTACCACAGCAACAGCTACAACATTCTTGTAACAAGCTGGGTGAACCATCCTCTGTTACTGGTTGAATTGTTGTATAGCTTAGATTACAAGATAGGTTAGGTAGACCAAAAAAAAAAAAAAAAAATTGTTTTGTCTTGTTCGGTTTGGATTTTCCAAATTTTGTTGTGAATTTGGGTAGTTCTGTATGTATTCAGGCTCTTGTTCCTCCATTTCAATTACATCTTATCATTAAAGTTGGTGTTTATTTTGACATGTAACACAATAAAACTTCTTTCTAAGCATTTTAATCAGTAAAATTGTACTGAATTCAGTGTTTTTTCTTCTTTTTTTGTAGTTCTGAATTCAGTTTGAAGCATAGAAAAGTTGCTGTTGGTTTTGGATGCGTTCGTGCCCATCCATTTTAGGTAGACGAAAAGGTAATTCTGCTGATCGCGCCCATAGATTCTGAATAAGCGCACCTGTGTTTAGGGCTGTTTGGTCTTGCGCTATTTTTAACACCTTTCAGAGCGGAAAAATCCGTTTGGTAAAACAATCCAAAGCACTTTTTTGTGGTATAAAAAAACACACAAAATTATGTTCTAAGAAAAGAGAAATGATACTCATATATCTCCATAAAAAAAACTTCTATTTACCAACCGACAAAAATACACCAATTTAATTACAGCCATGCAATTTATTAAACATCCTTTCTCAGTCCTTTGTTTTGCCGAAAATGAAACGAGTGTCAAGAGTAGGATTACTCTTCTACTATAACTATTAACGGATGTGATGAGAGTTTGATAACAAAGTAAAAATGGGCATCACAGGCATATTTCCCATGACTAACTTCAGTAAACAAAAATAATTGCCCGAGTGTAAATATTTCTTAATACATGTCAAAAGTCGCAAGCTATTCTCCATAACCTGGAGATATACTTTATAAGTGACAGCAACAGTCCTCCGCCGCTTCAAAAAAACAATAAGTAACACCTCAAACTGAGGGCAAGAAGAAAAGCATATTAATCCTCAAGCTCAATTATCTTCACCACAGACGAATCCCCAACTTTCTGGCAAACAACAACCCGATCGTGTGACTTTATGACTCCTGAATCCTTTCCATGATCAAGGGCAACCTTTAGAACTGACTCGTTTGTTGCACTCGTCGACTCCGCCTGCAAAGTCATATAGGAGATTGAGAATTTTATTCAAATACAATCAATCAAGACCGAAGTAACCAGCAAAACATTGGGTGTTTTCATAACGTGCTCTAGTAATGTTTGTTAATGTGTTTTAGAGGGTGTTTTTGTTTTTTATTTGAAAAAGAGTTTTGATTGTTTTGTGTTTGAATTCCTTGTTAACGTTTTTGTTTTGAGAAAAAAATATATTTTAACAAACAGAGGAAGGCATCTTTGGATGTCGAAGAAAACTTATAGCAAGAGCCAAGAGTTGATCCCTGGAAAGTAATTGGAATCAGCAATTCAGCATTAAAATAAAGGTCTTCACTGAAGACTAGTTTTATCATGATACTGGAGGAGAACCCCACCATAAAAACATCTCCTTCCTCCAACAAGAGTTTTTCTTTTTGGTGGATAATTTCCAACAACAACATTTATCAAGTTACAAAATATAAAATAAAATCAACTTACAGGATGTCTGGGATCCGCAAGCATGGGGAAGAGGCCTCTCACTATAAGTGATTGCCTTGCCTAACAATTAACCAAACAGATACAGATTCATTAGCTTGGATATAAAGACTTCGTACAAAGTAAAAATGGCCATGAAGTTGCAACAAATTGAGAGAAGACGAAAATTGAGTTCAGAAAAGAAAACATGTTGCTGGAAATTAGTTACCAAAGTAGAATTAAAGCCATAGATAACAATATCCAGTCATACTGTAAATTAAGGCGATACTTTTAGTAAAAAAACCAAGGCATAATTAGATTTAGCTTCACTTTCTTGATATTAAACGAGTTTGGTGATACAAGTAATAATCCAGTGAGTACTAAATAAGAATACATAAAAGGAGTATTACATTAAAGGGGTAGTACAACAGGCTTTCCCACATATGATTTGATAGATTACACAGTGGGTCCTGGACAAGAAAACAAGAGGATATCAACCTGAGCTTCAAACCAACAACACGAGGGGAAGATATCATAAACATAAAAAGAACAGCATAAGACAAAGTTTTAATAAGCATCCATTCCCCTATATGGTCATTGAACTAGTGATTAATCTAGCTTTTATTCACATGCTTAACATTATAAGAGCAGAATCCTTTAAAAAATAAGAGGGAAACCAATTTATCATTTCAAACCTCACAAATATTTGAACAAAAAGAATTTGGTTACTCGAAGGAATTTCTTCAACATATTTTGTCTTACCACAAAAATAAGTAAATAAATTCTTTGAAGTCAAAACAACAAAGTATTTTGTTTTATATAAGATCACTAGCACTGTAGAAGCGAAGTAAGAAACTTCACAGTAAATGTGCACTAGATAATTCTGAGTCAAGAGCATACCTCAAAGGCTCCAGTAAAGCTCCATTTTAGCTGATTTGTCTTAAGCCGGGGGATGACAACAGACAGAACTGGCATTGTTGGCCTATACTTAGCAATCAATCTGAATATACATGTAATTTATTTAGAAATTCTGTAGGGTCAAAACAAAAGGCTGCACATGAATTTACAATGTGAACAATATTATTGATGCAAACCCAACCCCCACAATATATATATATATATAATGAAGTTTGCACGATCATAAATTGGAAGGACAAACAGATACATTTAATATTCAAGGATGCCCAGGAGATGCACTTGTATGTGACTATCCACCAAGAAATTACCTCGCTGCCCTTCCTGAAGAAGTGAAACAAATAATAGCAGATGCCTTCACCTTAATGGCAGCCCGCACCTAGACAAGTGAATATTGGATTATAAGACATGCAATTAATAGCACATAAATTTCAACCAGAACTACAATCACAAATTTAGTTACTAACAAAATAAATATACTCATAAAAAAGAAAGAAAAAAAAGAAGAAAAAGTTAATAACAAAATAAATTAGTAAATAAAAGAGCAACATTAAAAAGTGAATACCGCAGAGGAAGCAATAGATTCCAAGTGGGTCATCGGCTCTCCAACGTATTTGACAGTCTTCTTGAAATAAAGGTCTTGGTTGAAAACCTTCTCTGCCTACAAGGATTATTTCAGAGGGAAAAAACAACATTATGAAAAACGTTGTACAAGGTGTGCTGACAAAAATCAAGAATTATAATACATGTTATTTCCAATTCAGATAGCATTGATAATATATACATATTGATGGCAAGTCCACCATAACTAATCACCCCGAGTACTTGACATGCAGCAATATGAAAAGTATCCAGACCAAAATGGAAATTAGTAGTGTCTTATGATAACACATTAAAACAAAAACTGATTTCTTCTCAAACCAACTTAGAAGAAATTTGTGCACATCAGCAGTCTGAAATAAGACATTAATATAAGAAAAATAATCCAAGCAATGGTAGGGAATGCTTGGTACGTATGTAATAATCACCAAATTCCAATTTCAAAATTTCACAACTACAGTGGCAACGAATTACAATTGTTGACATTTTATGCAATAGTACCTCAACGATGTCAATGAACACATGTAAAGATATTATAGTTGTTAACAGGAGTGTCAACATGAATTGCACAACTACAGCAGCAGCAAATTACAATTGTTGGCATTTTACGCAATTAGTACCTTGACAATGTCAATGAACACATGTAAAGATACTATATTTGTTCACAGGAGTGTCAACATGTTGGACATAAGGCCAAGTACAGCTTGGTTTCGTTTGGATGCTATCATTCTCAACCATTCAGGGTCTTACTGGTTCAGTAGATAACATCCCAGACCCATGCTGCTGAGTATTGGCCTCCATCCAAATCCTTGTGTTTCAACTCTTAATGTCAACATCACAATTCAGTAAGAAAAAATGAACAAGATAGAGAACTATGACAATTCCCTTCTAAGAAAAAGAACACTGCTAGCACCCACAATCATAACGCATGCACGGATATGTGCATGTGAATAGCTAATACAAGGATCCAACCTTGTACAAGGGTAGCCTACTGAAAACCTACCAAAATAGTATTAGGGTCCAAAGAGAAGAACCTCTAAGAAGGGTGAATCATTGGCTTCGTTAAGAAAATAGGTATGAAGACCCATAATAAGATCTGTAGGCATCCATGAGGAGTTCATGACTTCCAAGAACAAATAGAAAATAACAAACTTTTGTCTATATGAACGATGCAAAGTCAACATCCCCGTCCAAGTCCAAACAGAGAGAATACAAAATGAGCACCAGAAAATAAATGCTACGAAAGTTTATGAGACAAAAACCAAAACTTTCCAAATGCAAAATTTCGGAATTCAACTCACTAAAAGGTACAATGAGGTCAATAATTTCAATTTGCATAAGTTCGAAGCTCAAATTCAAAAACAAAATTACTTTTCTCAACAAAATTATAAATGACACTTCAAAGAAAAGATATACCTCAGCACAAATTTTACCAACAATAGAAATAGTCTCAACAGGGTACAACCCACGCAGAGTCTCAGCACCCAGAAGAATTGCATCACTTCCTGCACCCATTAGAAAATGTGTCAGAAAAAGAAAGTCCAGTTTGCATGTCATAACATTAAAAAATGTCAAATGGAAACCATAAAAACTAAAGGAGAGGAGAGGAACCATAAGATTGATGTAAATCTGACAAACACAACCGTAGTATTTCACATACAATCACGTATTATATGCAATTCCATATCAAGGAAATCCATGACTTTGGCCTCAAAGGCCTCTAAAGCAACAAGTGTTAAATCATAAAAACAGTGAAATACCATCCAATACAGCATTGGCAACATCAGTTGCTTCTGCACGAGTTGGCCTTAAGTTGTCAGTCATACTGTCCACAACACGAGTAAGTACTGCAGGCTTTCCAGCCATGTTACACTTGTAAAGGGCAGCTTTTTGAAACAAAAACACCTGCAAGGTATATCAGATATATTAGCAGTAGGCTTCAGTAATGACATGAAGCTTATTCAGTTACAGCATACAAGGTATGCTACACACAACTAGACATATTTTGTATGCTAATCCTTTAGATACAGGCCCTTCAGCGTTTAATGTATTTGTAGTATGGAAATCTTGAGTGTTCAGAGACCCTGCCAATATTTTTGACAATTTAAGGCAAAAAAAAAAAGTCTAAACAGACATTTTTTAATAATAGGAGATTTATTAATGGCCCAAAAGTACTAAGGAAGCGAGAAAGAATTTGAAGGGATTTCTCTTGGATTTTCCCCTTCACAAATATAATTTCTCCATGCTACATAAAACCAAATATCACTTGTTTCAACCTCTAAGGAAGCACAGAGACAAATTATCTTTTTGACTTTTAAAGTGACAAAGGGCATTTATGAGTTTTCTATGGCATGTAAACTTTTAAAATCTTGGTACTTGTAAATCAGGGCTTGGAACCTAAACCGTAAGCTAAAACAAAACATTAGACATCACAGATAAAGAGTACAGTGAAACTCCATATATTTTTTTCCTATAAATTGGAAGATTGAAATGTACGTAAATGAGAATATAATAATAGAGGTAAAGAGAGAAGCATATGACTTCTTATCTATATGTGCAGGCAATTTGTCCATGTATGAGAAAAAAAGAAGAATTGTATACATCTCACTTAGCTACCTAATTCACAACTGCAAAAGATTAACTTCGCACTAGAAAAGCTTAACATCATCAATATGACTACTTTGTCCAAGTTAGGAAACTGACCTTCTCAGGAGGGAGATCAATCCCCAAATTCCCACGAGAAAGAATGATACCATCTGCTTCTTGTAGGATCTCATCGAAATGGGTTAACCCCTGAAAAGAGAAACATAAATGCATAAATAGGAATCCACTCAGCACTGCTATTGAAATCAAATTGGATTTGTCTAAAGAACTCAGTCAATATTATGAGCTAATAAGATATGCAACTCACCTCTATATTTTCAATCTTTGCAAATATTTGAGTCTGACTGAGGTCACCCAACTTAGAAAGCAGATCGCGAGCCTGCATTTCAGCATAAAGAAGCCTGTTAGTGTAAGATATTCAAAGAAACCTAATAACTAGAATACAAAGAAACAATATCCATTCTAGAAAGCCAGAGTAAAAGGCAACCACATCAAAGAAAAATTACTTACCTGGCGAACGTCTTCTGCATGTCGGGTATATGACAGAGAGAGGAAGTCAATTTTATTTTTAACTCCCCAAGTACTTATAACCTGATATGAGCAATAAATATCACAAAATGCACTTATAATAAAAAATAAATAAAAAGAAGAAGAAGAGAGTTAACAAAAAATATGAGGGAAGCAATGTAGCCCATACATCCTTATCTTTATCAGTGAGAGTAGGCAGATCAATAGGAATTTGAGACACGTGCAAAGTGAACAATGAGCCAGACAGGGTTGCAGAATTCTTTATGACACAAACAACATCTTCCCCTTTCAATTCATAGACCTGCTCAACTCCAGATATAACTAATCAGTTGTCCGAAAGTTAATAAGTTCCATGTATGCTTGTGTCAGAAATTCTCCTTGTAAAGAAAATGAAAGACAATTCTAAGATATTCAAATGGCATGGCCTTCTAGGAGGCCTAGCTCTTACCTCCAGCCAAACAGAAGTAGTTTCACTTCCAGTGAACAGATATTGACCCATAAAAATGGTGTCTCCCTTCTTCACTGCCTGCAAAAATCAAATTCAAGGCTTTGTTCTTCATTCTAGAATCTACTAAGAAAAAGAATAACCACAAAGAGGCAACATTACAATGTAGTTACAGATTTCATCTGATTAAAGATAAAACTGATGCACATTGTTTCATGTATATATATTTTTTATAAGTAATAAAAATATATTTAAAAAAAAAGTAAGGCACCCATAAGTACACAGGAACAACCATATCACCCAAAAAAAAAAGAAACCCAACAAACCAGCTAGACCCTAAAACCCTTAAACCCAAGACCCACATGAGGCACACATTGTTTCATGTATATTGTTGTCATACCTTTGACAGACCATCAAAAGTGATGGGCAATAGCTCCGAAGAGGCTTCTATTTCTTGATTTGGTGTCAGAATAACAAAACCATCCAGCTGAAGTGAAATAGATTTCTCACTTTTATTAACAACCTGCAACTCAGGGCCCACTGTGTCCAGCATAACCTGAAATGCAAAGAAGTGAAATTTGCTAAATTCCTTTTCATAAAAGCAGTCACTTAAGGGACAAATCCCACTGTTTTTGCAAAAGCAATTAGCAAATACTACTTGAATACTAAGATTTAGCAAAAACTACATTATTGTTTGGTTAGCATTTCGCTCCCGATCTTTTCGTTTCAATAGCCAAATATCAAAATCAGCACTTCCAAAAGCAATAAAAGTAATTCAAAAAACTAACCAAACAATGCCTAATAAATTACAGAGGGCCCAAATGAGTAAACATTCACTCTCTGTGCCTTTTTTTTTCTTAAATAAACCCAAGAAAACAAGAAAAATAAACAAACACAGGTTTATTAAAAAAATAAAATCGTACAATGAGCTTAGTACTTTTATTATTATTATTATTATTATTATTATTATTATTATTATTATTTTATATGACGAGAAACCGATACAAGGCAGGACCACTTTATGTACACAACCCTGTCAGGTAAACCTCGGACCCGTATAAAGCAATGAGCTAAATACATTGGCTTCTTTAGATTATTTTTTCTTCTTTTCTCGATAAAGGTTATTCAATCAAGATGCAATATCCTGCTTTCTCATTTACTACTTTAATCTATACCTGACCAGAAATTTAAATAGAACAAAACCAGTCAGGCTGCACAGTTAACAAATTCAAACTCTCAGACATTCATTTACCAACCCACTTTACTCCATATCAATTAACACTAAAATGCACCAATACTATTATCCATTCAGCACCCAAACAAAAACTTAGGAAACGAAATTCTTAGAACATTTGCTATCAGAACCTTAGAAACATAACACAATATAACATAACATAACATAACATACAGCACAAAGCTTCTTAGTACTCTTCACAGCCGCCTTCAGATTCTCCAGAGTCTCCTGGTGGTATTCCGGGTCTCCCCACGAAAAGTCGAACCGGGCCACTGCCAATCAAAGCACCAACCAATTCCAAGACCATCACAATCCTACTAACAAAGCTTACAAGACCATCTGTGTGTGCGTGTAATGGAACAAAAAAGCATGCAAAAGCCTATCATACCGGACATTCCAGCCTTGAGGCAGCCAGAAATAACCTCCACGGATCGAGATTTGGGTCCCAGCGTGCCTACGATCTTCGTCATTGCAGGAAAGAAATTCTGAAAAAACCAATAAACAAATCCCAAATTACAATCAAAACTAAACGGTTCAGCAATGGCACATCAAACTTCATTGGCTATTTGTTCCCAAACAAAAATTATCAACGAGATTGCGGCACAGATCCACGTTACAACAGAATAGGAAAAGGCTTTCGTTCAAAAACAACAAAACAAAAAGCAGATTGAAGACGCTTACCGCCTTGGATGGCTCGAGGATCGAAGCCATCCTAATCGGCTCCTCTAGAAGCAAGTGACTCGAATGCATCTTCACTCACACAATCAAACACAGCAGCGAAGAGAAAGGTCGAGAGAGAGAAAGAGAGCCTTCGATCAAGTCCAGGTACGCAAGGGATTTTATTGAAGTTCTCTGCAAATCCCGGAATATGCTTTTCTACTTGTGTTCTTTTTTTAAACTACTTTGATTAAGGTAAATGTTTTCTGTATATTTGACTCCCAGAACTAACTTATAAAAAAAAATTAAAAAAAAAAAAAAAAAAGACTCCCAGAGGCCAGAACTAGAAGACCTCTTCCCTGTCTCGAAGAGAAATTAGGTATCACACGTGGCGGTCATCCAACGACCGGACCCGCGTAACTACGCACGAGCTGGGGTTTCGTGGGGGAAGGAGACTGTGCGAGAGGCCAGCGCGAGTGCTTGATGCGTGCGGGCCGGGAGTGATCCGGACAGGTCCATGCCAGGCGCGTGGTTTGCATGCGTTAGGAAGGGAGCGTGTTTTTAAAAATAAAAAAAACACGTGCTCACGTAAGTAGGTGGCTTTTAAAGTACCGCAAAGGAAAGGGGCGCGCGTGTTGTCGTTGTTGTTGTTGATTTTTTGTGAGTTTTGGCGAAGCGGTAAAGATGAAAGTAAGATTGGCGTTACTGCCTGCGCCCCACGAAAATCAGAAGCCTGGTTTCATCTTTCGCTTCTAGAGTGGTCCTCGAGCGGTCAATTTCTGTGGGCTGTCGCTTTAGTACGGTCGTAGTGCGTGCGTCTTGGCTGCAAATATTTAAGAAAAATTATTAAAATTAATGCTTGTTATTTGAGTTTATAATAAATAAATCCAACTCGTTTCAAAATAAGTATAAATTCCTATGATACGACTTTATAACAAATAATTATTTTTTCAACTGAGCCCTTCTAAAATTATAATTTCACTCTCAAACAAAATGTCATAAAAAAAAATAAATAAATAAATAAAACATTTTTTTTTTTAAAAAAATATTCCTTCAAAAATAACCAAACCATCTCTATATACTTTGGGGTGGTCGGTTACATCTCTGGCCAATTTTTAAAGGTGATTCGTCAACCTTCAATGTCGATTTTAGGTGTAGCGAATCACCTTCAATTCCTTAGCAATGGCCGGTCGGACCACTCCCTCTTATTGATTTTAGAGGTTATTGAACTACATTTATAGCCTTTTAGAGTGGTTTAGTAACTCCCAAAGGCGAATGTTTTTTATTCTGTTTTTCATTTTTGTTTTTATATAATGTTTTAATTAATTTTTAAATTATAATTTCATATTGTCTCTATTAAAAAATGGTTGGAATTTATACGAATTTTATCATTTTGTTATAGAAGCGCAAAATAATTTATAAAAATTAATTTTAAAAACACGTTGATTTATTTGTTATAAGATCAAACCACATAAATGGTAATTAAACCATTTTAACAATCTTCCTAAATAGTATTGTTTGCACTCTTCCATGTTGCATAGGCTTGGGTAGCCAATCCACTTTTTTAAAGGCATTACAAGATTTTGCAACGAATTTGATCACTCTCGTCTCAACAGTGAAAGAATCAGGATTTTAACCTCTTCTTGTTACCTATTTTGCTGAACATATATTAAAATGGAAGGATATTATATTAACGTAGGCGTCTATGCCAAACACAAGGGAATAAAACTTAATTTGCATGCATTTTTATTCTAGATCGTTGTCTAAAATAGGCTTGCTCACGCATAAGAGATTACACTTAACAACAATTAGGTGCAGCATCTCCTCCTGCAAATGCTTTAAAATGACTCATATTAGCTATTTTTAGTCGATATAAACCCTCTTTACTTTCTAGCAAATGATTCAAAGTAAAATATTTGTTACAATGAACATTTACATATGAAAGTTAATTGATGATACTTTTTTAACATAAGTTAATTTAGGCATTAGAGCGAGATTTTCGGAAAGGTCTTTTATATTTCGTTTGTTTCGACGTAAAATGGTTTCCGTCGTAAAATATTTTCGACGAAATCATTTTCAAAAAAATAATTTTCTTGAAATCATTTTTTGGCGTTTGGTTCGTACGAAAAAATTACGAAATGAGAAAATGTAACTGTCACTAGAATTCGGTAACGTCCGGTCGCCGTTGCAGGATTCTGGCGAGCACGTGTGGTCGGATTCCGGCCGGACTCCTCTCGATCCAGCCGAATCCCGACCATTTTGGTCAGATCTGGTTGAATCAATGGCAGGATCCGACCGGATTCCGGCCATATTTGACAGGAATCTGGTCCGCCGGCATCCGGCAACGGTGCCCGGATGTCGTCGGATTCGGGCGCCGGTAGTATTCTGAGGCCGGATGTTGCTGAATTCCGGTGCCGCCTGAATTTCGACAACCGACCATTATCAAATTCTGGCCATCGGATATCAAACGTATTTGTAAGAACGAATAGTTTAATTTCAGAAAACGATTTACGGTTTTTAAAACCGTAAATCGTTTTCTAAAAATTAAAGAATGTTTTACGGTCAAACAAAAAATGATTTCATTGACCATTATTTTCGTCCCTACCAAACACCGTAAAATGTCAAAATCATTTTCTAGAAATCATTTTACGGCGAAACAAATGGTGCATTAGTTTTAGTTGTTTTACAGTGATCGTGAGAGCGTGAAGAGCACCAAAAAACTTTTCTTTCACGTCGTACCGAAAACTATATCAACAACAACAACAACAATAATAATAATAATAATAATTTATAACTTCCTGCACTCCAGGGCACCAAGTCGTGTATAACCCATAAATCTCTTTACATCTGCATAGTCTTTTCTTCTTCGCAAGTAACTTTAGGGAAAGGGAAATGTTCGAATAAATGACCTTCGACCATTAACAAATTCTAGAGTAAATATATTTTAAATTTATCGCAACCGTACTCTAATTCAAAGTATCACCTTCGATTTATTTTCTTTGTCCAAATCAATTTTTAAGTTAAAACGAATAGATAAAATAACCAAAATTACCTCTCATGTTTTTTTTTAAAAAAAAAAAACCACGTAAGAAATCGTCCATTATCCCATTTTTAAGCTAATAAGAACAAGTTAGGTAAAGGTTTGGGGACAGAGATTCTCAATAATGGTGTTATCTTAATTGTTAGCAATTTGATAGTAAATATGACCATATAAGAGACTTAGAAATTATCTAATTTTTTTAAATTATTAACAATTCGAACAATAAAATTTTTAAAATTCGGATCCGAGTTATTTTATTTTTAAAACTTCTAAGATAAGTTATACCCGCAAAAAATCAGTTTCATATATGAAAATTGGATGGTAGTTTCGAGATCAAAAAATATAAATTATTTATTATTTTTAATTAAATTTATTTAATAAATATAGTATTAAACAAATGTACTATAGTATTTTTAGTCGTGATTTTTCAGAATATATCTTTTGATTTAGAGCAAATGGGAGAATCAAACATTTAAATATGCTGTCCACTTTGAAGGGTCCAATTGGCAATTTAGGTTGCGGCAGGCACGCTTTAGCATACTTCGTCGGCCATAGTTGAATTAATGGTGCATAGTTTTTATAATCCCACTAGTTATCGTCTACACCGCCACAACAAGACTTTTTTTCTTTTTTTCTTTTAAAAAAAAAAAAATTGACTCTCGACATATAATGCGTAGGCCCTAAGCTAGATGAGGTACATGTTCATTTAATAATGTATTTTGCGTGACATTTGATGTTAGAATATGTTGGGACACTTGTTTGGTTGTTGTCCACGTGTTATAAATAAGGCGGACAACTCTTTTTTTGCCCAAATCCGTTAGTGAGAAAGAGAGTCCACTCCCAAATTCACACAAATTTGAGTACCAAGGCGCTTGTGGAGGGACTCAAGCCCAAAACTTCAAAAGACAATAAAATCCACGTGAATGGAATCAAGAGTCATTATATATTCAGTTGCGGCAATAATCATTACTTTAATATCAATAGTAAATGTAATTTCATGATAACTATAAACTAAAATGGCAATAATAATGGTTGTTTCAGTTGTGATAATACGCACATGTTCAGTGACAGTAATATTGGTGAGTTCGGTAGTGATGGTAATGTCATTCTCAGCTGTAATAGAAATTGTGCGTTGACCAATAATATATAGTGGATGCGCATTGTAAGTTCAAAAGTAATAAAAGTTGCGCGTTTATCAAAAACAATAGAAGCGATCTAGCAATAATAGTGATTGTTTATAATCGTAACTTGAATAGCAATAGTAAAAGTCACAATCTTTCTCCCTAGAGCCGGCCCTAGAGAGCAAAAGCAGTTTTGTTAGGTGTTCCGGGGGAAGGTTTCTACGCCTCCTTTTTTAGTGGTGTTTTTCCCCTCGTCCTTTTAGGGTGGAGGAGGTTTTTTGCTCTTTCCTGTCTAGAGCTAATGGAGTTTTTGGGCTTTAGAGTTTTTGTTTTCTCGGGTTAGATCCGGTAGTGGTTAATCTTCTCCGGTAGAAGATTTCACGGGATTTTGGTTGGGGAGTGACTTTTCTAATGTGTTTTCCTACGAAGTTTTTTACTTGGTTTTTCTTTGTTTAGGTTTTTTTCTTTGGAGTCATATCTGCTCACTTCGACTGGTTTTTCCATGACACGCACTATCACGTCCCCCGTTTTGGAATATAAGGGAACACGAACTTAGAGTTATAAAACATCCCCATAATTTAAAACATGCACACATTTTTTCAGGAATAGCACGTGGCTATATTTCATTATATATATAGTAGTTTTTTAGTTATTACATCATATTTTTAGGAATTTCAAAAAAATATGCACAATACAAAAGTTAGGCCGGTCTTTATCGATCTATTGCTCTTATGGGTGGGTTCTATGCCATCCATAAAGAAAAGACTCCGGTCTACAGTGTCATCTGAAAAGATTAGGAGAAAAATGGGTGAGTTTGACAACTCAGTAAGGAAAACACAACAATAATAATGTAATTTTCTTTTCAGAAATTCTAAATAGAGTTTAAATACTTCTACAAATAAAGAAATAGTTAAATTAAATATAATTAGATCAAATGCATGTATCATTTATATAACATGTAAGTTTTAACCTCCATTGGCCCAATTCCGCTTTTAATCATGAGCGGCGCACGTTTGGCTCGTCCCAAAGGACAATTATGGGCTCATCCTGTCGTCACAAGGGAGAGTTGTACTGGGTTGAAAACTTTTTTAGGTGAAGGCCAGCCGGCCGATAGCCTGAACTTTTGTCATTCCGTGTGTTTGCCATGCTACCCATATAACACATATATGATCCGGATCGTCTATAACATGGTACCCTGGGAGTAAACTGTATGCACATATAACATATACTATGAGGTGGGACAACTTTGGTGAGTCGAAGCAGTGGCAAAGGCAATACCGAACCCCAAGATTTGGATTTTGATGGTCGTCGGTGGGTGACTTTCGGCAAAAGGTGGAAGGGAGAGGGAAGATGGAGGAGCACGGGAGAGGAGATAAGGAGGGAAAAAAAAATTGGAGAATGAAAAATGTTCAAAAAGAAAACAAAAAAGAAAAAAAATATCTAATATGTAATGCCACATCAGAATGTACGCATTTGAATGTGAGGAATGTGATTTGATTATTGTACAACACCAATATAATAACTGTACAACAACTCTTTACATGAGGTGGATCCCAGTATGTGAGACCCACCCTCATGTGAAAGATTATTGTACAATTGTTTATTGATATTGTAAATATAACATTTTCTGTGAGGAATTGGGCGTAAGTATAGCAGCCCTCCAAGATGCCTAGACAGTGCTAGACGGAGGACAAGTGCAAGTGCTAAGCGGAGTACAAGTGCAGGGCAAACAAAAGCACATGATTTGATCAGCATGCAAAAACCAAAAGATGTACGATGCCGATTCTCACTCTCACCTATCCGGGTCCCACTCACTTTCCACGCGCCAGTACGTTTTATCAACCACTTAACGGGACCGTCAGAAGCAGTGACGGGCCATCCCCCACCAACTCTGACGGTTCCGTCAAGACACCTCCTCCGAGTTCCCAATTTCCCATCCTTCTCCGCTAACGTCGTCGTTCCCCAAGCCCTAACCCCGACTAACGTCCTCTAATGGCCTCCTGTGACGACTTCTCTCTCCTCGATGACGATCACCACCACCACCAATCAAACCCTAACCATCCCCAAATCCCAAACTCTCATCACCTCCACCAATCCTACGCGTCCCACCGCTTCGGAGCGAGGGCGACTACGGTCCACGCGCCACCACCTCCGACCCAACCGATCATCTCTCCCTCCTCCGCCGCCGCCGGGAGCCCGCAGAGAATTAGTGGCGGGGAAGAAGAGGAAGAAGACGACGGAGAAGACTACAACGACGCCGTTTTGTGTTCGAACGCGTTCGACAATGGCTCCGATCCGGCTAGGGTTAGAGTCGTCGATGCACGGAGCGATAAGAGGAAGGATCGTGAGGAGCTCAGCGACGGAGCTACCAACAATTACGGCTACAGCAACAACAACAATAACAACAAGAAATCGAAATCTTCTTCCGGCGGTGCGGGCACGTCAGGCGGCGGTGATTACCGGAAGGACAGGGAGGAGTGGAGCGACGCGGCGATCTCCTGCCTGCTCGACGCGTACACGGAGAAGTTCACGCAGCTGAACCGGGGGAACCTGCGAGGGAGGGACTGGGAGGAGGTCGCGGCAACGGTGAGCGAGCGGTGCGAGAAGCAGACTAAGAGCGTGGAACAGTGCAAGAACAAGGTGGACAATCTGAAGAAGCGCTACAAGCTCGAGCGCCAGAGGATGAGCAATGGCGGCGTTTCGGTCAGCCACTGGCCGTGGTTCAAGCAGATGGAACTCATAGTCGGGAATTCGCTGCCGGTGAAGACCGCTACCGATGACGATAAAGGTGGTGGCTCGGCCACAAGCACCCCTAGGCAATCGAAGAGGTATATAATTTGCGCTGTTTGCAAACGCTGTTGCTGAATCTGTTTACAATGGCGTTATTATCTATTCTACATTTGTGAGATAGCAATTTGCAGAAAATGCTTTATGCTTTTGGTTTTTCGATAAGAAATTCTGCCTAAAATTGGTAGGAGTAAGTGATTTGAGAGTCCAGTTTTCTTAGCATGGTGCTGGTGGATTGGGGATATTGATTCCCAATGTTTTGGGTACACATTATTAGTCTTGCTCTCACAGTCTCGCCAACAATTTTTTTTTTTTTTTAGTAAGTGCAACACTAAATTTATTAAAAGCGAAAGGGCGCAACCAAGTACGAGGAAGGATTTATGGAATAATCCTAGTAACTGGTTTTATTTGTAGCTCCAGTGTAGCATAAAATGCAATAGGAGCAACAGAAACGAAAATAAACAGTATTTTTTTTTATACAATATTCATAATTAGAAACAAATATTTTTTGCAAATTAAGGAGCATGAATTTGCTCTCCCACTTTCTCTCTGACTATTGTTTATACATCATCGTGATCTTTGGAATGTCTACAAGTAGCTATCAGCACCCAGGTGAGATTTTAGAGGTGCTCTCTAACCTGCTTGTGAAAGTGGATAAGTGGTTAGATGGAAAAGCACCTAGCTGCAGCTGAACTTATAAGCAGGTGTCTGAAAACTAACGGGTGCCTATCCTGAAAAATGTACATGGCTGGTCTCCTCGTGCTCCTAGAACTTATATTTTTGTTGTTGGTTGTGTGGATGCCAATTGATTATAATTGACACCCTGGTGTAGGGTATGTACTTGTTGGCAATCTTTCTTGCTTTGTGCAACTCTATGTATATAAATGTAAATTTCAAGCATTTGTGCTTTTTACGTTTGTACTTTTCTTGATGCGGTTGATACACACCATCTGAATTGTTTGCATATGTAAGGATATTGCTTATTTTTTCAGCGAGTATGTATTTAATTTTCATCATCATATGATTATTTACAATTTATATATGCTTATAAACGGGAATTCTACAATCCTTCACTTCATGCTTTTGGTTCAACACAGTCTTGCTGAAACTTAAACTAGGCATTATTAATTACTCACTGTTGCGAGTTCCATGCATCATTAATTCTTATATCTTCTTCTACTTGATCAGTTTGTATGAGGAAATGTAAAACTTAGTGAACTGAATCCAATAGGTGTGAATACAGTGAATTGCTTTTACTTTTGAGTTTTTTATCAGCATTTTTCTCTTGATTAGAAGAAGACCATATTTTGTGTTTGGAAAGATTTTGAATTGCATAATTCCTTGTGTGATAGCCAATGTATCAAGTAGTCCTCCCCATTCCAGTTTCAGGGCCATTAAGGTTTGAGGTAAATTTTATTTGTAGGGGCCTGGTTGTTTACTTGGCATGGACTTTGGTTATAATTGGTTTTATTGCCATCAGTATGATTTGATCCCAAGTTTGATAGTTTCAAAATTTTGACGTTCTCTATCTCTGACTTTCATATTGAATACTGGTTTCCTAGTTTATATATTAAATTATGTCAGTTTGGATGAACTATTGTTTGCATTCTTGTTTATTGTGAACATCATAAGGCTAATGTACCATTTTAATACTTAGTGTGTTATATCAAATTTGCTTTTGCAGATCTGCAATTGCATTGCCTGGTCCTCTAGGTCAGGTAAACAATGTCAAATCAAAATCAATATCAAACCCTAGATGGCGGAGAGTAGTCTTCAAAGTTAGTGGTGTTGCTCTTGCTGGCACTGGCCCTAACAATATTGACCCAAAGGTTTGGTGTAATCCCATTATAGATATAGAAACATTGATGGTATAAGCTTGAATATTGACCTCTTTAGTGAGTAAATAGTCTAATCCTAATGTGTTATCTGGGCTGTGAACTGAAGTTAAATTATTATTTTCTTCTTGATTGTCAGGTTGTAATGTTGATTGCAAGAGAAGTTGCAATGGCTTCCCGCCTTGGTGTAGAGGTATTAATTTTGGTTTGATTGCTCTCTGCAACATGGGATTTTTGCTGACTGTTTGAGCTGACGTTGAACATGCTTCTTTTTTTGTGATATCCCAGGTGGCAATTGTTATAGGTGGTCGTAACTTTTTTTGCGGAGATACATGGGTAAATGCAACAGGTTTAGAAAGATGTACTGCATACCAAATTGGGTAATGTTGTTAGTTTTAGAAGGCTTTGCATTCTGGAATTATATTGCCTTTTCTTTTGAGTTATGGTTATACCTGAAGAAAATGAAGTGTGTAGGATGAAATTTTAGGAATTTTTTTTTTAAAGTTTTCTTGGGGTCTAGTGATGATAATTGTCACACAATATGCTATACATCTTATTCAACTGTCTTAATAAAATTTTATGAACTTGGCTGCATCTGTTCTGAAACCCATTTGCCACTGCTTTATCTGTTGCTGAATGTTGTTCTGTTTAAATAGATCTAGAATAAAACAGGAGAAGGTGCATTGAAAGACAGCTTCTAAAAATGCAATGAAAAGATAACGGGTTTTTCTTTGGTTTTAAATCTGATTTGTATGCATAACAAACTGTCCGTGTAACCACTCAGTAGCAAAGTTGAATTCTTAATTCCCTTACATCAGTTACATGTATACTTCTGTAGAGCATTACGTAATATTCTTATAACTTGGCTCAGAGCATTACACGTGGGTTCTGGGTATGAGGGTCTTGGGGTTGAGAGTTTATTTGGGTTTCATTCTTGTGGGCAGTTTTGTTTGTTCCTGTGTACGTAGGGGTGTCTTATGCTTCTCATACTTGAGCGGGTTCTCTGGGGGAGTGTTGAACATATGTATACTGTTGGGAGGGTTGGTTCGGATGTGGTGCGATTGAGGAAGAAGGCTTGTTGTTTGACATATGGTTGAGCAGTTCTCTCTCTCTCTCAAGTTCTATTGGACAAAAGTGGCTTTCCTTCTTGCTTTTGCCCTTGATAAGGAGGGGGAAGATAATAATGTCTGTAAGCTGAGGACTTACATATGGCTGAGTTGATATTGCCTCCCTGATTAGGAGGAACTGTAAATAATAATTTTCTGTTGCATAGGAGGACATTGTCGGCTGTGCTTTTTTTTCTTCTTTTCTCTCTCTCTCTCTCTCTCTCTCTCTCTCTCTCTCTCTATATATATATATATATATATATATATACACATATTTTAACTTAACAGACATATACATAAATATATTTCATTGTTTTATGTTTTTTTTTTCCCATGATAAAGTCTTATGATTCTAACTCATAATATGCACCAGTATGATGGCAACTGTGATGAATTCCGTATTGCTCCAGTCAGCGTTAGAGAAGATGGGAGTTCAGACACATGTGCAAACTGCATTTGCAATGCTGGAAGTTGCTGAACCATACAATAGGCAACGGGCCATCCGGCATCTGGAAAAAGGCAGAGTCGTAATTTTTGGTGGTAGTGGTGCCAGTTTTGGAAATCCACCCTTCACCACTGACACTGCTGCGGCTGTTCGAGCTACAGAGGGTATGTATCTGCCTCATCAAAAGTTAATGCATTTAATTTTCTCAAATTACCAAAATTTTGAATCATACTGGTGCACATGCTCTCTCTCTCTCTCTCTCTCTCTCTCTCTGTTAATGCATTTAACACCCACACATGCACAGACATGTAAATTTATGCAGACGCAACAGGCAAGCACATGTTTGCACACACCTTTTGGATCTTATGTGAATTTAGTGCTCTTTTTTTCCTCAGTTCATGCAGAGGCAGTCCTCAAGGGTACCAATGTTGATGGTGTGTATGACTGTACCTCCCGGGACAACAATTTTACATTTGAGCACATATCTTTCAGGGATTTGGCCTCCAGGGGAGTCACCCCCATGGACGCAATGGCACTTAACTACTGTGAAGAGAACAACACTCCTGGTTTGTGTAGTTTGTTTTGGTTCGGGGTGCATCTTTATATTGATAGACATTTTGAGTTCATTTGGTCACTTATCTCAGTTCATTTTTTCACAGAAAATTAGTCCTATCTGTTTTAACAATTTTTTTTTTTTGGATAAGTAATAAGCCAATCTTATAAAAAACGTAAGGCGCCCTTTAGTACACTGGGAGAATACAGCAGGAAGCGCCTAAGTAGATTACATGCACTATGTTATCTAATTGTCTACTTTTGTTGTAAAAGTATGTGAGTTACCATCCTGGGTTACTGGGTATGATAAGCTGTCAATAGTAATCAAATGAACCAAAAAGTACTTTGGGGTTGTTTATCATGATTGAATCCCATACCAATTAATTTTTTATTTTTATTTTTTATGTACAGTTGTGGTCTTTAATCTTCTTGAGCCTGGCAACATCTCAAAAGCACTCTGTGGAGAGCAAGTTGGTACATTGATTGATCAAACCGGAAGGATTAGCTAATATCTATGAGACTCTTATCTGATGCATTATTAGGTCTTGTAACCTCAGATGCTATGTCAAGTTAATAGACCTTCTTAGAAAAGTTGGTGGGCGCCTTTAGTTCAGCTGCTGGCTACTCTTTACCGAGGCTTGGATGGTTCTCTTGATTCATAATTTGCCACCTGTAATGCACATGAGAGGTGGTTAAAGGTTCGGCGTGGCCTGTGCTATTCGTTGATTATTTACTGTTTGCTCTGTTTGATATCTGCATCTTATTAGTGAGGTGCTGATTTTTCTTGTATTTTATATCTGTAAATGTTGTTGACTTAACAGAAGCATTAGTTGGGATAGAACAGTTAATTCGGGCGAATAATTAACAGCGAGTGTACTGATAGTGGGTGTTAGAGCAAGATACACAGTTCAAAGTCATGAGTCTCCTTATAGATTGTAATTGTTTTACTGTAACAGGAACGATGGAATTCGGATATTTTAAATTTTAAATGTGTTATTGAACTGCTAAATAATGCTTCCTAATATTGTAAATTTTTTTTTTTTTTTGGGGGGGGGGGGGGGGGGGGGGGTGTAGAATGCTGTATGATTGAAATATTCGCATTCTGTGAGATGATTGTGTTCGTATATAGTTCATTTTTAAAACTTGATGAAGGATCTAAACCTCAGAAACTATTGAGGTTCTGGAATTTGAAGGGTTACTGTAGATGATCAGGATTTGGTTTATTTTAGCCTTCTCCAGTATTAGGTTGTCTGTTGAAGAGTGGAAAGTGAGGAATATGAGCGGAACTAATGCCACTCTTCATGTTGGTAGGCTGATTATCAAATTTGTGTTTCAAGAGGATGGACAAAGAGCAAAGAGGTGTTAACGTGTTTTGGAGGGGTTTTTTTTTTTTTTTGAAAGTGTATTAATTTGACATAAATGTGAAAATTGTTTGTGTATTGAGGAGTGCTGCCTCCTCTGGAGATAAGTTTCGGAGGCACGGGAGCTTGCAGGGTAAGTAGGCCATTGGGAGAGCAAAAAACTCAGCCTGGACAACCACCAGTCCTGAGATTCTCTTGCTTTGAAAATAACTAATAGCAAAACTAAATTACATAACACAAGACTAATAATAGAACTGTGTTGTTGGGTAATGAACGAGACCATCAGATATCTCCACCACCAACAAAACTGGAAAACATAAAGCTTACAAATATTACAGAGAGCAACCACAGGTTCTAACAAGATTGTCTGCAACAGCCAGAATTTGCAGCGAGATAATGCAAATGAAAAATGGGGGATATAAATGAGGATAGAAGCAACCGATTTAGTACTGGGAAATTACTGAGGCAATTTAAGATGAGGATGCCTCAAGGCAGGCCATCTTCAGTGGTGACAAGCGAAGGCGAAAGTGAATTGCGCGATTCATCGTAATCGTCCCCAAGAGGGGACTGCTCCACCCTGATGTCCTCTATCATCTTTGCCACTTCCACCATTGTTGGCCTCTTCTCAGGCTGTGGCACCACACAGGCCAACGCCACATGAAGCATCGACACAAGCTCTTCCTCAATGTTCTTATACCTTAAAAGCTCCTGATCGAACACTTCAGCGGTCCACTCTTCCTTCACAACCGATCGAACCCATTTGGGAAGGTCCACAGCCTGTTCCTCCTCGTCGGCTCGTGGCCGAGTCGGTGAAGGGTACTGGGATGGAGCTCTCCCTGTAAGAACCTCCAGCAACAAGACCCCGAAACTGTACACATCTGCCTTTTGAGACAGCCTCTTGACCTCTGCTTGTTCAGGGCCCTGTAGCCTCCTAATCTTGCAATGGCATGAACGGGGTTTAGAAGCAACGAGAGTCCAAAATCAGAAATGCAAGCCACGCCATTCTTGTCAAGGAGCACATTCGAAGATTTCACATTCCCATGAGGTATTTTCGATATGCTGTACTCTTCATGAATTTTTGCAAGCCCTCGAGCCGCTCCTAGCACCAAGCTGATCCTCGTAGTCCAATCCAAAGGAATTCTCCCGGGACCCCGATTCCCTAAATTTGTATAAACCAAACATATATCAAGAACCACACAAAATAGTTATTCAAACATACCACAATATATATATGAAGAAGTATAACTAATTGAACAAAGTTTTTGCCGGATCAGAAGAATTTTCTTCAATTCAGTCTATGAAGAGTCCAAAATGTATGCAATTATGACATGCATTTTTTGTTTATTAAAACATACTGACCATGAAGAAGTGAATGCAAGCTCCCATTGGGAAGATAATCATAGACAAGAAGCTTCTCCTCCTTGGCATAGTAATAAGCTCTAAACCTCACAATATTTTGGTGCTTGAGCTTCCCAATCACATCCATATACTGCTCAAAATCCGTCCTCGCACACGGGTTCGCGTCCTTGAGCCGCTTCACCGCCATGACGCCCCCGTCATCGAGAACCGCCTTGTACACCGTCCCCAAGCTCCCCTTCCCAAGCATCTCCGCCGACGCACGCAGCAAATCCTCCAGCTCAAACTTCTTCCTGTCGAAGAACACGAGCTTGCTTCGGTCCGTAGCGTTAGTCCCGTCGCTACTATCTCCACCTCCATTGTTCGCATACACTTTCTTCTCACTCCCACCATAGCTGCTCCTCCTCCTCTTCCCACTCTCGCTCCCGGTCATCGAGCTCGAGAAGCTCCGGTCTCTCGCGCAGTAATGCGCCACCACGAACGACACGATCACTAGCAACGCCACGCAGTTCGCTACCGCAATCGCCACTATTGCACCGGTGCTCAGCCCCTTTCGCGATCTTCCTTTGCTTTGACTTGTCGCAGGCGCTTGGGGAAACGAGCTCGGGTTCGACGGCACTGTCGTCTGAGACGAAGCCGACGCCGGAAGAACATCTGTGAACGAGCAATTCGCTAACGGGCTCGACCCACATAGCCCTTCGTTCCCGGAAAAGCTTTTTTCGCCGAATTTTCTCAGCAATCCGTCCGGTAGCCGACCGTACAGCTCATTTCTCGTCAGGTTCAGCTCCTTGAGGTTCACCAGAGAGACAGAGAGGTCGGGAACCACCCCAGAGAGCGCGTTGTTCTGCAACCGAAGCGTGAGGAGCCCAGTCAAGGAAGTCAATTGTTTCGGAATCGGGCCTCGGAGGTTGTTGTCGGATATGTCGAGGCGGAGGAGGCGCTGGAGGGAGGATATCTCCGGTGGGATCCCGCCGGAGAGGTCGTTTCCCGAGAGGTAGAGGAGCTTGAGGTTGGTGCAGTTGGTGAGGGGTAAAACGGTGCCGTTCATTCGGTTGTTGTGGAGGTCTATAAAGCGGAGCTGGTCGAGCTGGGCGAGAGAGCCGAGCGGGCCGCGGAGGTTGAGCGAAGGGAGTGAGAGAGCAATGACTCGGCTGTGGTGTGAGGAGCAGCGGACACCAAGCCATGCAGCGGCGCAGGCGTCGCCGCCGCTCCAGTTGGACTGGAGCTCACCGTGGGCGTCGGTCTGGAGGCGAAAGCGGGTGAGTGCGTCTGTGTCGTTTGGTAGAGAGAGAGAGAGGGAAAGGAAGTCCAAGGCAAAGGCTAAGGCTAAGAGTAAGGGATAAGGATTTTTCTTCATCCTCGCTTGGTGTTTTTGGGTGTGTGAGCGGGAAGAGTAGGCAAGGAGGAGAGTGTTTTAAAAATTGTTGTATAATTATGTTCAAACCTCAACCTTATGAGTCATCTCTCTCTCTCTCTCTCCTAAGTTAAAAAATAATATATGAGAAAATTAAACAGTAGCTATGCTTTCTTTCTCATGTCATGGTGGTCTAGTGAGGGGAAGAGCTATGATGATTAAAGGGTGGGAGGGAGTGGGTATGATTAAAGGTGACAATAATAATTAATATTATGGGAATGACTGTGGGGGGTGGTTGGGAGAATGATTGCACTTCCCTCCCACTCCTCCCAAATTGAATGAGTGGGGGAGTCTTCTCTTTTTTCTCCTTTTCTTTAACCAATTCAACATTTTGGGTGCCCTGCATATTTTGCATGCATAGTAGCTAGGGAGTAGGGAGCCCTAAATTCCAAATTTTTTTTACCAGAAAAATGCTATATTTATATATCTTTATAATTTTTAATAAGTGTGAGCATGAAATTAAAGAATGTTAAATGCTGACAACTTTTGACTCTAATCACACGTAGTCAGTCTACGTGTAGAAAATTATAAAAGAATTAAGATCCTCTTAATTTCAAGTGAAATGAAAAAAAAAAAAAATCATTTCATTTCATGCTAAGATTAGATTTTACGTTAAATGGTATACATAGACAAGGTTAAATGCTGTAAAATTTAATTAATACCATCAAATAGTTTTTTTTTTTTAGTTCCAAGAAGAATGAAAGGATCTGTTCCCTTAAAAAAAGAAGATCATGCCATGGTTATTAAATTATGATTTATGGATTCTCTACTGTGACTTTTGATCCTGCGAATTCCAAAGTGCTCAAGAGCTTAGAGCACGGTTATTGCATGTGGTAGCTCCTAGTAATTGAATGGATTCCATATTACAACTGTCAGTAGGGTTGACTCAAGCTGGTTTCTTTCTACATAATAACAAAGAGTCACTCTATATTTATATATTTTAATCCCTTCGCCCTTCATCAATTCTCAATCAGCAACAGAATCCACAGCTGCTTTATTACTTTTGCATATAATCAAGTTATTTCCCTACAAGAAGAAAATGGAGCCTACAAGGAGCACGAATTAGCATGATCCTCACTAACCATCCTCTTAATTGGTCGCCAAATTTCCGGTCGCAGCGATACAGTTTGCCAGGACAGTCTAATTGTATTGCTATATAGGTTAATTATAAATCATCAGTCCATTTAATTATATAAACGGGTCATATATTTAAACCTTAGCTAATCCGTTAATTTTTGTGTTTGATTCGTATTGAAATCGTGGGTTATGAAAAAAATTATCACCCCTACCCAATTGTAATGAAGCAAAATTGGTAGAATTGATTGAAATAGACCTACAATACTTAAATTTTGACATGGTAGAAAGTTCCAAGAAGCAGTCTCTGATCGAAGCACCAATGAGGCAATGAGATAGCTCATAATCTTGACAAATGGGCATCAATAAGCATCATCGATCCCGGCCACAATGAGTTCCATAGTAAAGAGTAATGATCAGACCATATTGGCAGATGGGTTAATTAATATACAAAGTTATCACCTTAGACTTTTTTTTTGGGGGAAGAAGAAGTATTCAAATTCAATGGTGCACGCAGCACCCTCCAGAGTCAATGTCATATAAGGCCAACAAACTATATATATATATACATAGGTTTTGGGGAAAGATTTCCTTTAAACTAGTTTAAGATTTTTCTAATATAGTCTCACGTACATTTCTTAATGTTACATAAAATGCATTTGATTTGATAATTAATTGAGTAATTCTATTAAAAATATATGAAAATCGCATACTTTAATAAGGATAAATGTAAGTTTAATAGAAAGCATTAATTTTTTTTTAACAGATTGTAATATATATATATATATATATATATATATATATATATCAATTGGAAGGATTTTCTCTGAGAAGATTTTTTTTAGGTTATAAATTACGTAAAGATAGAACTAGGGAAAAAGAGAAGGAAAGAAAAAACACAAAAGAGAATAAATTGAATATAATACATAATGATTTGTCTGCTGTTCCCTCTTCCTTCCTTTCCATCATATCGTGGAAGGAAAAAGCACACAACTTTAAGTCATCAGAAAGCAAAGTTGCTCGATCTACTGCCCCCATAATGATGATCGGAATATCATGGAAACAGACATGGCTTAACACCTCGATTAATTAATTTATACACTTTTTTCTTAATGTAGAACGTCCAAATCCAATTGGGTTAACATATATATTCACAAAGAATTAGTGTGATTAATATGCAGCACTCTATTGCATGGGCTAAAATGTTGATATACTATAAAGGACCGTCTCCTAACTCTTTTTTTAGCGCGAGTCAAGTGACATTAAATGTTAACTGTTCTTCACAGAAGGAGATTATATCTAGTGATTCTTCCATGCCACATTCGGCGTGAATTTTTCGGAACCATTCATACATAGAAGTATAGACTTTTTTAATGAAGATAGTGGTTAATTAAGTACTATACAGCAGTCTAATATGATTCTTTTACAGCCGTTGAAATGATGTTGTTAGGCCGATTTGAATCTGGACTTGTCAACACCTAAAATGAGTTATCTGGCCAAGGCTAGCTGGGGATAAATTCCAGGTGTATCAATAGTGAACTATTGTACTTGTCACTGTTGTTTTGAATAATTGAATTTAGCTTATACGTACGTTCAAATTAAGGAAGCTAGCCAAGCGTAAACTAGGTCAAAATCTAGGCAATTTTCAGGTTATTGTTTTTTCAGAGCAAACCCTGATACAATTGTCACCTTTCCAGCTGGAGAATTATCTTCAAAAGTTTTGTTTTTAATCCAAAAAAAAAATAAAAATCATTTATTTAAATTTAAAATTTTCTGATTTTCAATGCCACATGGTGGGCTCATTGGTGGTACACACTCCAACTCTCAGCCTTCATCTTCATGAGTATATATATAGTAATGCTGTCGCAAAAAGTGAAGGACTTGCTTCAGCTTTCTTTTCTTTAATTCGATCTTCTGATTCATAAAGATGCGTTTTGCTCTTTACTAACCAACCCATTGCAATAAAGTGGAAAAGGAGAGAGGAGAAATTGAAGGCGGGATTGGCGTTCTAATTTTCTGCCATTCACCCAGTCAGCTGCCGGTGAGCATGCAAAAGCATGAGACTTACACGTGGAGGGGTGAAAATTTGTGTTAACATGTTGGATACGGGTCGTGTCAATGTAGTAATTTTTGTTCATGTGTTGGATATAAATCGTATTGAAATATAAGTACAAGACTATAAATTTATATAATTAAATTGCAAACCCTAAATATGTTGTGTATAAGTCTATATAAATCGATTATAACCTGACCCATTTAATTAACGGATCAGACATTTCAACCCTAACCTATTAATTTCGTATTGGGTTCACAAATTGTGTAAAATATTAACAACCCTAAATTGATGTTAATTACATGGTGTGTTAATCTTATTAAAATTATATTTAAAAATTATATTATGGATAAATGCACAATTGGTCCTTGGGGTTGGCCATAATTATTTTTCACTCCCTGTGGTTCAAAAAGTTCATAGGAGATCATCGTGGTAAACAATAATTACAAATCAGTCATGAACATATTTTCCATCCAAAAGTTAACAACAGATTCCGTTAGTCAGTCACGTCACACCCAATAAGAAGTTGACACGTGTCCATTACAATAAAATATATATATATATATTTTCTTTTCTTTAAAAAAAAATAAAAGAAAAAACACAAAGGGGTCAGCCACCCCGTGGCCTTTAATCATTCATCAAACTTAATCACAGGGAAAAGTCCCTTGCCTTCACCAAAACCTAAATCCCAGGTGATCGAGGAAAAAGGGGAAGAGAATCTTTCGTTCTCTTTTCTTTTGTTCTCTCTTCCTTTCAGAGTCTGCCTGCTTCCCTTTGATATCCCAATTAATTGGGAATCTGGGGCAAGATTTTCTGCTGGGACTGCGGGTAGGTTCGTCTTACATTTTCTTTGCTTGTATATAAATCTTTAGGATCAGGAAAGAACAAAGAAGACCCACTTTGCATCTGTCTGGAGTTGTTGTTATCGTCTTACTTGGACAACGTTTGTGATTTCTGAGATGGGTTTCTTTGTTGATTCACAAGAGGGTTGTGGAAAGGGAGGTTCTTGGGGTGGTGTTAAAAGTATGATAAGATGAAAACAGGTGGATTCTGTTCGTGTCAAGTTATGGGTCAACAGTTGGCCAAGGAGTTGTATGTTCTCCATCTAATTGGGGTGGCTGGTGGCTGCGCGCCACCCCAAGAATGGCCGGGGGCGACCGGGAGTGACACGCAACTAACCTTTTTATTTTTTTTAAAAAACTAATATTTATATTTTTTTTATTTGTTGTAATGAACACGTGTCGACTTTTTATTGGGTGTGACGTGGCTAACTAACGAAATCTGTTAATTTAGTAGATGAAAAATTGGTTTAAGAAGTGATTTGTAATTATTGTTTATCACGAGTACTTCTAATAAACTTTTTAAACCACACGAAGTAAAAAATAATTATGGTGAACTCTAAAGATCAACAGTAAAATTATCTCATTATGTTATCTTGAAATATATATGTTGGTTTAATAAATTAAATTAAAGAAATGCCTTCCAGTTTAATTTCTTTAAAAACAATTCTGACAAAATTATTTCATTGGAAATGAAACGACGCGCAGGGATTTAAAGATGTTTCTAGACCCAAATAAAGCCAATGCAGAAGCCTGAGACTGCAGTTTTATCTGACTGCCCCAGAAAACAAAAAATAAAAAACAAAAAATAAAAAACAAAAAAGATAAAAGCTAATCTGACTGCTTGTTGGTCTTCTTCTTTTTCTGAGCCTGACTAGAATGTCGGTCTTTATTTTTTATTTTTTAATCGAAAGTCACTTCAACTTTTGTGTGTAAATCCCGACTTTCAAACTTTATTTATTTATTTTTTCCCTCCTCCTTCCCTCCTCCTCCTCCTCCTCCTCCTCCTTCTTCTTCTTCTTCTTCTTCTTCTTCTTCTTCAAATTGCTAAACAAACAATAATAAGGTAGTTGATATGAGATTCACTTATTTAAATAAAATTTTGGGCCATTTAGTCATCTCGTTCCGACAATAATTGTGAGAAAGTTATATGAAACTTACTTGTTTAAATAAATTTTAGATTGTTTAGTCACCTATTCGAATACATAAATTTCATAAAAATTCTCACAATTGCTGCTTAAATGGCTAGCAATTCGGATAACAAAATTATCAAAATTTTTATAAAAAAATTGTGCACCTTAAGCCATATGCTAAATAGAAGCTAAGAATGTGACCAAGCATTTTGCACTTTCATATAAAGTCCCGCTTTAATGTGGAATTTTGGATAATGGGATTATTGGTTTAAGATTGTAATCCAAATATGCATTTTTAAACAAAATTATATTTGTCTCATTTGAAAAAAATAACGGTTGCATGCAAGAGAATAGGGGTGTGCAAAACCCGCAATCCCCACCCCGCCCCGCCCCGCCCTGCCCCGCCCCGTAGAGGACCGGGTTTTCAGGTTTTTTTGCTGGTTAGGGTCTTAATTTGATAAATTTATGCGGGGCGGGTTGCGGGTTTAGCCTTTAAAAAAATGAGGGTCCCCGCCCCGCCCTGCACCGCACAAAGGAGAAAAAAAGAAGAAAAAAAAAATCATGTTTCTTAGAATTTTATCTATAATTAATAGGGTTTTTAGTTTAGTTTACAAGGCTAATTCCATGGAAAATGTTCTTGTATGGAAATATGAACGATTGAAAGATATGTGTCAACATGTCGAATGACTAAATTTAAGGAGCTTTGAAATTATAATTTTTTTTCTTTAATGAAACAAAGTTGATTTCCTAAAAATTTGACTTTGCATTCATAAGATTATGTGAAAAGTTAATATGAATTTCATTTTTTATTAAAAAACCAGTATTTTTTCGAATTTTTATTTTTTACAAAATAAAATCAAAATTACATAAATGCCACTCAAAATACCCGCCCCGCACGATTAGTCTTTATCAAAGTGCGGTTTGCGGGTTGGAAATTTCCAACCCGCAAAGGTGCGGGGCGGGGCCAAAAAAGGCGGAAACCCGCACCGCCCCGCCCCATGCACACCCCTACAAGAGAATGCAATTTTAACTATTCACAATTTTAAAAGTTGAATCGTAATTTCAACAACTCAATCGTAATTTTACTAAATACTTACGGTATATTTTAAAATATTGTTATTTTTTAAATCACAACTTTTAAAACAGCTAGACGACATTAATAACTAACTGATTGAGTGGGATGGGTCTGATGTTGTAATAATAGGCTTGTTTGACAAAGACATGTACAGAACATAACAGATCAGAGTAGTGCGTTGTTAGTTTTAGAATTAGTAAAAAGTGATGATGTGATATAAAATAAAAAGAATTTGTATTTGGAAAAGCCAGGAACGGAACAGAATAGTTGGTGTCACTATTCACTTTTTTTTTCTTTCTAATTTTCTAATAATAATCAACATCAAAATCTACTAACTTTTTTCACTTTTTATATCATATTAATAAATTTTTTATTACTATTCAAATAAAAAATTCAAAATAATACAATTTTTTTTTTTTTTTTTTTTTCACTTTTCTATACAAATTCTTTTCACTTTATATTATATCATCACTTTTTACTAATTTCAAAATTAACAACCCACTATTTTGTTCTGTACAAGTATTTTCCAAACAACACCAATAATTTAGGTAGACATGAGTGCTAAATATTGGGACGTTGAAAATAAATTAATAATGAAGCACAAATGTTAGCTCTACGGTCTCTAACTGACGTGGCTTGAGGTCGTCAGTTGAGACGCTTTCAGTTAAGTTGTCCATCTATCCCCCATATTTGGAAGTTGGAACCCTTCATTCTGTTAGAGAATATATTGATACCGTATATTACGGTACTCTCCATATAGATGTTAGAGAATATAACGATACCGTATATTACGGTACTCTCCATATATTGTAGGATTTGAATTAATCCTCATTAATTGTAATTGAATGTATTCAAATCTGATTTGATTATAATCAATTACAATTAATGAGGATTAATTCAAATCCTACAATATATGGAGAGTACCGTAATATACGGTATCGTTATATTCTCTAACATCTATATGGAGAGTACCGTAATATACGGTATCAATATATTCTCTAACATCCCCCTGCAAACTCAAGGTGGAAGATTCTGAAATCTTGAGTTTGATATTTTTTTTTATTTTTTTTATTTTTTAATGTTGGGTCGTAGATAACCCAGTTTAGAGAATATATTTCTTCTTCTTCTTCTTCGTCTTCCTTCTTCTGCTTCTTCGTCTTCCTCCTTCTTCTTCAAGCCAACTGGGGGCTAAATGAGCATGAGCTTAAAATAAGATCACAAATGCCAAAATACAAATAATGGGCTAACTATGAGCCAAATATAAAAGCCAACAATGAGCTGAAATGAGCCTGGGTTTGAAACAATACCACAGGAGCCAAAAATATATGGGCCAATTATGGGCTAAAATAGACATGGATTTGAAACAATACCACATGCCAAAATATGGGCAACTTGGCCTCCTTTTAATGATTTTTTTTTTTTTTTTTTTTTTTTTTTTTTTTTTTTTTTTTTTTTTCGTTCGTTGCATCTGCACGACGCTACACTCATTTGATTCAAGTCATGCACATAAATAACCAAGCCTTTCTCATTTTTTCTACATGTTTCCCTTTTTTTTTTTTTTGACCAAGAAAACACTGAACTGAACGGTTTGAAAAACCAAAACGAAATACCTGTAACCAAACGGAGACCTCCGTCTCCAACAGCTCGCCTGAGACCTGCCAAAAACTTGCCGGCAAGACTTAATCTCGCTGGAGAACACCACATATCGCATGGAACATCGCCGGACAACTCAAAAGTTGGCGGAAAATATCAAAATACCATAAAAGCCGCTAACAACCATGAAAACACCATTAATGGCCAAACGTCGCCGGTGAACACAACAGAACCGCCCGAAACTCGATGGAGACAACCATACGCCGCCTCAAACGATCTGAAACTGCCGGAGCAGATGAGAACTTGTCGGTGACACCAACTAGGATCGACAAAGAGTCAATCTACAAACACCCACCGTGAAAACACACGGAAATATTTTTTTTTTCTTTTCTTTTCTTTTCTCAGGAACAGTAATCTCCCCAAAACCAAAATGCGTTTTTTTTTTCTCAGGAACAGTACGAAATCTCCTCATAACGAAATTTCCTCTTTTTTTTTTTTTTTTTTTTTTTCGCAGGAACAATAAGAAATCTCCCCATAACGGAATACAATTTTTTTTTTCCTTTCCTTTTCTTTTCTCAGGAACAGTACGAAATTTCTTCTTTTTTTTTTTTCCCGTCAAATACACTGCAATATCTATGGGGATGAGATTTGCAAAGCATTGACTATAAGAAAACTAAAATACAAGAAAATGAAAAACAAGAGAAATAAATCACAGGACCATTGGAACAAACATTGGCGTTAGCCTATAGCTCTGATACCATGAGAGAAAACATAAACAAATAAAAAATAAAGATTGCGAAATAATAAAATAGACAAATGAATTTTACGTGGTTCGGTCTATGACCTACATCCACAGGATAAAGCCCTAAGGCTACATTATGCTCTTATTGCTTGATTGATTTACAATACAAATTATCCTTATTTATAGGGATATAGAGAGAATATAAAATGGTATGTAAAAAGAATACAATCAAATCAGAATTGAATGTATTTAAATCTGATTTGGTTATAATCAATTACAATTAATGAGGATTAATTCAAATCCTACAATATATGGAGAGTACCGTAATATACGGTATCGTTATATTCTCTAACATCTATATGGAGAGTACCGTAATATACGGTATCAATATATTCTTTAACACATTCCACACGACATGTTCATCTTCTTTACAAAATATCATGGGACGAGGTTTTTATTAATAATGTTTTTGTTTTGAAAAGAGAAAACAAAATGGAGAAGGAAAACATTTTTTTTACTTTATATTACATCATCACTTTTTACTAATTTCAAAATTAACAACCCACTACTTTGTTCTGTACAAGTATTTGCCAAACAACACCAATAATTTAGGTAGACATTAGTGCTAAATATTGAGACGTTGAAAATAAATTAATAACGAAGCACATATGCTAGCTCTATGGCCTCTAATTGATGTGGCTTGAGGTCGTCAGTTGAGGCGCTTTCATTTAAGTTGTCCATCTATCCCCCATATTTGGAAGTTGGAACCCTTCATTCCACACGACATGTTCATCTTCTCTACAAAATATCATGGGACAAGGTTTTTGTTAATAATGTTTTTGTTTTGAAAAGAGAAAACAATATGGAGAATGAAAACATTTTTCAATCAAAGTATAGTTTAGGTACGGATAATGATCAATGGCAATTATTTACTTAAATTGCTAGAAATTTCGAATATGTTATTGTAAGAGAGACTCTTATACGACCCAACTGTCTAGATAGATCCTGGACTGCCCAAGCACTTGTATAGGCAAGTAGACCCTATGAAAATTCTCTCACAATTAACTGTCCAGTTTGTTAGCAATTCGGACAAAATATAATGATAAAAATATATTTTTATCTCATAACTATTATATAATGCTGATGTGAGCCGTGATGGTCCATTGGATTAATCCTTATTAAAAAAAAGAAAAATCTAAAAATTAATTCAAACTGCATATCAACATTTTAATTTTTAACATTACCCTTCCGACAAATAAAATTAGTTGGGATCTGAATTCTCGATGGGTACATATTGGTACCTCAAACATTACGACCTTGAAAACAGTGAAACACACAACTTTGCTCTACCTGAACTGACTGGAGATCGCTTGGGTAGTCCTATAACATATATGTTTACACTAAACGTTCATCTTCTGAGCCATATATTAACACAAGAAGGGAAAGGCAGAACAAAAGTACCAAATACCCAACTCTCTTGTACCTGGCACTCACACCTAACAATAGTACCAGATGGGAAATTGTGCTGGACTATCCCAAATTAGTCCAAAAGAAATCATAAGCAACTGAACTGACACATACCAACACCCGTTAATATATCCTGCCATTTCTGCCAATTGCCAAATGAGTTATCCCCAACAAACTTTCGATCTTCCTATGAGGAAAAAGCTGCCATAAAAGTCAAGGTGGTTAATTTGTAGTCGGGTCATTCAAAAAAAAAAAAAAAAAAAAAAAAAAAAACTACCATCACCTCACTTAGCTCTTTCACTATTTTCTCACCTTCGTTGAGTTCCTATATAGTGTCACATTCTTCATCATCGTGCCACCGTACAAGGTGACCGAACTACCCTTTGGCGATTAAAGGTGGTTCAGCTAACCCTAATTAACTTTGAAAAATACTAAATCTTTTACTATAAAATCCAACTGTGAATGTAAACTATTTCATTTTTGTTAAGCATCCCTGTGAGCACTCATTTTAAAAGTCTCTTACCTCTCTATTAGTACTATTACAGGATAACTTAGCATCAAGTCTTACCTTCATATACCATACTACCCTTTTTTTAGGAAAATCTACCCGATTCAGTCTGGAACTTGGACTTGGCCAGCCAACAAACCCCTCCAATTGGGTAAAGAAGTAATTCTGAGTATGTTACATTTAAATACAACTTCAATTAAAACTTAAAAGATCCACGAAGACTTGGATTTTACTGGACTGAATTGAAATTTTCTGAAATTTACAAAACCTGAGATGTCTGGGCAAATGGACCTTGTATCCCAAGCACTTCAGGTCCTGAAATTTCATTTCTCATTCCCAACCCGAATTTCTTGAAATTCAGACTGAAAATTTCAAGGAATTGAGATCTTTATCGGATTAGTATTTCTCAATTTTCAAAGAGAACCACTTAGTTTTTTTTTGAAGAAAGAGTACTGCTTTCATTTAAAAAAAACCAAAGACCCAAAGGTCCAATTACATTTTTAAGGAATACCATGACTCCCTAAACATAAAATCAGAATTAATGTTTGATTTGGGAGCAAACTACCTAAAAAACACCAAAAAATTACAAGAACAAACATTGGAAGCCACCCTAACAAAATAAGTACCACTACTAAAAAAAGATGGTTGATCTACGCTATAAAGCGAAAAACTCAAATAAAATCCAAGCATCTAACATGCAGCTTGCAGATCTAACTAAAGAACACAGCATCTGACAAACAACACCCCCACAAACGAAGGTGGTTGGAAAACTGCAACTAAGAAAACCAAAAAGCAAAACAACAGAAAAAAAACACCACCCAAACAGAGCCTCGGTGAGGGGAGGGAGGAGCCGCCAGCAGGAAAACACCTGATCTTCCGAGAAACCGCCGTCCGATGTGGTAGTGGAAGCCTGGAGAGTGGCGCGTGGCCATCACGCGCCAGGAAGGTCCCTGGCGCATGAATGCCACGCGCCGATGTGGAGGGGGCGGTGGGGAACACGCTGAACGTTGGGAGATTCGGAGGACGCCCATGAACCCAAAGGTGAGGCCGGTGTCGTGCAATAATGGAGAGAGAAGCGTAGATCTAGATCCTAAAATTTCGATCCAAACAAATCTTCCAAAAACACACAACACACGCCTTCTTCCCTCACCACAGAGCTCACCGGAAAGCCCTAGCACTTGAAAATCTCTGTTGGCACTGAGAAACAACAGAAAAAAAAAAAAAACCAAAGAACCAACAAACCAAAAAACAATCGGGAAGAACAAAGCTCCAACAACCCTAAAGCTTGGAGAAAAAGACCATCCACCCCTGAAAACAAGCCAAGGAGGAACAAAAAAAACCACCCTAACCCTAAAGGCTAAGGGGAGACACTAGCACCGGGAAGGGAAGGCGTGAAGCCCGCCCTCCCGCGCGAGCGAAAACCAAGCAAACTCAAAGCTTTTCCTTCTTCGATTTTTCCTCTGGAAAAAAAATATCCCTTAAGCCCCGACAAAGTAGAGAACCTCTTAGTTGAGATTAAAGAGTCTCAATTGTATCTTCGTGTTTGTTTTTCTTCAAACCCCCATTTCGCTCTGGTTCGCTGCTACTAATGGGGTCTTGGTTGATTTCCCTTATTATTTATGACCCCTACCTAATCTATAATTCTTACTCAAATCATGTATCTCATTAAATTATATGTTTATGTAAGAAAATATAAACTAGTTTTTTTCTATGCGAAAATCTAAATTATTTAACTAAAAGTAACTGATAGAAATTTAAGAAATCCATAATTGAGTTATCCAAGAAAATCTAAAGCATCTTTTTGTTCAGCTTTTACTCCCTAGTAAAAACCGTGTATTAAGTTATAGATTACTGACTATTATCCCCCAGAAACGGCAGAAGTGCATCAAAAAGTGGCTCCCATGACAAGTGTTAGAAGTAGAAATATCAGTCCTAGCTGGCGGGGCACCACATGCGACGGCATATGAAAGAAAGCAACGGATTCCGACCAAACACGTGCCACACGGGTCGTTTCCTCGTTATGCAGCTCCCAAAGTCCCACCACTAATAGAAGTAGTATAATTCCTGCCTTCCTGGTTCCCATGGTGTACTTTGCCAGGGCAGCAATGCTCACCGTTATCACCACTTGACATGTTGGGAAAAACTTGTCAACGAACATGTGAGAGAACAGGAGATATATGCATTCAAAGGCAACTAAACTGGCATGGATCACTTCAACCTCCAAAAATTATACGACAATTTTTTTTTATTTTTTATTTTCAAATTAGATTGAAAAAAATTCTTTTAATTCAGTCTGTTAAATTAATATATATATTCTTAGAAGAATTTAAATCTTCAGCAATTTTCTGTTCTAATTTTTAGCAATCCAAATAACAAATATAAGTGGGCTCTCCTATGGAGCCTGCTTGCTCCAAAGAGGAACGGACTGTCCTAAAACCAGCTTAGACAGATGAGTTCCATAAGAAATCTCTCAACAATTCGAACAGCGAAATTGTTTGGACCTCAATTCATCTTTAGAGCATGTGAGAAGTGGAAAACTGTCTGAAAAAACGAATTGCAAAAGTAACAGTGACAAGCTACCGTGGGAAACCCTAATCACTTGATAGCATCATGCATACTAGTTATGCAGTAATCAAACTTTGACAAAAGCTAGGGATCCCTTCAGTCATTCTCTAAAAAGGACAAAGGGCTGCGTAACTACTAAATATATGGGTCCTAGTGATATGTAAAAGAACAAACTGTACAGGACCTTACTGCAGAGGATAAATCCCTCCCTGATAAATACACCACCATGTCCACTCTACGCTCCTAAATCCTTAACATGAATACCTGAGACCCCATGCAATGGCTGCTCCTACTGAGCATTCCAGATGTGACATATGTAACATTGTGAAGCTTGAAAGGATAGCTTGCATGTGGCGGAGGTTTGCCAGAGGTGATGAGAAGAAACCACCCCGGGATGTTCCTCCGGGCCACTTGGCCGTTATAGTGGGAGAAGCTAGCCGAAGGTTTGTTATAAGAGCAGATTACGTGAACCACCCAGTATTTCGAGAGTAGCTAGACCAGGCTTATGAAGAGTATGGTCACAGCAAGAGTGGTCCACTGGCCATACCTTGCGACGAGTTTCACTTCTAAGAGATAATCCAGTCCCTTGGAGGCGGTCTGAACATGAATAGATTCTCTTGTCATGTGGCTGTGTAAAAGCTGGGATTGTTCTCACGGAGGGACTCTATACCACTTCTTCAAGGCCTTGCAAGAAGATCGACATGCTAGAGCAGCAGCTGCAGCAGTAGGGGAAGGAGCAATACGGCAGTGGCAATCTGTCTCCTGCTGACCATTAAAGATTGACAAGCAGCATTGTTTAACAATTGCTACTGAAAGGTTTATAACATATTACCGTATGTTATTGAAATAGAGTACATGTTTATGGCTTTCACATTCAAAGTTAAAAAAATAAAAAATAAAAAAATCATATAAAATAAACACATAGAACACAGGAAAGAATGGAATTTAACCAATGGATCATAGGGGTAGAAGTTTCATTTACAAAATTAGTTATATCAAGGGCCATATAATATAATAGAGTGACATCTCAAACCTTTTTTAGATCAATTAGATTTTCTGTGATCCAGAAGAAACAACATATAGATAAAAATGCCGATAAAGTGCATTAAATTTGTCTCCAGTCAAGTGAAACTTGTTTCTGAGCAGTGAAAATAAAGCATTAGACCCCTTAATTAAACTGAAATATTTTCCACGTAGCCTAAAATTTAGAATGATGTAAGATATACAATTTAGTCTTACATATTAATCAATACCATCAATTTTATACAGGAACCTAAGTGACAACATAGGACTGGTACCTAGAACTCCCCGTAAGTGTAAATAATTTAATAGGCAAAATCCAGCTATGGCCGAAACATAACCCAAATCCAAAATCAGTCAACTTTTATAAATGCAGATCTTTCCTTAATTCATTTAAGTATTGTCTTGAATTATAGAATAGTGAAAATGCTCAAAGCCTGAAACACATCTTGTAAATGGTCCTAAACAGCAGAATGGAGGTACTAGATGATCTGTTCTCTAACCAGAACGAAAAGGAAAGAAAATTGATTGTCATGTACCAGCAGATATAAAATTACACATCTAAAACTGAAAGATGTATACAAAAAGTTGAATTTATTACCTTCTCTATTATTCAATGTTTTGAGCTCCCAGGCTTGAAATTCAGAAAAACAGGTAGATCAGAAAGTTTGCTAGATCCAAGCCGCTAGAGGCCAACACTACAATGGATTTGAAAGAAGATTATATCACACCTTGAAGCTTCCAAAACAAGAATTCTGGAGCACCAAAACTTCTCAAGTTATGGGGAAAAGAACAAAGAAAGACAAAAACAGAAGAAAATAATTCCCTCAATAGTTGTATAGTTTTGAAACAGTACCTTTTGAAGTAGGTAGATACATGAATAAAAAAGTGTAAGCTCAATATACATAGATTTCATAGAAACAGAAGTAAAAGAAATGTAGATAGAGCAAGCGACAAAATTTTTTTTGGTCCAGTTTGAAGTTGCATAATTATATTTTATCCAACCCTACGCCAAATGCAGCTTCGATACAAGGTAAGACTTGATTACAGGGCAACTTTAATTCCTCTTTCACCTTCTCCTACAAGAAAAAGTTGATTCCCAAATCGTGTGTACCCAAACAGAAAGCAAACCACCAATATAGCACTTGCAGAGTGAGATTTGATAGATCATTGACTTGAAAGAAACAGCTAGAGCTTCCATAAATTTCTTGTGTGATAATGAAGAACCGTAATAGGTTTCAGTCACACTAATGGCATACCATCAACAAGTACTTCACTGTTGTAGAATGCACAACCTTAACCGTCACATTTACTTGTGTTGCATGCCAGACTTCATTTACTTCTAGCAAAGAGCCCTTTGAGAACATGGGAATTTAGTAGATTCCAAACATTGGCGACGATACCACTGGACAAAGCATGAAATGCTTGCTTTGCAGATGTGCAACGCGCTTCCAGAACTTTAGCATCACTGAAGAGCTCTTTGAGTGCTTTCTCAAGCTCTAATTTTCCAGAAACCTGCATGGGCAGTCACAATAAAAGACCCTCATTGAAAAGTTCCATATAATTCATAGAGGAAAAACATACAGAACAGTTATTTTTTGTAACGGTACAGAAGTCCTTATTTAATCCAAGAGGCCTTTTTATTAGGAATGAGTATTTGATCGATCTATCTCATATTATGATTTCAGCAGATAGAAGCCTAATAGATTCAGCTTAAAATTAAGCTGGATTTAAGCCCCTTCAGCCCATATGGTTCAAAGTAAGTGAATTAATTCATGGATTTTCTCAAAGAGTTCACTGTAGCAGGGAATGTTACTAGATTTTTTCTATAACCACTAAACAACTAAAGAACCATACAAGTGGTGAGACTTCATCCCTACATCATAATGGACAGAAATTTCCTACAACCCACATGTAAGAGTGACATGTGTCCCTTGAAATGTGAGAAGTAAATGTTGTTTTAATAGCATGTGCTTCTCAAATGTTTTTTTAATAACATTAATTAAAAAACATGTGATTCTCACATGCTTAAATAACACATGTCACTTGTAGGATATATCCTACAAACCGGTTTGTAGGAAATTTCTGTCCCATCATAATAATCCATTATTGCTAACATTAAATCATCTAAGAATATTTAAGTCAACTAAATAGGTGGAGTCCACTTGTGGATTATCTGTGCGCTACAAGCAGATCATGGAACAACTCAGGTACAAATAGACTAACTTCATATGGGGTACTACAGATATGCAAATCAGTTGATATATTTCTTTATTTATACCAGATTTCTCATATCACAATTATCTTATCAAACAGTAGAAACATCCATTGTCATTTTGGAGAATTGATTCCAGAAAGAGTTTCAACTGATCTTTCAAACAATGTCAACTAAATTTTAAAGAAAATAATATAATCAAGAAGTTCTTCAAACCTGAAGAACAGACAAAGGGTTTAACTGCTGCATCTCAAGTACCATGTGTGAGAAATGCCCAACATGATGACCTGATATAAGCCAAAAAAGCAAAAGTTTCTATAATAGTAATTACAAAAAAAAACTATAAAAAAAAAGTACCTAAAAAATTAATTGTTCCCAATAAGGTACAAGAGAAAAAAAGTTCACCAGTCAAAACAGCACAGCCAGCTGCAGCAGCTTCTGATATGTTATGGCCAGCTAAACCAGGGAAGAACGAACCTCCAACTACAGCTATTGGGGTTAACCTATAAAGTTGTCTCAACTCACCTACAAAACAAATTCGAAAGGATATAGTGACATTATGGACCAAATCTCCCCAAAAGTATGCATAACATTCGCACCCTTAAGAGGTATGATTTTCACACAGGAATGGCCTAAAGGAGTACTGAGCTATGTATCACAACATGTTATTGTCTCTTACTCAAGCCTCACTGTCAAACCTGCCAAGTTCAAGAATATCAGCAGGCACAAACTGAATGTCAATTAATTGGGCACTACGTAAACTCCACAAACCAAAAAAATGGAAAATGAAAACCGAAGGTAACAACATTTATCCAGGATCTGTCAAATACAAACTTAGACACCACCAATTAAAATGAATTAATGAGCATAGGGCAGGTGAAACTTTGACATTTGCTCCCACCATGCAGTTTAAACCTCAATATGAATAGCAGGCACCGGTACCACCGGTACCATAATGTGTCGAATTTATAGGAAACACATAGAATGGACAATGTGGAGAAAACATTAATATAAATAAGAGTCACATTACATCGTCTATCATAAAGGATTTAAGGTGGAAACTCTCTTTCTAGGTACATGGCATGTGCCTCATGAATGCCCCACACTTTTAATGTGAGTTTAAGTGAATTAATAATGATCTATTTGGCATCATTGTAGGAAAGAAATATAATAGAGAAAAAATTAGTAAAAGAAATACCTAATGTGTCCACGACATATATATTAGTTCCTGCCTCAAGTTTTTCATGCTGAGACCTCAATGCTACATTTTGCCCTTCTTTCTGCAATTCCTGCACCATTTAAGGCAAGAGAATTTGAAAAAAAATCCAAAAATATTTGGAGGTCTACCTCTTACGTGTTGAATCTTATGAGTCATTGGTTCATGAATTATACACATATTCCGAAGCTCAATGGCAACCTAAGTTAGCTGCATAATGCTGTTTGGGTTTGTTTTGACTAAGCTCAGTCGACCGGGCATCGATTGAGGGTCATTGAAACCCTATTGAACTTTCTGCCTCAGGCTCGGTTGACCGGGGATCGACCGAGGCATCTATCGAGGCTCAATGGAGCTACTGCCTCAAGCTCGGTTGACCAAGCCTATGTCTCAATCGACCAAAGGGGTCCTGGCAGTAACTCGTTTCTCCAAATCTGCCCTCAACCCCATCTTTTGACCTCTTTTCACTTTAACGGATTTGTACACCCCATATACAACAAGTATACAATGAAATCTACTGATTGAAAAGGTTGAAAAGTGTCTAACTTTTAAATTTGAGAGAACCCTAGTTTTTGTAAAAACTAACTTTACGTGCCTCTTGCATTCTAACAAAAGTCGGAGCATAACGACTCATTTATGTGCGTTTCCAAAGTGCATGCAAGCCCTTTTTACGTGGTTCTATGAAAATAACTATAAAACTCTATTTTAACACAACTCATTACGATAATACAACCACTCACGTGGTTATCACAATATTGTCAATATGTTTCTTATAGTATAACTATATACATATATACGACACTACACGAGCATCATAACGCCATTTATGGGCTCCACGTGTCTCGGTCAATCAGACCATCATGACTTGCATTTAATGCGAGTCAAATCGGTCAATTCTAAGTCAAATCAGTTTGACTCAAAAGTTTCTAGTAGAGGTTGGTCAATCGACACATATATCGGTCAATCGACCTCCAAAAAGATCTGATTCCTGCCATGTGTCAACATCTCGGTCGACCGGGCTTACCCTTCGATCGACTAGGTCTTATTCGTAGGAACCCTAATTCCTCCGTTTTGTCTAATCTTTCTTGGATATTTCCATACTTCATATTAAAGCATTCTAAAGGGGTATTTTATGTGTTTTATTTTCTTATGCGCTACAACTATCGAAATACAAAGCATCGTAATATACACACGCAAAAGAAGCAATTATAAAGAATTGAAATATAATCATACTGATAACTGGTATTGCAACAGAATCATACCTGAGCAATTTCAAGTCCATGTTGTGGATCTCGAGGCACAAGTATAGTGACCATATCTGGATGGATTTGCGTGAGCACTCTATGAACTCCTAGCATTACTGCAGAGAGCATTTGTGAGCACTTCAACTTTTCTTAACACAAGCGAATAAAAATAAAACAGCATAAATAGTAAAGAAGAAAGAACCCATAAACTGCTAGAACATGTCCATAAATATGTTAGAAACTAACTATAATGCCCCAGAGAAAACCAGTAATATCAAATCTGTAACTAGCACAAATGACACAACTCTCTCTCTCTCTCTCTCTCTCTCTCTCTCTCTATATATATATATATATATATATAAAATAAAATAAAAAGAAGAAGAAGCCAAACTCTCAAACATTGAACGAAATCATTGCTGGTCAATTAGTTCTCCTTTTTGCAAAAAATGACCTAGAAAATATGAAAACGAAGTAACGTATTACACGAAATTAATGCTGCAAATTCAAGAAAACTAGCCAGTAGTACAAAGCGGAAAAACAAAATGAAATCATTTTCATAACAATGATATAGCTAACGTTGTTGGCATCAAAATACCCCAATATGTCAATTCTTTCAGTTGCATTACATTTGCAGAGTCCAGAATTATGTGTTAAATCAAAATTTTATAAAGCAACAACCGCTATTAACGTGGTAAGGTTGTGCCATAACAAGGAGATGAGGTCTTTGCATAAAATTCTGACTCAAAATGACAACAATCTAGAGTACGTATACTATTGGAGACAGACAAATGAGAACTGACTTTCTTCTTCACCCCTATGTATGGAAGACGCCATCCAAACCTGCCTCTGGGCAAGTTGTATCTTCAAATCTTCTATACTTCTTGAATACCCCCCAGAAACATCAAAATCTTCTACCACTGAATGGAAAAAATAGTAACACCTGATTAGAATAGACTATATTCATCTTTTTCTATAATTGTCAAAATATATTTATCAGAAAGTTTCCAAAAGTTAAAATAAGGAATTTGAATGACAGCAACTTAGTTATTAGAAGTGTTGTAATACCAAGTCAGAGAAAAGTATCTTGGTCTTCCTTTGGGAGCCTCCTATAAGTCCACACATATTTGGGACGGGGTTGTTGAGAAGATTGATCGTCGTTTGGCTAGTTGGAAAAGGATGAATCTCTTTAAGGGTGGTAGAGTAACCCTTATTAAGAGTACCTTAGCCAATGTGCCTACTTACTTTTTGTCTCTATTCCATCTCTCGAGGAGTGTTGCCGCTCGCTCAGAGAAGCTACAACGGGATTTTCTTTGGGGTGGTTTGGGTGAAGAATCTAAATTTCACTTGGTGAGGTGGTCGAAAGTCTGTTCCCCAATTTCAGATGGGGGGTTGGGTATTCGAAATTTGTTATTGTTCAACCAAGCTTTGTTAGGTAAATGGTTGTGGCGGTATGGAATAGAGAGAGAAGCTTGGTGGAGAGTTGCGGTGGATGCCAAGTATGGTAGTTTGTGGGGTGGGTGGTGCTCCCGCGAGCCTGTAGGTGCTCATGGGGTGGGGCTGTGGAAGAATATCAGGAAAAGGTGGGGGAGTTTCTTTGGTTTCTCTAAATTGGAGGTAGGGGATGGGGTTAGGACACAATTTTGGCATGATCTGTGGTGCGGGGATAGGGTGTTGAAGGAAGCTTTTCCTGTTCTTTTTGGTATTGCTCAGATGAAGGATGCTTCCGTTGCGGATAATATGGAGGTTTTGGGCGGCTCTATCCAGTGGAATGTGAGCTTTGTTAGAGAGACGCATGACTGGGAAGTGGGTGTTTTTGCATCCTTCTTTCATGTGTTACATTTAACCATGGTGAGTAGAGATCGTGCTGACAGGCTTAGGTGGGTCCTTTCCGAGAAAGAGGTGTTCAAGGTTAAATCCTATTTCAGCTCCTTGGCCGGCGGTGAGGGAAGTCGTTTCCCTTGGAAGAGTGTGTGGAGGACTCAGGCTCCTTCGAGGGAGGCGTTCTTTGCGTGGTCGGCAGCCCTTGGTAAGATTCTTACAGCGGATAATCTCAAGAAGCGAAAGATCATCATTGTGGATAGATGCTACTTGTGCAAAAGAGACGGGGAAACTGTGGACCACCTTCTTCTTCATTGTGATGTGGCTTCTACTTTGTGGAATCATGTATTTTCTCGGTTTGGTATGTCTTGGGTCATGCCTAGGAGAGTTGTCGATTTATTTTCTTGTTGGTGGAAGGCGGGTAGGTCAAGGAGTGCGGCAGTTTGGAAGATGGTGCCTATATGCATTCTTTGGTGTGTTTGGAAGGAGAGAAATGCTAGGTGTTTTGAAGACTTGGAGAATTCCATGGAGAATATTGTTGCATCGTTTTTACATTTGTTGTATCTTTGGACGGAGGCTTTGTTGTCACCCGTGTCTATTAGCTTTTCTGATTTTCTTGTTCGTTTTTCTTTGCCTTCTTAGGCGTTTCCTTGTGTATACTTTCAGTGTACTTAGAGGGGCGCCTTACGTTTTTTTTCTTTATATAAAATTTCATTTACTTATCAAAAAAAAAAAAAGGATCAACATTTAGTATTACTAAAAGGATTTGTACTCCTAATTGACAGGCATACCATATTTCAAGTCACCAGAAAAGTTTATGACAAAGGGAGGGGCTTGTAGTAGCTGAAAGTGGATTGCCTGCATAGTGCTCTGTGTCATAGAACAAGATTAGCAATTGTTAAATTATCATTTATCTTGAAATCTTAAACTGATAGGAAATTGTGAAGTTAATCATTTAATTAATATTTTAACATTCCCCTTCAACAAATGTTGAGGCCCAACATATAGAATAATCATTTAATACCATTTATACTAAAAGCTTAAACTGATGTTGAGAAGTTTTCGTCATCCTTTGACATGCTTAGCTTCCTGATGTTTGAGATGACGTACAAGGATTAGGTCAGAGCTTATTCATTGTTTAGTTTTTCTTTTCCTTATTCTTTGGAACCACCAATGATTGGGAATAAACTATGGAGTCAAGGATTGTACTTAGGACCTTTACTTTGAGATTATGTTAAATTACCACTTATCATTAAAGCTTAAACTGATGAGAAATGTTGAATTTAATCATTTAATTAATGCTTTAATACTTTCCTCATATGTGGGTTCAAACTTCTCATCAACAAATGACATCTAATATGCGGAATACTTAATTGAAATGGGAAATATACTATGGAGTTAGGGTTTGTACTTATGACCTCTATTCTGATACTATGTTAAATTATTACTTATAAGGCTTAAACTGATAGAAAATGGTAAATTCAATAATTTAATTAAAACTTTAATAGTGACAACACAACACAAATCAAACCATAAAAAACTTGGTCTACATACCAATGGGACAATCAAAGAAAATTTTGAAAGCATCAATGAAATAAGTGGAAGTAGCATGGGTCCGGAAAAACGCTTGAAGGATTTTGTAGACATCCGAGCATTCAACAGTGCCAAAACTATCTGAAGAGATAATGGAGGCATATAAGCTATGAGAATCAATAACAATATGCAAGATACATCAAAATGCATTTTTCACATATACATACATACATATATATATTTATACACACTACGACAGGCACATGATTGCGAAATTAGGCTTGTAAAACAAACAATTAAGCATACATATAAAACAACAGGACTAGGATCTCTATATTTCCTAAGGTAACTCCGCGGCAAAGCTCTTAAAATCTCAACTATTATTCAAATCTAATGGTCCATATATTACCACCACAGTACTTACCATGTTTAAGAGATCCTTAATTTTCTTGAGTTCACTGCATCCTAATTCATGTGATAAATGTTGAGGCAATAAAATTTGAATCAATTAATTTAAAAATAATGGTTGAGATTTAAAGATTACCACTGTGGAATTATCCTAAGAAATCTAGAAGATCTTAATCCTAAAAAAACAACCCTACTCTACAAACCATCATGTCTTTAAATCAACCTTCTTCCTTGAAATGCTGGTTTTAGATACTAAAAGCGCAAGGACAAACAACCTTTATTTTCTTTTCAAGAAATATGTTAAATCACCATTTATTCTAAAGGTTTAATACTCTGCACTCCCTTTCATGTGTGGACTAAACAACACAGAGAATATTTTAATTGAAAATGAGGATAAATTGTGAAGTAAAGATTCGAACTTCGGACCTTGATTCCATTACCATGTTAAATCGCTCTTAAAAGAGCCGATAGAAAATAGTGAATTTAATTATTAAATTAATTCTTTAACAAAGTAAGATAAAGGAGAGCCAATGAGAAAGGAATGGCTTACACCATTTTCTGAAGCACTCATAATAAGATTTGGCCACAATTCACTCTCTATTAAGACAATTGCGTTTGGCTTCCAATGGTCAAGAAAAGCGCCCACTGCAGTTGGAGTATCAACTGGCGCAAACTGGTTCAACCGCAACGATTAGACCACATCAACACAAATGTCACAAAGACAAATAGTAATGCATCAAAGTTTATACAGTACTTGATATATCACACCACTCGGAAGCCGTTTATCAATTACTTCGCTGCACCAAGCAAAAAGCTCGCACATATAAGCCCCACGAATTTAAAAAATTTGCATATAATAAACAATATTATTTCTTACAATGCGGATACTGTTGTTGTTGTCATCAAGATATTCAAATCAGGGCTTTGCTTTATGCATTGTTTGATTATAGGAATCGCCGACATTCCTTCACCTGGATTTTCAAAAATCAAAAACAAAAACAAAAAGGAAATACGTAATTTAATTAAATAAATAAACAAACAAAATTAGAACCTAGAGAGACGGCGTGGAACCAGAGGAGTGGGCCGGGGGGGCGTGGGAGAGAGGCCCGGCCAAGGCGCTCGGTCCAGCGGTCAGGGTGCTCGCGGCCTCGGAGCCTGCGATAGCGTAGGTGAAGGTTCAGCGCCGGCGATACACCGTAGCTCAGCGCCCTGTAGATCTTGTACATCAGCTTCCCACTCTCTGTTGCCGCCATTTCAATTCCCAAATTTTCGCACGCTACAAGCTTTCTTTTTAAGTTCTCGGGGTTTGGCTGCTTGTGGGTTTATTTCGATCCTCGATGGGCTCGGTAGGGCCGGAGCGCGAAGCTGCGCGAACGGGGCCTGATTTTATACAGAATTTGTTTAAAGTTCAAACAAAACATTTTCGTACACCATACGTAACAAGTCACAGAAAATGGCCAGACGGCATTTGGGCTTGGGTTCGGACCTTGGTCATTGGTATGGGCATGATTGGTTTATATGTCCACTTTTTGCCAGTCACGTCAGCAAAAATAATTGTCTACCCACCAATCCACCATAGGTGAGGTGATCTGATGTAGTGTCTACAACCACCGTATCTTCTTCAATCTTATGGTCCTGACCCACTTAACTCGCATGGTGGGTGGAAATGGCGCTAACGAAGAGATAGGAAATAAATTTGTTTTGTCTTTACGTGACACTCTCACATGATGGAGTAGATATGAGAGAGTTGATGAATGAAATTGTCTCTAGCATTATTCTATTAGAAAATAGTTACAAAAAAGTTATTATCACATAACCATGCATGTATAAATTTATAGATTTAAGATATTTAGATTAACAAAGTTGTTATCGTGTTGTATTTTAATATTCCATTAGATACTTTTCTTGATTGTTTATCTTCCTATCAATAATTGGTTTGAAGGCTAGCTATATTTTCTTGATGTGCTTTTTTCATATTCTTTTTTCACCCAACGTACACCATACTAGTATACTACTAATTCACCATCAGTCACCCAAGAGGCCAAGAGCACGTACGTTTGCAAGGTGATCTTGTTGATTCATGCGGGATTTCACATGTCCTACTCAAGTAATTGGGATGTATTTTTGGTTAACTAAACTTTCAGCTAATTTTTACTGAAGCATCATCAAGTTGTATAACAGTCGTATAATAATATACTAAATAGTATTAATCTTAAAATAGATATTGAGTTTGAACTTTTAATTATCCCAATTTTCAATTAAAATATTCTATTAGTTGTTTGGTTCTACGCGTGATAGATAACCAATAATTTAACAGGGCTGCTCCCATTTCACTCCTTGTTAGTATGAGAATCATTAATTTGTACTTTATAATAAAATGATATGGCTTAGGTTTTTTTTTTTTTTTAATAAAAAAAAAGAAAATCCTACAGAAGATTTTTTTTGTAGTTTTTTCAACGGTCCAAATTTAATTCAACTCTCTCTCTCTCTCTCTCTCTCTCTCTCTCATGGAAAATCTAGAATTAAATATAGGCCATTGAAAAAATTACAAAAAAAATTATCCGATAATTTTTTTTATTTTTTATTTTATAGCATCTAAGCCAAATCCACAACAAGAATAAAGAGCTAGCAAAAGAAGGTGTAATATCAGAAGATAATAATCTCATTTTTTAGTAGCAACTCAAAAGTACCAACGGACCTTATGACTAAAATCAAATTCTCTCCGGTTCAAATCCGGTTCCTTAAAAATGAGTGGCAAAATTGTAATGACAAATTTGCCCCTCTTTTTTAAGGAACCGGCTCCTCTCCAGTTCATTTGAATTGGATAGGATCCGATTCCCTTGTGACAAGAACGTACATGAACCAAGAATAATGCTATTTTTCATACCCATTTATCATGTTTCTATCACACCGACTGACCTTACATGTTTTAAGTGGCTTTCCATTTCAGGCTTTTTTTTTTTTTTTTAAATGAAGTTACTTAAAACACACAACGTCAACCAATGTAAAATGAGTGTTATAAATGGATGTAAAGAGTAGTATCACTTTTGTGGTAACCCTCTTATAAATTGACATGATTGTCCGTGTGAAATGCCACTAACTAATGCGACATTTAATTATCACAATCTAATGCATGTAGGCTGACATAATAAGTGTTGAATCGGTAACGACACTCAAATATTAATTATTGTTACTATTATATTGTATATACTTTTGAAGCTTAATTAGTTCGAGATCTACCTTGCAGTATTGCACTACACGTTGCTCAGCAGTGACATTGCGTGGTCCAGAATCCAGATCATAATTAATTAATGGCAATAATATGGGTTTTAAAATCGAATTATTTGATTAGGATTAGATGATAGTATACGAGAATATGCTTCCAAAAGTCATGGTCGACGCACATTACCTCATTTTCCAATCATATTCATATTAATTCTGTTTTTGGCCAATTGGTTCCCACAACAAGCAGTAATGCTACTTCTCACACCTATTTCACATCGAACAATATTAATTACATGCATGTTTTAAATGGTTTTTTATGTCGATTAACCTCATGAAAAAAATAAAAATTAAGTTACTTATAATATAACACGTCCTTTTAAAATAAGTGTGGTAAATGAGCTTATAGAATAACATTATTCAGATTTACTAGGGTTATCTCCGTTAAGAGCACAATCCCCGTGCAATTAGGGCCAATCAAGCAAGGGCCCGACGAAAACTACCCAAAAGTATATATATTTGAGCAATAGATCGCAGCTGGCCGGGTGCATGCCCCAGCTAATCACGTACGTAACTTAAACGGATTTTCTCAGGCCCTCAAAATCAGCCATTGTCCCGCGCAAAAGGATGTATTCATAGATCTCATATATATATATACCGTACATTTAATGATGCAATTTAAATATAATAATTTGTTTGAAGGAGTGTTTAATATAAATTAATTAATATATCTATCATATATATATGCTATTTCGTACATTCAAATATGTGTCGCCTTGCAACGATGACAAAGAAGAAATATAAATTTTGTTATACATGATTATGCATGCATGGACCACGGTCCCCTCACTTTTAACCCATGCACAAGCAGATAGAGCTTTGTTCTCTAACGAGAAGTATCTTAATTAGTTAAGATCGAGCCATGACGACGACCGTCTAAATTAATGCATATTGAAACTTAGAAAATAAAATATTTGAGATACTACAATTTTTGTTATAAATTAATGTGAAAAAAAGGTTTATATTTTATGAAAATGAATGTTATGTGAATTGCCACATTATAACAATCTATATTTTAGAGACTGACATGATATATACCACATGATCAACTACGATCGTAAGAAATTTGTGGCAAAAATTATAGTACCGTTAATCATCACTTTTTGTCAGAAAAATGCATATAACTTGACCTTGGACTAACCGGCAATATATGGTCAATGGTGTCTGCAAATTTGGGAGCTTAATTGTCTCAAAGAGTAATATTTGATATAAAAAAGTAGAAAATATTGCTGATTTTAATGTCCTTGTTGAGTTTTTAATTAGTAGAAGAGCCAATCTTGAGAGTAACAAGACAAGAGGAAGAATTCTCTTTCAATTCTCCCGTCTTTTCTCTCTTTTTCAATCCCACCCTGGTGATTTCATTAATTATTGTATTAACATATATATAAGCGAAGAAAATAAAAAGTAATAATTAGAAGAAGTCTCAAAATAGAAAGGAAAAAACTCTACAGTATTATACTAAACGACTATTTCAACGCTCATACCATACAACACTTTACATTGCATGCACCTTTATTCAAACATATTTTCTATTTTTAATATTCTCAAATGTATTTGTCCTCAATTATTTTCGCAAGTCAATGAGCGCATCTATATTCTTTAATATATTATCTTATCATCGATCAACATTATCTATAACCACGTTCTTTTATCACTTTTAAAATAAGGTATCTAAATTTTAAAAAGTGTTAATTTAAGATATTCATTTTTCAATTTTTTTCAATTTTAATCTTCCATTAGAATTTTTCGTTAAATTCTGTAAAAAATTTCAAAATACCCTTCATTTTTTTAGAAAAAAAATTGCAAGAATTAAGGTATTGGTCAGAATTTAACAGAATTTGCAAAAATACTCATGCCTGAATCTTTGAAAAAAAAAATTTATTATAAACACAAGGATATTTTGAAAATTTTGATAGAATTTAACAGAAAATTCTAACGGATGGTTGAAATTGAAAAAAATTGAAATATGAATATCTTAAATTGAGACTTTTAGGTACCTTATTTCAAAAGTGATAAAAGATCATGAGTTATAAATAAAGTTCTTCAAATAAAATATTATAAAAATGTATATAGATAGAGATCCATGATATAATCTTATATATATCCAAGAGTCCTTGCAAAGAAGGACGAAATATTGATTTATACGATAATTTTTCAATTTTTTTCCGCAAGATTTGTCACATAACTAGGCAGAATTAAACGCTATAAAAACCGACCCAGGAGCTAGAGTTATTGCAAGCCAGCAAACAAACCAAAAAACCCAACATAATTAGAACATGGAGTACGGGGCTCTGGGGTTGATCCTATCTCTATTGCTATGGGTTGCATGGGTAATAATGATACAGCGCCGCGACCGATACGTTCGTTTGAATCGTTTGGAGGAGCAAGATGATCAGCTCCCACCAGGGCCTAGATCGTGGCCAGTGGTTGGAAACATTTTCCAGTTGGGTTGGGCACCCCACGAGTCCTTTGCAAAGCTGGCTCGACGGCACGGTCCCATCATGACCCTTTGGCTAGGGTCAATGAGCACGGTGGTCATCTCGTCCAAAGAAGTGGCACGAGACATGTTCAAGAACCATGATGTGGTTCTTGCCGGTAGGAAGATTTACGAGGCCATGAAGGGGGACTATGGTAATGAGGGTTCCCTCATTACTGCTCAATATGGATCTCACTGGCGCATGTTGAGGCGCTTGTGCACCTCGGAGTTTTTCGTCTCAAGCCGTCTGGAAGCCATGAGAGGCACTGTTATTAATTCCTTCAACTCATGATGTTTAGTTTTGATAAACTTTTAGCTATAGATCGAACAGTGTAATTTACTGTTGATATATATGTTGAAACAGGTGTTCGTGGGAGGTGCATCGATGAAATGGTGCAGTACATAGAAGACGCTAGTGTATCTGGTACCAAAGGCATCGATGTTGGGAGGTTCTTCTTCTTGATGGCTTTCAATCTTATAGGAAACCTTATGTTTTCAAAAGACCTGCTGGACGCCAAATCAGAGAGAGGGGCCAAGTTCTTCTACCATGCAGGCAAGGTGATGGAGTTGGCAGGGAAGCCGAACGTGGCGGATTTCTTGCCAATTCTTAGGTGGCTTGACCCACAAGGTATAAGAAGAAAGACCCAGTTCCATGTCGAACGAGCCTTTGAAATCGCAGGGGGGTTCATTGCAGAGAGGATGGAGAGCATGGAAAATGGTCATAATGATGAAGAAATCAAGAGAAAGGACTACTTGGATGCGCTTTTGGAGTTTCGTGGTGATGGTGTGGAGGAACCCTTAAGGTTTTCTTCAAGAACTATCAACGTCGTAGTGTTTGTAAGCCATCTTTAATTTCTTTCCATCTTTTGCAGCTTCCACACACAGCTAGCACACCATATATCCACGCAAATCTCTTGGTGTTGCCACATATGACATGTTTTCTTTTAAAACTATTCTAAAATAGATGAAAGTTCTTAAAAGTAAAAATATCTATATCTTTTTCAATTTTTTTTTAAAAATATATTATAATTTTATTCTCCATACCATTAATTAAGTTCCATTAAAATATATACAATTTGTGATAAAATTTTCTTTGAAATTGGGTTAGAGAAAGTTTCTTTAATTTAGCCTATATTAAATTGATATATCTCCTTAGAACTTGTGATTCTTAGTTGCATTTTTAATAGAATCATCTAATAAACTGACATGCATCCTTAGAACAAGACAAGTAACAGCTTTCATTAAAAATTTTAAAATGCATGTGAGAAATTACATCCTTTAAGCGTACATGTCAAGATTCTAACCTAATTTACAGGAATGTTGTATCGTTTATAATACCTATCATAGTGCAGTCTAGTGGTCAAAGGATGGATTTGGAATGAGTTGTAGAGTCAGACATTTTGAGTCTGATTATGTATACGGTTCTGACAGGTGAGGTTTGAATGAGTAATTCTATACTTGTGTCATCTCAAATGTCATGTGATTTTTAAAATTATAATTGAACTTGAGATAATCATTATTAAAGTTTGATCAAATGATAATTTTAAAATTACATGACATTTTAAAGTCATAGCATTACTCGGTCCCACTAGCCTTGCTTTCTCATCATTAAAAAAATAATAATAAAAAAATTGCTTTATTTTAAGACAGACCAGGAGTGTTAAAAGAGAAATGATTTATTTATCCTCTTATCTTTTTCTTATCTTTTCACTTTTAAAAATTATTATTGAATCAGTATAGTCTATCATATGAGTTCTACAATATTAATAGTAATTTTTAAAAGTAAAAGAATAAGAGAATGACAGGAGAAAGATGTCTATATATCGCATGGTGTCAAAATTGGACTACTATGGACGTTTCAGGAGATGTTTACCGCGGGGACGGACACAACGACGAGCACACTGGAGTGGGCAATGGCTGAGCTTCTCCACAACCCTGAAACTTTGAAAAAAGTCCAGGCGGAGTTGAGGATCATCGTAAGCCCAAACAAGAAGCTCGAAGAGAAGGACATCGAGAACCTCCCGTACCTCAGAGCTGTCATAAAGGAAACGCTAAGGCTACACCCACCTCTCCCTTTCCTAGTCCCCCACATGTCCATGGACTCCTGCAACATGCTCGGCTACTTTATTCCAAAAGAAACACAAATCCTAGTCAACGTTTGGGCGATTGGGCGGGACCCTAAGACCTGGGACGACCCTTTGGTTTTCAAGCCGGAGCGGTTCCTGGAGCCAAACGCGGTGGAATTCAAGGGGCACCATTTTGAGTTCATACCCTTTGGATCTGGGCGACGCATGTGCCCAGCCATGCCACTCGCCTCCCGTGTGCTTCCGCTGGCTCTAGGGTCTCTCCTCCACTCGTTTGACTGGGAGTTGGCCGACGGGCTTAAGCCGGAGGAGATGGACATGGCCGAAAGGATGGGGATAACGCTCAGGAAAGCTGTCCCATTGAAGGCTGTGCCAATACCTTTCAATCGGCACCGTGTTGGTAAGAAGTTCATGTGTTAAACAACTTTTACTGCTTTTTTTTTTTTTTTTTTTTTTTTGTAACTGCTGATAGTCAATCAGGCAGACCTGTAATTAATTATTCTACATAATGATATGATTTACAATGTGTGGAGATTGTAATATATATCGTGGCTATGATCTCTTGTCAATTGTCGTCTCCAAACAAGTATCATTTATAGAAGAATGCTAGACTTCTTTTTATGCTCCGTTTGTTTCGGTGTAAAATGATTTTCGGAAAATGATTTCGGTATTTTACGGTGTTTGGTAGGGGCGAAAATAACGGTCAACGAAAACCATTTTCGGTTTGACCGTAAAACCTTCTTTAATTTTTGGAAAACGATTTACGGTTTTAAAAACCGTAAATCGTTTTCCAAAATTATATTCTTCGTCTTTATATGCACGTTAGATATTTGACCGATCGAATCCGGCAATAGTCGGTCGTTCGAAAATAGGCAGCACTGGAGTCCGGCATCATCAAGTCACTGGAATAATGCCGGCGTCGGAATCCGACCACCGGAATACTGCCGGCCGCCGAAATCTGGCCGCCGGAATTCGGCGACATCCGGCAATTGCGCCGAATGCCGGCGGAATCTGGCCGGAATCTGGTCATGGACAGAAACCGGCCGGAATCCGGCCTGATTTGACCGGATGCGGACACTGATCCGGCCGGATCTGGCCAAAATGGCCGGAATCCGGCTTGATCTGACCGGATCCGGACACTGATCCGGCCGGATCTGGCCAAAATGGCCGGGATCCGGCCGGATATGACCGGATCCGGACACTGATCCGGCCGGATCTGGCCAACATGACCGGATCCGGCCGGATCTGGCCAACATGACCGGATCCGGCCGGATATGACCGGATCTGGCCAAAATGGCCGGAATCCGGCCTGATCTGACCGGATCCGGCCACTGATCCTGCCGAGATCCGGCCAAAATGACCGGATCCGGCCGGATCTGACCCAGCCCGGAGGTGTCCTGCCGGAATCCGGCAATTTTCGCCGGATCCGGCCAAACATGCTCGCCGGATTTCCGGCGACGGTGACCGGTCGTCACCGGATTCCGGCGTAATTTGCATTTTCACTTTCGTAATTTTTTCGTGCGAACCAAACGCCGAAAAATATTTTCGAGAAAATAATTTCTTTTGAAATTGATTTCGTCGAAATTATTTTACGACGGAAACCATTTTACGTCGAAACAAACGGAGCATTAGTGTCTTTATATGGTCTTTTTATGCTAACATGTCATCCTATATTTTTTAATAAAAATAAGAGAGATAAATCAAAATGTAATTTTTTTTATTAAAAACAGAGTGTTATATCAACATAAAAAAAATTAAAAAATTAAAATTAAAATGAGTTCTAATATTTCTCTTATTTATATATGGACAATATAAAATGGGACTTTGACATTTGTATCTTGTAGTGAAAAAATCTTAAACTAGAAACCTTGATGAAATGATTGACTTTGTAAATAAAGAATTTTCTTTTTCTTAATCTTTCTTTTGTACGTAGTTTTGTTGCCATCCATCCTATTATTCAAGGGTTTAGTCCAAGCTACAACAATAAATCAAATATATATTGAAAAACATATAAGAAACCCAATACAAAGTAGTGGACATTCATTGACTGACGAATGGGATTGACCACAATATTAAAGGAAAAGTACACTTTGAGCCTTCTTTGATCTTTTGAACTTGGAGCTGTGGACATTTGGGTCGGATGTGATCGGTGATGCCGCAGTAATGACAGGTGGACAAGCTTCTTTTGTTGGAATGCTGCTTGACTTTCTCTGTAAAAATATGGTTAGCATTCTTACAAACAATATTGTCCTTACCTTTTATATGTCTCATATGCGGAGAGACATATTTTTATGAGGAAGAATCTTCAATTTCACTTTTCCTCAGGGCATCTGCTTAATCCAAGGCCTGTAGGATTTCAACAAATAATAATTTGGCCTAATATGACCAATCTTCCCACAATTATGACACTTAGAAATAAATTTATCTTGTATTCCTGATTCCTTGGATTTAGGCATCACATGATTAGTTAAGCAAGAATGATCGAAACAAACCGTATCTTCTATTACATGCTTAATATCAATAGAATCTAATTCAGAATCAAAAGCACGTGAAGTAGAAGTACTTAAATCATCAACAATTAAATTAGGCTTGTTAGAAACATCTGAGTGATTACAAAGCATACTTTTCAAATTATCACTTGAGAATTTTTTCAATTTATGCTCTAGTTCATTAATAGTATTAAGCAACATGGTATTTACATATTTCAAAGAGTCAATCAAAACATGTGATTCAAACAATTGTATAATCAAATACTTTTTTTCTTATTTTATCCTTTTGAGCTCTTTTGGAGAAATTATTTTATCCAATTTAGCAAAAACTTTAGAGAGCTCAATATTATAATTTTCTTCAGAAAGTTGAGAGAAATCCATGATAAAATGTGTAATCAAAAAATAGAAGTCACAAAGAGATAATGATCACACTCAGGAATTAAATCCTTTAAACGAAGTGTACCAGCTTTGATACCAATTGAAAAATAAATAATGACTTCTAAATACCAAGTGTGTGTTCGTATGCAACAAAATATCTTAAATGCAGAAAATAAAAGAGACAAGATATTTGTTAACGAAGTGGAAATTCTGTGAGAGAAAAACCACTCCGGGGCAGCCAAACCCAGAAAATTCACTATCCAAAGACAAAGCAAGTTATCAAGCACTCGTACTCACAAAACCTATTGCAATAGTTATACCTTTAACTATAACACGAAGCCTATCGTGAACGCTTCCCAACCAAGTCTCATACTTGAAGGGGTTTTTGATGGAATCATTTACCTTAGGGCCGACCCCTAAGATAGACTTCATACGAACAAAGAGTACACATCAGCAACGGTTATAGAGCAAGCGGATCTTCAATTTCTCCCTAAACACCATCTCTAAGCACTATGAATTCTATACTGAATTCTTACAAATAACAAGCTTAGAGCCATCTATTTATTGGCTTCAGAAAACCTAATTCTAGACAAATTCAGACTCTGGCTGTGGAGCATCTAGACGGAAGTTAGCCTCGTCTAGACGGTCTTTTGTGATTGCCTTTCCAGAATAGCGCAATTATTCTCATAATAGGAGCGCGTTCAGACGGCTTGGTCGAGCGTCCGGACGGTCTTCACTGTCACTCATTTCCGCGTTCGTAAAGGAAACCCAGAATATTCTGGAACGCTGGGTAGCGTCCGAACTTGTTGCCACATCGTCCAAACGTCTTGCAAAAACTTCCCAAATAGTGTTGACTGAAATTCAAATCCGTGTAGAAATTGGAAAAGCTTAACCTAGAGTCCGGACGTCTTCAACGCTGAAGCTTCTAGACAATGAGGGGTGTCCGGACGCCTTCAAAGGCCCGTCCAGACCGTCGCACAGGAACCGGTTGATCTGACTTGAAAATTGCACATAATCTTCCTTGAACACTTGAAATAGCCTTCTTAAAGTTTGTGACATTGCAACTTGTTATAATGATGCTCTTTCCGTATTAGAGACATAAACACTTAATACTGTGAAGATTTTGAAATATACAGCATCCCTGTTAAAGCAGCAACATTACATAGCAATGATTTTGTCAAACAGAATGTAGCCAATACAAAATACTAACAACAAGACCAGATCAACCAAAATACCATACAAAATATTCAGGAGTTAAAAAACTTGGTTAATAGAATTGAGTCCCAATTGAATGTGAGGGAGAAGGGAATGTTTCTAGTTCAACCTCAACCTAACCCAAGGATTCACGGTGGGGTAAATGAAGTAAAAAATATTCAAGTAGAACATGCTAAGTTAGTCACCATCCTTAAGAGTGGAAAAATTGTGAACAAAGAGTATATAAGCATGTTGCCCCATTTTTCCAAAGGTTGCTTGCACCTAAAAAGGGGACACCAAATCAAGATATTTTGGAAGTGTTTAAACAGGTAAAAATAAATATCCATTTGTTAGATGCCATCAAACAAATTTCATCATATGCTAAATTTTTGAAAGATCTTTGTACTGTCAAGCGAAAGCTTTCTGTGAAAACGAAAGCATTTTTTACAGAGCACGTAAGTGCTATAATTCAGCTGAAAATTCCATTGAAGCATAAAGATCTAGGATCCCTTACTATCCAATGCATCATAGGAGATTCAAAAATTGACAAAACATTGTTTGATTTAGGGGCTGGTGTAAATCTATTACCTTACTCAGTTTATGAAAAGTTAGGTTTTGGTGAATTAAAACCCACCAAAGTTGTTCTTCAACTGGCTGACCAATCTGTTGTTATACTGAGAGGGATAGTAGAAGATGTGTTAGTGCAAATTGATAGATTTTATTTTCCTGTGGATTTCATTGTTTTGGACACACAGCCTATTGCACAATGTAGCACTAACATTCATGTTATTTTGGGACGACCATTCTTAGCTACTTCTAATGCTTTAATTAATTGCAGGAATAGAATCATGAAGCTTACATTTAGAAATATGACTGTTGAGTTGAACATCTTCAACATTTGTAAGCAACCTGTCATTGATGATGAGAAGGAAATTTATGAGGTAGACATGATCCAAAATTTGGCAGAAGATAAATTCGCTCATTCTATGTTTTTTGTTCTTATAGAGACATGTTTACTGAATCCCAATAGTAATAATATAGAATTGGACATAGCTAATGCTGTTTTGGATGCTAATTCGGTGATGGACACTAAAGGATGGAACCCATGTTTTGAGGATTTGTATATACCCATTAAAATTCATCCATCTAGTATCAAAACACAAAAAATTTAAAACCCAAAAAATGGCAATTTTTTTAAAGAAAAATATTTGAAACCATTTTTTGAAGATTTTGAGCTTATAGATGAGTCCTTTGATTTGGCGGATCCGGTTTATCAGGATTTGCGAAACACCTGAACTTAGTTGGCAATTGTAGTAGCAGTGTTTGTGTCGTAGTTTTGGTTGTTATTTTGTTTTGTTTTTTTTTTTAAACCTGTTTTGCAGATAATAAAGTGTCATTTTGTTTTCCTCACCTCAAGGTACTCTTCTTAATCTATATTTATTTGCTTCATTTTGTTACATTAGGGACAATGTAAGTTTTAGGTTAGGAGGTGGAGTTTGATGTTTGATGTTGTTGTGTGTTTTCTTTTTAGTCTCACTTTTTTTTTTTTTTTTTTTTTTATTTTTATAAAAATAAAAAGAATAAAAATGGAGAATTTTGTGCAATGATGTTTTGACTTCTTTAATAGTTATGTTGAACTCAAATGCTTGAGTAAATCATTTTTGAGAATGTTGTGGAACCTTAATTTTGATCCGAAGTTCATTAGCAAGTTTAAATTTATGAGTACATGATTATGTGACTAGGAAATCTGAATTATGCTGCTTATTTTTGGATATTGAATATCTCACTCGTTTCACTTTGAACTAATTAGCACAAGCACACTAGCATATAGTCGCGAGGTATGAAATGTAAAACCAAATATGCATGTTTATCTCGTAAGTTCATTTGGTTGACTTGTTGGATGAGTGAGTACCTTGGCATGGAATTAATGTTATATATATTTTAAAAAGTGAGTTCTTGACTACTTTGAATTTGTTGTTTAGTAACCGGGCCTCTTGTCTTACTAAGCATGGAATGTTTGTGTCAAAAGATGGGAAACTTGGAGTGGTTGATGTCATGTTGTAGCTAGTTTAGTTTCGTAGTCTTTTTTACTCGAGTTAGTAAGCCCTTAGGAGTGTTTCTACACCTCATGCCCTAAAGCCCTCTGGCTTGGGAGTCATTGGTCTAAAGCTCAATATATGGGTAAATTAGAAAGCTTAAGAGAGCTAAGCATTGCACAGTCTACACATGATATATATATTAAATAAAATAAAAAAGAAAAAAAAAAGGAAAAATGAACTTAATTTTTGCCTTGGTTGTTTCATCTAATGGAGATTCCAATGAATTTTGGGGTATTGAATTGTGTATATAGGAACGACTTTGAAGCCTCATGATTCTGTGATAGTTCACTTTACACCAAAGGGGACTTGGGGCGTTTCAGTAGCCAATTATAGGTGATGTGACTTATTTTGAATCTCCTAAACTTGTGAAAATGGAGTTTGTTATTCTAAGCTTGTCAATGAATACGAAATATTTTTTTTTTGATACTTCATTCTCATTGTTAACATAGTTTGGCACTTGTTTAATTTGAAGTCAAGACTGAACATGTTATTGGAAATAACATTTGTGGGTATCGCTTCTGGTAAGTCCTCACGAGACTATAACTCGTCCACTAGGGATACCTAGGGGTTTAAAGGTTTATTGCATTCGTTAAATGCAATCAAGAATGCCAACTAAAGTGGTGTAGTTAGAACTTTTATTTTAGTTGTTTTTCGACATTTAAAAAAAAAAATCTTATTTTCTCGAGTCTAATTTTTTTAGTTTGTATTTTAAGTCACTTGAATTGCTAGGGACTAGCAATAAGCTGGTTGGAAGGGTGTGATAATAGCTCATAAGTGCTCATTTTCTTTATTAAAATAAACATTGTCATACTTTATTATGAGTTAATTCTTGCATTTTATATTTAATTTTGAAATATTGTTTAATTATTAATCTAAGCGTAAATAATATATTAATGCAAGAGATTTTGTTTGGTAGGAATTACTAAGGAAATAAAAAGAAATAGGTTGAAAAGAAGAGAACTTGCTATTCTACTAGAAGAAGTCTATCCATGCCAATGCTGGTTGTACGTGGCTTGAAGTCCTTGAGGAATGAAAGGAAACCAAGTGGGACCAGCTAACTTAAAAAGAGATAAAAAGAAAAGCAATAGAAGACAAATCAAAGGAAAACAAAAGAAGTAGAGATGGGACACTATTACGTGAAGGAAAATGATAGATTTACAACACCACCACAACAACTGTACAACACCCCCTCACATAGGAGTGGGGCCCAGTGTGTGGGACGCACCCCCATGTGAGGAGGTGTTGTGCAGTTGTTGTGGTGGCGTTGTGTAGGAATCAAATCCCTTATGTGAAATATGCAAAGAAGAACAATTGAAGAAAGGTTGTACGTGTCATTGCTTGTTACGAAAAGGACTCTTCCTCGTGCTAACGTGAAACAAGGAAGAAGAAAAAAAGTTCTCTTTGGCCTTTATAAAAGAGGAGACGCACGACATGAAACAGAGAGGACGTTCAACATTTGATAACTTTTCTTTCTTCTTATTTTTCTCGCCCAGTTTATTTTATTTTGCTAGCCTGATATTTAGGACCTTGATGATGGAATTTATTTTTGTAGTCATGTGTAACTAAATCTCTAATTAAGGCTAGGGGTGAAACTTTTAATGAAATTATAGTATTTATCCTCCAACTCTTCTATGGTTTTTAATGTATAATCTTTTTAATTGATTGCATGATTTATTTTAGAAAATGATTTTTGTTCTGTAAAATTCCTTGATTTATTGTTAACTACGGGTACAGTGAATGCTTGAAATTCCTTGCGAATCAAATAACCAATTTTGCGTAACGAAATCAATCAATTTTAAGATTAATCTTTTAATGATATTTTCTCTTTATGATCAGTACTGCTCTATTTTCCGATTGGGTGCAGTACTCCTTAACTGCCTTTCAATTGAGTTATAAAATAAGTTGAGGAATAAGTATTATGTTTTTGTTAAAAGTAAAACCCTAATGCCTTAGCAGTTTGTTTTAATCATTTTTTATTTTATATCTTTTATTGCATTTTATAAAAACCATTCAACCAAATCAATTGTCACATACTTTTCTTTTTATTTTGTTAGTGTTTTTTGTTCCCCCAATCCCTATGGTTCGACACTCGGACTCTCGAGAATTTACTACTTAGCGACATGAATCATTTCCGCTTTTCCTAACGTATGTTGGTCAACATGAACCAATCCCATCCCTACAAAAATTTCAAGAATTCTGGACGGTTTCAAATCGTCCAGAAATTGCAAAAAAAAAAAAAAAAAAGGCTAGAAAAAGGTCCAGACGGTTTTTTCTGGACGGTTTCAAACAGTCCATGAAAATGTGTCGCTAATTTGGGTTATGGACGGTTTGGGCCAAACCGTCCAAATTTGGTTCTGGACTGTTTTGGGCAAAACCGTCCAGAATTTGTTTTGTTTTGTTTTTCTTTTTTTTTTTTTTAAAAAAATAAATTATAATCATCATTATTTTTTAATATAATTGTTATTATTATTTTTTTGTCCAGCGAATAGCGATCAAAGCTTGGTTTCCTTTTTTCTACCATCGCCGCCTTCCTCTACCATCTCCACCGCACCCATGCTCTCGCACTACCCATCAAACATTAATTCCAAACCCAAAACAAACACAAAATGTAAAACAAAGACAATCCAAACCAAAAAAAAAAACCAAAGATCCGTCTGGTGGTTTGCAAGAGAGTGGTGATGAGGAGGCCGGAGGGGGGAGAGAAAGAGAGAGGAAGAGAGAACCGGCCGGAAATCCACGTATTCCGGCTGGATCTCTCTGTATTCTAGCCACAAATCTAGCTGAGCATGGGTTTCGGTCGGATCTGTCAAACCCACGCACGTACACAGGCGTAGGTTTGACATATCCGGCCGAAAACAGTCGGGAGATACCGTCGCGTGTCCCGTTCCCGCCGACCGTCTAGTTCCCATCGATGCCCGTCTTCAATCGTCGGCTGGAGAGAGGAAGAAGAACGAGAGAGAGCTCTAAGAGAGAGATGGTTTTTTTGGGAGAGAGCTCTAGGATTTCTTCGAAGATGGTCTTTCGGAGATGCAAGTTTTGTTTTAAAAAGAAAAAATGCAAAAACAAAAAAAGAACACAGAAAAAGAATAAAAGAAAAAAAAACAAATGTTGCAGACGGTTTTTTTGAAACCGTCAATAACTTAGAGACGGTTTTAAAAAAACCGTCTGGAAATTTAGAGACGGTTTTTAAAAAACTGTATGGAAATTAAAAAACCGTCTGTAAAACTATAATTCTAGTTGGTTTTCGGTTTTGAAAACCATCTAGAAAAAAACCGTCAAGAAAATGCCATTTTTCTGCAGTGGCATGCGGCCATGCTTGTCCAGATGGCATAGATTAAAGTTATATACATGCTACAGTTAAATAGGATTTCCAAATAAAATGAGTCCAAATTAACATGCTTGCAAGGCATCATCTAAACCTACTGGCTGGCTACTGCATACTTCAAAGCTTCCAAAAATGGTATCAGATGCCAGACTTATTTTGACGTTTTATGGTTTCATTGGTTAAAGCAATGCAAATCTACTACCACTGTTTTGTGATGCAACTCTCAATTCTAGTATTAAATTGTTGCATTTGCATCCCTCAAATTTATAAGATTAGTGAAATTACTTACTCGATTTGAGGTTCCGTTTTGTTTCGGTGTAAAATGATTTTTAGAAAATATATTTTTGTATTTTTTCAGAGTTTGATGCAACAAAAATAATAGTCAAATGAAAAATATTTTTGGTTTGACCGGAAAAGCTTCTTCTTAACTTTCGTAAAATGTTTTTCTTTGTTAAATTGTATACTATTTTTTGAGTTTGAGTTTTTCATTCTCAAATCGATAAAATATGCCTTGCCATCGCTGGACTTCGCCCGAACTTCGATCAGACCACCACCAAAAATTGCTAGAAGTCATCGAGAATTAGCATAAAAGTTGACCTATTACGACCGGCGCAATTGATCATATTTCATTTTCTTCTTCCAGACCAAGCCCTTCTTAGAAAGCACTCACTAAGTTACTTATGGAATATCAAATCTGTCTCTACATCGAGGATTTTTAATGTATCTAGGTCGACCAGAGGTTCGACTTACTTCTCCCCCACCTTTTAACATGTGGCCCTTGAAAAAAATAAAGAAATTAAACCCAAAATCAAAAAGAAAGAAGAAAAATTGGGCCATGTTTTTATCGTTTTACATACAAACTAATCACCAAAAAATATTTTTAGAGAATTTTTTTAAAAAAAAATTGTTGAAAATATCTCCCAACAAAAAAACATCTTACGTTTATTTAACGGAGCTTAAGTTTGATTTGACATCGGTAAATTGCTGAATTAAGATATCTTAAATGAAAATAATTCATTTTGTGATATGGACACCATACATATACAGTTAAATAAAATAACGTAAAATATTGACAATCAAATAAATCTCTCCACTTGGCATGTTTCACTACAAGTTTTTGTCGTTATCATCAAGTATTTATATTTTGTATGAACCTGCTTGTTCGAATAATTCATTTTTCTTTATTATTATTATTTTTTTTTTTTGTGAATGTGTTTATCCAAATAAAATACAATTTGAGCTCCAATTCATTCATTTTATATGTACATTTTCAGTTGGTTATGTTTCCTTAGGACGATCGTACAATTAACTTATATTTAAATATCTTATTATATAAAAGAACCATCGACAAACGTATAATAAAAGTTGTGTAGTGTGTTGTGTAAGGATCATGTCCTTATAAGTTAGGGGGAAGTGATTCCCTCACAACCTCTCCCACACAACCCCATTGTATGGGTCTCATGCATGTGACTATGTGAGTCTCACATATGGGACCCACACAATGTGAGAGGAGGTTGTTTGAGAGTTGTGCGAAGATTATAAGTGAAGGATCTTGCTTCAGTGCTGTAGTTTAAAACTACAACACATCTGCTGTAAAATAAATGGAGGGCTGAGATTGTTTTGGATAACTTTTTTAAACCAAACTATGTCTTTTTGGTAAAATCTACAGAATTTATGAACCAAACGTTGAAGCAAATGTTTTCTTCCTTACGCCGTTAGGAGGAAGTGGAACGTCTGTTTAGATTCTCTCTCTCACTCTCTTTATCTATGAAGAATAACAATGGCTGGGGTAGAGAGACCTAGTTTGGGTGTCAAACATCCCTCAAACCGTGATAGTCCCACTTCCTCACAAAAATGGCATGGGCCCTAAGGCAAGCTAGCTGCTGGTTTGATGTCAGCTTTTGTTTTCACTTCTGTTTTTGTTGTTTGGTTGAGAAAGTTGTAACAGAGTTTCTTCTTTGCAGGCCTTTGTACTATTTCTAATTTATTTTGGTTTTAGTGCTTGTTTGGCCTGTTTTGTAAACTGGATTAGTTGTTTTGAATGAAATTGCTTATATATTCATGAAATCAAAAAATTAAAAAAAAGCTAGCAGTAAGGAAACCAATCCAAAATATTTGGATAAACTAACCAAAGTTTAACTTGATGTAACTGCAACACCAAAAGATGAAGAAACCGTGGAGGAGATGGTCTCTGTTTCAGTAGAGTAAAACAGGGGTGAACAGAGGATTAAGAGAAACGTGGGTAGTTGCTTAGATGTAATTGGCATGGATACGTGTTGTTCATGGGTAGTTACTGTTAAGACAGCTGTCCTTGCTGTCCAAGGTGTCGCAGGTCATGGAACCCCAGCTGTCCAATATGCACCAGATCATGACCATGCTGTCCAAGGCACCTCAAATCCTACATGCAATTCCTTACCTTGCACAACCAGCAACCAGCAATCCAGTGATTATGCAATTACACCAAATTAGTCCATTCATAATCCCGTGTATCACGAACCTACAATCACGCAATTAGCAACAACATCTTCCCAACGTCCATATATTCCCTTACATGGCCAACGGTCATATATTGTCTAAATATTAGTCTTCCCTTTCCTTTTGTAAATACAGTACTCTTTCCATGTATCTCATTTAGTTGCTGTACAGAATCGGCTACATTGTAACCTTCCTTTCTTATCAGATTATGTAAACCAGTATAAATAGAAGACATGTAGCAGCTTAAAGCTTTAAGCTTCGAAGTCTGTTTTTCTTTGTATTCCTCTGTTTTCGTATGGTATCAGAGCACCATTCGGTTCACACCATTCTCGATCCAATGGCTGACTCTTCTGACTCTCACGTTTCCGCAAATATACCCATCCCCTCACCAACACCAGTTCAATCACATATTGCCCCTCTTATGACAGAAAACACCACTGCATCTCTTACAATGCCCAACATTCATTCCCACATTGCACCCAAAGTGCAACTGGATGTGTTAGTATTTTATATTGATTACATTCTAGATAAAACAAAAACACTTTATGTAATGGTTGCGTTTTAACAGGATGGTCAGTTTTCAATTCAGAATCTTCATGTATTCAGACAACGATCAAATCAAAGACAATAACTGATCACAAGCTGGTTAAAGATGTCCATGAAGAGTCCTTGCAAAATCCAAGACAAAAACAATCGGTTCCTGTGCAATAGTCCGGACGGGCCTTTGAAGGCGTCCAGACGCTCCTCAGTGTCCAGGAGATAACAATGACGCCTTCCGGACGCTAGGTCAATTAGTATTCAACAAGGAGTTTGATTTCAGAAGTCGACATTGTTTGGGAAGTCTTTGCAAGCCGTCCGGACGACGTGGAAACACGTCTGGATGATGTCCAATAGTTTAGAATATTCCAGAGTTTCGTTCGAACGCGGAAAGGATTTTAGCGAAGACCGTCCGGACGCTCGGTCAAGCCGTCCGAACGTGAACCTGATAAAGATAGAATTGCGCTGTTTCTGAAAGGATATTGCAGAAAACCGTCCGAACGAGGCTATTTTTCTCCCGAACGCTCGCCAGCTAGAGTCCTAATCTCAGCAGTTTTTGAGTTCTCTTGAAGCCTATAAATAGGGGGCTCTAGGCTAGTGTTTTGTACAGAATTCTACAGTGAATTCCATAGTGCTTTGAGAGGGTGTTTAAGGAGAATCGAAGATCCGCTAGCTCTCAAGCCGTTACCGGTGTGTGCTCAACTGTTCGTGTGAAGTCTATCTTAGGGGTCAACCCTAGGGTAAAGGAATCCATCAAAAACCCCTTCAGGTGGAAGATCTGGTTGGGAAGCGTTCGTGTTGGGTTACACGTCAGAGTTAAAGGTATGACTACTACATTGGGTTATGTGAGTACGAGTGTCTTGTAACTAGCTTTATTTTTGGATAGTGGATTTCCTGGGTTTGGCTGCCCCGGAGTGATTTTTTTCTCTTCATAAAGTTTCCACTTGGTAACAAATATTTGTTTTATTTAAATTTCGCATTTAAGATATTTGTTTGCACACAAACACACACACTTGGTTTAAATTAGAAGTCAATAAATATTTTCAATTGGTATCAGAGCTTGGTACACTCTGTTTTTAGATTTATTTCTTGAGTATATCCTTTTGACTTCTGTTTTTGATTATTATGTCTCAAAATCTTAATTCTATTCCGCCTTTTGATGGGATGAACTATGGCTATTGGAAAGCCCTAATGCGCTTCTTTTTAAAACCTATTGACGTCTGAAAAATTATTGAAACTAGTTGGATTAAACCAGAAGAAACAGACGAAATTACTGTTATTCAAACAAGCGCAAGGCTTTCCAATGATAAAGCCCTCCATGCACTATGTCAAGCACTTTCACCATCTGAATTCGCAAGAATTTCAAATTGTGAAATTGCTAAAGATGCATGGCAAATTCTAGAAACAACATATGAAGCCACAAAACAAGTAAAATCTGCCAAACTTCAAATGTTGATTTCTGAATTTGAAGAAATTAAGAAGCTAGAAGACAAGACATTCAGAGAGTTCTACACTAAGATTAACGACCTAAGAAACTCGATGGTGAGTCTTCGGAAGCAAATCTAGGATGTAAAACTCATCCGAAAGATACTAAGATCTTTGCCTGAGTGTTTCAGGATTAAGGTGACAACAATAGAAGAAAGCAAAGATCTGGAGGAGATGAAGATTGAAGAGCTGTTAGGATCTCTTCAGACATACGAATATTCCTTACCTCCGGTCAAAAAGGCAAAGACAATTGCCCTTAAGGCATCCAAGAAGAAATCCATAGTCTCATCTAACGAAGACTTCGATGTTGAAAAAGATGCAGTGGCAATGTTAGCCAATAACTTCAAATGTTTTATGAAGAATAATAAATTCAAGAAGAAGTTTTTTGACAGATTAAGAAAGGTTGTAAAGACCAAGAAAAATTAATACGAATTTAGCATTTAATAAATTGTATTTATTAAATGATGAGACTAATAATTATGTTTTAGGTGATAGTATTTACATTAAGAAAATAAAATAAGTCTAAAATAAAATAGTAGAATTAAATTAATTATTATAGTGGGTCCTAGTTGAATAAATATTCAATTACCTTAATTAAAGTGTAGTTTAAATATATGTGAGGCCAAATGTTAATTAATAAATGATAGAAATAAAATAAGATGGAGTCCTAATATAATTTATTATAGTTAATGGTTTTTATAAAAAGGAAATATTAGCTTGCCACATGTCACCACCAGGTTGGTTAAGAGAAGATTACATTATCCTCTCTCAACCAACCACAAGGTGACACATGCCCCCCCCCCCCCTTTATCTTCTCTTCCTTTTCCCCCTCTCTTTTTGGACCATCCGGATATCTCTCTCCCTCTCTTCCTCATTCTTTTCTTTTCATTTTCCCTATTTTTCTCCCCCTCACCACATGCTTCTCTTCTTCTTCTTCCTTTCTTTTCTTTTTCTTCCTTTTTCTCTCTTCTCCTCTCTGTTCCGCACGCACACACAACCCCTTCCCATTTTCTTTCTTCCTCTTCTCACCACATCACTCGCACGCACACGCCCGGAAGGAAGAAACATTGAGAGACCGAGATTGTGAGAGAGATTCAGAGATGGAGAGTTCGGCTATGGGGGAAAACCCACAAAAATTAGGTAAAGAAATCGTCCTTCTTTAGCTTTTAAATTCGGATTTTTAAATATGGGTTTCCCTTGAATTTCCATAAGAAACCGTATGGGTCTTTTGGGGTTTCGATTTAGATGATGTTCTAGGGTTTTTATGATTTGTGGTTTATGTTTATAATTTAAAAATTGTGCTAAATGCTGGATGGAAACTTGATTGGAATTTTGTTGAGATAAAATCTAGGGTTTAATGGTGTCTTTAGAGGGGATGGCTGAATAGTGTTCTTCTCTTGGGGGTTTTGGTTTTAGTGTGTTTTTAGATTGTGTTTAATGCTCTAAAATGAGTTGTTGGATTTTATTAAGTTTCCATAGTGTGGTCTTGAACTTCTCTGAGCTATTGTGGAATTCAATACCGAATTCTTGCAGTTCTCAATGCCCAGGGGCCTCTATTTATAGGCTGAGGTGCAGAATGGGCGACTGCTGTAATATGTACAGACGCCGTCCGGACGGTGAACTTGGGCCGTCCGGACGGACAACTGTGCGACAGGATTTTCTGAAAAAATTCGTTGAAAATATTTCATGTTTAAGAGCTGCGTCCGGAGGTGACACTGATGTCCGGACGGTCGCACGTCCGCTGCAAGTAATTTCCATATACGGCTTAATGCGTCCGGACCAAGGGGGATGAACGTCCGGACGGCAATTCTTCAACACGCAATTTCCATATCTGCTATGCGTGCGTCTGGACCAAGAGAGGCAGATGTCCGGACGGTTGAAGTTGAATCGACAATTTCTTTAACTGATGAGCGCGCGTCCGGACCAATGCTGACTGACGTCCGGAAGGTGACATTTGAATTGTGATTCTTACCTTAAGGAGACGCGCGTCCGGATGGGATACCACATCGTCCGGACGGTTGATCGATCTTCCTTTTATTGGAACTTGGAAAGAATCTGAGACTGTTCGAGTACTGATAGGCGTCCGGACGGGCTGCTGCGATGTCCGGACGGATGCAAGCTTGAACAGAAGCTTCTCGATACAGTGTAGGGTCCGGACGGAAAAGATACGTCGTCCGGACGGATGATGCTGGTCTGTCTGGCATCCGGTCGGGATGAACACGTCGTCCGGAAGGATGGAACAGTGGACAGATGGGAGTCCGAACGGGATGACACGTCGTCCGGACGGCTGACAGGGAATCTGAAATCTTCTATCTTTTTCGCAGTGCATAGTTTTCTGAAAATACTCTGACAAGTAGAATCCATGTTTATAACATCTTTACACATAAGTGATTTTGTCCAAACACAGAATGAGGCCAAAATACTAACAGATAGAAATCCGAATTCGGTTGTGGGTTTGTGAATTTGGTGTAGATTTTCTGTTTAGGTAATGTTTAGGTTATAATTTGGACCTGTTTTGTTGGATTAATGTTAACCGAAAATGGATTCTTTGGGGTATTTTAGTGGAATCCGAATTTAAGTGTTTGATTGTTATTGAGATTTTGATTTAATTTTGCGGGGTTTCGGTTTTGGAAAGTTGTAAAGGATTTATGAGTTTATTTGTGTTGGGTTGATTATGAATTGGTGTAAAGCCTATAGATATGGCTATGTGATTTTATGGAGTTTTGGCGATGTTGAAGGGGTGTCTTGCTTGGTTGGCCGATTGGCCTTTAATGTTGGATTGTGGATTTTCTGTTAAGTGAAGGGCTTGATGTAGATTAATTGTTGGTTGTTGTTTACAAATCAAGAGGTTAAATTATAGTTGACTCTTGAATTTTTTTATTGGATTAATTGATGTCTAGAGACTTGGGAGTTTGTTTGGAGATCGGAACATAGTTTGTTAATTGGTTGTTGATGATTGGTGCTATAAGGTTTTGGTAGAAAACATGCTATTGCCATTTATGTAAGGGATGTTAAATGGTTGAATTTATTGAGATTGTTTGAGTGTGGATATTAGCCTTGTGAGTTGAAATAGCCGAATTTGTCATATGAGGATTTCGATGATATGTTAGATAAGGTTGATTTAAGGGGTAATTACATTTTTCCCCCATGAACTACCAAAAAATGCGCAATGCCCCCATGAACTACCAACTCAACCAAAATAGAGCATTCAACTACCAAAGACAACCATTTTCCTCCCTTCCGTCAGTCAAAGGGGTTAAAACAAACGGTCAACGGGTCATGTGCCGTTTTATATGGGGGCATGTTGGAAGATGAAGGTAGTTCATGGGGGAAAAGAGGAAGATGGTGGTAGTTCATAGGGGGAAAAGAAGAAGAAAATGAGGGTAAAACGGCGTGTGACTAACGGAAGGGGGGAAAATGGTTATCTTTGGTAGTTGAATGCTCTATTTTGGTCGAGTTGGTAGTTCATGGGGGCATCGCGCATTTTTTGGTAGTTCATGGGGGGAAAAGGTAATTACCCCTTGATTTAATTAAGTTAGATTCTTTATTATGGTTTATTTGGATGCTTAAAGGACAATGAATTGTCAATTAGTAATTAAAGTCCTCATCTTGTTACTAAGTGAGAAATGAGGAATAAGATAAGGAAAATAAGTAATTAAAAAGCTAATGTGTTTAGATCCTTTAGTGTAAACGTCTAATGCGACTGAAATATAAACATAACTAATATTGGAATAGAGTTTATAAGAAATATGGATTATTAATAAATCAATTCTTAGTGTAATGTTTAGCTTTGGTAAATGGATATATTACAAGTGTAATTGTAATCTAGTTTAATAAGAGTTATTAAATAGTATGTTAAATAAGATTAAAGTCTTAAATCTAAACTATTTACATGGTTAGTAGTTAATAAGGATAAAGCATTAAATATATTATTAATTGTATTTAAAGATAAGGAACGCAATAAGCTACAAACCTAAAGCCTAAGATCTATATCATAGGGGGACAACGATTAGGATGTCAAAGAGTTATAGATTACCCAAATAACCCTAAGTTAATAAATATAAGTTAGTAAGCTTATAGAAACATGTAAATGTAATATGAATCTATTATGTGACAACTTAATAGTTAATTCCCCTATCCATGTACACATAGTATTTTAGTGTATCATCGGATTAGGGTTAAGTGTTATATGTGTATATGTATATATTTATACATATGCATATACATGTATATGGCTTATATATATATATATATATAAGCTATAAAAAGGGATTAACAATGATAATGTGATACAACAATAATAAATAAGCCATTGAAATAGTAAATACGTCTTATAGTTTATAAACAAGAAAAAATAGGAGAGTAGAACCAATGGTTAACCTAATGGTAGCCAAGGTACTTAGTTAACTCTTGAAGCGGGTAACGCAATGTGTGAGCACGCGAGTAGTCTAAGTGTCATAGAGTATAGAGTTCCATAGCGTTGTCTAACGTTATTAGTATTTGCAGGGTCGTGTCATAATTGGAGACTTCAATGCGTTTTCGAATGTTGAGTTCGAGTCGTGAGTCCAATGCAGCCAGGTGATATTTTACTCACTGAGAAACTGTTATTTTTATATATTATAGAATTGCAAAATATATATGTGTTGTTTTATAAATCCGAACCAACTGTATGTTGAATATATCTGTTTTGCTTGATTTGAGTACTTTAGAGTATGTTCAAATATATCAATGATAATTTCAGAATCTAATATTGTGTGTTGCATGATTTGGATGAAGTATTGAATTGTTTAGCAAAGTATGATTTAACATCATGATACAGTAAGACAATTCTTACTGGTCAAGCACAGAGCATAGAACATATAGCATAGAGCATAAAACATACAGTAACCCAGCAATAATACAGTAGTAACCCAGCAGTAACTCAACAGCAGCCCAGTAACAGTTCAGTACAGCAGTTTAACAGCAGCACAGTAGCATGCATAGCATCATAGCATAATTTAAATTGTATGATATTTTCATGATATAGAATATTGTAGTTTTTATGCTAGACGTATTAATATGCCTTAGAGTTTTAACGGCAAAGAGATTAAGTATATTGCTATCGTCTAGTTGCATGATTTAAGAACATTGAGCTTTGAGGTGCAAGGGTATTGTCATTGTTCGGAATGAGTAATACAGTGTTCTGGGAGTAGGTAGATGAATTGTCGTGGTACATCAGTAAAAAGTGCTTGGATATCAGAGTCTTACTCTAATAACCGCATGAACAACTATGTGCCATAGACATAAAATTGTAATGCCTAGGATTCGGTGTTAACCATATTCGGAAAATGATAATAAGCTCGTACTAAACAGTGAGATGACATGTTTTAAGCTTGGTGTACTTGGTTGTGATGCTATTGGTTGTGATATCAGTGTGACTTCGGAGTAGGTAGATGGATTGTCGTGGTACATCAGTAAGAAGTGCTTGGATATCAGAGTTTTACTCTAGTAACCGCATGGACAACTATGTGCCATAAACATGAAGTTGTAATGCCCTGAGGCACGATGATATCACAGTCAGTAACGTTAGCTCTTTGTGCATTTAAGCTACCAACATAAAAGTATTATTGTAGGTGGGAGTATACGTAGTTGCTTCCAAGCCATTAGAACTTCTACGTATGAGTCCAACTACATAGTATGTTTTAAATGTTTTCTGATAGTCGGTGTTCGCTATATCAGCTATGGGAGTTTTCAAACAAAAGTTTATAAATTGGTAGTTGTTATAGTGTACGAGAGACTAAAAAGAAAAGTTGGTTCATTGTGAAAAATCAGTTAGTTTAATATCACTGAGGTCTCAGTATTATGTACTGAGGTGGTAAACTCATCATTTCACCTATACGGATGTGGCAAACCCCCACAACCATATAGATAATGTCCCTTTGGCTGCAGGTACTCGGGTCGTAGTTGATGGGGTCGTAGACGTGCATTTGAGATATTATGACCGAAGCTCGCCACGATGGTCGTAATTACGAGCCTATGGGTGTCCTCAGTTTTATAGGTTTTGTTATGGCTTGTGACACCTGTGTCACTTGTTATTGTATAAATCCATTTCAGTTATGTATTTATATTGAGGAAAGACTTAAACACATAAATGTTAAATGGCTCTTGTTGTTATTAATTTATGATAGATGTTTAAGATGTGATTTCTGCTATTAGGTTTATGTTTTCCGCTGCATAGTAGTTAGATATTGTACTCTGATTTACCAGATACATATTATGGGGTATGTACCATATGTTGGCTTTGCGACACATCGTCGTGCCACTGTGAGGATCCATTTGTATTTTAAGAGATTAATGTTTATGAAATGTTTTGTATAAAAAAAAAATGGGTCGTCACAAAGGCTCCCCACACAACTGATACAGAAGAAACAGAAAAGAAAGATTCGAGGGGTCTCCAATGCTTTGATTGTTCAGGCATTGGTCACATCAGGACTGAATGTGCAAATCTGAAGAAACAAAGAGGGAAAGCCTTTAATGCAACTCTCAGCGATGAGTCTGAGAAAGAAGAAGAAACTCCTGAGGAAGAAAATTTTATGGCATTCGTAGCCCCACATGAAGATAAGGAGGATTCTCAGTCCTACTACTCTGAGAATAGTGAAGAAGAAGATATTCAGTCAGCCTATCAACTTCAATATGTTGAATTTCTAAAGCTCAGGGAGAAATACAAACAACTAGTACTAGAGCTTAACAGCCTCAGGACAAAGAAGAATTCTATGCTCATAAAGATCAATGATTTAGAAGATAGGCTACTGAAGACACTGTTGCAGCTAGAGAGAGTTTCAGACGATAAGCTCACTCACATGCTCTCCATTCAGAAGTGCGCAACTGACAAGACCGGACTTGGGTATGTTTCTCCTTCTAGTTATGATACTCTTTCTACCTCCAAGACCATTTTCGTAAAGCCAGTTATTCCCGAATCTCCACCCTCAAGAGTGGATAAGGGAAAAGATGTTATGAAAGGGGAAGGTCCTATCATCCCTCAGCCTCCGCCCAAGCTTCCAATCAGAAGAAAGCCTCTCACATGCCATCAATGTGGCAAGCCAGGGCACATCAGACCAAATTGCCCACATTGGCAAGTTCAGCAGAAGAAAAAATGGCTAGCTCTTAAAACTCCCATGTGTCACCAATGTGGAGTTAGCAGTCATATTAGACCAAGGTGTCCTCCACCTAAGCCTCCCAAGCATCATAGATCTCCACTTAGAAATCATGTTCCAAAGCTTCAACAGCTGCAAAAGCCCACTCAAGCGAAAAAGACTTGGGTCCCCAAGAAGACTGCAGGAAGGGAAATCTCCAGTGAAGAAACATCTTCCGCCAGTTCTTTCATGCAAGATCTGGTCAGATTTCTGACACTACAACTTAAGAAAGAAGGATAAGACAAGGACGAGGACACCCACTCCTCGAGGGGGAGCAAACCTACCCAGTAGGTTAGGTCACACATGCCTAGGATTTTGGTTCATAAATCCTAAAGCATGACAGGTACACTTGCATAGTTTATTTTATTTTATCATCTTATAAAAACTTTGCATGTTGTTTTGGAACCATCATTTCTATGCCTATATTCCCTCTTGGGTTGTCTTGAGGAAATTTTGCAGGCATTAAATAGGGATGATAATAAAAGCACGTCGAGCGGCTGTTTTTCTATCTTGTTACTCTTAAACCTCTCTCCCTGAGGTCAAGTTTGTTTTTACTTTACATGCTTGGTTAACACTACTCCTTTTTATTGTGAAGCATGTTTGTTGTTTAGGTTGTTTTTTTTTTTTTAAAAAAAAAAAAAAAAAAAAAAAAAAGTGGGATGGAATAAAGGATGCAGAGCTTTGTTGTCCATTATTTAAGTTTTCAGATATCTTATGTGTGTTTAACTGACGTCTCATTTTCTGATGCATTTAATCATTTGTCTTTGTATAACTGAGAGTTTTTCCTTGATTTCTACAAAGTTTCCCAGTGGCATCTATACTAGATAATTGTTTTTCTCTTGCAATGAAAAATGTGCCCTATCAAAGGCTCCCCTAAGGTATTTGTGTCTCTCTTCTGACTTTTAGCTTATGGATTTTTTTTTAAATGAGAGAGATTTTTATTTTTATTTATTTATTTATTTTTTTGCCTAGATGGTCAAATTGACCAACTCGCTAGTTGAACCTATAACCCATAAATTCTGACATTCTGACATTATGACATGACGCGTCCAGACGTTCATTCTTCTTGTCCGGACGAGCGTGTTTTTGTTATCTCTACGTGGCACTACGGCCGGAAGTCACTTAAGTTCTGTCTGGACGGTGAACCCTGTAAGGTTAAATCGCATTCTCCCTGCGCCGCAGCCCATTTTTTCGCCCCTTTTGGTTCTTTTTGTTGTCTTGTGCGTGTTCCTTGTGATTTTTATGCATATTTCTCATGTGCATGTGTCATCTTTGCAGTTTCTCTCCACCTCAGGTATGTTTTTAATACTCTTTTACTAATTTCTTTTAAGTTTCTATGCTTAAAATATGATGTTTTTGGGTTTCTATTATGTTGAGTTTAATTTGTATTATTCCTCAACATATGTTATTATTTGAGATTGATATTCTGCATATTTGGTTCTCAATATTGTTTGGGTTGTGTTTTCTTGATGGTGTAATTTATGGATAGTCCATTTTACAGCCGTTATAATGCCCAATTTTTTTTTTTGGATTAACAGGAATTAATGCTTTCATGAATTTCTGTTTGGTTGCTGTTTTGGAAACAGGTTTTTTGTTTCCAAAACAGCAAAACTGTTTTTATCACGTAATCGTGCGTTTGGCTATCTGTTTTAAAAACAGAAACTCGAGAAAACAAAAACGTCAAAAACACGAAATGTAGAAACAGTTTAAAGATGTTTTCGAAAACATGTTCCTGTTTTCACCAAAACAGTGAAGAAACAGGCGCGGAAACCTATTTCCAACTTAAGTGCACAGTACACGCACAATACCGGTGATCCGTGGTTCTAATCTTCACAGCTCCACATGAGGTATTTTCCATTTTTCCCCTTCATTAATTTTGCTCAACCTTCTTCCCGCAAGCATTCTTCCTCCATCAAAATCGGTTCAAAGAGAATCTGACCTCTCAGCCATTACTCTCCCTCTGCACGCATTCAAGATTGAATCGAAAGCCTTCACACCATTCGTCTCTTTTGTTCTCCTATGCACGCACGCATTCATTCTACCTTCCCCCTCTGAATTTGGTTGAGATGTCTTCTCGGCCATTGCTGAAACTTTACCGATAAATCTGAGGCATTACTCTCCCTCCATCTACCCTCCTTCATCTACCTTCTTATTCGCTAATTGATTGCATGTCTCGACTTGTCTATTAAAGGAACCCATCGAATAGCAGTTATGATGCAAGCGGTGATCAACTTGTTGCTACTGGATCGACTGCAAAAACGGACTCATTCACTAGATCAAAGGTATGTTTGCTTTATCTCCTTCTTTCGTTACTATTTTCTCTACGTATTGGTCCATATCTCTTTCCCAATTGATTTAGGGTTTTTGGTGATTCATATACTGGGTAAGCTGCATGTCCTGTGTACTGTGTATGGTTCATAATAATTCATGTACTCGGTAAGATTCATGTACTGTGTATGGTTTTTCTTTATTTTTTCCACCTACCCATGAGTATCCGGGAGAATACTCTGTTCTGCGGATTGTGTTACTTTGATGGGTTCTTTTGCTTGTAGTTGATCATATGTGAGAGAGTAGTTGTATCCATGAAACATGAAAACAAACAAAAAGATTTACAGTCAATGGTTTACTCCCATAAATTGAAGTCTTCTCAATTGAAATCATGTTCACTACAGTGGCAAATTGAAGTCTTTTGATTCTGGAGTTGTGTTTAGTAATAGCCAAAAAACCTAAACCAAATCACGGTTACATTTGTGTTTACCTTTGATTCTAGTGTGGTGTTCAGTAATATCTAGAATGCCCTTGTGTGGTGTCTACTGTGTATGGTGAATGACCATTTTTTAAAGCTAAGTATGGTATTTTGTCTGGTGTGTACGTACTGCATGTGTATGGTGAATGACAAAATTGATATGCATCACATTTTCAGAGCTAAATTTAAATTTCTTTTATACGTAAATTTGTATTCTTCTGTTTGTACTGTATGGTATTCATAAGTAGGGCTATAAACATGAGATTGAATTCTAAAACATTCTCATCAATCATATAAAAGTAAGCAAGACTAGGCAAATTTTGTTCACTGTGCTGTTCAGGACTGTGAATATGTGTCTCAAATCTTTCTTGACACAGTAGCTCAGTTAGGTAGAGCACCACACCAATACTTGCATTTATCTTATGCTATTGCTTCTTTCTAAGTAAATGCTTATTTATCCTAGTTCATTTGTATCTAAGACATATATTTTGAAACTATTTTGATATTCTGTCTTTGTTTGTTTGCAGGGCCTCCAGATATAGCATAACAACATGAAAAGATCATGGATTTGCACATTTGTTGGTTTACTGCTGTGATGTTTTTGATTTTTGTATCTAAGACCAAATTATCTTAACTTTCTTTAAGAGTCAGAAATGAAGAATTTAGGATGTTTTGGATATTCTTGTTGGCCAGAAATGTATATTTGTTGATCTGAACTTTCTATAAGACATAAATGTATTTAACACCATCATTGCTGGCCTTAGATTGCCTATATACAGTATGATTAGAAGTTTGATAATTTATTTCCTCAATTTGTTATGTTTATAGGTTTCTTAACTCATGCTGTATGATGAATTCAACCATGTATGCAAGCGTCTAACTTCTATAAAAAAATTAAAATTGGGCTAATATTGCATAACCATTTTAACTGTATTTCAAATATTTACAGTGTTGTTACATGTTGCATTACGCCATGCCATGTATTATTCTGTTGTTATGTCGTGTGCTCTTTTGTCTTTTGTTTTATCTGGCTTGTTCTAGCATGTGTATCGTGGATCATATTATATCTTGCATGTATGCCATCGTGGATCAGATTGTATTAGATTCTTTTATCTTACTTGTTTATGCCATCTAGCTATTTTATCTTACTTGTTTCAGACCATCTGTTACAATTCAGTTATAAAATCACCAATAGGTGAAAAAAATAGAAAATTAAACACAAAAAAATAGTATAAACGCCAAACAGTTTTCTATTTTATTCTTAAGTGAAAACTGTTTTGAAAACAGTTGTCCAAACACCTTAGCCATTGTTTTTTGTTTTCGAAAATTGTTTTTAAGAACAGTTTGTCAAACGCTTTTTAAACGAAAAAACAACAGAAAATGGTTTTCTGTTTTTGTTCTTGAAAACAGTTTTTAGAAACAAAAACAGAAACCAATTTGCCAAACGAGCTCAGTCTTCGTACGACTCACCTCCCCGTGTCAGGCAAAGAATTGAAGAATCAGTTACTGACCGGTTGCATCGTATGCAATCAAGACAGGTCCTATCTGAGTGGAATCTACTCCGCGTAGATCTGCGAGACCCAGTTCTGCTTCCCATCGCTCAGATGCTCCTGGAGAACAACTGGGAGTACCTATATAATTATGCCTGCCAGGCCTTTCCCAGACTGGTGCAGGAATTTTATGGCCATATGATCATCATTCAGGATGATGATAGAGGACTGATCATGCAGACTATGGTCAGAGGCCAGACAATTTTGATAGACCCCCAGCTTATCAGTTTAGTGATCTTGATCCCTGTTCTACCAGTTTCCGGAGTTCCTTTTCCTGATGAGGCTCCCAGCATTGAGTTTTTACATGACTTCTTTGGGACGAGACCACAACACGAGGACAAGTCCCACTCTCAGATCAACATCGATGCCTTTGCTCCTATGCACCGATTCTTAGCAAAGGTTGTTGTCACAAACTTTTGGCTTCAAGCTCGGCGGAGTGAGCTTACCTTCAAGAAGGCCACCCTTCTATACGCCATCGGGATGCAAACTCCTTTTTGCCTGTGCAAGCACATCTTGCACACTATGCTTGAGGTTCGAGATGAGAAGAACATGAGTCTGTCTTTTGGGTGTCTGATCACTCAAATCGGCCTTCAGGTCATGCCAGATATTTCAGAATCGGAGCCCCGCTCACGGATTCCATATCCCATTGGCATACAGACTTTCATGAAGTCTAATACCCATTTGGACGTCAGAGCAACACTGTCCGGACGCTAGGTCAATCAGTATTCAACAAGGAGTTTGATTTCAGAATTCGACACTGTTTGGAAAGTCTCTACAAGCCGTCCGGACGACGTGGCAACATGTCAGGACGATGTCGAATAGTTCAGAATATTCCAGAGTTTTTGCGAAGAACGTCAGGACGCTAGGTCAAGTCGTCTGGACGTGAACCTGATAAAGATAGAATTGCACTGTTTCTGAAAGGATATCACAGAAAACCGTCTGGACAAGGCTATATTCCGTCCAGACGCTCACCAGCCAGAGTCCGAATCTCAGCAGTTTTTTAGGTCTCTTGAAGCCTATAAATAGGGGGCTCTAGGCTAGTGTTTTGTACAGAATTCGACAGTGAATTCCATAGTGCTTTGAGAGGGTGCTCAACTGTTCGTGTAAAGTCTATCTTAGGGGTCGGCCCTAGGGTAAAGGAATCCATCAAAAACCCCTTCAGGTGGAAGATTTGGTTGGGAAGCGTTCGTGTTGGGTTACACATCAGAGTTAAAGGTATGACTACTGTATAGGGTTATGTGAGTACAAGTGTCTTGTAACTAGCTTTATTTTTGGATAGTGGATTTCTTGGGTTTGGCTGCCCCGAAGTGGTTTTTTTTCTCTTCATAGAGTTTCCACTTCATAACAAATATCTTGTCTTATTTAAATTCTGCATTTAAGATATTTGTTTGCACACAAACACACACACTTAGTTTAAATTAGAAGTCAATAAATATTTTCAGGATGAACAGAATTACATGGCCTGGGTCTTTCAATTTTGACCCATCCTCCGCACAAATGACTTAATGGGTATTGTTGATGGCTCAAAGCCATGCCCACCTAAGTTCATTCCTAGTCTGACAATGGACTCCCCTGCACAACTGAATCCTGCATTCACTGTGTGGAAAAAGAAGTATCAATACCTTCTCAGTTGGTTTAGTGCCACTTTCTCATAAAAAGGTGCTCTCCACCGTCTATGGTCTAGACACCTCACGACAAGTTTGGTGTGCTCTAGCAAATCGCTATGCTACTCCATCTGAAAATTGAAATTGACTTCTAAAAATAAAGTGTGTGCATAAGTGTCAACAAAAATTAAAGCACAGCGGAAAATAAATGACACACAGATTTTTGTTGACGAAGTGGAAACTCAATCAAGAGAAAAACCACTCCGGAGCAGCCAAACCCAGGAATTCCACTATTCAGAAGACAAAGCTAGATACAAGATAGTAACACTCACATGTACCGATGCAGTGGTCGTACCTTGATATCTGACGTATAACCCAACACGAAAGCTTCCCAACCAGGTTCTCCTACCTGAAGGGGTCTTCAATGGAATCCTTTATCTTAGAGCCGACCTTTAAGATAGACTTCGGTTTATAGCACAGCACACTTGTAAAACGGCTTCAGAGGGATTGATGACTTCTCTGAGCTCTAATGGAATTCACATCGAATTCTTGCAGTTCTCAATGCCCATGGGCCTCTATTTATAGGCTGGGGGCTCAAATGAGCGTCAGACAAAATATACCTGGGCGCCGTCCGGACGGACAACTGTACGACAAGATTTTCTGAAAATTTCACGGGGAAATCTTTCCTGTTTAAGAGCCTCGTCCGAACGGGATGGCACATCGTCCGGACGGTCGCACGTTCGCTGCAAGTAATTTCCTTATAAGGCTTCGCGCGTCCGGACCATGGGGGATGAACGTCCGGACGGCAATTCTTCAACACTCAATTTTCATATCTGCAATGCGCGCGTCCGGACCATGATAGGCAGTCGTCCGGACGGTTGAAGTCGAATCGGCAATTTCCTTCTTTGATGAACGTGCGTCCGGACCATAGCTGTCAAACGTCCGAATGGTTATATTTGAATTGCGATTCTTGCCTTAAGGAGACGCGCGTCCGGATGGGATACCACATCGTCCGGACGGTTGATTGATCTTCCCTTTCTTGGAACTTGGAAGGAAATCAAAAACTGATCGAGTACTGAGAGGCGTCCGGAAGTGCTGCTGAGACGTCCGGAAGGATGCAAGCTGGAACAAAAGCTTCTCGATACAGTGTAGGGGTTCGGACGGAAAGAGCACGTCGTCCGGATGGATGATGCTTGGTCTGTCTGGAGTCCGAACGGTATGGCATGTTGTCCGGACGGATGGAACAGTGACAGATGGTCGTCTGGATGGGATGGCTCGATCGTCCGGACAGCTGACAGGGAACTGAAAATCTTCTGACTCTGAAGACTCTGAATAGTGGAATCACTGTTTATAGCATCTTTACACTTAAGTGATTTTGTCGAAACACAGAATGAGGCCAAAATACTAACAAACTCCTCATTTGGCCATTCTGGGACAAAAATCACTAGACCAATTTGGAAATACATTCCCGGTCCAAAATAAAAATTACTCCCCCTTTTTGTCACAAAGGGACAAAGGGTAAAATAGAGTAATAAAATAACCAACTGAAATAAAAATTACTCCCCCTAACGGTCTCAGAAGGACCCGGGAAACAGAGTAATATAAATCCAAGTGTTATAACAACAGAAAAGTAATAAAATGTTCCAAAATAACAAAAGACAACAAGAGGGAATCAAACATCCTCAGGCAGAGGTAAAGTCCCGTCTGCATCAGCCTCATCATCACTGCTGCTGGGATGATGATACTTCAGACACTCCTTGAGGTCCAGCTGGTTCTGCTCCACGCGCTTATTGATGGAGTGCACTTCTAGCTGCATGGAAGTGATGGACTGCTGCATGGTAGACATAGACACCTGCATATTTCTCATCCCCCCCTGAAGAGCAGCAAGAGCCTCCATAATCTGAGCATAGTTGACCTCCGGCTCAGATGGTAGAACAGTCTGTGAGGATGAAGCCATATCCGAAAAGCCGACTGGCATAGCAGCAGGTGGGGGCACCTCATCATCGGAGTCATCTCTCTGTAGCTGTGCATTGGACTTCATCAATGTCTGCTTGCTGATTGGCTGCTGGATTTTCATCTTCGGTTCGCCATTGACATTGACTCCCGACTGAAGAATAATCTGAGTGAGCAGGCAGCCAAACGGAAGACTAGCATTTCCCTCATCACGGGCCTCTAACATAACATCAAAAATATGCTTGCACAGGCAGAAAGGCAAGCGAAGGTGGACTGCATAGACAAACTGGGCCCGTTTCAGGATCAAATCACTACGCCGAGCAATAGGCCAGATGTTCTACTGAATGATCTTGGCCAGCATGCGGTGGGAGAAAGACAGGGCACCAATCCTGATGGCAGTAGAGCGCTCCTCGCCTTGGGGAATGGCATGGAAGAATTCCCTGAGATCATCCAGGGATGGAGGAAGCACCACCTCATTGTATGGGCTGGCCGAAATCTCGAGCACTGGGACTCAGATGGTGTGACTGATGACCTGAGGATCAACAGTGATGAGATGGCCTGCAACGGAGGACTGAAGAACCACTCCATGATCATCGTTCTGCACCATTTCCAGGTTGGCGTAAAAGAGTTTGACCAGTCTGGTGTATACCACACAAGCACAGCTGTGGAGGTATCCCCAATTGTACGTCTGGATGATGGCAAGAATGTTGTCCAGCGGTGGCACCATGATGTCAGCCCGAAGGACGTTCCGCTCAGCAATGACAGTGCGGTCCATAATCTTGGCCTGAATTGCAGCCCTATCTTCCACAAGCCTCTGACGGACCCTGCGGGGTGGACTGCCTGCAGACATGATTCTGCAAAAGATCCAACAAGAATTTTGCCAAAAAAAATATTCCAAAAATATTCTTGTTAGGATAAAAAAAAATCGGCAGAATAACAACAGTAAAAAGGACTTGTGTAAAAATCAATACAGAGTAATATCACAATTTAGTCCAAGGAATTTCAACATGGCAGCAATATGCATCTCATATTCCAAAAAAAATAACATTCTAACAGTTTTAAAAAAAAAACTGAAGAGAAAAAGACTAGAAAAGTACTTGAAATATGAGAGGAATATGCAAAAAGCCAAAAAACTTAAAGCCAACTAACTCACAAGCAGCCAAAAGAAAAATTTTGTAGGGTAAGGAGAGAATGCGGCGAGCAGGGGAATTTATAGCCACTGTGGGGTCCCCGTCCGGACGCGCACTGCATTGGGAACATGCAGATAGGTCGGGCGCGTCCAGAAGGTTTTACTCACTGTCCGCCCGGTGGTTGCCGCATGCGTCCAGACTCAATCAGGTCCTGTCCGGATGATTGGGCTTCATACCCGTCCGGACTCCAAGAGAGTGCTGTCCGGACCACTAATCCGTCCGGACGTCGATGGAGACCGTCCGGACGCTCCACACTGAAATACTAGAAAAACTGAGAAAAATTTACAGAGATCAAATTTCCTCAAGTCAGTGTCAGATCACGTATGTATAATCAACTGATAACACAATCAGAGAGCATCTCAAAAACTAAACAGAGATATAAATGAGAGTTGAGATTTCAATTAGCACAAATAATTTTCCTGATCATAGAAAATTCAAATAGGCAACTCAACTCATGCAATGCGTGTGTGTGTGTGTGTGTGTGTGTGAAGACTGAACCCACAAGGTTTGAAAAATCATGACAAGAGCAACCGGATTTCTTAAAGAAGAGAGATAATCCGTGACAGATTAGCCAAAAGTCAAACCTTACTCTTACTAGGGCCTAGTCACCCTCATATGATACACTCCCCCTCAGATACATCACATATTCTATTTTACTTGTACCATGTAGGACAAGGTAAAAAATTTTACTTGCTCATAGAGGGCAAGGTAAAGTTGAGCACATAAGCAGTGATTAAACAATTTAAAGCACAAAACTTTTTATGAATTACTGCTCGAATCTGTAAACTGTAGGGAGTGCCAGAATTTATAGATGCTAGGTTCAACTAGCTTGTGGTCAATTTGACCATCTTATCACAAACCTCTTCTCTTATTCAGAAATTCTAGAAGCAAATAGTCAGAGAAGGAAAGATGTACCTTTAGGGAGTCTCGGATAGTGCACTTTTTCATCGCATGAGGAAAGAACCTATCCTACTTTTGCATAAACATGAAAATCACTTGGCCAAAATAGTCATAAAACTCTCAAAAACATCTAAGCAAAGTATTGATGCTCACAGAATTGAGATATCAAGTGAAGATACATACAATATCTAATAACCCAAGAAAAAGATTAATCCTGCAAATTCTCCCAATTTTTTTTTTATTTTTTATTTTTATTTAGGGGTAATTACCTTTTCCCCCCATGTACTACCAAAAAATGCGATATGCCCCCATGAACTACCAACTTGACCGAAAATGAGCATTCAACTTCTACTGTTACGCACATTACCCCATTCCGTCAGTCTTCCTGGTTAAAATAGACGGTCAAAGACGGTCAACGGTCCCAGCCCTTTTTATCCCCCGTTTTGCCCTCAGCTGCAGTGGGACCGTTGACCGTCTTTGACCGTCTATTTTAACCAGGAAGACTGACGGAAGGGGGTAATGTGCGTAACAGTGGAAGTTGAATGCTCATTTTCGGTCAAGTTGGTAGTTCATGGGGGCATATCGCATTTTTTGGTAGTACATGGGGGAAAAGGTAATTACCCCTTTTATTTATTTAAAACAAACAAAACATGCAATATGGAAATGACATCATATGCAAAGGCAAGATCAAACCTGTGAATGCTCGATGATGCCAACACAGAAAAACAGTCGCTTGACCTGCTTTTTCTGTCTTCCCCAATAAATACCTGCATAATTCTCTCAAGAGACATAAGGGGCAAACATACCTGGTTCCTAGATTGCATATAAAGATATATCAAGTAAAATAAGCAATCTAACCTGATGCCAGTGGGTGGTTGCTGGCAAGACTGCATCATCCACTCCATCATATTCTGCATCCAGATAGGAGGCTCACTGGAGTATTGTTCTTCTTGCATCTTCTGAGGCCTTCTCACTTGCTTGGGTTTGCTCTTGTAGACGCCACCGTGATTGACTGGTACAAACCGCTACTAAGGCCGCTGATGCTGAGGAGCATGAGATCAAGGGGCTTGATACTGATGCCTTGATGCTTGTCCCCATGGTACTTGATAGGATGCCTGATGCCAAGGAGTCTGATGCTGAGCAGCAGGTCTAGCGCCATAATGAGCTTGTCTGGGCACTTCTTTCTTAGCTTTGGCCTTTTGAGCCTTCAAGAGGGAGCACTGAGGCCGAACATGCCCATTGAGACCGCAGTGATGGCAAATAGGAGGTCTTCTGATGGAATGAGGCTGCTGAGTGCCTGAAACATCATCATTGACCTTTTCCTTCTGTTTATCTTCAACAGTGGGAGGAAGCTTTGGGATTGTAGGCTTCACAAATACAGTCTTTGAGGAAGAAGGAACATCAGAAGAGGGAGCTACATACCCGAGACCAGTCTTGTCATTTGGGCTCTTCTGGATGGAAAGCATACGAGGCAGCTTCTCATCGGTAACTCTTTCTAGCTGGAGCTGCGTCTCCAGTAGCTTTTCCTTGACCTCTTGTACTTTGAGCAGCAATGAACTCTTCTCGGTCTGCAAACTGTTTAGATCACAAAGATGCTGCTTTCGGCCTTCCCCCAGCTTCTCATACTCTATGTAGAGAGTCTTGTAGGCCTCCTTGAGCTCTTCCTCATTATCACTATACTCCGAGTAATACGAGCCTTCTTCTTCTTCAACATGTGGGACGACAAAGGCCAGAAAATTTTTAGACTCTGGAGCTTCTTCTTCTGACTCATCACTGAGAGTCACATTGTATGCCTTCCCCTTGCCCTTTTTAAGATTCCCACAATCCGTCTGGATATGCCCAAAGCCTGAGCATTCAAAACATCGGGGACCTCTGGGATCTTTCTTCTCCTCTTCCTCTGGTTCAGCTTCTCTGAGAAGTTTCTTTAGTTTATCAGAAAACTTATTCTTGAACCTATCATCTTTCATCAGTCTTCTGAAATTTTTGGCTAACATAGCCACAGCTTTGTCTTCATCCTCAGAGTCATCTTCAGAGGAGGCTTCTACCTTCTTCTTGGAAGCCTCTAGGGCAATGGTCTTTAACTTCTTGACCGGGGGCAGAGATAGCTCATATCTTTGAAGAGATCCCACTAGCTCTTCAATCTTCATCTCTTCAAGATCCTTGCAGTTCTCTGAGCTCTAATCGAATTCACATCGAATTCTTGCAGTTCTCAATGCTCAGGGGCCTCTATTTATAGGCTGGGGGCTCAAATGAGCATCGTGCAAAATATACCTGGGCGCCGTCCGGACGTTGGACATGGGCCATCCAGACGGACAACTGTGAGACAAGATTTTCCAAAAATTTCCCGGGGAAATCTTTCCTGTTTAAGAGCCTCGTCCGGACGGGATGGCACATCGTCCGGACGGTCGCACGTCCGCTGCAAGTAATTTCCTTATAAGGCTTCGCGCGTCCGGACCATGGGGGATGAACATCCGGACGGCAATTCTTCAACACGCAATTTCCATATCTGCAATGTGCGCGTCCGGACAATGATAGGCAGTCGTCCAGACGGTTGAAGTCGAATCGGCAATTTCCTTCTTTGATGAACGTGCATCCGGACCATAGCTGTCAGACGTCCGGACGGTTATATTTGAATTGCGATTCTTGCCTTAAGGAGACGCGCGTCCGGACGGGATACCACATCGTCCGGACGGTTGATTGATCTTCCCTTTCTTGGAACTTGGAAAGAAATCAGAAACTGATCGAGTACTGAGAGGCGTCCGAACGTGCTGCTGAGACGTCCGGACGGATGCAAGCTGGAACAAAAGCTTCTCGATACAGTGTAGGGATCCGGACGGAAAGAGCACGTCGTCCGGACGGATGATGCTTGGTCTGTCTGGAGTCCGGACGGTATGGCACGTCATCCGGACGGGATGGTTCGATCGTCCGGACGGCTGACAGGGAACTGAAAATCTTCTGACTCTGAAGACTAATAGTGGAATCCCTGTTTACAGCATCTTTACGCTTAAGTGATTTTGTCCAAACACAGAATAAGGCCAAAGTACTAACACCATCTAAGACTCGGATCCAAAAGCTGAGATACCAACTGCAAGGATTGCGCCAAGGTAATAAAACCTGTTCTAATTACATTCATACTGCAAAAAGCTTGGCAGATCACCTGGCTATGGTTGGAAAGCCAGTGACCGACGAGGATCTCATATCTTATATCATTGGTGGACTGACACCTCGATACAATGCTTTCATCACATCCTTTGCTCTGTTGACAAAGGATGAATCCATACCCTTAGAAGACTTCCAGACCCTGCATCTCAGTCATGAACAACTCCTCAATAATCAAAATGCTGAAACTGAAGCCTCCTCCTCCTTTGCATTACATGCACAGAAATCAAATCACAACCCACGCAAGTCGAAGTTTAACAATGGTCACAGGAAGAACCAATCTCGATTCCCCAATTCAAAACAGAACCAGACCCGATTCTCATCCCAATTTTTTCGCCTCAGCAGCACTCACCTCAGAAGAAATTTTTTCGAGGAACTTCCTCACCCCAAGGTAAGTCCAATGCTGGTCATTTCAATTCTCAAGAGTCTAACCAACCTCCTTGTCAAATCTGTGGAAAGAATAACCACCAGACACTAGATTGCTTCCATTGAATGGACTATGCCTTCCAAGGTCAACATCCCCCAAGTGAGTTAGCTGCTATGGTCGCTCACTGCAATGTTGTTTCTGAAGAAGATGACTGGCTTGCATATAGTGGATCCAACAATCACATTACCACAATCCTGGAAAACCTCTCCATCAACCAACCCTACAATGGAACAAAAGCTGTCACCGTTGGTAATAGTAGTGGTCTTTCAATTACACATACTGGTTCCACTTCTTTTAAAACACCAAACATTGTTTTACACTTTAAAAATGTTCTTTACTGCCCCCAAGCTTCTGCAAACCTGCTATCCATACAAAATTTTTGTAAGGATAATAGTTGTTTCTTTAAACTAACTGATTCCTATTTTCTTGTGAAGGCCAATCTAACCGGGGAGATCCTTCTGCAGAGGCCCAGTGAAGGAGGCCTTTACCCAGTGAACCTGAAACAATTTTCTAAGAATAAGCTCAGTCGGTTCACTGCCTTTCTAGGAGCAAAAACCTCATCTTCTACCTGGCATAGAAGACTTGGCCATCCACATTTTTGGATCCTTCAGCAAATAATAAATTCAAACCAGCTCCCTGTAACAACCTCTAAGACTAATTCAGTTTGTATTGACTGTCAACTCGCTAATAGTCGACAACTCCCCTTCCCTAATCACAAATTGTTAGTCAATTCCCCTTAGAGCTTGTTCACAATGATGTTTGGACATCTCCAATTTTTTCAATATGTGGATGCAAATACTATGTTATTTTTGTTGACGACTTCTCTCGGTATTCTTGGTTGTTTCCTCTCAAACAAAAATCTGATGTGCTTCCATGTTTTATTAAATTTAAATGCTTAATGGAAAATCTTCTATCTTGTAAAATCAAACAAATTCAAACCGATGGAGGTGGTGAATACAACTCTCATCCTTTTAAACAATTCCTTGCTACTCACGGCATACACCACAGAATTACTTGCCCACACACCTCTCAGCAAAATGGGATTGCTGAAAGGAAGCATAGACATGTCATTGAGACTAGCCTAGCTCTCCTTGCACAATCCCATCTACCACCTAAATTTTGGGTGGAAGCTTGTCTCACGGCTGTGTATCTCATAAATCGCATGCCCTCACACACACTGCAAAATCTCACCCCTTATACCAAGTTATTTAAGGCTAAACCTTCCTACTCAGAATTGAGAGTGTTCGGGTGTGCATGCTATCCACTCCTTCAGCCCTACAATAAACACAAGTTAGAATTTAGGAGTAAACAATGTATTTTTCTTGGCTATAGCTCCAACCATAAATGCTATAGATGCATGGATCCGAATACCTCTCGAATTTATCTCTCCCGAAATGTTGTTTTTGATGAAAATCTTTTCTCTGCTCATACAAAGGCCACTGCTACACTGCCCTCTGCAAAGGATCACTCTCCTCCACTAGGTATTGTGCTACTACCATCTTATTTTTTCTCTATTAACTCACTGCCTACTAGTCACACACGAGACACTACTGTTTGTCCTACTGGTGTTACAGGACTCTCACTGCATTCTGCTGAACCTACCACACCCTCATCCGAGAACTTGGAAGACCATCCCCTCCCATCACCAGCGCCAGCCTCTTCTCCTTTAGCAGCCAGTTATGCTGCAGACCCTTCTGCAGTTGCCCTACCTATCAATTTTCCCCCAGTAGACCAGCCTACCTCTCCTCAACAAAAGTCTCCAACACCTCCTTCCTTTCAGGATCCTCCCTCAACAAGCTTGGTCCCTGCCACTTCCTAGGCACCTCTTCCTCCGAGCAGCACCACCGTAACACCTATCACTCATCGTGTCACCCATTCCTAAATTGGGAACCTCAAATCCAAAGCTTTCCCTGACTTTAAACTATACACTGCTGCCAAACACCCTCTAAGATCATCCTTATCCCACACTTTACCCCGTGAGCCCACCACTTGCCTTCAGGCCTTCTCCGATCCCAAATGGTGTACTACTATGGAATTTGAATTTCAAGCTTTGCTAGACAACCACACTTGGACCCTTTGCTCGAGACCCCTTCACCTTAATATTATCAAGAACAAGTGGGTGTACAAACTGAAACAAAACACTGATGGGACAATCGATCGGTACAAAGCACGCCTTGTTGCTAAGGGCTTCCAACAGCGTGATGGTATTGACTACATTGAGACCTTCAATCTCTTCATCAAACCTGCCACCATTCGGCCCATCTTGGCTCTTGCTCTCAACTTCAACTGGCCGCTCAAACAACTCGATGTCTCCAATGCTTTCCTGCATGGAGTGCTCACCGAAGAGGTGTTCATGGAACAACCTCAAGGATTTGTCCATCCCGACTTCCCTAATCATGTTTGCAAACTCGGTAAGTCACTCTATGGCCTCAAGCAAGCCCCTAGAGCCTGGTTTCAAAGACTATCTGAGGCCCTTCTTGATAGGGGCTTTGTTGGTTCTAAGGTGGACACTTCCCTATTCTTATTTCATGGTTCTACTGTTCATATTTTTCTTCTTGTATATGTTGACAACATTATTGTCACTGGCAATAATTTTCCTGCTATTAACACCTTGATCTCAAGTTTGCAAGCAGAATTCAAGCTTAAGGACCTTGGCAATCTGTCCTACTTTCTTGGCATCCATGTGCACCACGACACTCAGCATCTACACCTCAATCAATCAAAGTATATCGTGGACCTGGTGCTAAGACTTACTCGGCCCCGTGTACCTCATTGCATCAGATGGTGATCCTCTCCCCGACCCTTCCCTGTACCGCCACATCATTGGTGCCCTTCAGTATTGCACGCTTACAAGGCCCGACATCTCCTTCACAGTCAACCAGCTGTGTCAGTTCCTTCATTGTCCCACAACCACCCATCTCAGTGCTGCTACGCGTATGCTCTGTTATTTGAAAGGGACTCCTGATTTTGGTCTTCTTTTCACCAAGGGCTCCCTGCACCTCCATGCCTACTGTGACTCGAATTGGGCAGGGGACCCTTTGGATCGCAGGTCCACCGGCGACTATGGGGTGTTTCTTGGCTCTAGCTGCATGCCAAGAAGCAACCTGTGGTCTCCCGCTCCAGCACCGAAGCGGAATATCGCTCCTCAGCCGTCACCACTGCCGAACTTTATTGGCTAAGGATGCTTTTCAGATAACTTCAGGTCCAGCTCCCTACTCCTCCCAAGATCCGGTGTGATAATATGGGCGCCATTGCCCTGGCCTCGAACCCCATATATCATTCTCGAACCAAGCACGTCGAAGTCGACTACCACTTTATATGTGAAAAGGTACTCCACAAAGACATTGCCATTAACTACATCTCCACTCATGACCAACACGCTGATATCTTCACCAAAGGGCTTACCTCTGCCTGTTTTCTGTTTCTATGTGACAAGCTCATGGTCGTTGCCCCTCCCATTCGCTTGCGGGGGCTGTTAAGATAGCTGTCCTTGCTGTCCAAGGTGTCACAGGTCATGGAACCCCCGCTGTCCAATATGCACCAGATCATGACCATGCTGTCCAAGGCACCTCAAATCCTGCATGCAATTCCTTACCTTACACAGGCAGCAACCAGCAATCCAGTGATTATGCAATTACACCAAAATCAGTCCATTCACAATCTCGTGTATCACTAACCTACAATCACGCAATTAGCAACAACATCCTCCCAACGTCCATATATTCCCTTACATGGCCAACGGTTATATATTGTCTAAATATTAGTCTTCCCTTTCCTTTTGTAAATATAGTACTCTTTCCATGTATCTCCTTTACTTGTTGTACAGAATCGGCTACATTGTAACCTTCCTTTCTTATCAGATTATGTAAACCAATATAAATAGAAGACATGTAGCCGCTTTAAGCTTTAAGCTTCGAAGTCTGTTTTTCTTTGTATTCCTCTGTTTTTGCAGTTACTTGAGGTAGTGGGCATGGGTACGTGTCTAGAATTATGGGAAGGTGAATAGAAGTCAGTGACTACTAGGGGGATATTTCGTGTTTATCAAAAAAGGAATAACAAGATTTTTAAGAAACAAAATCAACTGCATCCCATGCACAATCCAAGTATTCACATGCACAATCCAAGTATTCACAAAAACATTTTTTTTTTTGGCTGTCATTTTAGCTAATCGTAAAAGAGTTTAAGCACAAGAAGCGAGTTCTCGTCTGGAATAACTTGTCTTCTTCTGAAGAGTTTTGACCCAGCCAGGATTTTATGATTTTGTTTAGTATACAGTATCGTAGATGGAAGAGGCAGCAATCATGGAATGCGAATGCATGGTAGTGGCAGCATAATCACAGCCCCGTTTCTATGAGGAAATGCCGAAGTGGGGTTGTCACGGTTTGAGCTTTTGAGGGATGTTTTACATTTAGATCTGTGGATCTCTCTGCCACCACCATTGTTATTCTTGAGAGAGAGAGAGAGAGAGAGAGAATCTAAAGAGTGAAAAGATAGAAAGGGAGAATCTAAATAGATGTTCCAATTCCTCCTAAACGGCGTAAAAGGAAGAAAACATTTGCTTCAAACGTTTGGTTCAGAAATTCCTTATATTTTACCAAAACGACATAGTTTGGTTTAAAAAAATATCCAAAACCATCTCAGACCTCCATTTATTTTACAGCAGATATGCTACAGTTTTAAACTACAGCACCGAAGCCGGATCCGTAAGGGAAACATTACTCTAAGTTAGGTGTACAGGTGTCCCCAAAGGATAGCTCAATCGGTTGGAGACCACGCCTCATGAAGTGGAGGTCATTAGTTTGAATCCCCCCTCCCCACTTACATGGACAAGCGAAAAAAAAAAGGTTAGGTATACAGGTTGATGACTTGTATTTTACAAGTCTTGAGGTGGGCTCCAGTTTTTATTATTTATTATTATTATTATTATTTATATTTTTCACTTCTTTTGTCTCACCTGTAGGGAGAAGTTTACGTAACACTTCACCTCAATCACTTATTTAAGTTATTTACAAGACTTAACATATTGGGTAATTTATAAAAAGAAGAGTAGTGAGAGGCAGGAACTTCAGGGCCTCGGGCAATACTCAGTAGAGAAAAAACCAAAAAAGAGAGAGACTTAAGAGTTAATCTCACGTTTGGAGTGCCGAAAGGCTTAAAGAATTAAGAGATTATTTTTATCTTTTGTATTTAATTCTGAATTCTCTTTTGTGTGAAAGTAAGATTTGAGTGTGTCGCGGCTTTTGGATATGAGTGGTTTCTCTATACTACTTTTTGTACTCCACTATTTTGATAGTGAATTTCTTTCGGGTCGTCTCCGCCAGTAGATATAGGCTTATTAAGTGAAACCACTTAAATCTTGATGTCTTGTGTGATTGTGTTATTTTATATTCTGTCATTTTTTGCTTCTTAAGTAATCCCTAAAATTAGTTTTGTCACAACATTAGGTGAGTGTCTTCTTTGGAAAATGCTCTATTTCTAAATTTGCATCCCCAAAAGTGGTTTTCAAATGATGTGTCACCATCCCATGAGATGATGCCATATTTTTCAAAATAGTAGATCTCATCCATAATTGACACATTATTTGAGAATCAACTTTTAAGAAAAATAAATAAATTGGTAAGCGTCTTCTTTATATCAGATGCTACTTAAATTATCTTTAAAAAATTAACTGATACCTTTCTAACTTTAAGCAGTCTTTTTAAATTTAAAGGAAGAATTTGATCAAATGTGAAATTTCAATGGCCACTTAAACAATTTTTCCTAATTATTATTACAAATTTCTTACAAATTAATATGGTAATACTTACATGCGAGAGTTATTACATTTTCCACAAAACAATTAAATCTACCAAAATTAACACTTAAAAATTGGGTAGTTGTTGTGTATATTATTTGACTTGAGAAACTCTAGATTCTGTGGGGATAGATTCATAAATATTATTATTAATTTATTTTTTGATATTCTCTTCTGATCAGTTGGACTAGAATTTAATTATACCGCGTGGAGAATGTAATTAGGCTTTAATTATTGGTTGCTTTGTAATTAGGTTTCATCGTGAGTACTGTCTTCCCTTCCACATGGTGCTATTGGTCCTGTTTGGCAAAGACAGGTACATAACAGAGTAGTGGGTTGTTAATTTTGAAATTAGTAAAAAGTGATGATATGATATAAAGGAAAAAAAAAATTGTATAGAAAAGTGAAAAAAAATTTGTATTGTAGTGATTTTTTTTTATTTAAATAGTAATAAAAAATTATTCATGTGATATAAAAAGTAAAAAAAAGAAGTGAAAATGTTTTGATGTCGATTGTTATTAGAAAATATGAAAAAGTGAAAAAAAATTTAAAAAAAAAATAAAAGAAGAAGAAGAAGAAGAAAGAAAGTACATGAACAGTAAAACACACTACTGTGTTCCGTTCACATTCTTGCCAAACAACCCCATTAGTACTTGGTGGTTAGGTTCTAGGGTTGGTGCGCTCAGCCCTAGCGGACCCCTACCTTCCCTTATAGAAAAGTCCCTTTTTTTTTCTAGAATTTAATTATATCGCACGGAGAATGTAATTAGGCTTTAATTATTGGCTGCTTTGCAATTAGTTGTCATCGTGATTCGTGAGTACAGTCTTCCCTTCTGCATGGTGCTATTAGTACTCGGTGGTTAGGTTCTAGGGTTAGTGCGCTCAGCCCCTTGCGGAGCCCTACCTTCTCTTAGAGCATTCACAACAGCTTCTTTAAAAGGGAACTATTCTCTAAAATTTAGGACAAATTTCAAGAAAATTACAAAAACCCCTCCACAACAGTTTCACTAAAAAAGTTTTTATTTCCCTAAGAAGTGAATAGTACTTTCTATTCAATTGTTTATTTACAAAAATATATTATTTCTCACCAACTTTTCTTTTGAACGAGAGAGTAGCAAATATTAATTTAACCAAAGCTTCAGGGTAGAGAGGCCCTTAATTAACTGCCGGCGCCCTCCCATGAAGTCAAAACCTGAGAGGTATATTTTCAAAACTATTAATGTCACGTATGTGTGGCGGTACGTACTTGTTTTAACATCTTCGGTCAATAGTTACAACAGTTGACTAGGCGACAGAATTAAACGCTATAAAAACCGACCCCGGAGCTAGAGTAATTGCAAGCCAGCAAACAAACCAAAAAACCCAACATAATTAGAACATGGAGTACGAGGCTCTGGGGTTGATTCTAGCTCTATTGCTATGGGTTGCATGGGTAATAATTATACAGCGCCGCGACCGACACGTTCGATTGGAGGAGCAAGGTGATCAGCTCCCACCAGGGCCTAGATCGTGGCCAGTGGTTGGAAACATTTTCCAGTTGGGTTGGGCACCTGTACCCCACGAGTTCTTTGCAAAGCTGGCTCGACGGCACGGTCCCATCATGACCCTTTGGCTAGGGTCAATGAGCACGGTGGTCATCTCGTCCAAAGAAGTGGCCCGAGACATGTTCAAGAACCATGATGTGGTTCTTGCCGGTAGGAAGATCTACGAGGCCATGAAGGGGGACTATGGCAATGACGGTTCCATCATTACTGCTCAATATGGATCTCACTGGCGAATGTTGAGGCGCTTGTGCACCTCGGAGTTTTTCGTCTCAAGCCGTCTGGAAGCCATGAGAGGTACTGTTATTCCTTCAAGTCATGATCGATGTTTATTTTTGATAAACTTTTAGCTATATATAGAACAGTGTAATTTACTGTTGATATATGTTGAAACAGGTGTTCGTGGGAGGTGCATCGATGAAATGGTGCAGTACATAGAAGACGCTAGTGCATCTGGTACCAAAGGCATCGATGTTGGAGGTTCTTCTTCTTGATGACTTTCAATCTTTTAGGAAACCTTATGTTTTCAAAAGACCTGCTGGACGCCAAATCAGAGAGAGGGGCCAAGTTCTTCTACCATGCAGGCAAGGTGATGGAGTTGGCAGGGAAGCCGAACGTCGCGGATTTCTTGCCAATTCTTAGGTGGTTTGACCCACAAGGTATAAGAAGAAAGACCCAGTTCCATGGCGAACGAGCCTTTGAAATCGCAGGGGGTTCATTGCAGAGAGGATGGAGAGCATGGAAAATGGTCATAATGGTGAAGAAATCAAGAGAAAGGACTACTTGGATGTGCTTTTGGAGTTTCGTGGTGATGGTGTGGAGGAACCCTTAAGGCTTTCTTCAAGAGCTATCAACGTCGCAGTGCTTGTAAGCCATCTTTTCTTTCCATCTTTTGCAGCTTCCACACACAGCTAGCACACCATATATCCACAAAAATCTCTTGGTGTTGCCACATATGATATGTTTTCTTTTAAAACTATATATTCTAAAATTGACGAAAGTTTGAAGGAGTAATTCTATCCTTATGTCCTTCCAAATGTCATGTTACTTTTCAAATTACAACTAAATTTGAGATAATCATTATTGGAGTTTGATCCGATGATAATTTTAAAGCCACATGACATTTGAAATGACACAAAAACGACTCTAGTTCTTTTTATAGCATTAGTCGGTCGGAAGAGCCTTGCTTTGGCGAGCTTTTTTATCATTAAAAAAAAATGTTTTGCTTTATTTTAAGACAGCTCAAGAGTGTCAAAAGAGGATTCGTCCTTTCTCCTGTCTTTCTCTCATCCTCTCACTTTTAAAAAGAAACTGTTGAAAGATGTATATCGCATCTGGTGTCAAAATGAGATTATGGACGTTTCAGGAGATGTTTATGGCGGGGACGGACACAACGACGAGCACACTAGAGTGGGCAATGGCTGAGCTTCTCCACAATCCTGAAACTTTGAAAAAAGTCCAGGCGGAGCTAAGGATCGCCATAAGCCCAAACAAGAAGCTCGAAGAGAAGGACATCGAGAACCTCCCGTACCTCAGAGCTGTCATAAAGGAAACGCTAAGGCTACACCCACCTCTCCCTTTCCTATTCCCCCACATGTCCATGGACTCCTGCAACATGCTCGGCTACTCTATTCCAAAAGAAACACAAATCCTAGTTAACGTTTGGGCGATTGGACGAGACCCCAAGACTTGGGACGACCCTTTGGTTTTCAAGCCGGAGAGATTCTTGGAGCCAAAAGTGGTGGATTTCAAGGGGCACCATTTTGAGTTCTTACCCTTTGGATCTGGGCGACGCATGTGCCCAGCCATGCCGCTAGCCTCCCGTGTGCTTTCGCTGGCTCTAGGGTCTCTCCTGCACTTGTTTGACTGGGAGTTGGCCGACGGGCTTAAGGCGGAGAAGATGGACATGGCCGAAAGGATGGGGCTAACGCTCAGGAAAGCTGTCCCATTGAAGGTTGTGCCAATACCTTTCAAACAACACCGTACGTGTTGGTAAGAAGTTCATGTGTGTTAAACAACTTTTACTGCTTTTTTCTGTAACTGCCTATTGTCAATCGGTCAGACCTTTAATTAATTATAGGAAAATAATTCTTGCATAACTGTTGTGCAAGGTCTTAGAGACGTGTAGTGAGTCTCATGTAGTGAGTTCCACCACATGGATCTCACGTGAAACTCATCTCATGTCTCTATAGTAGTATATCACCTATCTTAATTATATATTCTATATAATGATCTGATTTACAACGTGTGGAGATTGTAATATATATCGTGGCTATGATCTCTTGTCAATTGTCTTCCCCAAACAGGTATCATTTATATATGGACAATAAAATGGGACTTTGAAATTTGAATCTTGTAGTGAAAAAATCTTAAACTAGCTAGAAACCTTGATGAAATGATTGACTTTGTAAATATAGAATTTTCTTTTTCTTAAACTTTCTTTTGTACGTAGTTTTGTTGCTATGATCCATCCTATTATTCAAGGGATTAGTCCAAGCTACAACAATAAAATCAAATCGCATGCATGATCAGTGGTATATATTGGAAAATATATATAAGAAACCAAATACAGAATAGCTAGTACGTGGACATTCCTTGACTGACGAATGGGATTGACAACAATGTTAAAGGAAAAGTACAACAATATTTCTATGAACGAAGTCTTTTTTTTCTTTTTTTCTTTTTTTTTTTTCTGAGCAAGAAATATGGAGTGTGGATTAGCACGAAATATGGAGATCAACAGGGTAGGATCAATGGAGACGTACAATATATATATTTTGGCCATAGCCAATTAACCGATTGATTGGACTAGCAAGTCATGATGATCCATGAAGAGAGAGAGTAGTTGGGAACATTTTACCAAACTTGGAGCTCATGATATATTCTAGATGTTGATATTTAATGCTTTTTCATTAACTTTTCATAGCATTCGACTATACATGTTGCATGAGCGATGCCAACAAGTTTCAATTTCCGGGAACAAAGATTAGCGCACTTTATCGTAGCATTGGAAAGTCTGGTGGCATAATCTTTTGGATGCATTGAGTCATTAAAAAGACATTTAAGAAGATTAGTAGAAATATAAAACTCCATATTTCTTGACGCTTCACACATTTTAATGCTCCGTTTATTTCAGAAAAATATTTTCCGTCGAAATCATTTTTCGGTGTTTGGCACGTATAGAAAATTACAAATATTTTTTATATTTTAATTTAATCATATTAATTTTAAAAAATTAAATTTATTCACAAAATAAAAAATATTAATATAATATAATATAAAAATATTTTTTTATATTTGACATATACATATTCCGGCAAAAGTTGCCAGAATCCGGCCATTTTTGCCGGATTCCGGCGATCTTTGCTGGAATCAGGCACAAAACGGCCAGATCACGGCCAGTTGACCGGAAGCAGGCCGTCCTGGCCAGTTTCCGGCCAGCTGGTCGGAGATTCAGCCAGAACAGCCAGATCCGGCCAGATACAGGGGGTATGGCCGTTCAGGCCAGATCCGGCCAGATGGCCGGTGATCCGGCGTTCTGGCCGGATCCGTGCTGGGATCCGGCGAGATAGCCGGAGATCCGGCCGCTCTGGCCGGAATCTGGAATGGTATCCCTGAAATCCAGCGACATCTGCCGGACGTCGCCGGATTCCGGCTTAATTTGTCGAATTCCGGCACCGACTGAAGTCAGAATCTAACTTGTCGAAATTCGGCAATGATCAACTGCTCGAACATAAAGGTCGACTGCGTTGTTTAAAAGAAAGTCGACTGCATCTACCATCTACGGAAAAAGCGGAAATCATTTTCCGAAATTTATTAAGCATTTTTGGTCAAACGAAAATCATTTTCCGGTTGACCATTATTTTTGCCCCTACCTAACACCGAAAAATACCGAAACCATTTTTCAGAAATCATTTTACGCCAAAACAAATGGAGCATAAGTGTGAATTCAAGGCAACGATGGATATAAGTCATTTCCTCAAAATCAAGTTGAAAAGGTCGTTGAAGGCTAGTTGGTAGTAGAGTGGGATTAGGAGAAAGAGGGATAAAGTCATTAGCATAGACTTCGAGTATTATGAGGATAATCAACTCAATGATAATCATCGGCTGAAGTTTTATCATATGTTTCCTAGCCATCATATTTCTCCCGCTCTAAAAATTCTCTTATTTGGATGTCAAATTGAATCGTTATCAAAGTTAAATAGCTTGAGACCATTGAAATATAAACAATGACGGAGAGAGGGGGGGGCGGGTGGGGGCCATGCCCCCCCCCCCCCCCCCCCTCAACTCTTAAGAAAATAAATAAATAAATTAAGGTAAAAAAAAAAAAAATTAAGGTATTTTTTTTTAGATGAATCAAATAAAGGTTTTTTTTTTTTTTTTTTTTGCCTATTAGCCCTAACAAGTTTTTTTTTTTTCCTTGGCCCCTTCCCTTTTTATCATCCATTCAACTATTGTCAAAACTTTTTCTTTTAAAATTTCACGGGTAGCAATGAACATGCCTGAGAAGGTAACAATGGAAGGATCTTTACAAAGTTGTAGATGCTTTGTTCAAAGTAAAAGAAAAGGGTTTAGTCAAGTAGTGCATTGGAAGAAGACATGTGTAGATTTGAGGAGTCACAAGCTTGACCAAGCTCGATTTCCTAAGAATGTGTGGAAAAAATAACTAAGACCTTTTTTATTTTTATTTTTTATTTTTTATTTTCTGAATCTTTGGACAGCGGTTTTCTTTACTTTTTTTTTTTTTTTTTTCTAAAAACTCTTTTCACTTTTGCTTATTGATTTTTAATTTCAATGGAATAATAAAAATATCAAAACTGGGTTATGTTTAATTTACTTAAAATTTGCCTTTATATATATACTTTAACCCCTACTTAAGAAAAAAAATTATTTGGCCCCCTCCCATTAAAATGTTTGGCTCCGTCCCATTATATAAACTTATTCAAAAAGAGTTATAAGAATTAATTGTAGCTTTTAGAAATATATAAGAGAATATTTTAGTAAAATAACTTTATATTGGTTCAAGTAATGTCTTTGGCTAGGAGCGTAAAGGTTTTCCAATAGATTTTTATGCAAATAATATATGACTCTTGGTGAAAGTTAATTATATTAGAAAACTTACATAAAAGAACATGTGAAGATAGAGGTATCATAACCCAAGCTCAAGAAAATTAAAAAAAGAAGAAGAAGAAGATTTATCATCCAATATTCATAACATATTAGATTAAAATCTCCATTTAAACAATATTTTGAAACAACTATTGGCTTAAAAGAAATGATAAGTATGTAAAATTGGAGTGCATGGAGTACTGTAAATATCATAGTATTTCATTTATACAAAGAGATTATAAATGGTTAAAGTTCCAAATAGAAGTGATTTGTTATATTGTCACATCTATAATAAAAGAACAAAACAAACTAATTATTACAATTATGCATAATTGTATGACATAGTTCTTGAACAAAAAAAAAAAAAGATTCTCATACGATTTTAATATAATTATAATGATGTGACAGTTAAAATTAGACATTAATTTTTTTTTCACAACATATTATACTCTTCCTTATTTGCTAAGGAAAAAAAAAAAAAAAGGGATAGTGGTCCATGCAAAGCCCCCCACCATTATATGACATAGTTTTTGAACAAAATTTTCTGGTAATTAAACTCAATGCATTTAAAAAAAAATAAAAAAATAAAAAACTTTAAAATTACGTGTTCCTTAGGAACGATATCAATTATATGTATATCCTGTACTGTCTTGAAAAAGGTTAGAGTTGGAGGAGAAATCGGTCGAGCATATGGGTGCACATGCAGTTGAGCCCAAAGTACTCATAGATGTTATGTACACAGTAGCCATCTCGTTTTTCTTTTTCTTGTTTTTTTTTTTAATATATATATTTCAAATAATAATGTTCTCTTTATATAAGGATATGCCTATATAGCTAGTCGAATCTAGGGGTGGGCATCGGTTCAGTAGTCGGTTAATTCAATCGATTAACCGACTTTTGTCGGAATGCAGTCATTGAATTTATTTTGGTTAAGTCGGTTAAATCAGTTAACATTTGGTTAACATGGGTAAGGAAACGACGTCGTTTTGATTTTTTAAAAGAAAAAAAAAAAAAAAAAAAGAAAAAGAAAAAGAAGATCAAACGTTTCGTTCTTACTAAAACGACGTCATTTCGTTTTATGTCGGTTAGGTTAATCGGTCGGAATAAAATGCGGTTCGGTTACCGAACCGGCTTTATGAACAAAATTTTATACCGACTACTAAACCGAAATTAGTCAGTAGAGTCGGTAGGCGGTCAATTTCGGTTTGGTTCGGTAAACGGTCGGTAGGTGGTTGGCAGATAATTTGCCCACCCCTACGAATCACTAAAATAGTAGTCAACCCGTACGTACTACTTATGCCATATTTTATTTCATTGATTCCCTAATTCATGCATGATGAGAGCCGCAATCGATTAAAAATAATAACGTTGGCGTTACCATTTATTTATGAGGTAATAATGGAATATTATTTTTTTTTTAACAAAAAGATTTGAGTATTTCATTGATCAAAGATCATGAGCATAAAACTCTTACATCATAAAACATAAAGCTCTACAAAATCATAGACACATGCTATAAAATTACATAGTCATAGATACAAACAAAATTCTTACAATAAAGTACTATACCTGACTTTCATCTTCCGCTAACCCATGTACAAAAATAGTTAAAGAGCATATCTGCTCCGATGAGACTAGATCTAAGACAATGGTAGCCAAATATTCTCTCTCTCTCTCTCTCTCTCTCTCTCTATATATATATATATATATATATATATATATATTAAAAAAAAAAACCGGCCGTGAGAGATAACCTCTTACATTTGACTAATCTTCATCACATAGATCACCAATGCAGGCAGATCTAAAGAGAATAAAACTCTTATATATTCAAAACAAAAACACAACTAGCAAACAGCAGCAGCGACCAGGGAGGAAATGAATGGCACAGCACGGAGTTAGATGGACGAATGCATAACGGAGATGCTAAAATTACTGATCTGGTCGGAGGACACCTACAAACAAAATAAAAAACCAGAATGGAATGGGGAGGGTTAGAGCGAGGAATAGAAAGGGAAAGTGAGAAGAGGAGGGAGCTGCAGATCTACTCCCTCCTTCTCTCAGATCTAATGGAATACTATATTTAAAGAGACATGTTTGTGAATAAATTATCCATTCCAGTATTTCTATGGCCGGAGGAATTCTGCATAGGATAATTAAAGATGTAGTAGGTAGTCATTTCACGTGCCAAACATATATATTCTCAATCATTTTATAAAGAGAAATGATAAATCATATTTTTATTCTACATGAATTAAACCCAAAATCAAAAAGAAAGAAGAAAAATTGGGCCATGTTTTTATCGTTTTACGTACAAACCAATCACCAAAAATATTTTTAGAGAAATGTTTTTTAAAAAATTGTTGAAAATATCTCCCAACAAAAAACATCTTACGTTTATTTTTTAACGGAGCTTAAATTTGATTTGACACCGATAAATTGCTGAATTAAGATATCTTAAATGAAAATAATTTGTTTTGTGATATGGACACCATACAAATACCATTAAATAAAATAACATAAAATATTGACAATCAAATAAATCTCTCTCCACTTGGCATGTTTCACTACAAGTGTTTGTCGTTATCATCAAGTATTTATATTTTTGTATGATCCTGCTTGTTTGAATAATAAATTTTTCTTTATTTTTTTTTTCTTTGTGAATGTGTTTATCCAAATAAAATACGATTTGAGCTCCAATTCAATTATTTTATATGTACGTTTTCAGTCGGTTATGTTTCCTTAAGACGATCGTACCATTAACTTATATTTAAATATCTTATTATATAAAAGAACCATCAACAAACGTATGATATAAGTTAGGAAAAGTATATTTACACAACACACACTACACAATTTTTACACAACACACTTATATGAGATGGGACTCATGTGAATGGAACCCACCACATAGGTCTCACCTCATGTAAGTGTATTGTGTAAAAATTGTGTAGTGTGTTATGTAAGGATCATGTCCCTATAAGTTAATTAGGGGGGAGTGATTCCCTCACAACTTCTCCCACACAACTTTCATACAACCCCTCTTATATTGTGTGGGTCCCATGCATGTATGTCCTATGTGTGAGACCCACACAATTAGGGACGGAGCTAAGATTTAAGATTTGGGGGGTCAAATTAAAAAAAAAAAAAAATGGGGGGGCCAAAACTAAAAAAATAAAAAAATTTATGGGTAAATTTATGGGTTAAATATATAAAAGCCCCCTAAACTACCACCCTTTCTCCAGATGGCCCCCCAAACTACCAACACTGACACTCCGACCCCCCAAACTACCAAACTCTCGTTTTTTGGCCCCCTCCGTCAGTTTAAGTCGTCAAATTGGATGGAAAATGCCCACCTGCCGTGCACGTGAGTTTTTAAGCCCCAAAAGCCCGAAATTGCCCCTCTGTACAAGTATGATGGTTCTAATGGTTCTTCTAATGACTCGATCACGTCTTTAGGTGGAACCAGCCCCCGAAAGTCGCCTCTCCACACGCCGACGACGCTTTCCAAAGCAGCAGCTCGGAGGAGGACACCGGTCGACGCATTCCGGCAGCCCCCGAAGGTCGCCTCTCCACACGCCGGCGACACATTCCAAAGCAGCAGCTCGGAGGAAGACACCGGTCGACGCATTCCGGCAGCCCCAAAAGGTTGCCGCCGTTTTCGTCTCTGTTGACAGAGGCCGACGAGCTTGCCACCCTTGACATCCCGAAACAAGGTCGGTTTTAGGTTTTATTTTGTTTCAATTTTAGGGTTTTATTTGATTAATTTGGAACAATTCTTAGGGTGTTCTATTTGAGTTTGAGTTTGATTTTGTGGACGAATGGGTGTTTGATGGGGTTTGTCTTTGTTGAGATTTTTGTGATGCACAATGAGTGTTTGATGAAATGCCTAAATGGGTGGGTGTTTGATGGGGTTTGTCTTTGTTGAGATTTTTGTGATAGACATCTCATTTAACTAATTTGCAATAATTAATGAAGATGTACATTTGGATAACGGACCACTAGCTTTGATCACATGCAGTTATTGGAACTTTTTAATTTGGCAAACTAATCTCATCAAGATCATCCAATGATAAGAAAACTTCGTCCAAGCATGAGAGCTCTGTTCCGTCGTCGTCTTTGGCACGCTCATACACTTGGCATATCACCCAGTTACTATAATCCTGGAAAATTCACAACAAACGACGAACTGATAATTAATTAAGGTCTAAGGATCCCTTGTTTGAATTAATTTAGTAATTAAAGTGAAACAAGTAAAGTAGTTAACTATTTTTCTTTTGGATGATCTGGTAGTACTACTGGTAGAAGAAGCAGGGGAATCTGAGAGACCATATTAATCTACTAACCTTTTTCCCAAACATTCCTGTAAAGCCAGACCCTAAACAATCGACATATGGCCCTACCAATAAATCAAACACTAAACAATCAACATCCCAACCAGTAAAAATGCCCTATGACTTTCCCTATTTCGAAATTTTGGCAACAATCAAGATTCAGTACCCTATATAAAAAAACCCAAAACAAGAATCACAATAAAAGCTACACTATCTATATTACCTCTGGGTGTCCGAAAAACCCAACTCCAAAATGCAGGGCAACACGCAGATCAGCACAACTCTGGCAAGGCAACGCACCTCCGGTAACCGACGTCTGGCGACGCACCTCCAGCAACCCACGTCCAGCGACGCAGTGCCAAGGTCCGAGCAACGCAACTCCCGTGAACCCCGGACGCCCGCGAGCTTTAGATCCAAGCCTTTGATTTCGGCCCTACCCCAAAACCGAAGCCCGACTGATCGGTCGACTGCTTCTTCCTCCAAGCCTTCGATTGCAAACCTGTAGAAACCGGACCAACTTCGACTAACCCTAAAATAAGACAACTCTATTTTTTTTTTCCCATTAAGATAAGTCTGTTCGTTCAATATGGTGAAAGGTGGCAAAATTGTAATATTTTGCCACTTTTCACCTCATACGGGCACTAAAGGCAAGCAGGGCATTTTCGTAAATCCGGACTTGTACAGAGGGGCAATTTCGGGCTTTTGGGGCTTAAAAACTCACATGCACGGCAGGTGGGCATTTTCCATCCAATTTGACGACTTAAACTGACGGAGGGAGCCAAAAAATGAGAGTTTAGTAGTTTGGGAGGTCGGAGTGTCAGTGTTGGTAGTTTGGGGGGCCATCCGGAGAAATGGTGGTAGTTTGGGGGGCTTTTATATATTTAACCCTAAATTTTTTTATTTTTTTTCCGGAATATTTTTTTTTGGGGGGTAAAACCTTAGGCTTTGGGGGGCCAAGGCCTAGGGTAGCTCCGCCCTTGCACACAATATGAAAGGGGGTTATGTGAGAGTTGTGTGAGAATTGTAAGGAAAAACATTACTCTAAGTTAAGGTGTACAGGTTGATGACTTGTATTTTACAAGTCTTGAGGTGGGCTCCAATTTTTATTATTTATTATTATTAGAGAAATGCTCAAAATACTTATAGTGCACAACAAGTGCACTACCAAAAGGCACAATGGAGTGGGGCCCACACATTGGGTTCCACCCCATTAATGTGCCTTGTGATAGTGGGTATATGTATCATTCCCCTTATTATTATTTATCTTTTTCACTTCTTTTGTCTCACCTGTGGGGAGAAGTTTTCGTAACACTTCACCTCAACTCACTTATTTAAGTTATTTACAAGAATTAACATATTGGGTAATTTATAAAAAGAAGAGTAGTGAGAGGCAGGAACTTCGGGGCCTTGGGCAGTACTCAGTAGAGAAAAAACCAAAAAGAGAGAGACTTAAGAGTTATCTCACGTTCGGAGTGCCGAAAGGCTTAGAGAATTAAGAGATTATTTTTATCTTTTGTATTTAATTATGAATTCTCTTTTGTGTGAAAGTAAGATTTGAGTGTGTTGGAGCTTTTGGATATGAGTGGTTTTCTTTGTACTACTTTTTGTACTCCACTATTTTTAGAGTAAATTTCTTTCGGGTCGTCTCCACCAAAAGATGTAGGCTTATTAAGCGGAATCATTTAAATCTTGATGTCTTGTGTGATTGTGTTATTTTATATTCTGTCATTTTTTGCTTCTTAAGTAATCCCTAAAATTAGTTTTGTCACAACATATTAGGTGAGTGTCTTATTTGGAAAATGCTCTATTTTCCAAATTTTTATTTCCAAAAGTGGTTCTCAAATGGTGTGTCACCATCCCATGAGATGATGACACATTTTTCAAAATAATAGATCTCATCGATAATTGACACATCATTTGAGAATCAACTTTTAAGAAAAACAAAAATTGGTAAGCGTCTTCTTTATATTGGATGCTACTTAAATTATCTTTAAAAAATTAACTGATACCTTTGTAACTTTAAGAAGTCATTTGAAATTTTTAAATTTGAAGGAAGAATTTGATCAAATGTGAAATTTCAATGGCCACTTAAACAATTTTTCCTAATTATTATTATAATTTTTTTACAAATTAATATGGTAATACTTACATGTGAGACTTATTACATTTTCCACTAAACAATATTTAAATCTACCAAAATTAAAACTTAAAAATTGGGTAGTTGTTGTGTATGTTATTTGACTTGAGAAACTCTAGATTATGTAGGAATAGATTCATAAATATTATTATTAATGTATTCTTTGATATTCTCTTCTGATTAGTTGGACTAGAATTTAATTATATCGCACGGAGAATGTAATTAGGCTTTAATTACTGGTTGCTTTGCAATTAGTTTTCATCGTGATTCGTGAGTACTGTCATCCCTTCTGCATGGTGCTATTAGTACTTGGTGGTTAGGTTCTAGGGTTGGTGAGCTCAGCCCCTTGTGGAGCCCATCATTCTCTTAGGGTATTCACAACAGCTTCTTTAAAAGAGGTCTGTTCTCTAAAATTTAACAAAAATTTCAAGAAAGTTACAAAAACCCTTCCATAGCAGTTTCACTAAAATTTTTGTTTCCCTGGAAAGTGAATAGTGATTTCCAATGCATTGGGAAGCACTATTTACTTCCTATTCAATTGTTTATTTACAAAATATATGAGGTAATTACCTTTTCCCCCCCATGAACTACCGGCCTGTGTCATTTTGCCCCCACGAACTTCCACTTCGACCAAAAGAGAGCATCAAACTACCATTTTTACACACTTTGGCCCATTCCGTCAGGAATTCCGTTAACTTGGATGGAATATACCATTTTTTACCGTTAATTTTGATTTAAAAACCAAAATACCCTCTACAGTAATTAATAAAAAATATTAAAATTAATATATTAAAAAAAAAACAAAAACCTGAAGGAAAAGGGGTGGCGGCAGGTGGCCGGGTGGCTCGCGGCCCACCCCGGCCTAAGGGGTGGCCGCATAGCCTTCCCAGAACCTGGGGTGGCCGCACGGCCACCCTAGGTCATTTCTATGGTGGCCGCGCGGCCACCCAGCTTCCGGGGTGGCTGCGAGCCACCCAGAGGTGGCCGGAGCCACCTTTAGGGGTGGCTCGCAGGCCACCCAGCCACCTCAGGGGTGGCGGCAGCCACCCCTTTTCCTTCAGGTTTTTGTTTTTGTTTTGTTTTTTTTTTTTTTTTAAGATGAGGGTATTTATGTCATTTTTGAAATTGAGTTAGGGCATTTAAGTCTTTGCATGAATTAGACTGACAGAAGAGAGCAAAGTGTGTAAAAATGGTAGTTTGATGCTCTCTTTTGGTCGAAGTGGTAGTTCGTGGGGGTAAAATGACACAGGCCGGTAGTTCATGGGGGGAAAAGGTAATTACCCCATTTTTATCCATCCTTGTGGATCCCATCATTCTCTTAGGGTATTCACAACAGTTTCTTTAAAAGATGTCTGTTCTCTAAAATTTAAGAAAAATTTCAAGAAAGTTACAAAAACCCTTCCACAGCAGTTTCGCTAAAATTTTTGTTTCCCTGGAAAGTGAATAATGCTTTCCAATGCATTGGGAAGCACTATTCACTTCCTATTCAATTGTTTATTTACAAAATATATTATCTCTTTCCTACTTTATCTTCTATTTCCTACTTTTAATTAAAGTAAAAGTAAAAAAAAAAATATTTTAATGATATAGGAAAAAATGAAGGGAAGATGCTGTGGAGTGTTTTTTGATAGGCAAGTAAAAAATAGTTTTAGGGAAAATGGTTCAGAAGCTGCTGGGAATGCTCTTATTGAAAAGTTTCGTTTTTTATTTTAGGGCTAATTACATTTTTCCCCCATGAACTACCAAAAAATGCGCGATGCCCCCATGAACTACCAACTCGACCAAAATAGAGCATTCAACTACCAAAGGCAACCATTTTTCCCCATTCCGTCAGTTAAAGGGGTTAAAAGAAACAGTCAACGGGTCATGTGCCGTTTTACATGGGGGCATGTTGGAAGATGGTGGTAGTTCATGGGGGGAAAAGAGGAAGATGGTGGTAGTTCATGGGGGGAAAGAGGAAGAAAATAAGGGTAAAACGGCGTGTGACGGTCACGTGCCCTGTTGACCGTTTGTTTTAACCCCTTTGACTAACGGAAGGGGGGAAAAGGGTTGTCTTTGATAGTTGAATGCTCTATTTTGGTCGAGTTGGTAATTCATGGGGGCATCGCGCATTTTTTGGTAGTTCATGGGGGGAAAAAGTAATTACCCCTTTATTTTATTATTATTTTTAAAATTTAGATTGACTGGTAGTCTAGCGTAGCATGTATATGATGCAAGTTAGCTTATTGAATGATTTGGAAACGTGTCCTCTTTTTATTGTATATGATGGTCAAATTACTGCCATGTTAATTAGTAACTCTAAAATTGTACGAGCTTATTTGGTAAGTAATTGTGTTGTGGAATATTTGTTTGAATAGTAGTAAGAAGTGATTGATGTGATATAAAATTTGAGAATGATCTATAAAAAAGTAAAAAAAAATTGTTTTGTAATAAGTTTTTTATTTGAATAGTAATAAAAAAATTATTGATGTGATATACAAAGTGTAAAAAATTTAGAATGTTGTTTATTTGAATTTTTTGGGAGAAGTGAAAATGAATAGATAGAGACTTAAAATGGTTTGCCAAACTAACTCGTAAGAATCTTAGAGATATATGATAGACGAGGGAGGAGGGAGGAGGTTCAGATTTTCCTCCAATTATACAGCTTAAAGTCGTTCCAAACACAAACCGTTAGAGTACTAATAGCAGGTTCCCAACCATTTTCCCTATTTTAGGGAAAATTTAGGGAATCAAACTACTTTTTTTCTCCCTATATAAAAACACTTCACAACAGTTTCCCTTTATCTTTTCCTATATATTAAAATAATATTTTTTACCTTTCACTTTTTTTTTTCTTTTTTTTCTTTCTCAATTTCTCTCTCATCAACGTCTTGTTTGTCCCTTCCAACACCCATTCTTCATCTTCTTCTTCAACACAACACCCCTTCTTCATCTTCTTCTCAATTTCTCTCGCTCAAAATCGCGGCTATGTCTTTTTCTCCCAAGTCCAGTTCATCCCGGACCCCAATTTGCCTAAATCCCAGCTTCCAAACCCATCTCAGCACTAATATGGTTTCTACCATTGTTGAAAGAGGAACACGTCAGATTTGGAGGCTGAGATGCGGCAGAGAACAGTGAATACAACAGACACGCAGTCAGGAGGATAGAGAGGCGGAGAGAGAGGAGCAAGAAGAGAAAGAGTGCAACAGGGAACATCATTCTTGGACAAAAGTTGTTCAAGTCGAAGTCAAGTTCCACTGCATGAAGGATAGAGCCATAGAGGAGAGAGGAGAGAGAGAGATTTTTTTTATTAAAATAAGGGATTGGGTAGCACTGTAGCTACCCAAGCATGGAGCCCTAAAATAAGGCAATTGTTGTGGCTTGTTTTTTGCAATTTTTTTCAAATTTTTCCTATTTTAAGAAATAGAACTACTTATAGGGCATCTGCTACTAATGCACTTAGAGGATGACTTTTCACCTCGTTTTCATATAATTCGATCTACTTCGTTAAAGGACACGATCGAGGCAAAATAAAAAAGCAGTCTTTTTTGTTTTTTGTTTTAAACTTCCGGGGTGTTTTAGGAGGCAAAATATTAGAGGTGGGACAAATGATGTGAACTAGTGAAGCAAGTCGAAGAGGAGGGACAAATGCCAACTTTTCTTTTGAATGAGAGAGTAGCAAATATTAATTTAACCAAAGCTTCAGGGTAGAGAGGCCCTTAATTAACTGCCGGCGCCCTCCCAAGAAGTCAAAAGCCTAGAGGTATATTTTCAAAACTATTAATGTCACGTATGTGTGGCGGTACGTACTTAATTGCTTTTAACATCTTCGGTCAATAATTACAACAGTTGATTTTTTGAGAGCATGCTCAAAGCCAACGGTGGTGGATTAATATAATAATGGGATCCAATCGGATCTACTAAAAATTGAAAGTCCATTATGGCATAGCAGTCGTATTCTTGGATTGCAATCCATCTTCCTGTCCCAAATTAATCCAGATACATAATAATATATAAACTAGGCCAAGTATTAGCACTAGTCTCCGTGTATTGCCCAGGTTCATATTTTTTTTTTTTTTTTTTTTGCACTTTAAGCAAGTACGAAACTTTTCAACTTTGTGCTGGGTTAGGAAAAGCTTCAAATTAAACACCCAAAACCACTCTAACTGGGTAAATCTGAGCAGTTATAGGGATGCTAAGATGTGTGCTTCAAAAAAAAAAAAAAAAAAATCATCCCATAGCGCCTCTAATAAGCATATATTTTGGAGACAAACACTAGTGTCTTGGAAGATAAGAAAAAAGAAAACTCGCAAAAAGATGGATTCAGGGCAAATATAGAGTCCAAATTATATTTTAAGTAAACGTATAGACACTTAAACCCACAAACACACAAAGACATTACCATAAATAGAAGATGGAGTTTCATTTCCTGTTTCTAGCTCCCAACTAAATTTAATGAACAAATAAACAACTCCCTTCAGGATTCATTCATATTTTTTTTTTCAACATCAAGTCTCGAATTCATAAGTACCAGGCAAATATGCTCAAGGGACCTGTCTTGTTTGATGCATCTAGTCCATTTTCAGCATTCCTCATCCCTGTAAACCACGCCCTGAAGAATCTATACGATGCAAGTTAGCTTATTGAATGATTTGGAGACGTGTCCTCTTTTTATTGGATATGATGGCCGGTCAAATTACTCACATGTTAATTAGTAACTCTAAAATTGTAAGAATCTTTTACAGCTATTACTACAAGTCTCTTACAAATTGATACGGTGGTACATGTGGCACTTGTAACATTTGTAATTAAATAATGAAATTTACCTATCAAATTTTATTACTTAAACTTTTTTTATTATTAAGATATAAGCTTGTAAGGATATTGTGCTAGAAAGTTAAAAACTATAATACATTTTCCAAATTTTAGTTAAGAAGAAAAAAAAAAAAAAAAAAGTCAAACATTTCTAGCTGGGTCGGATAGATATTTTCGGTATTTTTCTGCCCGATTTACTAGTAATCTAAACAACAAATGTGAAATAGGTCTTATGAGATTCAAATGTTCGAGTAAGTCTCGAGTAGTCCGCTGACATTTTTGGGCATGTGTATCGATAACTGTCGAAATGGCAAATTGCTGAAGATCCGAATCCAGTTAGATTCAAGAAAAATCTTGTTAAAAACATACATAGTAGCGGATCTATTATTGGGCCCTTGCGAAAAAATAGGAAGAACTTCACTTATAAGCCCTAATCTTTTATCACTTTTGAAATAAGGTACTTAAACTTTAAAAAGTGTCAATGTAGGGTATCAATCTTTTATCTTTCAATGTTTTTCAATTTCAACTCTCCATTAGAATTTTTCGTTAAACCCAATAAAAATTTCCTAAATACCCCTCCTTTTTTTACGAAAAGAAAAAAAAATTGTAAGGATTTAGATGATGGTCAGAATTTAATAGAATTTACAAAAATACTCATGCCTAAATCTTTGAAAAAAAAGTTATAATTTTTTTAAAAGCAAAACACATGAGTATTTTAGAAATTTTAATAGAATTTAATGGAAAATTTTAACAGATGGTTGAAATTGACAAAAACTGAAAAATTGATACCCTATATTGAAACTTTTTAAAATTTGAGTATCTTATTTCAAAAGTGATAAAAGATCAAGATTATAAGTGAAGTTCTTCTAATTTAAATATAAAAATTTATATAAATAGAGACCCATGATATATACTACAAAAAAACCGGCCTTTGGCGACGCTTTTTAAACGTCACTATTCACCAAAAAACCGTCACCAATCACTTGGTGTCATTTATTCTGCGTCGTTTGCTAAGTGTTGCCGCTCACAGGTCTGGAAATTTTTTTCACGACGCTTCTTTCGGAAGCGTCATAAATTCATGACGCTTCTTCCGCAAGCGTCATAAATTATTTTTTAATGACGTTTTTTCTGTAAGCGTCATAAATTATAAATAATGTCGCTTTTTTGTAAATGACGCATTTTTTTGTGACACTTACACAGTAAACGTCATTATTTTGTGACACCTACGGTATAAAGTAGCTTATAATTTTATGACGCTTATGTATGAAACGTCATTATTTGGTGACGCCTAATGTATAAAGGACGTTAAAATTTTATGTCATTTTTTGGGTAAGTGTCACAAAATTATGTCGTTTACTCGGTAAACATCATAAACATTCTACAAACTAATTGTTTTTAAAAAAATAAAAACAAATTGATTATCATATGAAATTTCCTCATTTTTTAAATCTGTTTTTACCTCATAAAACATCTGCAAAATAACTTAATCGAAAACAAAATCATATAGACAAAATACTATATATCATTAGATTGCCAACAATGTAGTCATATATATATTGCACCATTGTTTCAAAATAAGCAAACAACTAAAAGCAATGCATAGTACCATTGTTTCAAAATAAGCAAACACCTAAAAGCAATGTACTCGTATTACCATTGCTTCAATTCCTTAATCACAAAATACTTTAAAAAAAAAAAAAATCATATTACATGTTCTGCTTGACATCCTGTTGTATATATATCAGCCTTGTTCTGCACCATTGAAATTCAACAACTGCTCTAAATCCTACAATCAGGGGAACAAAATGTTAGGATCATCCATATAGTAGTCAAATAAATTAGTACTAGTAGTCAAAACATTACAACTAGACATCAAACTTAACATATATGGACACTATCTTTATTTCATACAACCATTGTAAGCGTTTTAATTTGTCTGTGTGTTCTAAGGAACATTTTGGTTTTGATGCCTATGCATGGGTGGAACAAGTATAAACAAACAATCTTCAAATCTCTGTAGTTCATCTAATGAATATTGCTTCAAGCCCACAAAGAAACGAGTAAACGGAAAAGGGTAATTGCTTCCAGGTTTCATAAACAACAAGTACTTAACCTAAACCAAGAAGAGCTAGAACTGTAAAAGTGAAGAAATAGACCAGAAGACAAATTGCATAACCTATCTGTTATCAAAATCGAAGAAAGAAAAATCAGGCACAGTAATTTTAATAAAACAGGAAGAAGCTCCCTTGCTTTCCTTTCTATTTATTTCTAGTTCCATGTGGGCAATGGCTATACATGCACATACTAGAACAAGAGCAAAATGCAAACTTGTTGAGATCGAGATGAGGGAATTAATTAAGGGGTTGAATGAGTACTATTTCATTCCCCTCCTCTTAATTTGTTTCTCAAAATCATGATAATTGTTGGCTAGAAATTAAAGGAAACTATTTACAGTACTTCCTTACGTACGTGATGAGAACTTCACATAGATGCAAGAAGCACTACGCACATAACTTAACAAACAGCAAATCAAAACCAATTCAGCTAAAAAAAGTTGGTTTGGTGTAGTTGGGCTGGTCTTGGTTGTAGCGTAAATAGTAGATATTTAGAGTTTGAGTTGTGCTATTGTTTTAAGCTAATTAAGTTCCAATTTTATATAGAGTTTGTTTGTACTCTGATTTGTTGGTTAGTAAAGTGAATCTTATTCATAGAAAAAAGAAAAGAAAAAGAAAAACAAATGGTTTCTTAATTAGCATGTGAAAACACAAGGAACAAAAATGAATCAGAAGGTACACTTCAACCAATGGACTAACCTACTCTAGTGCTTTAATATAACATAAAACGGTAGATGATCAAATGACAACAAAATTCCAAACATGAGGGGTACTAGCAATATTAATTAATTTAAAGTTATAGTATCATTTACCTCTCTTTAATCCCTCTTTTGGTGTCTTTTTGTCTAAGTCTACCTTTTGAATTTGAACAAGTCACCTTGAGAGATTATTGGTTAAGAAAACCCCTCTTAACTTTAATAACTGATATTATGAGAAAAACATGAGTTCATGGACCAGAAACATAATGCATGTCTCTTGTCTCCGGGATAAGAAACATTCCCTGCTACTTCTGTCTCCTTCACGACATGTACTACAACTAGTGCATATATTACTAATAATATATGTAGGCCAAGAAACATTTCCACACATTCTAATAAAATATGTAGGCCAAGAGGTTTCTCGAATCTCTGCTAGCTGCAGAATTTTTGCACAAACATGATATTCAGATATTCATGAAAAAAGAGACGGATTAGCAATTTTCAAGTCTGAAACTCCAACCCAGATCCAATAAACAAAGTATCCTCCTTCCTACTCAGTTGAACATATGATATGCAAATCTTTCCCATTGCGTCTTGTTTGCAAACATTTCATCAAACATATGATAGGCAAAATTCTCTATGGGATTTTCTCATGACAATTTGACAAATTAATCCAAAAATCACTCACTGGAAGACCACAAACTGATTCAAAAAAAGACAACAGGTTCTAGACATAAAGGAAGCAGCACTGTGAATTTCAGAGTTGAAGCAAAAGTAGAAATTTGTTCTTTTTGTTCTATTTTTCTGTCTCGATGATAATGGTTATAGTGGGGGCCAATTTTTGGTAAAAATTATTTATATACAAATCTATTTTCCATCTTACAAAGTCTACAGCTTCTATTTCCAATAGTATTGTATAACTGGTCTGAATTTTCAACTCCTACTAAAATATATGTTTAAAAATGTGGGTAAAATTCTCTACAGAATACTTACCATAGGCCAAACCACCTTGCCTTAGATTTCTGTTTGCTCTGGACATTGCCATATATATTGCGCAATCATAACGTGGCTAATGCCTCTGTTTTTAAACCATCGCCCTCGACGACTTGGGATTTACTGATTTTTTTCCTTTTCATAAGGAAAACAATGGGTTTTCAATCCCAGAACAAAAATAGGGGAATCAAAGAACAAAAATAGGGGAATTAACAAATGGGAGAGAAGAGATCGAGGGTTACCTGCAAAATGTTATCCTCTAGAGTGACGAAGAGAGCGGCTGCCGGCTAGAGATGGATAGACGCGGTACGCCCTCGAGCTGTGAAAGAGACGATCCTAGATGGAGTTTGTGAGAGATTGTGAAAAGCGAGAGAGAGTTGGGGAGATTGTGAATAACCTAACTAGATGGAGTTTTTTTCCTTTCAAAACAATCAGAGGAGAAGTAGACTACTAGTGAATATTTACTAAATTAAAGGGATTGTACGTGCTGTGAACGTGGGAAAGCAACGCGGGCGTCCTTTTATAAAAAGAACGTGAAATTATGACGCTTTCAAAGTGACGTGAATTCACGTCGTTTGCTAAACAAACGACGTGAATTCCTGTCCTTTATATTAAAGGACGTAAATAATTCACGTCGTTTTCCAAATAAACGACGTGAATCCACATCTCTTTTAAGAGTGATGTGAATTCACGTCATTTTTTAAGAAGGACGTAAATTTATGTTTTTATTCATGTCGTTTGTTGTTCGAAACGTTCTAATTTATTTAGTTCATGACGTTTATAGAAAAATGACGCTAAATTTTTAAATTTTGTGTCTTTTAAAAGTAAAGGACGTAAAAATTATGTCGTTTTTAAAGAAACGATGCTAACTCAAAAATTAATGTCGCTTGTTGTAAACGACACAAAAAAAAAAAATTAGACTAGCCGGTTTTTTTCTTTTTTTTTTAAGTATTGTTTTTAAAATTTAGACTGGCCGGTAGTCTAGCGTAGCATGTATATGATGCAAGTTAGCTTATTGAATGATTTGGAAACGTGTCCTCTTTTTATTGTAAATGATGGTCAAATTACTGCCATGTTAATTAGTAAATCTAAAATTGTACGAGCTTATTAGGTAAGTAATTGTGTTGTGAAATATTTGTTTGAATAGTAGTAAAAAGTGATTGAATATAAAATTTGAAAAAGATCTATAAAAAAGTGAAAAAATTTTGTTTTGTAATAGGTTTTTTTATTAGAATAGTAATAAAACATTATTGATGTGATATACCAAATGTAAAACAATTAGAATGTTTTTTATTTGACTTTTTTTAGAGAAGTGGAAATAAATAGATAGAGATTTAAAATGGTTTGCCAAACTAACTCGTAAGAATCTTAGAGATATATGATAGACGAGGGAGGAGGTTCAGATTTTCCTCCAATTATACACCTTAAAGTCGTTCCAAACACAAACCGTTAGAGGATGACTTTTCACCCCGTTTTCATATAATTCGATCTACTTCATTAAAGGACACGATCGAGGCAAAATCAAAAAGCAGTCTTTTTTTATTTTTGTTTTAAACTTCCGGGGTGTTTTAGGAGGCAAAAGATTAGAGGAGGGACAAATGAAGTGAAGCAAGCTAGTCGAAGAGGAAGGACAGATGCCAACTTTTCTTTTGAATGAGAGAGCAGCAAATATTAATTTAACCAAAGCTTCAGGGTAGAGAGGCCCTTAATTAACTGCCGGCGCCCTCCCAAGAAGTCAAAAGCCTAGAGGTATATTTTCAAAACTATTGATGTCACGTATGTGTGCCGGCCGGTACGTACTTAATTGCTTTTAACATCTTCGGTCAATAATTACAACAGTTGATTTTTTGAGAGCATGCTCAAAGCCAACGGTGGTGGATTAATATAATAATGGGATCCAATCGGATCTATTAAAAATTGAAATTCCATTATGGCATAGCAGTCGTATTCTTGGATTGCAATCCATCTTCCTGTCCCAAATTAATCCAGATACTTAATAATATATAAACTAGGCCAAGTATTAGCACTGGTCTCCGTGTATTGCCCAGGTTCATTTTTTTTTTTATTTTTTTTTTTTTCGCACTTTAAGCAAGTACGAAACTTTTCAACTTTGTGCTGGGTTAGGAAAAGCTTCAAATTAAACACCCAAAACCACTCTAACTGGGTAAATCTGAGCAGCTAAATTTTTTTGGTTGAAATCTAAATATGTTTCCATTTTGTTTGTGAAATTTGTGATTGAACAATTCTTCATTTGAATGTTTATGAGATTTTTTTTTTGTTCATTTGCTTTTTCGAATGTTCAAAATTATATAGGATTGAAATATAATAGGTATCACACCAACATTATAAAAAATTCCTACTAATTTTTTATTTTATATTTTGACAATCAAAATCATGGTTTTCTTCTTGCTATTTTTCTTCTTCATACTTATTTTCATTCTAAATTACACTTATGTGAACAAATATTTAACATGTTTTAATTTATATGAATTAAACTAAAAATAAAGGTCTTATGTATTAATTCATTTAAATGTTTTATGGGATATTTGTTTTTCTTTTATGTAATTTTTACGATTTTCACTTATTTTTTGTAAGTGTTATTCTACTTTTGAAAGTCAAAAAATGCAAAATTTTATTTGATTATTGTGCATAAAATGAATATAAATACTTTTAAAACACTAAAGAGTTAATTAAGCATTAAATTTGAAATTTTTTTTTTAATGTTCAAAATTATATGGATTTTATTTTTATTGAAACATATCATATCATATATATATATATATAAAAGCCGAGTTCCAACTTAGAGTTGGCCTAGAATTAGGACACGTGGCATAAATCTATACTTTTTAAATATTGAACCGGCCATTTGAGTAAAAAACTGGTAATTTCAGTAAAATTAAACCGGTCTGTGTATTTCAAGTAAAATAAATGGTGCATTTAATATGACTAATTAACTATCTTATATTAAATAAAAATGAATAGAAACGTCAAATTATTTTTTTTTGTCATTAAATCCTCACTAATTTCTACATCTTTCTCTTCCTTTAAGTAAAATCTTTTACTCTAACACTGCTTCCCCTCCCACTAAATGTCCGTTACAAACTAAACCTCAAAGAGTCAAATGTCAGTTTTTTTTTTCTTTGGGAAATGTCAAAAGTCACTCAAATATTTCTCGCTTTCTCAAATAAATATATGAAGAAGTAATGGTTTGTGGTTATGCAAAACTACAATGTTGTTTACATTACCGGAGAATGATGCTCAAAGCAAAGAGAGCGAAGTTTTTGCTATTGTTGGAACGTTTTTGTTTGTAATACTGCTATAACCTTTCTTTCTTTGTTTTTTTAATTTGCCTTTCAAGTTTGTCGAGGCTGTATTCAATATAATTGTAAATAATATGTTTGTATTTATTTTATGTGCTTCTGTTTTTCTGATTTGTTTTTCTATCCTTATTTTTGCATTGATAATTTATATTATTTTTTTTTATTTTTGTTGAAAAATTAGTTTTTTTGACGCTATATATAAGAATGATGGTCGAATTAAAAAATATCTATTTGACCGTAATTTCTTCCTATACCTACAAATTTCTTTGGAACTGAAAAAAGTATATAAAAAAAATAGTTATTTTCTATTATATTAGTGGTTATCATTTTACCTTTCTTTTTTTACTTTAGTTTCTATGATTTTGTTCTTTCTTTACGTACATTTTTTTTGTCCCTATTTCCTAATTTATATTATTTTTTTTGTTCAAATTGCTTCTTTTCTTTTCTTTTTCATTTTCTAAATTTTACATTGAATTCAATGAAACCATGGAGGGAGAGAGTTTACATTAATTGTTGTTTTGAGTACGAGGTATGATGATTTTTTAATTTACATTGTTCACTGATTTTTTTTTCCCTGTATAATGCACATTATTAACGTGCTTAATTGATAGACAGTATTAATTTTCAAGATTTCATATGAATCGGAAAAGTATATGGAAAAGAAAACTCTAATTTATTCTATTAGTATTTTTTATTTTTCATTTTTTGTCTATATTTTATATGGTTCTCTTATTTCATTTCCTCTCTTCTTCTTCTTTTTCTTTATTTTTTATGTAATTAATATATTATTTTTCATTCAAATCGCTTATTTTATCTTTTGTAAATTTTACACTAAATTCAAGAAAATGATGGTGAGAGAGAGTTTCCTATGGTTGTTTTTTGTACGGAGTATGATGATTTTTTAGCGTATTATGTTTATTGAGTAATTTTTTATTACTTTATGTAATACAAAAAAGATAACACTATAATATGGACAAAAATTTCCTACAAACCGGTTTGAAAGAAATTTCTTTAAATAGCATGTACGAATAACATTAATAAAAAAAACATGTGCTTCTCACATGTTTAAAGAATACGTATCTTTTTTAAATGTGAGTCGTAAAACCAGTTTATAAGAAATTTTTGTTCCTATTATATTATATTAGTGTTTTTCAGTTTTCATTTTTTATCTATATTTTCTATACTTCTCTTCTTCTATTTTTTTTTTATTATTATTATGAAACTAAATTATAAGGAAGAATCCCGCGCATAGCACGGGTTACAAGCTAGTAAGCATATATTTTGGAGACAAGCACTAGGGTCTTGGAAGATTAGAAAAAAGAAAATTCACAAAAAGATGGATTCAGGGCAAACATAGAGTCCTAATTATATTTTAAGTAAACGTATAGACACTTAAACCCACAAACACACAAAGACATTACCATAAATAGAAGATGGAGTTTCATTTCCTGTTTCTAGCTCCCAACTAAATTTAATGAACAAATAAACACCTCCCTTCAGGATTCATTCATATTTTTTTTTTTCAACATCAAGTCTCGAATTCATAAGTACTAGGCAAATATGCTCAAGGGACCTGTCTTGTTTGATGCATCTAGTCCATTTTCAGCATTCCTCATCCCTGTAAACCACGCCCTGAAGAATCTATATGATGTAAGTTAGCTTATTGAATGACTTGGAGACGTGCCCTCTTTTTATGGGATATGATGGTCAAATTACTCACATGTTAATTAGTAACTCTAAAATTGTAAGAATCTTTTACAGCTATTACTACAAGTCTCTTACAAATTGATAGGGTAGTACATGTGGCACTTGTAACATTTGTAACTAAATAATGAAATTTACCTATAAAATTGTATTACTTAACTTTTTATTATTATTAAGATATAAGCTTGTAAGGATATTGTGCTAGAAAGTTAAAAACTATAATACATTTTCCAAATTTTAGTTGAGGAAAAAAAAAAAAAAAAAAAAAAAAGTCAAACATTAATTTCTAGCTGGGTCGGATAGAGATTTTCGGAATTTTTCTGCCCGATTTACTAGATAGTAATCTGGACAACAAATGTGAAATAGGTCTTATTAGATTCAAATCTTCAAGTAAGTCTCGAGTAATCCGCTGACAATGTTGGGCATGTGTATCGATCCCACTTTAACTATCGAAATGGCAAATTGCTGGAGATCCGAATCCAATTAGATTCAAGAAAAATCTTGTTAAAATCGTACACAGTAGCGGATCTATTACTGGGCCAGAACTTCACTTATAAGCCCTAATATTTTATCACTTTTGAAATAAAGTACTTAAACTTTAAAAAGTGTCAATGTAGAGTATCAATCTTTTATCTTTCAATTTTTTTCAATTTCAACTCTCCATTAGAATTTTTCGTTAAACCCTATAAAAATTTCCTAAATAACCCTCCTTTTTTTAGGAAAAAAAAAAAATTGTAAGGATTTAGGTGTTGGTCAGAATTTAATAGAATTTACAAAAATACTCATGCCTAAATCTTTGAAAAAAAGTTATAATTTTTTTTAAAACAAAACACATGAGTGTTTTAGAAATTTTAATAGAATTTAATGAAAAATTTTAACATGGTTGAAATTGACAAAAATTAAAAAATTGATACCCTAAATTGAAACTTTTTAAGATTTGAGTATCTTATTTAAAAAGTGATAAAAGATTAAGATTATAAGTGAAGTTCTTCTAATTTAAATATAAAAATTTATATAAATAGAGACCCATGATATCTTATCCAAGGGTCCTTGCAAAGAAGAATATTGCTTTATACGATACTTTGTCAATTTTTTTCCGCAAGATTTGTCCATTACCTAGGCGACAGAATTAATCGCTATAAAAACCGACCCCGGAGCTAGAGTAATTGCAAGCCAGCAAACAAACCAAAAAACCCAACATAATTAGAACATGGAGTACGAGGCTCTGGGGTTGATTCTAGCTCTATTGCTATGGGTTGCATGGGTAATAATTATACAGCGCCGCGACCGACACGTTCGATTGGAGGAGCAAGGTGATCAGCTCCCACCAGGGCCTAGATCGTGGCCAGTGGTTGGAAACATTTTCCAGTTGGGTTGGGCACCTGTACCCCACGAGTTCTTTGCAAAGCTGGCTCGACGGCACGGTCCCATCATGACCCTTTGGCTAGGGTCAATGAGCACGGTGGTCATCTCGTCCAAAGAAGTGGCCCGAGACATGTTCAAGAACCATGATGTGGTTCTTGCCGGTAGGAAGATCTACGAGGCCATGAAGGGGGACTATGGCAATGAGGGTTCCATCATTACTGCTCAATATGGATCTCACTGGCGAATGTTGAGGCGCTTGTGCACCTCGGAGTTTTTCGTCTCAAGCCGTCTGGAAGCCATGAGAGGTACTGTTATTCCTTCAAGTCATGATCGATGTTTATTTTTGATAAACTTTTAGCTATATATAGAACAGTGTAATTTACTGTTGATATATGTTGAAACAGGTGTTCGTGGGAGGTGCATCGATGAAATGGTGCAGTACATAGAAGACGCTAGTGCATCTGGTACCAAAGGCATCGATGTTGGGAGGTTCTTCTTCTTGATGGCTTTCAATCTTTTAGGAAACCTTATATTTTCAAAAGACCTGCTGGACGCCAAATCAGAGAGAGGGGCCAAGTTCTTCTACCATGCAGACAAGGTGATGGAGTTGGCAGGGAAGCCGAACGTCGCGGATTTCTTGCCAATTCTTAGGCGGCTTGACCCACAAGGTATAAGAAGAAAGACCCAGTTCCATGGCGAACGAGCCTTTGAAATCGCAGGGGGGTTCATTGCAGAGAGGATGGAGAGCATGGAAAATGATCATAATGGTGAAGAAATCAAGAGAAAGGACTACTTGGATGTGCTTTTGGAGTTTCGTGGTGATGGTGTGGAGGAACCCTTAAGGCTTTCTTCAAGAGCTATCAACGTCGCAGTGCTTGTAAGCCATCTTTTCTTTCCATCTTTTGCAGCTTCCACACACAGCTAGCACACCATATATCCACGCAAATCTCTTGGTGTTGCCACATATGATATGTTTTCTTTTAAAACTATATATTCTAAAATTGACGAAAGTTCTTAAAAATAAAAATATCTATATCTTTTTCAATTTTTGTTTTAAAAAATATATTACATATAATTTTATTCTCCATACCATTAATTAAGATCCATTGAAATATATATAATTTGTGATAAAATTTTCTTTCAAATTGAGTTAGAGAAAGTTTCTTTAATTTAGTCTATATTAAACTAATATATTTTCTTAGAACTTTTGATTCTTGCTTGCGCGCATTTTTAATAGAATCATCTAATAAATTGACAAGTGTCCATAGAACAAAATAAGTAACATCTTTCATTAAAAGTTTTAAATTGCATATGAGAAATTACATCCTTTAAGAGTACATGTATGTCAAGATTCTAACCTAATTTAGAGGAATGTCGTATTGTTTATAATATCTACTGTGGTGCAATCAAGTGGTCAAAGGACGGATTTGGGATGAGTTGTAGAGTCAGACATTTTGAGTCTTATTATGTACTAGGAGTGTTCCTAAATTATTTGGTATACGGTTCTTCTGACAGGTGAGGTTTGAAGGAGTAATTCTATCATTATGTCCTTTCAAATGTTAAATGGCTTTTAAAATTACAACTGAATTTGAGATAATTATTATTGGAGTTTGATCCGATGATAATTTTAAAGCCACATGACATTTGAGATGACACAAAAATGACTCTAGTCCTTTTTATAGCATTAGTCGGTCCGAAGAGCCTTGCTTTGGCGAGCTTTTTTATCATTAAAAAAAAATGTTTTGCTTTATTTTAAGACGACTCAAGAGTGTCAAAAGAGGATTCGTCATTTCTCCTGTCTTTCTCTCGTCCTCTCACTTTTAAAAAGAAACTATGGAAAGATGTATATCGCATCTGGTGTCTAAATGAGATTATGGACGTTTCAGGAGATGTTTATGGCGGGGACGGACACAACGACGAGCACACTAGAGTGGGCAATGGCTGAGCTTCTCTACAATCCTGAAACTTTGAAAAAAGTCCAGACGGAGCTGAGGATCGCTGTAAGCCCAAACAAGAAGCTCGAAGAGAAGGACATCGAGAACCTCCCGTACCTCAGAGCTGTCATAAAGGAAACGCTAAGGCTACACCCACCTCTCCCTTTCCTATTCCCCCACATGTCCATGGACTCCTGCAACATGCTCGGCTACTCTATTCCAAAAGAAACACAAATCCTAGTTAACGTTTGGGCGATTGGACGAGACCCCAAGACTTGGGACGACCCTTTGGTTTTCAAGCCGGAGAGGTTCTTGGAGCCAAAAGTGGTGGATTTCAAGGGGCACCATTTTGAGTTCATACCCTTTGGATCTGGGCGACGCATGTGCCCAGCCATGCCGCTAGCCTCCCGTGTGCTTTCGCTGGCTCTAGGGTCTCTCCTGCACTTGTTTGACTGGAAGTTGGCCGACGGGCTTAAGGCGGAGAAGATGGACATGGCCGAAAGGATGGGGCTAACGCTCAGGAAAGCTGTCCCATTGAAGGTTGTGCCAATACCTTTCAAACAACACCGTACGTGTTGCTAAGAAGTTCATGTGTGTTAAACAACTTTTTCTGTAACTGCCTATTGTCAACCAGTCAGACCTTTAATGAATTATAGGAAAATAATTCTTGTGCAACTGTTGTGCAAAGTCTTAGAGACGTAGAGTTAGTCTCATGTAGTGATTTTCACCACATGAATTTCATGTGGAGCTCATCCCATGTCTCTAGAGTAGTGCACCAATCACCCATCTTAATTATATATTCTATATAATGATCTGATTTACAGCATGTGGAGATTGTAATATATATCGTGGCTATGATCTCTTGTCAACTGTCATCCCCAAACAGGTATCATTCATATATGGACAATAAAATGGGACTTTGAAATTTGAATCTTGTAGTGAAAAAATCTTAAACTAGCTAGAAACCTTGATGAAATGATTGACTTTGTAAATATAGAATTTTCTTTTTCTTAAACTTTCTTTTGTACGTAGTTTTGTTGCTATGATCCATCCTATTATTCAAGGGATTAGTCCAAGCTACAACAATAAAATCAAATCGCATGCATGGGATTGACAACAAATACAGAGTCGCTAGTACGTGGACATTCCTTGACTGACGAATGGGATTGACAACAATGTTAAAGGAAAAGTACAACAATATTTGTATGAACGAAGTCTTTTTTTTCTTTCTTCTTTTTTTCTGAGCAAAAAATATGGAGTGTGGATTAGCACGAAATATGGAGATCAACAGGGTAGGATCAATGGAGACGTACAATATATTTTGGCCATAGCCAATTAACCGATTGATTAGCCTAGCACACTACTAAAAAAACCACAATTGGCCGCGTGTCTACAGTAGAGGTCACTGTAGACACGCGTCCAACTAGCCACGTGTCTTTACACTACAAAAAAACATGATTTTCGCCACTTACATTCCGCCACGTGTACGGGCACTGTACACGTGGCGAACTGTTGGCCACGTGTGCCCCACGCAGCGGATCTGGTTGTCACTAAAATACACATTTAGCCACGTGTATTTTAATACACATGTCCAAATGACCACGTGTCACAAAATACACGTGGCTAACTGTCAGCCACGTCTAAAATACACGTGGCGAACAATTAGCCACGTGTATTAAATACACGTGGCTAAATTTTATTTTATTTTTTAAAAAAAAAAAATGAAAAATTTTGTATTTTTTTGACACGCATTCTTAAGACATGTCTCCAACAATAATATTATTGCTTAAAAAAAAAAAAAAAAAAGAAAGAACAGATTTGTTCTTTTCTTCTTTTTTTTTTTTTTTTTTTTGGTAGCAGCAATGCACCGACTCGGTCGCCGGCTGCCTCTACCAGGTCGCGTACGGCGACGGCTCATACACGGTCGGTGACGGCTCGTACACGGTCGGCGATTTCGTCACTGAGACGCTGTCGTTAGGGAACTCCGGCGCTGTGAACGACGTCGCTTTGGGTTGAGGCCACGAAGACGAAGGTCTGTTCGTCGGCGCCGGAGATCAAAGCGTCGTCGTTTTCTTACTGCCTGGTCGACCGCGACTCGAGCAAGTCCTCGACGTTCGAGTTCAACTCAGTCCCACCCGGCAACTCGGTCACAACTGCGTTACTGAGAAACAGCAAAAATTGTATGTTCTACTACGTCGGACTCACCGGAATGAGTGTGGGTGGTCGGGGAGGCCGTCGGGAAGGCCGACCACGCGGTGGTCGGGGAGCTGGCCGGTGGTCCAGTACTGACGAAGAGAGAGAGAGAGAGAGAGAGAGAGAGAGAGAGAGAGAGAGAGAGAGAGAGAGAGAGAGAGAGAGAGAGAGAGAGAGAGAGAGAGAGAGAGAGAGAGACCGATTTCAGTGAGAGAGAGAGAGGGAACGCGATTTTATTTGATATTTGAAATTTGAAAGCTACCGACCCAATTTCGAAATTTGAAATTACAAAAAAAAAAAAAATATATATATATATATTTTAACCACGTGTATTTAATACACGTGGCTAATTGCAAATATAAATATAAGAAAAAAAAATATATATTAATATTTTAGTCACGTGTATTTAATACACGTGGCCAATTGACCACGTTTATTAATTACACGTGGCCAATTAGCCACGTGTATTAATTACACGTGGCCAATTAGCCACGTGTATTAATTACACGTGGCCAATTAGCCACGTGTATTAATTACACGTGGCTAACTGCAAATATAAATATTAAATATATATATATATATATTTTAGCCACGTGTATTAATTACACGTGGCTAACTGCAAATATAAATATAAAAAAATAAAATAAAAAATATAAATTTTTTTGCCACGTGTATTTAATACACGTGGCCAATTGGTCACGTTTATTAATTACACGTGGCCAATTAGCCACGTGTATTAATTACACGTGGCCAATTGGCCACGTGTAATTAATACATGTGGCTAACTGCAAATATAAATATAAAAAAATACAAATTTTTTTGCCACGTGTATTTAATACACGTGGCTAACTGTCATCTCGCCACGTGTATTTATTACACGTGGCTAATTGCTTGTTTTTTTGTAGTATTATGACAACGTGGCTAGTAGTATACACGTCCCAATTGGCCGCATGTATTAACTACATGTGGCCAATTAGACACGTGTATCATTACACGTGTCTATATAGACACATGTATTAATCCACACGTCCAATTGGACGCGTGTAAAAATACACGCGTCTAATTGGACACGTGTATTTCATACACGCATCAGGATAGACACGTGTAATAATACACGTGTCCAATTGGACGCGTGTATTTCACACGTGTCCATATAGACGCGCTTATGAAATGTACGTGTCCATATTTTGCCACGTGTTCTTTATACACGTGGCCAAATATTTTTTTTTCCCAAAATATTTATTTAATAAAAAAAAATTGTCTTCATTCTTTTTTTTTTTCTTTTTTTTGAAAAAAAGAACTCCTTATTTTATTAAGTATATATCATAAGTACGTAAACCCTAACATAATTTACATATTGTACTATATGCATAATTAAACCAAATAATTCAAATTAGGGTTTAGTTTTGTACACCATCAATGTTTAGAAACAAAAAAAAAAAAAATTTAAAACATAACAAAGTTAAACAACCTATAATTAATACTATATATATAGATGCATGCATTTAAACGGTTTAGAAACTATATACATTTATAATGACTTGTATATATATATATCCTAACCTTGCTATCTATGGCTATATATAGTAAATGCAATTATTTTGAGGGTTACATGCTACATAATAAATTAAATACTTATGGTTTAGTCCCTTATATAGTACATATACTTAGAGTTATAGTTTATAGCTATATATAGTATATATACTTAGTGTTAATGTTTATCGATATATATAGTATATACACTTACGATTAGGGTTTATAGCTATATATAGTATATACTTAGGGTTACGGTTTATAGCTATATATATAGTATATACACTTAGGGTTAGGGTTTATGGCTATATATAGTATATACACTTAGGGTTAGGGTTAGGGTTTATGGTTATATATAGTATATACACTTATGGTTATGGTTTAGGAAAATGCTATACTTACAACCAAAGTCCCACACCCAACTTTTTACACCCTGACCTGGCATTTCCACCTCAGATTTTTCCTTTTTCTTTTTTTCGTTTTCAACCAACTCTCTCTCTCTCTCTGGTTCTTCTTTTTCTCTCTTTCCGGCCGGCGAATGAAGCTCCGGACGACGTGATCTGAACGGCCAGCGACTACATCTCGGGATTTGGAGAGCCAGCCGTCCAACGCTCTCTCTCTCTCTCTCTCTCTCTCTCTCTGGTTCTTCTTCTTCTTCTCTCTTTCCGGCCAGCGAATGAAGCTCCGGACGACGTGATCTGAACGGCCGACGAGCGAATGAAGCCGGACGACGGGATCTGAACGGCCGGCGACTACATCTCGGGATTTGGAGAGCCGACCGTCCAACGCTCTCTCTCTCTCTCTGGTTCTTCTTCTTCTTCTCTCTTTCCGGCCGGCGAATGAAGCTCCGGACGATGTGATCTGAATAGCAGTGGGCGAATGAAGCCGGACGACGGGATCTGAACGGCCGGCGACTGCATCTCAGGATTTGGAGAGCCAGCTGTCCTTTCCTCGGCCGAATCCCGGCTGGCTGGCCGAAGAACGGCTGAATCCGGCCCTTCCCCGGCCGGATCCTGGCCGGCTGGCCGGGATCTGGCACTTTCCAGGCCAGATTCTGGCCTCGAGGTGGGCAGTTCGAGGGTGGAAAAAAAAAAAAAAAAAAAATCTTACGTGGCATGCCACGTCAAGGTGTGAGAAGTTGGGTGTGGGAAGTTGGTTGTAAGTGTAGCAGCCCTCTATGGTTTATAGCTATATATAGTATATATACTTAGGGTTAGGGTTTATAGCTATATATAGTATACACTTAGGGTTAGTGTTTATCGATATATATAGTATATACACTTAGGATTAGGGTTTATAGCTATATATAATATTTACACTTATGGTTTATAGCTTTATATATAGCTATATACACTTATGTCAATGGCTATATATAGTACATACACTTAGGGTTAGGGTTTATGGCTATATATAGTATATATACTTATGGTTAGGATTTATAGCTATATATAGTATATATACTTAGAGTTAGGGTTTATTGATATATATAGTATTTACACTTAGGGTTAGAGTTTATAGCTATATATAGTATATATATACTTAAGGTTAGGGTTTATCGCTATATATAGTATATACCCTTAGAGTTAGGAGTTTTAGGGTTTATATGTATATATAATATATACACTTAGGGTTATGGGTTATAATTTAATTGATTTTACATTTTATGAATAATAATGTCAATATTTTTTTCACGTGTCATTATTGTACACTTTTAAATATAACTTTAAATCCTAGATTGATTATAATTAGATTATTCCGATATTATAGAAATTCGAATGAATTTAGCTTATGTGCTGTTACAAAAAAGTACAATATATTTACTCTAATTTTGTATTAGAAAGATTGTGATATTAAATCTAAACAGTTGAAAAATTGAAAAAAACTATAGCGTATATCTTATAGTTGTTTTACGGCATTTTAGTCGAATTTTATTCAATCAAGTTAAAAAGAGAATCTCCTCAAACAATAGAAAAATTAAAAATTAAAATTCTAAATATTGATTTTTCTCATTCTTTAAAGAGAAATGTTTATGGCTATATATATATTTATATTATATATAGTATATACACTTAGGGTTAGGGTTTATGGCTATATATATTTGATATACACTTAGGTTTATGGCTATATATAGTACATACACTTAGAGTTAGGGTTTATGGCTATATATAGTTTATAAGGTTAGGGTTTATAGATATATATAGTATATACATTTAGGGTTAGGGTTTATAGCTATATATAGTATATACGGTTAGGGTTTATAGATATATATATATATATATATATAGTATATACATTTATGGGTGTCGTTTATAGGTATATATAGTATATACACTCAAGATATCCGTTAAGGTTATGGTTTATGGCTATATATAGTATATACACGATGAGGTTAGGGGTTTTCGGGTTTAATATTATGGTTAGGGTTTAGTATAGTACATATAGATATATATATATATATATATATATATATATACTTAGTGTTAGGGTTTAAATTTATGGTTAGGATTTAGTTTTAATTTATAGTTTACGGTTTAGTTTTAGGGCTTAGGGTTTAGCAATATGTACATTACATACACTTAGGGTTGCATGGTTTTTTTTTTTTTTTTTTTATGAATAGGGTTGCATGGTTTTTTTTTTTTTTATGAACAGGGTTGCATGGGTTTGTATTTGTAGCACGTGAATAACTTATATATACATTTATATAAATAATAATTTATATATAATTATAATATATTTTACTTATTAAAAAACTAATACAATTGGAGACGTGTATTTTAAATACACGTCTCCAATTGAAGACGTGTCATAATAACACGTCTTCGATTGGACACGTGTACTATGTACACATGTCCAATCGTTTGGCCAGGCACACTGCGCGGGAGTTCTCCCGCGCACCACCTGGCCATCCGTGCACTCGGTTTTTCAACCCTTATATTTCAAATTCATATTAATATAATATTATATATATATATATATAATAGAAATAGGTAGCTTCCATTTCTTACTCTCTCTCTCTCTCTCTCCCTCTCTCCGTCGAGCTCAGCCCGTTCCAGTGCCCCCGGCCTTGTCTCCGCTGTGGTAATTGTCCACCACCGATCACCTCTCTCTCTCACCGGCTATTTCTCTCTCTCTCTCTCTCCCTCTCTCTCATGTATATATACACTGATACCGGATCTTATCTCTCTCTCTCTCTCTCTAGCTCTCTCTCTCTACTGGGACTACTCTCCGGTAGCTGGGCACGGTCGTGCGTCGATTTGCTCTGGTAATGGTCATTTTACTCTAGCTCTCTGTCTACCGGTTTCTACATATATATGTTTCTCACTTTTTTACTTCTTTTTCCTCCATATATGCAGGTACATATATATATATATATATATATATATATATATATATATATATATATATATATAAAAGCAACCCTAAATCCATAAACCCTGAAATTTATTGTGAGTATTTTGTGTCTCATTGTTTGCATTTATTTTTTCCTTCTACATGTATATCCGGCTGTGTGCATTTGTTCATTTCCTTGTGATATATATATATATTGTTGAGGATTGTATTTTTGTTGATTTGGAGTACTGGCCGGATAAATGCTAAGGTTGTAATTTTTTTTTTATTATTCCTATTTTTTTTGTTCCAATGTTACTGACTTGTTGAAAGTTGTATACATATAATTTGGGTTTTTTTTTTTTTTTTTATGGACCAAGTATTTCGGTCCATAAGTATTAATTTGATTAATTAATTTAATTTTTTTTGGGAAAACTTCAATTTACCCTCATGAAGTTGTCACTGGTTTGCAATTTTATCAACAATGTTTTAATTTTGTTAATTGCACCCCATTAAGTTTCAAAAAATTTCAATTTAGGGATTCCGTCCAATTTATTTGTCGGAAGAGACGGAAGTGATCCCACGTGCCTCACACAAGCCTTTTTTTTAAAGAAGTTGACAAAAATGCCCTCATTTGTTACAAAAACTCATCGTTTTGATAAAATACCAAAAAAAAAAATCAACTCCACGTACGTCGTTGTCTTCTTCATCCAACCTCCATGCAAACCCACCACCGTCCATTCTCCACATGTCTCCCGGATCGCCGACGGCCAGCCCAACTGGTACGCCATCCTCCAACTCGTCCAGCCGACTCAGAGCCTCGAGCTCATCACTCATAGGAGGTGTTGTTGGCGGCGTATGTTAGCCATTTTTGCTATTTGTTTCTTCGCTTACCGGCGAAATACAAGGGTGAAGGACTCTGGCTCTACTACTGGCAAGCCTAGGTCCTCGTGGGTCCCATTCTCCAAGAGATCATGTTCCACAAACACCAGAGTTGTGACTCCCATTCTCCAAGAGATCATGTTCCACAAACACCAGAGTTGTGACGTCTACAAAGGATACATCGACAGTGGGATTACCAGAGTTGTGATCAAACAAATTCTTTACTTGTCGAGAAGTTTGCATCAATCCCGTTTGTTTTCGCTTAAAGCAACCGCAAGAAGAAATTAACGGTACGATATGGGATCTTCATCGAAAGCATGTATCCGTCGACCGCCGTTGTTGTTGGACATATTTGTGTTTGTCATCTTCTTTGTATTAGAACAGATTATATATTTGCATGCTAGACATATTTGCTCAGAAGGAAGCAAGCATCATCCGGACAAAATCACCACTGTGATGTGCTCTGTTCACCCCTGTCATACACAACTAAAACAGAGGCTTCTGGTCTGAATACGTGGGTTGTTGCATGAACAGAGGCTCAACCAATATGTTAGTTTCCCACTTGCACTGTCTCTGTGCGCTTGTCATGCTCCCCATATTTGCATCCAACCTTATATAATTATCTATAAATTAAGACTACTCAACTTGCATCACCATTATACGTGCATGCAGTTCATGAAGGCAACAAAAGTGTATATATTTATTATTCTAATGGTGACACAAAAAAGTTAGAAATTAGTGAAAAGTAGGCGTAAAAGAGTCGACTTTAGTGCACTCGGAGGTAATGGGGGCTGTACAATAGACGAGACATGTATGTATAGTCCAAGTCTCCAAGTCCAAAACCTCCAACAACTCAGGATAAAACCTCAAAAAAGAAGAAAAAAAAACATATTAATTAACTGAAAACCTTGTAAGCTAATGAATTTGAGCTTAATTGTGTTCCAACCAATGTTAGTTTCGCACTTGCAGTACTGTCTGTGTGGTCAGCCCGAGAAATTGCCACGTCTTGCTTTGTTAGCGTTAGCATGGGAAAGGAGAGAGGTCGGATCGATGAGCAGTAACGTATGAAATAAATTTGGCCCAGTTAGACATACAGCGGAACATGGATTTAGGAGCCTTCATTGAGACAATAAATCACAAAAATATTTGAAGAAAGAAAGGCACTACATGTCATTTTTGGTTTGAGCAAAACAGCGAACACATGTTGTGCTCATAAAGCAGGACGCAGCACGTAGCCTATTTTTCCACTTCATTTTTTCGCTTGCATCCAAAACAACCCAACAATAGTATTTTTCTCCAGAAAAGAACAAATTTTCCCACTTCCACGATGGCGTGAAGAAGGAAGACGAGCCCTTCCAGTTGCTAGAGAAGAGGGAAGACGAGCCCTGCTCCACCTCCGCCTACCTAGGTCTAGTCACTGACTTCGACCTTTGACTGTAACTCCAGGAGCGGAACGTTGCCGTAGTTGGCGATGAGCGGGTCGTCCTCGACGGAGATCGACTGCGCAGCGGAGGCCAGCATGGAGGCCTCCTGGCGGCGGCACAGCTTCTCTTGCTTGGCAGCTTCCTTCTTGGCCACTTTGTTGCTCTGCTCTTGTTGCGGCTGCTCAACCGTAGAATCGGAGGAAAGGGTTTGAGATTCTTTGGGGTACAAGGTCATTGCTCTGTGAGTTGAAGGCAATTTTGTCACCTTCTTTATAAACGAAATGCTGCGTTTTAAAGAGGGCAATTTTGTCAAGTTACGTCCAAAAAGAGCAGGTGCACGGCACGTGGGTCAAATTTCGTTAAGTCTGACAGATTAATTGGACAGAATCCCTAAATTGAAAATTTCTAAAACTTACTGGGGTGCAATTAACAAAATTGAAACATTGGTGATAGAATTGCAAATCGGTGACAACTTCATGGGGGTAAATTGAAGTTTTCCCATTTTTTTTTTAACAATGCTGCATGTATTGGTTATTACACATTTGATGAAATTCTTGTTGTACACCTTCGTATATATTTTTGTGTGATTTAGGGTTTTATTTTTTTATTTTTTTTAAGCCACGAATTTTTTTCACTATGTTGTTGTGTTTTTAGTGTTTATAATTTGTTTTTTGTAATGGTTGATTTGAGAGGTTTTATATACATATTTTAATGTGTTATTATGAATTCAGGAGTTTTTTTGTTAGTGAAAAAAATCAAACAATATCCGCCATTAGTTTCCCATTATAAACCAACGATGACAGTTTTGAAAATGATAAATTAAAAAAAATAAATAAATAAACTTTTTTTTGAATAAGAATTAAAGAAAAAAAATAAAATTGACCGTCTACGCGTTAAGAAATAGCTAAACTCTAACCCTAAACTTTAAATACTTAAAGTTTAGGGTTAGAGTTTAATCCTAAAATCATAACCGTAAAACCAACACAAACCATTCGGAAAAAAAAAACACCAATAAAAACCCTTTAAAAAATTCAAAAACTCTAAACCGTAAATCCACAACCCTAAACCCTTCAAAACAAACAAAAATCCTAACCATAAACCCTACATCCTTAAAAAAAAAAACTAAAACCCTAACCCTAAACCCTACATCCTTAAAGAAAAAAAAAAACTAACATCCTAACCTTAAACCCTAAACTCTTAAAAAAAAAAAAATAACTAAAACCCTAACCCTAAACCCGAAATCCTTAAAGGAAAAAAAACTAAAACCCTAAACCCTTAAAAAAAAAAAAAAAAAAAAAAAAAAAAAAAAAAAAAAAACTAGAACTTTAACCCTTAACCCGAAATTCTTAAAGGAAAAAAAAACTAAAACCCTAACCCTAAACCCTATAAAAAAATAAAAAAATAAAAATAAATAACTAAAACCCTAACTCTAAACCCTAAACCCTTAAAAAAAAAATAATAACTAAAACCCTAACCCTAAACCCTCATGAGTGCGTACCGCTCGTACTAGCCATTGATGACATACCCAATACGAATGATGAATTCGAGTACAACAGGCCCGACATTGATCCGATTGAAGCTCCCGTGATACAATGATTGATATATTTTTTGTGAGTATAATTCGCTTGAACTCAATACACTTGTTTTAATAACCCTAAATTTCATTGTATAATTTGCATATTCATTAATAATATATAAAATACAAATTTTAATTAATTTGTCAACATTTGTTTGCAGGTACCGATGGACCAGAGACCCCCTCCTTGTGCACATCGGGCACCCCGCCCACCCGCGCCCCCATGACCACGCCCACAGATTCGACGACATTATATACTGCGGCATGGCCACACCACCCAAATGCCGCTTACAGACCGTTGTTTCCGGGTACAGTGGACGTGCCCACGTCAGATCACGGGCAGGCCAGCACAGCTGGATGTTCCAGTTCTCCATATTCGGAGCTCCTAACATTATCTCAGATAGGGTTCACCCCACCGGGTAACGTGACTCGATGGTGGCTATAAGAAGGGATGGGGCCACATGGTTATGCGCCGTACTTTCTATATACATATACTCCACCTATGCCGTGTAACCCTGATAGTGAGACACAGGATGATAGGGTTCTCCTGTCACAGACCGGGGAGATGCAAATGCCGGCTGTGGGGTTGGGACAGATACCAGCACATCTGGCGATGCATGGCCAGATTATGGGGTTGAGACAGATGCCAGCATCGGCAGCGAGTCAGGGCCCGGGGCCTGGAGAGAGCCAGGTGCCTTTATCTGGTGAGAGACAGGTGCCTTTATCTGGTGAGAGCCAGGTGCCACTAGCCGATGAGAGCCAGATGCCAGATTTGGGGGGGAGCCAGCTTCCCCATGAAGGGGACGTTGCAATGTTGGGTCCCGATGATTTGGCCCCCGATAGCTCCTAGGATATGCTTTCAGAGGATGACGAGCAGCCTCCCCCAGCGGGAGGGGTTGGCAAGGAGGTCGCAGGCGACCCAGCGCATAGAGATTGACCAGATTCGGTTGATGAGTAAGTACATATTTAGACATCATTAAAACTCATATTATGTTACCGAAAATAAATATTAAGTTTGGAAGAAAAATAAATTGAATTTTTAATTTATTAATATAATTATGTTTTTTAATGTTAAACAATTAAATGTTGTATATTTTTTTGATTAGGGTACAACCCAGACGGGAGCATCTATTATGAGGTGATTAGGGACCCAGAGAGAAATTGGGTGCTCCCGAGGGGGAAGAAGATTGTATTGCAGTACAATGCTGCGATACAACCTGTAGGACAAGCTTGCAATCGGTTTAGGCGGGCTGAGGGCATGCTTATTAGGAGCGGGTCATTCATACATATGCGAGACGAATGGGCCAAAGTAGATAAGCAGATTAAAAAGGCTATGTGGCACGCGCTGATGGTATGGTTATGAATCTAATTTATTTATTTATTTAAATTAAATCTAAGATTAAGTTTCTCTTGAAGGTTTAAAAATTAATGCTTACATTGAATGTGCAGGATGTGCAGGAGGAGTTCTATCTACCTGTATCAGTAGATGAGCGCAGGGCACAACAGGAAGCGTTAAATGATATTGGCCGCAAGCACCGCTCGTGGAAGTCGAAGTTCAAAACCAAGCTAAAAATTCGAGACGGTGACACACCCGATATTATACGTGCAAGAGTGCCAGTCAGATTTTTGGAGAAGTATGACGCAGAAGATGTGGAGTTCCTGCTGACCGACTGGTGCACTGAGAAAAAAAGGGTATGTAGGTCTTTGATTGTATGACATAAAAATGTTGTGTTTTTTAGTAAATTAGTTAATTTAATTTTGATTACTAATTTAATTGTGTCAATGCTTACATTTTTACCATCATGTTCAATGCGTAGGTGACCTCTGAACGGATGAAGCGTTTGCGCGAGCAGAATGACATCCCCCATTGTACGGGATCTAAAAGTTATGCTAGATTTAATCATGAGGAGGTATGAATAAATATATGTAAATACAATATTTGTTGCCAATTGTTGCTAATTGTCACTATTTTCTCGCTCTCTGTTTGTTATATATTTCAACTGGATGGCGACAGGCATGTACATCTGGCACGCCCCCCACTCGCGCCGAGTCCATTTTTACCATCATGTTCAATGCGTAGGTGACCTCTGAACGGATGAAGCGTTTGCGCGAGCAGAATGACATCCCCCATTGTACGGGATCTAAAAGTTATGCTAGATTTAATCATGAGGAGGTATGAATAAATATATGTAAATACAATATTTGTTGCCAATTGTTGCTAATTGTCACTATTTTCTCGCTCTCTGTTTGTTATATATTTCAACTGGATGGCGACAGGCATGTACATCTGGCACGCCCCCCACTCGCGCCGAGTCATTCGTGAAGATGCACACAAGGAAGGACGGCACTTACCTGAATGAACGCACACGGATCCTATGTGTATGCTACTGATCTATTTTACTCGTTTATTTCTAAGTTATGTGTATGATATGACATTATTTAATATGTGTATTTTATGTTGATGACGTACAGGAGAGGATGGCGTAAAATTTATCCACTGATCCCGCCGCCACGCAGAGCGTCTCACAAGACACGGTGCGTTGGGCACCGAACGACGCGTACGAACAGGCGATTGGGAGGCCTGAGTACGCGGGGAGGGTTCGGCAGGTTGGGCCGAACGTTACTCTTGTTCGTGGGACGTGTTTCGCGTACAGGTCTCGTTCACAGGGGGCTCCATCAGATAGCACGTCCCAAGCTTTGGCTGAAAATGCCCGGGAGGTGGCGGATTTGCGGGCGGAGCTACGTGCCGAGCGAGAGAGAAACGACATCTTGGAGCAGCGCATGCGAGGGTTCGAGGCATTCATGTCCTCTATGGGAGTATCTCATGGCTTTGCAGGTGCTCAGCAGTCTTCACCTGCAAACGTAGGTAGCACGTCGTCAGCGACTAGTGCATCTGCAGGTATGATTCATATTGTGTATATGACATAATTATTTTAAATTTCTTTTCATTAATTGTCATACTTTGCGTATAGTATTATATATTATAAGTGTATTTATTATTTGCAGGTAATGTGACAACAATTGGTCCGTTGTCGCCCTCTGGACGACGGCTGAGCCAGCACTCCCCTGTCGGGACACCATCGCCTATTACACCGTCCCTTGTGCAGCAATCGCCGGGTGGCCAGTATACTCCTGCAACAGTACCGCAGAGACGCCCTTCTGAGTCGTAGATATTTTATGTAATTATTTTTGGTTTGTGAAGATATGTATAGTTAACAAATATGTTATTAATTATTGATATGTGTAATTTCATTTTGTTCTATTTTGGGGTAAAATAGATTTCGCGATATTTTAGGCCAGCAATAACAAAATTACTACAAAAAAAGAAATTACAAAAGAAATTTCAAAAATAATTAGCCTAAATAAAAATACAATTAGGTATTTAAAAAATAATACAATTAAAAATTAAATGAAATAAAAATACAAGTAAAAATTAAATAAAATAAAAATACAATTAAAAATTAAATGAAATAAAAATACAATTAGAAATTAAATGAAATAAAAATACAATTAAAAATTAAATAAAATAAAAATACAATTAAAAATTAAATAAAATAAAAATACAATTAAAATTTGAAAAAGGAATAAAAATAAAAATTTAATTAATTCGAAAATTATATTAAATAATTAGATTTAATATATGAAATAATTTTATTTAAATAAAAAATATAATTAAAAAAAGTACAGCAGTTTGCCACGTTTATTATAATACACGTGTGACGTGTCCAATTGGACACGTGTATTACTGTACACGCGGCCAAATGTGCATTTAGCTACAATCGGATCTAACACGCACGGAACACGTGGCCACCTGTTAGCCACGTGTACAGTGTCCGTACACGTGGCTAACTGAACGTGGCCAATTACTTGTTTTTTTGTAGCGGCAACTCATGATGATCCATGAAGAGAGAGAGTAGTTGGGAACATTTTACCAAACTTGGAGCTCATGATATATTCTAGACGTTGATATTTAATGCTTTTTCATTAACTTTTCATAGCAGTCGACTATACATGTTGCATGAGCGATGCCAACAAGTTTCAATTTCCGGGAACAAAGATTAGCACACTTTATCGTAGCAATGGAAAGTCTGGTGGCATAATCTTTTGGATGCATTGAGTCATTAAAAAGACATTTAAGAAGATTAGTAGAAATACAAAACTCCATATGTCTTGATGCTTCACACATTTTAAGTGCGAATTCAAGGCAACGATGGATATAAGTCATTTCCTCGTGATCAAGTTGAAAAGGTCGTTGAAGGCTAGTTGGTAGTAGAGTGGGAGTAGGAGAAAGAGGGATAAGGTCATTAGCATAGACTTCGAGTATTATGAGGATAATCAACTCAATCATCACCGGCTGAAGTTTTATCATATGTTTCCTAGCCATCATATATATTTTTCCCGCTCTAAAAATTCTCTTATTTAGACGCCAAATTGAATCGTTATCAAAGTTAAATAGCTTGAGACCCTTGAAATATAAACTTATTCAAAAAGAATTATAAAAATTAATTGTAGCTTTTGGAAATATATAAGACAATATTCTAGTAAAATAACTATATATTGGTTCAAGTAATGTCTTTGGCTAGGAGCATAAAGGTTTTCCAATAGATTTTTATGCCAATAATATGTGACTTTTGGTGAAAGTTAACTATAACTATATTAGAAAACTTACATAAAAGAACATGTGAAGAGGAATCATAACCCAAGCTCAAGAAAATTAAAAATAAATAAAAATAAAAGAAGAGGTATCATCCAATATTCATAACATATTAGATTAAAATTTCCATTTAAACAATATTTTGAAACAACTATTGGCTTAAGAGAAATGATAAGTATGTAATATTGGAGTACATGGAGTACTGTAAATCATCATAGTATTTCATTTATACAAAGAGATTATAAATGGTTAAAGTTACAAATAGAAGTGATTTGTTATATTGTCACATCTATAATAAAAGAACAAAACAAACTACTTATTACAATTATGCATAATTGTATGACATAGTTTTTGAACAAAAAAAGAAAAAGATTCTCATACGATTTACATATAATTATAATGATGTGACAGTGAAAATTAGGCATTAATTTTTTTTCACAACATATTATACTCTTCCTTATTTGCTTAGGAAAAAAGAAAAGGGATAGCGATCCATGCTAAGCCCCCCACCATTATATGACATAGTTTTTGAACAAAATTTTCTGGTAAACTAAATGCATTTAAAAAATAATAAAAAAACACTTTAAAATTACGTGTTCCTTAGGAACGATATCAATTTAATACATATATGTTTTAAAAAGAAAACAAGAAAAAGAAAAAGGAGATGAATATATATATATATATATATATATATATATATATATATATATATATATATATATATATATATATTTCAAATAATAACGTTCTCTTTATATAAGGATATGCCTATATAGCTAGTCGAATCTAGGGGTGAGCATTGGTTCGGTAAACGGTTAAGTCGATTAATTCGGTCGGTTAACTGACTTTTGTCGAAATGCAGTTGGTGAATTTATTTCGGTTAAGTCGGTTAATAGACAGTTGGTTAAGTTGGTAAAGCAGTTAATAGACAATCGGTTAAGTCGGTAAAGCGGTTAATAGGCGGTTAGTTAAGTCGGTTAAATCAGTTAACATTTGGTTAACATGGGTAAGGAAACAACGTCGTTTTATTTTATTTTAAAAAAAAAAAAAAAAAAACGATCAAACGCTTCGTTCTTACTAAAATGACGTCGTTTCGTTTTATGTCGGTTCGGTTAATCGGTCGGAATAAAATTACCGATTAAAAGGCGGTTCGGTTCGGTTCGGATACCGCTTAAAATGCGGTTCGGTAAGCAATCGGTAGGCAAATAATTTGCCCACCCCTACCCATCACTAAAGTAGTAGTCAACAACCTGTACATAATACTTATGCTATATTTTATTTCATTGATTCACTAATTCATGCATGATGAGAGCCGCAATCGATTAAAAATAATAATGATGTTGGCGTTACCATTTATTTCTGAGGTAATAATGGAATACTATTTTTTTTTTTTAACGAAAAGATTTGAGTATTTCATTAATCAAAGATCACGAACATAAAGTTCTTACATCATAAAGCATAAAGCTCTACAAAATCATAGACACATGCTATAAAATTACACAGTCATAGATACAAACAAAATTCTTGCAATAAAGTACTATATATGACTTTCATCTTCCGCTAACCAATGTACAAAAATAGTTAAAGAGCATATCTGCTCCGAGGAGACTAAATCTAAGACAAGGGTAGCCAAATATCCTATAATTTTTTTTATTTTTTTTAAACCGGCCGTGAGAGATAACCTCTCACATCTGACTAATCTTCATCACATAGATCACCCATGCGGGCAGATCTAAAGAGAATAAAACTCTTATATATTCAAAGCAAAAACACAACCAGTAAACAGCAGCAGCGACCAGTGAGGAAATAAACGGCACAACACGGAGGTAGATAGATAAATGTATAACGGATATGCCAAAATTGCTGATCTGGTCGGAAGACACCTACAAACAAAATAAAAAACCAGAATGAGAAGGGGAGAGTAGGAGCGGGGAATAGAAAGAGAAAGGAAGAAGATGAGGGAGCAGATATGCTCCCTCCTTCTCTCAGATCTAATGGAATACTATATTTAAAGAGACATGTTTGTGAATAAATTATCCACTCCAGTATTTCTATGGCTAGAGGAATTCTGCATAGGATAATTAAAGATGTAGTAGGTAGTCATTTCACGTATTAAACATATATATTCTTAATCATTTTACAAAGAGAAATGATATATAAAGTTATAAATCATATTTTTAGTGTACAGTAATAATGTGTCCATTCTAACAAACTCTTAAAGAGTGTCTCCAATAGTAGTTGCTACTTAAAATACACATTTTTCTGTTTTAGCTACCAGTTTTAATACAAACTCCAGCAGATTATCTATCCCTCTCTCTACTTTATTTAGACATACATAATTTTTTTTCTATGTACTTTTTCTTGTGAAAGTGAAGGGAGAGGGAAAGAGAAATAATTAAAAAAAAAAAAAGACTAAAATGTGCTAGAATAAACTTTCATATATTTTTGAAACATATGATGGAATGATGAAGTTGCTCAACTTGCTAATAATAACTATATTTAGCTATCATGAACCATATATAAATTAAGTGTTTGCTAGAAATGCTCATTGTTATAAGGGATAATTACACTTAACCCCCCTGATTTATCCACGGTGTGACGATTTACCCCTCAATGTACCAAAATTGGTACATGACCCCCCGAACTTGCCAACGTGTGGCAAAATTAACCTTCCGTCCAATTGACCGTTTGTTTGGACGGAAAATCGGTCACGTTCAAGTCACGTGACCGTTTAAGACAGAGACCCTCTCCAAGTCATGTGACTTGAACGTGACCGATTTTCCGTCCAAACAAACGGTCAATTGGACGGAAGGTTAATTTTGCCACACGTTGGCAAGTTCGGGGGGGTCATGTACCAATTTTGGTACATTGAGGGGTAAATCGTCACACCGTGAATAAATTAAGAGGGTTAAGTGTAATTATCCCTTGTTATAATATTGCCAATTTATAAAAATAAAAATTTATAATATTCCTAACGACACGTATTTTTAACGTATTTGGCTAGCTAATGCTGCAAAAATTAAGAGCGCTGAAATTCTCCAAGAATTATAAGTAATTTTAACAATTATTTATGGATAATGCCACGAATAAAACAGGGGGGGGGAATTAATGGAGCGATATATCTTGATGTATCTTGAAAGAGAATTTATTGATTCTACTGCTGATCACATGGTGACAAGAGTTTAAGAGAAGAGAAAAGATTTTTGCATAATATAGTTGTACAACAAAAGATATATGGGTAAGATCCATGTGAATGAGACCCATCACATGAGTTTCACCCCATATATTTTGTATTGTACAATCTTATTGTGCATCAATCACAACTCGAGAAAAGAATCCCTTAAAGTATCATTTAAGGGGGGTGACAACTGATAATTAGGGAGTTCCTAATTATTAATAGGCCGATGGCTGGTAGAAATTCGCTCTAAATTAAATCTACATCGGCCCAGGTGTTTCTTGAAATCAATTTTTTATGTGTCGCATTACTGAATTATTTTCATTTCTTTTAAATTTGGACAAAAAAATTTGAGGGAATCCTAATTCGTTTAAAACCTAAATCCAATTGCGAATACTTAGAAAGCAATAAAGCATCATGCTCATGCCCACCGACCTCCATTTTGGTTGATCCCTATTCATATTTCATACTATTTTATTGAAACTAAATTAACGTGTTAAATATGAGATAAATAACAAAAATAAGGTTTAAATTTAAATTTGGGACCCTTATCTTTTTTTCTTTTTTTTTTTTTCTTTTAACAAAATAATCAGATTTACCATGCATTAATCTAAATAGGCGCGAAGGTAAATAGAGTGAATAGAGGCACATCGACACCCTACACACTAAGCCAAAAAAAATTGACTTGGATGCTGTCTACAAATAAACAAATATTACAAGGACAAAAGTTTGAGTCACTCTTTAACAATAAAGCACCCCTAACAAAGAAAAAAAAAAAAAAAAAAAAAAAAAGATGACTGATCTAGCTAACAAGTCATAAAAAGTCCAGTAAAATCTGTAAATTTAACAGATAGACTTTCAAAAACTACTCTTAAAAAAAAAAAAAAAAAAAAAAAAAAAAAAAAAAAACCAACCAACTACAGAAAGCACCCAACACAAGCCAACGTCGAAAAAGAAACTGCGCGTGTCTTGCAAGAACCGACGGAAAAACATAGATCTGGCTTCAATAGTAGATGTAGAAGAAGAAAGCTCAGCCAAACTTTCGCAGGCGACACGGACGAAAAGGCCGCTTCCCTATAAGACGTCTTGTGTTAGCCTTCCTGCCTGAATAAACCAAAAACAAGAAAAAACATAAAGCTCCATAGCCATATAATGAGACCCAAAGCTTCATATCCTTAGAAGGACTAGGAGAACAAAAACTCAATAACCCTAAAATGACTAGGAAAACGAAAGTTTCACTAGATCTAAGTCAGAGGGAAAACAAAAAACCTCCATAGCATTAAAATGACTAAGAGAAGCACCATGGGGAGAGGGAGGCGTGGAGCCTCCCTCCTCCTCAAACACATTTCTTCTTCCTTCTTCTTTTTCTCTCTAAGGTCGACTCTCCTCTCCGCCTTGTTATAATTTTTTTATATTTGATACCATTTGAAATCAACTTATCTCAAAAGCTTAAACTGATAAGAAATAATAAATTTAAACATTTAATTAAAATTACATTTTATTATCCAAATTAAATTTTACATTTGTAATTTTAAACAAAATGACACAATATACACCGTAAAATACAATAAAACCAAATTTAAACCATAAAATAAATCATTTCCATTTTTTCTCACGTATGTTGGTCAGCACGAACCAATCCCATGCGGCCATGCTTGTCCAGATGGCATAGGTTAAAGTTTTATGCTACAGTTAAATAGGATTTGCAAATAAAATGAGTCCAAACATGCTTGCAAGGCAGCATCTAAACCTACCGGCCGGCCGGCGGACTTATTTTGACGCGTTATGGTTTCATTGGTTAAAGCAATGCAAATTTACTATCACTGTTTTGTGATGCGACTCTCAATTATAGTATTAAATTGCTGCATTTCCATCCCTCAAATTTATAAGATTAGTGAAATTACTTACTATGAGGCTATGTTTTGTTTCGACGTAAAATAATGTTTAGAAAATATATTTTTGTATTTTTTTTTATTGTTTGGTGCAATGAAAAATAATAGTCAAATCAAGAAAAACTTCTTTAACTTTCGTAAAATGGTTTTCATTTCTTAAAACGATAAATCATTTTTCAAGTTTGAACTTCTCATTTTTAAATCGTCGAAATTTGTCCGGCCATCGCTGGACTTCGCCTGAACTTTGATCGAACTATCTATCACCGAAAGTTGCTGGAAGTCATCAAGAACTAGCATGAAAGTCAATCTATTAATTACTACCAGCACAATTGATCATATTTCATTTTCTTCTTCCAAGCCAAGCCCTTCTTAGAAAACACTCACCGAGTTATTATAAAATATCAAATCTCTCTCGAAGTCGAGGATTTTTAGGGTAAACATTCTTGCACAATAAAAGTGTGCACAACTTGTGCACAATAAGATATTTAGGTGAGACTCATGTATGTAAGTCTCACATGCATGAATTCTGCCCATGTGTCTTGTTGTGCAATTGTACACACTTTTATTTTGCATAAATCACCCCTCAGATTTTTTATGTGTCTAGCTAGGTCGATCAGAGGTTCCTTTTAGCATGTAGCCCTTGAAAAAATAAAACCCAAAATAATAAAGAAAAAAGAAAGAAGAAAAATTGGGCCATGTTTTCAGTCGGTTATGTTTCCTTGATATGATCGTACAATTAACTTATATTTAAATATGTATCTATAAAATCTATATAGATATGTTATTATATAAAAGAAGTCACTATTACGTTTTGTTGTACAGGGTGGCTACACATTTTTCAAAGCACCGTCGACAATCGTATGAGATAAGGTAGCTGAGTATCTTCTTAGAGCACTAGTAGCAGATGCCCTATAAGTGGTTCATTTCTCTAAAATAGGAAAAAATTGTAAAAAGTTACAAAAAAAAAAACCACAACAATTACCTTATTATAGGGCTCCATCATTGGGTAGCTACAGTGCTACCCAATACCTTATTTTAATATAAAAAAAAAAAAAAAAAAAAATCCTCTCTCCTCTCTCCTCTATGGCTCTCACGCGTCCTGAAGCAGATGAAGAAGGGAGATGGGTTGGAAAAAAATTAGTACGCATCTTGTAGTCAGTGAAGTCACTACCTCTCCGACGCTGGAAGCAGATGAAGACGGCGATCTCGAGGAGGACGGAGGAGACGACAATCTTGATGGGTTGGGGGTGGAACTGGAAAATGGGATATTGGGTGCGGCTTATCTTCTCCAAAGTCCAACAGTCCAAAATCGACACTACCTGGTTCCTCTTCTCGCCTTTTTGGGTTGAGCTACTTGACGAGAAAGAGTCTGTTTGAACTCCAATACGACATGTCGGAGAGGGTGAAGAGTGGCTCAAGACCCTCGAGGAGAACTTGACCCTGACCTAGATCTTCATCGACCCGACCCGAAATTGTGTAGTGAACGTGTCCAACAGGAGACCCGATGGTTGACTGGGGAGATACAACTCCAATTCGCGACGATCATGGCTGGCGAAATGGCGTTGTTGTCGAAGTTGGTGGGTTTTGAGAGAGAGAAGACAGAGAAGGAGAGAGCAAGACAGAGAATAAAAAAAAAGTAGGAAAGATTAAAAAAAAAAAAAAAAAAAAAAAAAAAAAAAAAAGAATAAAATGAGAGTAAAAAATAGTATTTAATTGATATAGGGAAAATTAAGGGAATCTATTGTGGGGTGTTTTTTTTATAGGGAATCAAAAAGTGGTTTGGTTCCCTAAATTTTCCCTAAATTATGAAAAATGGTTGGGTGTCTGCTTCTAGTGTTCTTGGATGTTACTTATATTATCTTTAAAAATTCAACCAATACCTTTCTAACTATTTTTTTATTTTATTTTTGTGTGTAAATTATACCTTTCTAACTTTAAGAAGTCATTTCAAATTTTTAAATTTTAAGGAAGAGTTTGATAAAATGTGAAATTTCAATGCCCACTTAAACATTTTTTTTCCTAATTATGATAAATTTGAAAGAGAATTGTTAGGAATATTACAACTTTTATTATTACAAATTTTTTACACATTAATATGGTAATACATGTTAATTATATTTTCTAAAGCCCAAGTGAGCCCATGATAGAATTCTAGGTCCAGTCAATTTGACCGTCTCGAAGAAGTCCGATCGATCATAAGAATCTCATAAGATTATTGAAGAATCTTGTATACATGCCCAATCTAGGGGTGTATTCTATCTTGGAAAGGTATGCACCCGGGAATTCGAGAAGAACATGCAGAGTGCCCCTATCTGGTTGGTCTCAGACCGATAAATATTCGGGACACTTAACCACCTTGAGGGGATCGTGTACTCCGGAAGATCCAAGGTACATGAAGCACTCTCTTCTTAAGAGATAGTGATCCCAAAAAAGCGTCATCTCTCTGAGGAGATCATGGGTCACTACCTTCCTGAAGAGATCGTGGATCCCGGGAAGTCCGGGACCCTCTAAAAGTTACAACCGCACCTATGTGCCTATAAATAGACTGCAACTAGGTATCACACTATGCTGAATTTATCTGATTTATGTTCAATACTCTCTGAAATTGTCTACTAACTTAGGTATTGGAGTAAGACTCCGTCGGCACACCCGACAAGTCTTTGTTATCAGCAGATCTTGAAAGAAGCCAATTGAAAGTTGACAAATCACCAAATCGAAAACTGTACCAACACATGTGATCAAGGCTTAATACATTTTCAACTAAACAGTTAAATCTCCCGAAACTAAAACTTAAAAATTGGGTAGCTGTTGTGTATGTATGTTATTTGACTTGAGAAACTCTAGAATCTGTAGGGATAGATTCATAAATATTATTATTAATGCATTCTTTGATATTCTCCTCTGATCAGTTAGGACTAGAATTTAATTATATCGGAGAATGTAATTAGGCTTTAATTATTGGTTGCTTTGTAATTAGTTTTCACCGTGACTGTCTTTCCTTCTGCATGGTAAAAGTATTTGTACATCAATATTTACAAACAAAATCAAGTAAAAGCATTTGTACATCAATATTTACAAATACATCAATATTTTTTTAACTCAAGAGAGACATAAATAAACAAACAATAAACTAATAATTGTTATCCATACAATCTACTATTCAAGATCATCCTGCTCCGACAATGCCATCTTAGTCACCTTGAACCCGCCAATACAAATTCAAGAAGTGAGACAAGCTATGTATATATAGGGAATGGAGAACAATTCATAATGTGATGGAGAATAATAATAATTGACCCCCCTAAACTGACGTCTCCTTTGCAAAAACACCTTCAAACTTTAATTTCTGCCATTAGGCCCATTCAAAACTACCATTTGTTGCTATTTACTAATATTCTTCTACAATATTATATGAGATCGCATATATTGTGAAAAAGTTTACCAAACTCAGAGCTCATCTATATTATAGATATAGATATTTAAGGCTAGCTTCTTCATTATCCCTTCATAGCAGTCTACTACACATGGTGCATATTTGATGCCAAAAAGTTTCAATTTCCCATAACAAATTAAAAGACTAGCGCACTTTATCCTAACAATGGCAATTAATTTTGTTGGGATAATTTATAGGATGATCTCGGTCATTAAAAAGGCATCTAAGAAAAGTGTTTGAAATACAAAACTCTATATTTCGTACTAACCCACACTCTTGAAGTGCATGTGATTTCAAGGCAACGATGGATATAAGTCATTTCGTTGTGTCGATCAAGTTGAAAGGGTTGAAGGTTGGTTGATAGTGGAGTGGGAGCGAAAGAAAAAGGGGTAGGGTCACTTCCATGTACTTCGAGTATATATACTAAGAATAATCAATTCCATTGTCACCAACTTGAAATTTTATCAAACATTTCTTAGCCATCATATATATAGTTCTCACACTATAAATTATCTTATTTGGACATCAAATAAAATCATTGATCAATCGTTAGTACAATTAAATAGCTTGAAACCCTTGAAATATAAATTTATTCGATCAAAAAGAGTTTTTTTAAGAATTGTAGCTTTTAGAAATTTGAAAAATATTATAATAAAATAATTCTTGTTTCAAGTAATGTCCTTGACTAGGAGCTAGCATAAGGTTTTCCAAGACCTCTTTTTACGCGATTACTAGCTATGTGAATCTTTGTGAAAGCCAACTATATTAGAAAACTTAAATAAAAGATAGAACATGTGAAGATGCATTATTGATCATCCAAGCTTGGGAAAAACTATCTATATATATATATATATATGTCACTGCTCCACTACTCCTGATGACTATATATTGTCCCCAAAACTACTCTCCCTGTTTTTTTACCAAATTACAAAGGAAAATACATCCAATAAACACAAAAATAGTTAGGTAACATACTAACATAAGAAACTCAGTCATCATGCTATCAAGAGCCTTGATCTCGTACTCAAGGTGCGTAAACCGCTCTACTACCATACACTCCAGTGCGCGCTAGCTGGCCATGCTAAAGTCAGGTCCATCGATCCTAGCCATAAAATACAGTCGATCAATTAAGGAAGGCTTAGAGCAAGACGAAGATATATGGTGCAGATAGACGATGTGCCAGCCTCATCAGGATCTACGGCCAACAACAACAGCTCTCTAAACAGGTGGTGGAGCATCCTGATTATGTTAGTGGATCAACCAATAGGATCATGGCGAGGCTCAACGTACAGGCCTAGGTAGGATCAATGTAGACATTTTGGCCATAGCCAATTAACCGATTGATTAGACTAGCAACTCATGAGATGATCCATGACGAGAGAGAGTATTTGGGAACACTTTACCAAACTTGGAGCTCATGATATATTCTAGATGTTGATATTTAATGCTTTTTCATTAACTTTTCATAGCAGTCGACTATACATGTTGCACGAGCGATGCCAACAAGTTTCAATTTCCGGGAACAAAGATAAGCGCACTTTATCGTAACAATGGAAAGTTTGGTGGCATAATCTTTTGGATGCATTGAGTCATTAAAAAGACATTTAAGAAGATTAGTAGAAATACAAAACTCCATAAGTCGTACGTGATGTGCCACGCATTTTAAGTGTGAATTCAAGACAACGATAGATATAAGTCATTTCCTTGTGATCAAGTTGGAAAGGTTGAAGGCTGGTTGGTATAGCAGAGTGGGAGTATGAGAAAGAGGGATAAGGTCTTTAGCATAGACTTCGAGTATTATGAAATCATTACCGGCTAAAATTTTATCATACATTTCCTAGTCATCATATTTCTCCCGCTCTAAAAATTCTCTTATTTGACGTGAAATCGAATTGTTATCAAAATTAAATAGCGCGCTTGAGACCCTTGAAATATAAACTTATTCAAAAAGAGTTATTAAGAATTGTAGCTTTTGGATATATATATATATATGAATATTCTAGTAAAATAACTATATATTAGTTCAATTAATGTCTTTGGCTAAGAGCTTAAAGGTTTTCCAATAGATTTTTATGCAAACAATATGTGATTCTTGGTGAAAGTTAACCATATTAGAAAACTTAAAAAAAAAAAAAAAAAAAAAAAAAAAGAACATGCGAAGAGGTATATATCATCCCCCAAGCTCAGGGAAATTAAAATAAAATAAAAGAAGATGTATTATCCAATATTCACAACATGCATATTAGATTAAAATCGCAATTTAAACAATATTTTGAAACAATTAGTGGCTTAAAAGAAATGATAAGTATGTAATATTGGAGTGCATAGTGTGTAAATCATCATCATACTATTTCATTTATACGTACAAAGATATCGATTATAAATAGTGAAAGTTACAAATAGAAGTGATTTGTTAAATTCTCGCACCTATAATAAAATAACAAATATTTGTTTAATTAATTAAACAAACGAACCATCACAATTATGAAGAGATATTTGCAAAAAAAAAAAAAAAAAAAATTGTTATTTTCATATGATTTCTATACAATTATGATAATGTAGTAGTGAAAATCAGACATATATTTTTTTTCTCACGTAGAATAATTTTTTCATGAGTAATGTTATTAAGTAGACTCTCATACGACCGTCATATAGCTATGACATTGTGACAGTAAAAATTAATCTTTAGATTAACACGGGCTTATAAAGAAAAAAAAAATCAATATCTTGAAATAGAATTTATTGATGCCGTTGCTGCTGCTGCTCACACGGTGAAAAGAGTTTAAGAGAATCCATTGAAGTATCATTTAAAGGGAGTGACAACCACAAGGGATCGAGTTCCTAATTATTAATAGGCCGATGGTAGAAATTCGCTCTAAATTAAATCTACATCGGCCCAACTGTTTCTCGAAACCAGTTTTTTATGTCTCGCATTAATTACTAATAAATCATTTTCATTTGTCCCGCAAATTGCGCTGCCTAAAATACCTGAATCCAATTGCCAAACGGATCTGGGAATCCCTGGAAAGCAATAAAGCATGTTCATGCCCACCAACCACCAATATTTTTCTTTTTTCTTTTTTCTTTTTTAATGGGGCTGATCGATCCCTATTTATATTTCATACTATTTTATTGAAACTTAATTAACGTGTTTTAAATCCAAAAATGAAACCTTTATTTTGATACTATAATTTTAAACGAAATAACACAATATATATAGGCCGTAAAATACAACGTACAAAATCATTTTTAAACCATAAAATAAATAATTTTTGTTTTTCCTTAATGTATGTTGGTCAACATGAACGTACGGTACCAATCCCCTGCGGCCATGCTTGTCCAGAATGGCATGGGTTAGAGTTATATGCTACAGTTAAATAGGATTTGCAAATAAAATGAGTCCAAATTAAAGCAATGCAAATCTACTACCATTGTTATGTGATGCAACTCTCAATTCTAGTATTAAATCGTTGCATTTGCATCCCTCAAAATTATAATATTAGTGAAATTACTTGCTCTGAGGCTCCGCTTTGTTTTGGCGTAAAATAATTTTAAAATATATATATTTTTGTAATTTTTCAGTATTTAGTACGACAAAAAATAATAGTCAAAAGGTTTTTTAACTTCCGTAAAATAATTTTTCTTTCTTAAAATCGTAAACCAATTTTCGAGTTTAAACTTCTCATTTTCAAATCATCAGAATTTGCCTGGCCATTGATCATAGACTTCACCCGAACTTCGATCAGACCACTAACGAATTTGGATTCGGGTAACATGCACTTAGGACATGGAGTCTGTTCATCAAGTATTTATATTTTTGTATGATCATGCTTGTTCGAATAATTCATTTTTCTTTAATTTTTTTATTTTTATCTTTGTGAATGTATTTATCCAAATAAAATATCGTTTGAACGCCGATTCATTCATTTTATATGTACGTTTTCAGTCGGTTATGTTTCCTTAATTAAGATGATCGTACAATTAATTTATATTTAAATATATTTTTTATCTTAAAAGAAGTAACTATCACGTTTTACTGTACAGGACGGCTGCACGTACATTTTTTAAAGAATTAAAAGAGTGTCTTCTTTATATTGGATGTTACTTACTTATATTATCTTTCAAAATTTAACTGATCGATGATACCTTTCTAACTTGATAAAATGTGAAATTTCAATGCCCACTTAAACATTTTTTCCTAATTCTGATAAGAAAATTACAACTTTTATTATTACAAATTAATATGGTAATACATGTGAGAATTATTACATTTTTCACTAAATAATTAAATCTATCAAAATTAAGACTTAAAAATTGGGTAGCTGTTGTCTATGTTATTTGACTTGAGAAACTCTATAACCTGTAGGGATAGATTCATAATTATTATTATTATATATTAATGTCTTTGATATTCTCTTCTGATCATGAGTTAGGACTAGAATTTAATTATATCGGAGAATGTAATTAGGCTTTAATTATTGGTTGCTTTGTAATTAGTTTTCATCGTGACTGTCTTTCCTTCTGCATGGTGCTATTAGGTACTTGGTGGTTAGGTTCTAGGGTTGGTGCTCACTCCTTAGAACCCCTACCTCCTCTTAATTATAACAAAGTCTTTTTTTTTTCTTTTTTTTCTTTTTTTTTTATGTGTAGTGTTTCTAAAATTTAGACCAAGGGGTATTCTGGCGTAGCGTGTATATGATGTAAGTTAGCTTATTGAATGATTTGGATACGTGTCTTTTTTTTATTGGATATATATGATGGTCACATGTCATGACTTAGTACCTCTAAAAATTTAATTTAGAATGAAGGGGGTTAATTGGTAATTTTTTAAACTTTAGAGAGCCGTTTGATAAAAGGTAAAACTTCAAGGGTCACTCAAGCATTTTCCTTAAGAGTAATGCTACATACTACACATACATCTCACATTATCCTACTGAATTGATGTAGTAGTGTCTATCAACTATTGATTTTTTTTTTTTTTTTTTAATAAGGGCTAATCTAATGGTTGATAAGTACTACCATATCAGCTCAATGAGATGGGGTGAGATGTGGGGTGTAGTACGTAGCACTACTATTTCCTAATTATGATAAAATTGTAAGAGTATTGCTAAGAGTACTACATCTTTTACTATAAGTCTCTTATAAACTGATGCAGTATAGTACGTGTGACACTTGTAACATTTGTCACTAAATAATGATATTTACCTATCAAATTTTATTGCTTAACTTTTTTATTATTAAGATATAAGTTTGTAAGGATATTGTGCTAAAAAGTTGAAAACTATAATACATTTTTCTAATTTTAGTTAAGAAACAAAAAAGAAGTCAACATTTCTAGCTGGGCCGGATAGAGATTTTTAATAATTTTTCTGTCCGAATTATTAATAATTTGGACAACAAATATGAGATATGTTTTATGAGATTCACATGCTCGAGTAAGTCTCGAGTAGTCGGCTGACATTTTTGGGCATGTGAATCCCACTCTAATTATCCAAACAACAAATTGTTGGAGATCCAAATCCAGTTAGGTTCAAGAAAAATCTTGTTAAAAACTCATGCTTCATTTAATGGGCATGTTTGATAAAGAGTTTTGTTGTAAATTTTTTGTTTGAACAATAATAAGAACTAAGAAGTGATTTATGTGAAATAAGGTAAAATGATATTTGAATTTTTTTTGCAAGAGAAAAGTGAAGGAAGTTGTATGGTAATAAGAAAAAAAGAAGTTGACTTTTTCTTTTGGAAAAATGAAACAAAGGGATAGTTGACTTTGTTGCCAAAAAAGTTGTTTGGTATTTGAAGTTATCTCTCGGTTTTTTTTTTTTTTTGAACAAATAGTAAGTCCTATTATAAATTCTGAAAAGCACTAAAGCTTACATCTTGAGAAATAGAGGGATAGAGAGACAAGACCCCCTACACTCTAAGCCAAAAGAATCTGACTTAAAAAATAGCTGCCTGAGCAGAAACAACAAACCTTACCAGAATTACATTTGAGTTTCTCTTACATCTACGCTCACTCTCAAATAAAAGAGGGCCGATCTAGCATCTAGCCAAAAAAAATTCTTATAAAATTTGAGCAATATACAGGCAGACTGTACAGGAGAAACAAGGGGAATACACAACACAAAGCAGAAAAAACCCAAAAAACAAGCTGCCAGCAGTGGATTTCATTGGATATGGCGGCGCGTGGAGGACACGCACCGTCACCGGTACCACCCAACCATAAATCGGTCACCGTAGACCCCATCCAACATCGTGCACGGCAAGAAAAGGGGAAGCGTGGCCGTCACGAGCGCCAAAGAGCGAAAGGCTCTCTAGTGCGTGCAGGCCACGCTCCGAACACCGACGACCGACGTGGCCAGTGCTTCCAGCGTCTGGACCAGACGACGACGGGGAATGCGGCTGAGGGGCGTGTCTTGAAAAAAGCAACGAAGTTGTGTAGATCTGGATCAAAAGTTTAAGACGAAAATTTGAAAAAAAAAATGGCCAAACAACCACCGTTAAACGAAATAATCACTGCCACACCTTCAAGCTGGAACACGTAAATTTGAGCATTCCTACAAAAATACAAAAGAAAGAGAAAGAAAAAACACAAATATAAGCCATCATAGTTTAACAAGATTAGGGAAAAGACAATCACCACCATATCTACCAAAGGGAACAAAAGTTCCATAACTTTAATGGTTAGAAGAAATCTAACATCTACCGTTAAAAACTCAGTGAAAAAACAAAACACCTTAGTTCTCTTGGATTAAGAGATAAGACAAGAGCCGGAGGAGGGAGGGACAGCAACAAGAAGCTCTCCAATTACAGAAACTCTCTCTCTCTCTCACTCTCGCCCAGAGAGAAAGACGTCAAGAAATGTCATATATATAAAGTTATCTCTGGTTTAGTACGTTGGTAGCTAGGATAGCAATAAATTTTACCTATTGTCAGTTCCTTCCGCTACTTTCCTTTAGTCCAGATTCCCTTTTTTCTTTAGATTCTCTCGCCAGCCAAACATAATACGATCGAATATGTATACGTGTATATCTAAAATAATTTGTGAGCTAGTATCCTCGATCAAGCATACAGCATTCGGCTCAATATTCTTTCCTTAAATTTTAGTTAAGGATGAATTTTGATTTTTATTATTTAAAAATATTCACCCCTATTTCTCATCTCCATTTTTAATTTTTCAATAAGACACCAATAAACCGATGATTCTCAATTTCAATCCGACCTGGTCAAACACGTGGCCATATATATAGTAGGAGCTTGAGATGATTTATTTTCTTTAATTACTATATATATATATATATAGTGGGAGCTTGAGATGATTTATTTACTTCAATTACTAGATATATATATAGTGGGAGCTTGAGATAATTTATTTACTTTAATTAATTATAAAAACAGCCTATAAATGGTAGAAGTAGCCTAGTAGGCTATTAGCTTAGAAGATAGCAAACAAAGGTTTTGAAGTCATGGAGTGGCCCCTTGTTTGCTTTATCATCTTCTTCTTACCAGCTCTACTCCTCTTCCTCCGCCGAAGAAAGTCCAGCCTTAACCGCCGGCTTCCTCCAGGGCCACCGGGATGGCCAATATTCGGCAACATGTTCGATCTTGGAGCAATGCCACACCGCACCCTGGCGGGCCTAAGGCACAAGTACGGCGGCGTTATATGGCTAAGATTTGGGGCCAGAAACTCCATGGCAATCCTCTCGGTGAAAGCAGCCACCGAGTTCTTCAAGCACCACGACCTCTCTTTCGCCGAGCGCACCATCACCGAGACCATGCGCGCCCACGACTACCACCAGGGCTCCTTAGCGCTCGCACCTTACGGTTCCTATTGGCGTGTGCTCAGGCGCCTTGTAACGGTCGACATGTTAGTCGCCAAGCGAGTGAACGACTCGGCGGACATACGTAGGAGATGCGTGGACAACATGTTGTTGTGGATCGAGGAAGAGGCGAGGAAACTTGACGCGCCCTCGCGTGGAGTTCACGTGGCGAGGTTCGTATTCCTCATGACGTTCAATCTGCTCGGGAACCTCATGCTTTCACGTGACTTGGGGGATCCACAGTCGAAGGAGGGGTCAGAGTTTTTTACGGCAATGGTTAGGCTGACGGAGTGGTCGGGGCATGCGAACATGGCGGACTTTTTTCCATGGCTGCGGTGGCTGGACCCGCAGGGGCTGAGGAGGAACATGGAGAGGGATCTTGGGAAAGCTATGGAGATTGCATCCAAGTTTGTGAAGGAACGGATTAAGGATAGGCAGGCCGGAGGAGAGAAGAGGAAGGACTTCTTGGATGTGTTGCTTGAGTTTGAAGGCAATGGAAAAGATGAGCCGACCAAAATTTCTGACAGAGACGTAAATATTTTTATATTGGTAAGTAAACAAACTCTCCACATGGCCACAGCGTTTCCAATTAATTTTCCTGTGAAATTGACTAATTGAGTAAGACAAATGCCAGAAATCAATTTTTTATTTTTATTTTTTTTGAATAGAAATTTTTATTTTATTTTAACATAATGGGTTGATTTCAGGCTAGGGGCGGAACCAGCCATTTGAGAGCGGGGAAAATTTAAAAAAAAAAAATATATATATATATATATATAGAAAGATATTGAGATTAAGGTGATTTGACTTATAGTCTACATTCACACATTAAAGTCTTATATGCTACATATTTTTTTGATATTTGATTTGAGTACAATGTTTTATTTATAGAGCTTTTATATGTGATTTGAATAATTTCAAATACAAACATATATCTTAGATTAGGGGTTAACAAATCCCTTAATCTACGATAATTAAATCATTTAAATCCCTTGATTTATGGGATACAAATCAACATTTATCTCAAAAAAAATTATATTTTTTAACATATTTCATTAAATAAATAAATAAATAAATAACATAAATTTTAGGGACAATTTTAAAATTTTGGGGGGATAGTAAACCCCAAAGCAATACATATATAGTTTCGCTCCTGATTGATTTGGATCGACATATTAACATTGTGAAATAATTATAGAATAAAAATATGGTATATATTACTTCTTCTTCTTTTTTAAAGGATATGGTATATATTACTACACTGTAAAATTAGCAACACACACACACACATATATATATATATATATATATATATATATATATATATATATATATATATATATATATATAAATATTTATTTATTTTCCTTTTGGCAACAAGAGGAATGTTAGAGCTCGTTCTAGTGTCTTTCTAGAGTCCCTCTGTGCTAACATGACCCCATGTATATTTTAATAAAAACATGAGAGATAAATTAAGCAGTAGTTTTTCTTTATTAAAAACAGGATATCATGTTAGCATAGAAGGACTCCAGACGGACACTAAAATAAGCTCTAACATTTCTCTTCGCAACATATATATACAATTAGATTTATGATTTCTCCATTTCTCTTGTAATAGATAGCTAGAGAGGATCCTGGTCGACTATGTTATTGCTGCTAGATTGGGACAAATTATAAAAATTCATAACAGTTCATTTTTCATAACTTAAGGGAACTATTTTGGAGTCGATCTCAATTTAATTGGGATTAAGTTTTAGTTTAATTGAAATTGCTGAAGGTTCTTCCTTGTTCAAAAAAAATTAAAATATCATTGTTTAGATGAAGAAGGCAAATGCTAACAACAAAATTTTCTTCTAAACTACGTGGGAAGAATTTCTTTCGATCTAATTTATTAAACTGACATGTATCCAAAATACACGTGATTCATACGTGCATTTTTAATTTTCACGGGCATTTTTAAGAGTTGGAATGAATGTTCAGTAAGCAACAATAGTTGTATGTCTGATGCAGGAAATATTCTTGGCTGGTTCAGAAACAACAAGCAGCACTATTGAGTGGGCATTGACAGAGCTCCTATGCAATCCCGAGTCGATGGTGAAGGTCAAAACCGAGCTCGCGCGAGTAGTCGGACAAAAGCAAAAGGTTGAAGAGAGCGACATTGACAGCCTCCCGTACTTGCAGGCAGTAATCAAGGAAACACTGCGATTACATCCTCCAATTCCATTCCTAGTCCCACGAAGGGCAATGGAAGACACCAATTTCATGGGATTTCACATACCCAAAAACACACAGGTTCTTGTGAATGCTTGGGCAATTGGAAGAGACCCAGATGTCTGGGAAGACCCTTTGTCTTTTAAGCCCGACAGGTTTATAGACACAAACGTTGAGTATAAGGGGCAACATTATGAGCTGATCCCATTTGGGGCCGGGAGAAGAATGTGTGCAGGCGTGCCTTTGGCTCATAGAGTTCTTCACCTTATTTTGGGCTCTTTGCTTCACAAATTTGATTGGGAACTCGATGGTAGTGTGACTCGGGAGACGATGGACATGAAGGACAACTTGGGTGTAACAGTGCGGAAGTCAGAACCATTGCTGGCAGTGCCTAAAAAATGTATTGTATAAGACTCGGAAGAATGAGAACCACTTTGTTCCTAAACAAAGTTGTTTGTCTGTAATCAAGATTTGATCTGATTACCTTTTCTATCATGTCTCACCCACCATATTTTTCTTATAAATACATGAGAAATATTTAGTTTTATTCTCGCATACAAGAGAATTGCACATTTCTCTAAATAAATTGTTAATTAAATTATATAATGTAGTCTTATCAGGCTCTTCCTAGTTGTTGACTTAGGCCTTTAAAAATGAATTGCCTACATTCCTGTGCTCCTTTTTTTTTTTTTTTTTTTTTTTTTGGTCTTTGCTTTTGCTTTTCTTGGGCTTCACTTATTGAGCTTTCATGGAGAGGAACATGTTAAAATAGTAACTAAATAATTAAATTTACTATTTCCGATCGTTTTAAGCTTTTAAAATAAATGATGATTTAACATGATATCAAATCATAGCATTGGTTTGTGTTTCCTTAGCTCATACAGTACTCTAACAATCTCCTTGATACCTATCTTTGCTTGTACTAGGCGATCAGAGTTCCTCTACAAACGCACGCGCCTTCTCCTGCCGTTGTCAGTCCTTCCCAAGCCTTCACCGAATGCATCTTTGAAAAACCAATACCAGAAAAAGGGATCACAACCAGCTGATCGATTAACCTATGAAAATTTTGACTAAAATGGCCACCCCACACGTCCTCACACACTGCCATGTGTCTTTGTGCTCTCGTCCGTGCTAGAAGGCTTCCTCACATGCTCCATCTCTCCCCACGCGCCACCGTGTATTTTTGTCCACATGCTTTCATGCGCCACACGTGCCATTGCTTATGCTTCACACACACACACACACGCACTTCACACGGGTTTATCAGATCCGATGACCTGATCCGACATGAATAGCCCACTCGGCCCAGCCTACTAATCCAGATTCGCTCTGCCCAGCTAGGTGAAGTCACAGGCTATCTAGGAATTCAAGTATTCCAATTTTTTGAATTAGAAGAGCCATTCTTTTCCTCTTCCTTTTTGCCCCCAGAAGAACCCATAATTGATAACATGGAAATCGTGACAACAATTTTATGCCACTCGCTCAGTTTGTCGTTATCATGATGAGGAAATATTGCCGTCCAGCAAAGTAGGGAGTATTTTGATTTGTGATGCATTCGGAATCAGAGTGAATATGTCAATTCTTCATTCAAAGACAAGCTACAAGCAGCAATGTATATGGTCCACGGCATAGCTGGACCTCAGTACAGAGTCAGTGAGAAAGGTTAGAGAAGAGCTTGATCAGACAGTAATTATGAGAGGAGAAGCTGCCGAAGCCACACGGTTATATCCTGCTTTTCCATCACTGCTTCCACAAATCGCAATATAAGCCGGATCCCAATTCCTGGAATTCCCTCCCTGAAATTTGGGCAAAAAATGAAAGAGAGAATCCCGGGAATGAGCTGCCTGGACAGGTCTCAGGCAGCCCGAGGTGTGAGGCCCACCTGCTCAGCACCTTGGACCCTCTCATTCCCTGAAATTTAGGCAAAAAATTCCGGGGAATCCCAATCTTTAAACGACAACAACTCCACGGGGAAGCGAATCCCCAGACCAGAAACACACCAGTTCAGGAACACATAATCATTTGGAAAGGACCTGAATTCTAGGGACGAACCATTGCCTTTCGTCAATCAGATCTGGGGAACAGTGGAACACCAATCAGGGCCGCAGGTTGAGTTGATCTATGGCTTCACAAGGTTTTGGAAAACAGCACGTCAGGCAACGTAAGGCTGTGCAGCCACATCAAATCCAAAATGAGGGCTAGCAACACAAGAGAGAGATAAGGAAAAGAGAAGATGATGTGTTGAAATTACTCATATGTTAAAACAGTGATTTAAATATGCCTTCCATGAGAGCACAGGGAGCTTCATGTTACAATATGAAATATGCTTTACATGAAATGGCAAATTCTTCCACTGCATAAACAAATAAAAGAATCTCCAAATCCCTGCAAAAAGTTAACTGGAAGGCTGGAAGCTCAGAACAATACCTTAATAATTGAAGGAATGCCTTCCATGTTCTGAACCCAATCCCATTTGATAGGAACATTTCTCTATTTTGATAATGTACATTTTACGACACCTAGGAGAAATCTCTCGTAATTTATAAAACATCATCAGCATTCAGCAATGCCATCCCTATTGAACATATAATCATTACAAACTCTGCTGCCATCAGGCTCCTGAAAATCTTTCTCAAGACGATGTCCACCGGTTCTGCAGATATAGTTCAGACCTACGAGAAGCTCGGTAATTGCCGCTTCAATTTTTGCTTGATTTGCAAAGTAAAGGGTCTGGACCAGCAGCACATTTGTTCCAGAAACTGCATCCTGCTTCTCAAAATTTCGGTCAGAATGCCACCTTACCATGTTTAGAGCAAGTGGACACAGCCATTCCAATATCTGCCCAAGCGCCTGATGCCACTCTGCTACTAGGGCAGCATTGTAGACAGATGAAGTCATGTTTCTGGCATATGACTTTAGCCGCGCCCTCAGAGCAGTTCTTATAGTTGTGGGTAACATATTGTAAAGGACATCTCTCTTGTCAAGGCCAATTAAGTGAGGTGATGAAGCCAGATCCTCAATCAATAAAATCACATTTGCGTAATGGAGAGCTAAAGCAGCATCACCAAGAGTGAATGGGGGTGCAGTCAACAACCTAAACTTATTGAAGAACAACAATTTAGAATAGATCCTGTCACTGCAAGATAAAGATTCAATATTTGTGTTATTGGTTTTGTCAATACTTTTCATACGAACACCAGTCAACCTCATAGAACTACTGCCTGTGGGCTTACAGCTCAGCATAACAGGAGATTCGCTTGCAGCATTCATGCACCACCCTTTGAAAGATCCGACATGAGCTGATTGATTTGCTTCCACTTTTAGGTGGTTTCCATGTATGGTCGATGACATATGACGTTCATGTCGCTGCTTCTCCTTTCTCCGACTCATGTCACCATTTCCTCGCATTGAAACCGACTTCTCGATAGGTCCTGAATAGAACCCAGGTAGATTATTCTCAGATGGATAAACAGAAGAATGCAGAAGAGCGGAAAAGGAATGGCTACGAGGAAAACATTCAATATTCATAAGCTGAGAATCAATCATTCGCTCTACAGAAGGCAATTGATAAGTTCCAAAGACATGCTTCATCCTCTCTAGTATTGTAAAAAGTGATCGCACCAGAAGCCGGACAACATAATCATAGGTTCTATTCCATGGGGACATCTCTCTCAGATTTCTCACTTCCTGACGCTGCCAGATTACCTTCTTCTGAAACTCAAGCACTTTTACCCGGTTTAACTCAGTATTTTGCATTCTCCTAAGAGTTTGTTCAAGCTCAGCCAGCACTTCCAGCTCTTGTGAAAATTGTGTCATAGAGGCAACAAATCTCTCCATTTTCTTCATCTTCCGCTCCATCTTCTTCCATCTATATTCCCACCCAGCCCATTGAAAGCCATTCTGAATAGGGTCATTAACAAATTGTTCAAAACGGTGATACAAAGGGTCTTTGCACCTCTTCCCAAGCCTGGCCACAGACCTCGCCAGAAATACGAAATTCTCAACTATTTCATTCAAGGCAAGTTCCATCAGATAATCATCATCCTCGGATACAAGCTTCTTAAGCCCGATCGAATTCACAATCTCTTTCCTCAACCTAGGAAACTCCTTATCACTCAAGCATTGCCATAAATTAACCACCTTCAACATCAAGCTAGCAACTTCAAACGCCAAAATTTCAACCACCCCCTTGTCAGCGTCTGACACACCCTTCCATGGAATCCACTTCATACTACCAAACCACGACTCAGCCCCACTCTCACCCCCCATTAGAATGCATACACTTCAAACCTAACCAATCCAAAAGTTCAAAAAGATACCTCAATTCCTGTAAATCAAGCACAAAAAAAAAAAATTAGAAAGTCAAAATGTTAGGATATAGGAATTTATGCTAAAGTGAGAAAGTCAATTGCATCTAGGATCAGAAAGGAGAATGTAAAGTGAGAAAATTTATGCTAAACTGACCCAATTCTCAGCAGCATAATTAAATACAAAAACTAAAAATGAGCGCCGAGAAAAAACCCCTTATGCTAAACATAACCCTCGTTTGGTTTCCCAGAAAACAGATGAAAAAGAAGACGAAATTATCTAACCCAGTTGAGTTAAGCTCACTAGATGCTTAGGTCCCATACATTTCAAATACCCAAATTTCATTTATTTTCTTGGTAATCTTCATACATTTTCTCAGCTAACAAACGAATCCACACGCCAAATCTCAGTCAAAATCACCTATTTTTAAAACCCACAAAGAATAACAAAATACAAGTGAAGTCAAAGCACCATGTGTGAGTGAGACAAAGAGTAACTTACCGTTGAGATGAAAGAACACTGAGATGTGCGTACAAACAACTATCTGAAGCGACATTGACATCAAGAAGAAAAAAAAGAAGAAGAGGGTGGGGGCAGGTGGGAGCGCAGATTTGTTATACGGATAAAGGATAGCAAAAGGACAAGTCATGGAGTGTAGAAAATCTGTCAAACCGAGGTAAGGAGATCGGATTATTTCGGGTTTATGCTTTCGCATATTACGGTGATTATAATACTAGCGCAGAATTGTCGTTTCGGGTCGATCGGCTTTGTAGTTTTGTGTTGTAAAAGTTGCAGCCTTTGCTTTTCCGGGTCGATCGGCTTTGTAGTCTTGTGTTGTAAAAGTTGCAACCTTTGTTTATCCGGGTCGATCGGCTTTGTCGTTTCGGGTCGATCGCAAATTTCTTCTTTTATTTTTGTTTTTCCTTTTTTTGCCACCTCTAATTTGATTACTCACTTTTTCATAACACATACATCTCATTATTTATTTTAGCTATTAATTTTCACTATTTTATTTAAATATTTTTTTCTTTTTTAAAGTACCTATATTTCAAAGTCACTTGCATGTCCGTCAGGAGTCATTTCTTCTTCAAATTTTTTAACGTTTGGTAAGTATCGTAACAACTCACAAATTTTCACCCAGATTTACATTATGATTAGTCAAAATAACATTTGGCTAACCGGATATGAATGCTCTTGTCTTGGTGGCTTGAATTTTCTTTTGAATACAATTAAACGAATTATAATTTTTTATAGATCGACGTAAAAGTTCTCATTATCATATTAGTCGCTAAATAATTAATTTTAATTGTAGTTAATATGATAGTGTGGAGTAAATTATGACATTAGTTTATAAGTTTATTTGTAACTTATTATATCAACAATAAATAAAAATAAATTTAATTGTAATTGTTATGATAAATGTCACATGAATTATCACGTCTATTTATAAGAAAATTATAATAAAGTTGTAATACCCCTACCCATTTTCCTTTCTTTATGTATCTATTTTTATTCATCATTTATTCAAAACTATCTAATTTATTTTGTTTACTAAAGTGTTTTTGTCTTGGTGGGATGGATGTGATGTGGCCTGTGTGTGGAATTATTCGTGTATTTGATTAATTAACTATTTATTTTTTGTTCGTTTGTTAAGAGGATTTCTTGGCCGGCATGGGGAGTTTCAGAGTTTGGGCCTTTGGAACATGGAAGGGCGAATGGGCAAACAAGGAGGATATGCTTACTTACAACTGTCCTCAGCTCAACTAGTTTCAGTAGGAATCATATTTTGGTCGTTAAATTATTATTTATTCTAAAAGTTTAACATATAGAAATGAGTGAATTTAATAATTTAATAATTTAATTAAGAGTAATGTTAAAAATTACATTTTTATTGACAACTATCTTACCATATTAATGTAATACTGCTAATCCACCATTATTGTTAAAAAAAAAAAAAAAAAAAAAAAAAAAAAAAAAAAAAAAATCAATGATAGATTGGTAGTGCTAGATTAGTATAATTGAATAGATGCAAGATAAACACGTAATTTCTAGCATTACTCTTTAAGAAATGCTTTTTGTATTTTCATATCTTCCCATTTTAAAAATCAACAATTGGATCTGTAGGATCCACATGTGGATTTTGTGTGAATCCTACAGATCTAATAATTAATTTTTAAAATTGGAGGATGAAAGAAGAACCCAAGTCATTATTTATTAAGTAGCGTGCCTCTTACTCTGTAATTAATATTCTAGCACTCCACTCATCGTTTAATTGAAAAGAGAGGTAAATGAAAAAAAAAAAAAAAAAAAAAAAAAAAAACAAAATCATGGGTCTTTATTATGTTAAATAAATTTTTATGCCAAAAACTAAACTATATATGAATATGAATGGGATTTGGTTGTTGAACAAGATAGGTGCATGGGACAGCTGCTGTGAAAACATGAAGACCTCAGTCTTCAAATGGAGCCAAACGACATGTGTTTTGTTTTACTCCCTGGCCGGTTCTCATCAGAGACAGAGTACAGGTAACATCAAGTGATGAGTTGGTGATTATGATTAGTTTTATAGTTATTAGTTCAAACTATGGATCTTTGTTGTCTTTTCTTCAATTATTTTAATATCAAAAAGTATTAATTAAACTTTAATTCAATCTCATATAGATTAGTTTTGTGTAAGTATCTTATGACTGAAATGGGCCGGCCAAACCAGCCTAAATCTCATAAACGAGTCCTATCCTATAAATCTCAACAGCTAGCCCACATTGCCCAGGGAGGACTGGGTACACCAGTAGCCCTTACGTCTTGCCCCATCTCTCATCCAAACTCACTAATAAAAGTCAGTATTTTCTTGAGTTTGGGAGGACCTCAGTATGAATGTTGATTTAATAGGTCTTAAATTGCATTTTTGGTCTCGTTATTTGACAGGTCAAATGCTCGTTTTTAAACAAATTTGTAGAAAGTGATCAAATTTTACAGGTCACATTCTTAAAGCAACAGTAAAATGATATATTTTTAAGTTGTGCTTTCATTAAACATTTGAAATCATTATCGTTCGCACGATTTGAAACTGTCATACCAAACGGACACTTAATTATCTCCGCGGTCCACCTTTAATTCATACAATAAATTAAGGAGAAAGGGTGGGGGAATTGAGGAAAAAATATGGAGTTTTTATTAATGACGCATGCCCACGAGAGATTATTAGCATGATCAACGCACATGCAAGAGAAGCCGAAAAGGATTTGGATTCTGTGTATATCGCTTTAATTATAACACTGCAGCTTTATTTTTTCATGCTTATTCATTAAAAAAGAGGAATTAAAAAATGTGCACAGTGGTCCCCGACACGACCCTTCCCCCAATTCTCAAGTCACAACAAACAGTCAAGTCTAAATAGCATAATTTCTTTTTTAAACTTATCTTCCTCTAAGAGATTTTATTTTTTATTTTCTTTTGTTATTCTTTTTGTTGGGACTCTTCAAAAGGTCATTAAGTATATATTTGAGGCACTGCTTTTACCAACGCACTTATTGGAAAGCCCCCAATTGTTTAATTTAGTTGCATTTTTTTTAGAAAAATGCTATATTAAAAAAAAAAATCTTTAAATTATATTACTTTACATAATAATAAAATGTAGCCCACTTGAATCATTGCATTGGGATTTTGGGCAATTTGTTGTCTAAATTCATTGCAATTTGTGATATACTGCTTAAATTGTTAACATTGGACAACAAATTGCTAAAAATTCCTATATCTTTGAATTGTCACAGCTTGGAAAATGAATTTGTGATAAATTAATGTGTGTAGCCTTGAAACTCCTTAACCCCACATGCTCATCGGTCATCACTGGGGAATCTCTCCTTTTTTATTTAGTGCTTTTCTTTTCACATTTAAGCCATAAAATATGCATTTAATCATCCTAAGTGGAAAAGTAGAAAGAGAACTATAAGAGAAAGAAAACTGAATATGAACATGACTGTGATAAAACTTTGAATTTGTGAGAACCAAGTGGCCTGGTTTTGAAATTTTTTCTTAAAATATTTATATATAGTTTGGACTAAACATTAGGTTATGTTTTATCAAAATTAGGTTTGATCTCTCGATGAGAAATTTTGATTTCGTCCTTGCTTAGACTAACTTTTTTAAAGTCTCCACCTTCAGGAATTCTTAGGGCGAGAGTTATTTGTGGGAAGTATCATTGCTTAATTAATTAGATTAGTGCCAAAAACATATTTATATATGCTTTTGGCAAGAACAAATGAGATTCCTTTTTCACTGAGTTCTATTATACTCCATAAGCATAACATGTGCTGCAAAACAGTTTTCTTTTTAGTTGTTAGCTTCACCAATGTTGACCAAAATGCCTCCCCCTCACTTCTTTCTTTTTTTTATTTTATTTTCTTTTTCTCTTTCTTTTTCCATTACTTTATTTATTTATTTATTATGTTTTAGGTAATACATGGTTTAAGCATTCTGTGTTAGGTGGAATTGGTTACCAAAGTGGTATAATAAATACCATTTCAAATTGGCTGAGCAACCACAAACCATAAAAAAGGAACTGTTTCTTCTCTTTTAAGCAAGATATATATATATATATATCTAACTTTCATCTCAAGCAAATTAGCAGTTTCTCATTGATTAATCCAATAAAGTTAGGGCTACTATAGTCAAGTTGGAAGGAGAGCTTTCTTTATCCATGTTAGTTTTTGGAAGTAAAAACAGGCTTGAATGGTGCCCACTCATTGACAAAGTTGATCTTTTGATAAATATAACACATGTGCTTTAACTTTTGTCGTTCGTAATTTATTATTTTATGATGTCAATTTCTGCACGTCTGGAACGGCGATGGGTTCCTATAAAACAGGACCAAGGTCACCGGAAAACGCCGGCCATGGAAATTGAAAAGCTTTTGATGTTTAAGTAAGTAGAGCATTATTCATCAAAAAAAAAAAAAAAAAAAAAAGTAAGTAGAGCATTCACATACAAAATAGGATATAGAGAGTTTATGGTGAAAAGAGCATTTAGGGTTGGTAAAATGGGTTATCGCTTTGGATTCGGCCCGACCCGGCTGACAACTTGACCCGTTTTGGCCAACCCGAACCCGACAAATTAACTAAACAGGTTGAGACACGAAACTTGAATACAATACGTTTATAAGGGTCATAAACGAGTTGATAGATCATAAATGTGTCATAAACAGGTTAACAAGTCAACCTGTGGGGTGACCCTTTTGACCCGAACTCGTTTAGCCTAAACTCAAACCCTATAACTTTGTGTTGTGTTTGTATCGGATTTATGGGTCATGTCAAAAATTGTCAACCCTAAAAGCATTACCTGTTTTATGAAATGATGATTCTTTTAATGTAAGGCTCCTTAGATGTGGTTGTTGAGAATTGAAATTTGTTAGTAATTTTGGAACATTTATGAAATGATGATTCTTTTAATGTAAGGCTCCTTAGATGTGGTTGTTGAGAATTGAAATTTGTTAGTAATTTTGGAACAGTACATTAATGAGAAACCCATATGTGATATGTGACTTATCTGTCCAAATAAATTTTGAGCTGTAAAACAACTTACTCAGACAAGTAAATCTTATGTGAACTCTCTCACATGTATTGAGTATCGAAGATCCTTGTCTGGTCCATGATGGGTGTTGCGTATTTGTTTGCCACATGGTGGGCATGTAGTTGTGCAATAATTGTTCGTGTATAGCCTTAAGCTCAGCTCTCTATTTGGAGTAAGGCTCTTGACTATTTGTCTCCATATCATTATTTATTTTGATTAATACACATGGATGTAGTGGGTTTTTGCATCAACATCTCTCTTGTTCTATACAATATTATCATATAATTTTGATTAATTATATCGTTGATCCTTTTATATTAATGATGACGTCCATCTAGCCAAAAAAGAAAGATGGCTAGATTCAACCCGGGATAATAAAAAACGTCTCAATAAAAATAATGGATTTAGGGCTCATCAAATACGTCTCTAATTTAACAACTTTAAAAATAGGAAATTGATAATTTATTGGCACCATCTGGATAGGAAACGTTCAACTATTTCGTGCGTTAGGAATTAGTCTACATGGTGTATTTTGAGTGTGCCTCATAATCATTCAATTTGGACTTTGAAAGAAGATTTTGATGGTTTAGCAAATCTTGACTTGTATAGGGTCTCTGTACGACTTTAAACTTTAAAGTTATATTTTACTAGTAATATTAGAAATTATAATTTTATCTTACAGTATTAATATAGCATTTTCAACCCAATTAGTTTTTATTAAAAAAAAATAAAAAAAATCAATGACTAGTTAAGACTACCTTAGTATTGTAAAATATTTGTGAGATTAAAATATGATATATATATATATATATATAACATTACTTATATTAAAATGTTGTACATTAGATAAAGTTTTTCTGTAAATTAGGTTGATATAAATTTATTAAATTGATATATGTTCTTCTAGTAAGTGATTATATCATACATTTTAAAGGTGACATAAGTCCATTTGAATTAAAAATATATGCGAAAATTATATGCTCCAAGGACATTTGTAAAAATTGAAAAATAAAATTATCTTGTTAATTTTATAACATAATTGTCGAATAAAAATATTGTTTTTAACGTTAATTTATTTGAAAGGATAAAAATAAAATAAATTGGCAATTACATTTTGTCATTTTCAAGGTCCACGTGGACCACATACAAGACGCTGGATGCAAACACACTTCCTTAAATATCTACCGCAAATGAGCGCTGAAGTTCCAATCGGACGGATGCCAACGATTAACTCATAGATTGGAGCAATAGGGAAGGCGCAGGGTATAGTAACTCTTTTGTTTACGTTATAAAGGATTGCGTGTTTAGTTTGGTTCGTCAACGGTCTTGCCGACAGAGTTGCTTTTTGCAGTGTTAGAATTGGATTTTTCTGCCTGCCTTTGTTTTTCTTTTCCCTTTATTTAATTTTCTTGTCATTTTTTAAAGCAAACCAAAAAATAAAAGGGAGAAATTATAGGGGCGCCCAGTTTTTTATTCTTTGGTTTTCCGACTTTGTTTAGTAAAGGAAAAAATGCTTTTAAAATTATAAGATAGAATAAAAAAAGAAAAATATTCGGTGTACTATAACTTTTACAAATTAAAGTGATAATTCATAATTGATTAAATAAATAACGGCGTACGGTTGACAAGTCAACTACTAGTTAACAAATTAACAAATCAATTTTTTTACTTAATTATTCCATTAATTATAAATTGCCTGGCCAAGTTTGTAAGAAAACTTAAGAGTACTTGTACTTTTGACCATTATCAGTTAGCTACATCGGTTTCAAAAATTATCACACATTGTACTTGGGGTTGTCTAATTAAAGGAGTTAGGGGTGTGCAGGACCCGTGGAAACTGATCCGACCCGCACTGATCGGCCCCGTGAAACACCGGTTTTTCAGGTTTTATCGCGGGTACGGGTCCAAAAACAAGGGATCTGTCCCGCCCCGTGTAAAGAAATAAGTAAAAAAATTAAACCCTACCCCCTTCGTTTTTTCTGTTTATTTTCTTCTAGCGCCACAGCCGTTCCTCTTCCTCTGATGAGCCTTCTCTTCATTTTTCTAAGCTTTATAGTCTCTTCAAGTCTTCATGAGTCACAGGCTTCATAGCCTCCCCTTGCAGTTGGAGGAGGAGCTCTACTTCACAAACGCCTATGACTCTGCGAGAGAAATATTTAGAGAGATCATATGGGGAGTGGTTGCAATGATGGCTTGGACTTGTTTGTGAAGATCCTAACGATTAAGTTCACCAAGCTGTTCATCAATGGAGAATTTATTGATTTCATTTGAAGTTTTCAATTTTCTCTCTTTCTAGTTAAATTACTTCATACATTAAGATTTTTTCACTCCAATATGATCTCCCATTTTTCTGGTTATATTACATAAATGCCCCATTCAAAAGGACCCGCTCCGCACATACCCGCCCTGCAATGTACCCGGACCTCTCGGTTTTCTCCTAAAAATTGCGATTCACGGGTGCAAAACAAGCAACCCACAGGCCTGCGGGGCGAGGGCAAAAAGGGCGGAAAACCGCATCCCCTGTGCCCACCCCTAAGAGGAGTTAGTATTTCCATTCATGTTTCATCCAAACACTTAATAGAATGTCATACCAAGACCTCTCAAAATCTATCAAGTGTCCCATTTACCGCATTATTCTACCACATCAACATTTTTTTTTTAAAAAAAAAAAAGAAAAAAGAAAAAACACTAATGAAAAATCACTTCTGCCTACTATCGGCGAAGGAGATTTCACTCTCAATAGGTGTCAGAGAACCCCGAATTTGGAATGTCCCCCTCAGTGGGTCGTGGGGTAAATCTCCCATGCAACTGACCTGCGACCCATGGGGAGAGATCCTTCATGCGGGTGGGATCTTACCCTTAAAGTAGGTCCAAAGCACAGATACCATAATAACATTTAACCCAAAAACTTATATAGTAAAAATTGTAGCCTAAAAGCACTCAATATATGTAAACATATATACACAATCTTTCTAGGGGCAACTGATCCATTCAAAGGATATCGTAGTTTCCAATATCGAGCTCAACAAGAACATAAATCTCGTGTGAAATAAAATGTTATAAAAGTTATTTCAAGGATAATTGATATGTGGTTGGCAACAGGCAAGTGCTTACTTTCATGTCGTTTTTTGATCTTTTAATATTGAATATTCATATCATTATGAAACAAAATTCATTAAGTGATTGTTTGTCCAATAAGAAACATGAGATTTGGTTTAGGTTATTGATAATTTGTCCAATAAGAAACAAAATCCGAGTTAGAAGGGCCATTCGATTGTTCAAATTATTGATAATTTGTTGATATTTTTATTTATTGATTTTCTTGTAAAATTTATCCATATCCATGAATGATTTAATCTTTGACCTTAATATTGATAATTAAAAAAGCATTTACTTATAAGATTTTTATAATATTTAGCATTTCTCTATTTATAAATACAAGTACTTATGTTTACCAATACTCAATAAAATCTCATCCTAGATCATCTCAATTTAAAATGAGATGTGACATGAGAGCATAAATAATAAGAAAAAAAAGAAGAGAAAGAAGAGAAGGAAAGAATGAGCTAGATGCCCTTTTGACCTTGGTGCCTTACTTCGTTTATCTACTTGCCAAAAAAAGATATCTTTTTCTTTTGTTAATTAAAAGGGCCATTTTTTTAAACAAAATTCTCTTCAAACCAAATTGCTTTCAACTCCTTTATTAATATGATATTTGTTTTTAAAACATATGATTCTTAAATGTATTTTTAATATAAATTAACATATAATTTTAGAGCCGTGATTTTTATATGTATTTTCACGTATTTTAAAAATATATGTTAATTTAAATTGAAAAAACTTTGTCTAATAATTTTGGAAGAAACATTTTATTATATAAAAGAGGGCTGCTTCAATTATGAAAATCAAAAGGTGCCCCGTATCATATAGCTGTTTGGAAATAAAAATTCAGTGGAAACAAATAATAATTAATATTATTCTGAAATAAAACAAATCAGAGTTGAGGATTTGAATTATGCAGGTTTGGAAACGTAAGGGGATGTGAACTTTATTTTGTATATAGGTTAATATAATAATAAAAAAAAAAGCATTATTTTATGGCGGGTTTATTGCTTTTACAGCACAGCACCAGTTCAGTTTGACTGCATATTTAATCCTGTTTTGGAGACTTCCATAAAGCCACCTTATATAATTACTCTCTTCTTTTTTATACACACAGCCCAAGATACGACTTCTATCGGCTATTACACAATTGCCCTTCAATTGCATCTACAATTTCATCGAGGTCCTCGTTGCCACCCTCCCAATTTTTTTTTTTTTTAAATAAAATTATTTAAATTTTTAAAAGACATCGTATCAACATTAATTTCATATACACCATTAAATGTACTAATTTTAAATTATAATCTTTTATTTAAAACGAAAAAGATTATTTTTTAAGAGGTTGACATCACCGACGGGCACAACAATAATGAAAGAGAGGGGAGAAATGAGTGTTTACTTTGCAATGTAGAAGTAGTGTATTTAGCATGAATGCATGATTATGTATGGGTAAACTGCATTATAATACATAAGAGTGGATGACACTGTCACGTTAAACGTTATTAGAATGGAATAATAATTAGATAAAATTATAGTTTATTGCATGAGTAATGCTATTTTTCACATCAGTTTATGTAAAACTAAGTATGTAGAGTAGAATTGCTATTTTTTAAAAGGGTAACGTTATTCTTCACATCCATTTATCACACTTAGTTCACACTCGTTAATATGATGTGTTTTAAGTAATTTTTCATGTTAATCACTTAAAACATGTCACATCAGTCAATATAAAATAAATATAAAAAGTAACATTACTTTTTTCAAAATTACCAATATAAAATGAGATTTAATAACTGACGGGCTTCACAAATAATCAACTAATAAGCAACTCAAATTGCCAAATGCCAATTAATGGACTTTTAATGTTCTAAGAACACATCAAGTTTAATAATTCCTCTAACTTAACTTGTACAAAATTTTCGTGTTTAATTTTAATATTTTCACTACTTGTTTGTTAAATTTTTTTGTTTGGGTCAAAAGTATTACAAGAATTTTTTGTTGTCACTTACCATGAATAATTAATTGATTGAATATATCCAATTATTATTATTTTTTTTCTCCTAACAATTGATTTTGAATTGAACCGTCGGTTTTGACTTTTTAAATTGATTTTATATTGTAATCTTATCTTAATTGGACTAAATCTATATTAGCTGCATTTGGACCAGAGTAATTAGATTTCGTCGTATTAATTTAATTGTACCAGTCCAAACATTTTTACGCTATCAAAGATTACCCATCATTTTATTTTTTATTGTTTATTTTTATAAAAACCTGAGAGAAAATCATTTTTACTTATTTAGACTTTCACGAATCACGGTATAAATTAAAGACACCAAATACATCTCATAAATTATCTCTTTCCATTCATCCATTCGTGAAATAGTTCTTATTTTCTCATTTCTTGGTAATATGTATAATTTATTTTAATTGATATTGTAATCAAAATGGAACAAAAAAAAAAAAAAAGCGAGAAAAATAAAACTTGAAAATTTTATATTTATTTCACTTATGATTGGTCTTTTTAATTAATTTTTGATAGTTTAATATTTGTTCTTATTGCAATTTTATATATATAAAAAACGAGTCAATCTATTTAACTCTTTTAGAAAAAATTAAAAATTGAAAATATCATTATTTATATTTAAATTGATCCTTCAAATATTCAGAAATTTGAATCTCTTAAAATAAATATGTAGATATCTTTTCTTTATCATTGCCATATAAACAAACATTGCTTTAAAGTCAATATTATTGTGAAAGTATAACCCAATCATTATTATCAGTGTCTCATGTTCTTAAATGTTTTTTTTAATATATATATATATATATATAATTATTTTAACAAAAGATCTGAATATTTAATTAAATACTTAAATGTTATGCTTTCACAATATTATGAAAAAGTTATTAATATTTTGACAGCAAATAAAAAACTGTCATTTTTTTTCCCCATTTAGAGGGGTAATTTGGGCATCTCAAAAAAAGATAGGTGTTGTGGTAAATGTGCTTATAGACTACTGTAAAGTCCAGGCAAGAAAATGGCACCAGTTTCTCAGTCATTTTCTTCTCTTCCAACCATGAATGGAGGGAAGTTTTTATGAAATCTCCCACCAAAGTTAAAAAAAGCTACAGCAAGCCCTTCCATGCATCCACTTGTGGCGCCATTTGCAGAACACCCACTTTGTTCAAACTTCTCTTCGTCTTTCCTTAACTTCTTCTTCTAGAAAACAAAAACAAAACAAGAGAAAACAACCCCCACTTCTCCTGTTCAAACATAGTTTAATGGAAGAGAAGGAGAGCACGTTTTCTGGGTCAACCGGAAACTCGGACACGGACTCACCCCCAGCCCCGTTGAGCCACGTGGCCCCACCCCAGGTGGTGGTGAACATGGCGGTGGACACGAGCCTTGGTGTAACAACAACAACTATGAATATGGCAACAAATACGACAACAAGGAGTGGTGAGTTGTTTGGGAAGAAGAAGAGAGGGAGGCCAAGGAAGTACGACGCAGATGGGAACCTGAGGCTGTCGTATACGGTGCCACCGCCGCCAGGGTTTGCTTTGTCGCCTTCTTCTCCTCATTCTTCTGAATACTCTTCCAAAAGGGGACGAGGCAGGCCTCCTGGCTCTGGAAACTGGCAGCTTCTTGCTTCTTTAGGTGAGTTTGAGGAACGTACAGCTGGGTTTGTGGTGATGGGGTCAGTGGTGTGTACTGTTTGGTTGCTAAGAAAATGTAGGAAAATAAAGAGAGATTTACTAAGATTTTGTGGTTGATGGCATTTATTTTGCACCTTCCTTTTGTTGGTCAACAAAGATCGACATACCCACCCAAAAAAGATTTGTCTTTTATCTCTTTAAATGTTTTATTTTTTCTGTTTTTGGTTTATGGAAACTTAGCACAATGAAACATAAAGACTAATTTTAAGGCTTTCATGTTATTTAATTCTCTTTAACTAAGTTTCATTAAGGGAATTGGAAAATTGGTTTAATTAGTGGTCTGTTTGGGATCTTAATTTTAATTTGACATAAAACTATACTAGCAACTTACCTACTTAACGAGGCTGGTTTTGGTTTGTTTGAGGGGAGATAGATGGGGCTTTATTTCTGGACACGAAAATTAGGGTTCTGGTTTGTATGAAGTATTTTGTTGTCTAATATACGTTTATAACATTAGGAACGAAGGAAACATGATAAATTCGTGAATCTTATGGCCTGACATTGTAAACGTGATTTTTTGTCTAATAGATTGGATGGCGCTTAATTTTTCAATACAGGCATACATGATCACTATTACATTTTGTTTTAGCTTAATTTATCTTACATGTGGACTTTTGATCTGTGAAGGTGAATTGTTTGCGAACACAGCAGGAGGGGACTTCACACCGCATGTGGTTACTGTGAACACTGGGGAGGTAATGTGTTAGATAAAATGGTGATAATAATACTACTTGAGGATCTTTGTGCCAATCCTGATTGTCTTTTGTTTACCTAATAGAGTCTCTGCTTTGTGGCTTGCAGGATGTTGCAGGAAAAATTCTTTCCTTTGCTCAGAAGGGTCCTCGAGGAATATGTGTTCTCTCTGCCAATGGAGCTGTTTCAAATGTTACAATTCGCCAACCGGGCTCTTCTGGTGGAATCTTGACATACGAGGCATGTTCTCTGATTTGTGCTTTTTTATGTCATTTTCTCTTGCATTTTTGTTGAATTCTTGCTTGTAAATTGGAACGTGTGCTTCTCTGTTATAAGAATAAACCAGATTTTGATTTATGGTCTTGGTATCCCTTTGTGCACAGACATATCAAGAGCGATGTTGGTTCTAGAGTTTCTTCTTTGCTTGCATTCATGACCACCTATTCCATATTGTATGTCTGAGCAAGGTTTTCTGCTCCTTCCTGTGAGGAGGAGGAATAGCTGGGTCAAAACTATGCATCTTTTCCCACTACTCTATCATCTACTTTCTTAGTGCTTGAGAAAATTGTTTCTTAAGAATGCATTACCAGAAATAACCCGTTAGTTTTTTTTTTTTTTTTTTGATAAGTGGAAATAACCCGTTAGTTCAGTGCTAGAGAAGCTATTCTTCCCCAAACTTGCAAGTAAACACACTCAAGGCATGTATTATTTCAGTCAAAACACTTCCAGATCTGTGTGTGTTCTAGTTTTCAAATCTTTTGGACTTAATTGACTGAACGTACAATTTTGAGACCCATGTTTATAAATTATAATGTCTAACTCCATTTCCAAACAGCCAAAAATGAGAGAGGATAAGAATAAACTTATTATTAGTAAGAAAGCTGGTCGTCTGTAGTGCTGTAATCGAACAGAGTGTTGCCTATTTGGACTTGGCTTGATAAAAATATAAGTAGGCTCGAGCTCGAGTTGAGCTTTAGAAGACTGTTCGAGCTCAGCTTGGCTAAGATCAGCCAAGTTTGAACTTGGCTCAAGCCTGATTCCAGTAAACCAAACGAGTTGAGTTCAAGCTCGAGCAAGTTTGAGCTCCTGTTGAAAAAAAGAGAGTTAGAAGTAGGGCTAAAAGCTAACAACATCATTTCATCATTCAATTAAGAAACAGATCTAGAACAAAGACAACATCATTCAATATTTTCTTGGGCCTATCAAATTAAAAATTGGAGGGATTATTATTATTGTAAATGGAGAATTTTTTTTAAATGAAGCATTTGAAAAAAATTATCTTAGATATCTCACCTCTTGATTTTTTTTTTTGTTATAATTTTTTATTTTAAAAATAAATAGCAATTGTTCTACTAATGTGACATTACATGGTATAAATGACATTATTTTAGGAAATAAATCAGAACAATATTATGTTATATATACACACACACACACACATACACGAGCTCAAATAATTCGAGTTGAGATTATGCGAGCTTAGTTCACGAGCCTCAACCGAACCAAGCCAAGCTTACCCGAGTTTGACTCGTTTAATATCCGAGCCAAAATTTGTTTTCAAGCTAGACTCTTTTATTAAACGAGCTGAGCTCGAGCTGTTCATGAACAACTCAATTCATTTACAGCCCTAGGACTCATTTGATATGATTGCACTGATGATAATTGTTATACAGAACTCATGTTTTAGCTGGATGCTTCATCTTACAAGCTGAATATAGTATATTCTATGGTGGATAAACAGTAGACTTTGACTGTAAGGAAGAATTTTCTGGTTGAATAACTTCTTCTTCTTCTCTTCTTTTTTTTTTTTTTTTTTTTTTTTTTTTTTTTTTTTTTAAAGAAAAAAGAAAAAAGTAAACTGTCTATATTTGAAAAACTGCCCAGATTGTGGTAGGTGTTGTTTTTCTCATCTTTTTATCAGTTTGAAAGGAGCCTGTTTATATTGCTGTTGCAGTGCAAAATACTGGGGTTTGTTGCATGTTTTTCTTCTGGAGTTGATTTTATGGAGCCTGAAGAAAAGCGTGATGGCACCAATCTCTAGTGGAATACCATGTGTGATATAGGCCTATTTTGTTCTGTCTGAAAACAACATAATTTGTGGTTTCTGCTCTATGAAAATGTTTGCCCATTGATGATTTTATACGGCTTATTGATGTATATATCATCATGGACTTGATTTTCCAACATCCTTCAAATATTTAATTCCAAAAGCTTCTTGCAGGGCCGGTTTGAGATATTGTCTTTATCTGGGTCATTTTCAGTCACTGTTACTGGTGGTGTAAGAAGTAGGACTGGCGGATTAAGTGTCTCATTGGCTGGGCCTGATGGTCGTGTAATAGGTGGTGGCATTGCTGGTTTACTAATGGCTGCTGGCCCTATCCAAGTAAGGCGTTTCTTTAAATTTCATTTTAATTGTTAAAACAATTCATGAGTGTAAGATTCTTACGCATTGACCATGTTTCTTAGTATGATTTCATCATATGATATATAACTTAATAGTGAATCAACATATGTTTAGTAGCTGTGAGGTTATCGTATTTTATGAAGGAAGTGTTGCCTCCAAATATGGTTGCAATTAGAGAGCGGGATTGTCAAAAACTATTTTTGAGAACAAACTAATAGAAAACTATTTACAAGAACATTCTAAGTATCTAGATCCCAGATCTTGGCAATATGAAGCATAAATTACTGCACTCGATCTGCTATGGGTTGTACTCGAAACTGTCTCCTAGGGTGTATGAACAAGATATTAAACCTCAACCATGTTTCCGTCATGTCTATGGTTGGAAATATGCTGTATGAGACTATTTGATTCGTTTAAGAAAAACAGATGCAAACAATGATGTACTTCCGACGCCCAAGTCCAAAATGAGATATGCAGTTTATTGTAATTTTTATAAAGACAATAAATATTCTACTAGTTTTATTGCTATTGAAGTGATCACTTATACTGACAACTATATTTGTTTTGCTTGATTTGCCAGATTGTCGTTGGAAGCTTCATGCCAAATGGTTACAAGGCACATAAAAGGAAGCACCATCGAGAACATACCGTGATGTCCCCAATCTCAGGTGCTCCTGACATGCTAACAGCTGCAAGACCCATCTCACAATCAAAACCTGATGGTGAGACCTTTTCCAACCCTACACCATTACAAGGTGGAAACCATGCAGAACCGGATAACGGCACGAGCGATAAACTGAACACAATCGCCACCTCGAACGGTGCTGGTTGGAATGTCTCAGAGCCAACTCCAGAGCAGAGACCATATCCTGACATCAATGTCTCCGCATGTGGTGAATAGAATCATAGGTAGGCTTACTACTGATGTTATTTGTTGTCTTCCAAATGTAATTTTTGCAAATTAGTGGATTATTTTCATTTCAGATGTATCTAAGAGACTTGGAGGCTGAAGTGATAAGACTAATTAATTTGAGTAATTACTGTTGTTACAAATTAATTTAACATGTTCGACAATTTCATCATAGAGATCAAGAATCAGTAACCATTGCAGCCGCAGAAATTTATCTGAAATGCTATTGAAGCACTTGATTAGGAAAATACTAATAGTTTGTAAGATCATTTACTTTTTTCCTTTAGATATGTTATCATCTGCTCATGTTATGTTCATGATGGGTTTGTTTGCAATTGAAAATAGTCTGCCAAGTGAATTAGGGCTTGATATTGCTGAAGATTGAAACAAATTTGTGTTGACGTCCTTTTGCTTGGTACAAACATTAGGCCCTCTTGACGTAATTTTCTTTTCATAAATTTAGTTTGATTGAAAGTGTCGTAATCCATTCAATAGTACCTTAAGGGTCAGGTACAATATTCTCGAATTTGGATTCCCAACAACCGACAATAAATATAAGAGTCTTTATAGAGCTCATTTGCCCGAATGAGTAGGTCGGAAATATGCTTGAAGAGATAGGCTCAATAGAGATTTGTATTTACTGTTCAAATTGTTAACGATCTGAAACAGTAAAATTGTTGTGATCTCTATTTAGTTTTCTCTGTTGGACTAATCACAGCAATGTGCTTATTAAAATTTTTATTGGTAATTAGCCAAACTTAAAATAGAAAACACTCTTAAAAACACATTAGTTTTCACATCTATATAATATCACAACAAATTTTCAAACAAAAAAGCTTCCAAATCATGTTAACAAACATAAAGATAGCACAAGGTGAAAAGTCTCTAAAATTTATTTGCTTATGATCTTTCATGTGGCTCATTCCTTCTGAAAATGGCGAATAACCCCCGAATAGAACTCCCAATCAGAATGTAATGGGGTTATTGCAGGCTGCCCAAATGGATGTTCTTTCACGTAAGAAGGAACATCATCTGCATCCGCCAGTCCTTCCAAGTACAGTCGTAGGTCACCTCCAGGACCTAATGGACAATATTATAATGAATTTTTAATTCAGAAATTCAACTGAATTACGTAAGATACCAATAAAACACGGTCTTTTTTAATTCAGTGTCGAAGTATGAGTATAAAATTATATAGATAAATCTTAATGCGATTAATTTAGTTAAACGGATCAAATTCTCATACTTTAACCCGTTAATTTTATGTTAAGTTTGCGGGTCGTATAAAAATTTATTTTATGTTCTCTCATCTAAAGCCGCATCACCAACTTGGTCAGTCTTGTACTCATTGGGAAATATTGCTGAATGGAGCTGCAGAAAAAATATAAAAATAAGAAACAAAGTTACAGTAAACTCTAAAACTACTGGAATTTGGAAGACAGTAGTAATATATTTACAGGGTTGAGCAAGGCCTTGTATGGATTGTCATCTATAAGTAGCGTTTTGATGCAGAATATTGAATACTGAACTTCTGTAGCTTTTTAAACTCCTTGAAAAAGATAGGCTTCTTCTTGTTCTCCAAGGACTTAAACCCAGAATCAGTGCATTCAACTTGGTCCTACGAAATCCAATTTAACAAAATATGAAAAGATTTTACACACAAACAGAGAGATAAGTAGCATTAGCAAGCTGTTTAATTAATTATTTAGACTTACCCAAGCAAACAAAACCTTGCTTTTCAATCCTTTCATTATGCAGTCCAAGGCGTTGTCCAGATACCATCTACGTACATTTATCAAAAATGCAAAATATAAGAAACTTGGACGGCTAGAAATAAAAAATAAGAGAGAACTTCATTTAAGGGTACCAAATTTTACAATTTTTGAAAAAAGATACTTGAACTTCAAAACGTCTCAATTTAGAATTTTTAGGGGTTTTCTGTTAGAATTTTTTGTTAAATCCTGTTAAAATTCTCAAAATACCCAATTTTTTTTTTTAGAAAAAAAAAAGAAAAAATTGTTAGGATTTAAGTGTTAGTTAGAATTTAACGAAATTTACAAAAATACCTATGCCTAAATTTTTGAAATTATATATATATATATATATATATTTTTAAATAAGCAAAATGGTATTTTGTGAATTTTGATAGGATTTAATGGAAAATCCTAATGGGAGATCCCTGATTGAAACTTTTTGAAAAATAAATACCCTAAATGGAGACGTTTTGAAGTTTAGGTAACTTCTTTCAAAATGGGTGAAAGTTTGGTACCCTTAATTAAGTGAAGTTTTCAAAAAAAAGAAGAAAAGTTTTCCTTCAAAAAAATTTCAACCCATTTTATTACACTGACATACGTACGTCCAAGATACATGTAATTCTAACATGTTCTATTAAAAATGCAAGTGATATTTTTGACGCATGTTAGTTTAATAGATTAGGTTGAAGTTTTATTTGAAAAAAAAAAAAAAAAACAGAAGCATTTGTGGCTGGACTTGATTCTACTCACTCCTTTGCTGAAGACCATATTCCCACTTCAAAATTTTCAAGGCAAAATTTCATGAATTCTTCAAAATAAGGCCTCTTGTAAACTGCGAGAGAAAGTGATTAGCTCATGCAAATGCAACGACAGTTCAACATAACGGCATGATTAATGCCTTAAAACATATAAAGACAAGGATTAATTAATGATTAATCTCACCTAAAATGCTTCCATAGAATGCGTCAGGGTAGCGTGATCTTGGAATGTCGGACACGTTGCGTTTGCAAACCCTATGGCAAAGCAGCCCTCCTAGGCCAAGTACAAGCAGTTTCTTTCTAGGACCAACAAGGTTCGACTTCTCTAGTGCCATGTGCAAATTCTGTCCTGCCACTTCTTCAACATCACTCTGGTCGGAACATACCCCTTTGTTTTTCAAGTCGGTGATCCTTTCCGCCATCTTTGTCACGTGTCAATCGAGGATTGGTTGTAACATAAATTTACGTGTGTATCTAACAGTTTATGTCAAACAATTCATGGCAGAAACAATTTTAAATAAATAGTTTATCTCAAATAAATATATATATTTTTTTTGCTAGAAGTCGATAGCATTAGAATTTACAAAGATATGAGGTTAGGATTTTCATTTTAATGTTTTCACCTTAATCGATCGCTTAATTTAATTTAATTTTTTTTTAGAAAAAAAAAGGTATGTTACTAGCTTCTGTATGGTTTAGGCACTAATCTAAAAGATAAGGTCAATTTCAGACATGTCCATGGGATTGATTGATTTATATATGGAAGTGTAAAACACAATCTGAAATATCAAAATCTAGCTAGTGCGATCAATCAAGATCTAGAATTAAAATATCAAAATAAAACGCAGGAAAAAGGAGAATTTGGACAGCCCATATATATTACATACCATGAATCGCGTGTGTTAAGGTTGGAAATCACGGCAGCGCTAGCTTAGGAAAGTGAAACTTCCATCACAACATATATATATATATATATATATATACTCTCCAAAAAGCTGCCCGTGGGTTAAAGAGAACTCAAACTTAGGGGTAAAGGAATATTGTTACTTGATTGGCACGCGCGCACTTCAGTTTTTATGGTTATTTTACCGTTGAGTACCCCTAGCCTTTGTCCATTATGCTTCTTAATTAGCTCTTAATTCTGTTTAATCGATGTTTAAAAAATATTAGCCCGACATTATCAATTGGTATATATATTTCTTTCACAATTTGCTACATGTTTCGACGTAAGAGTACAGGAAGATGTTAATAATTTTTTTTTTCATTAAAAGAGTTACAGATCGACCAATTATACCCAGGAAGGATATAATTATTCTAAGGGCAGGAATGTTGCATCCGTTTTCTTATCTGTCGACTGTCGGCGTTGCTTGTTGCTAGCTTGGATATGAATTAAAGAATCGTACTGCATGCAATTGTTGAAAAGATATAGGAACGAAAGACAACTAGCTAGATAAGAATTTGTACCTAAAAAGCTTCGATATACAGGACCCGGCCAACAGGGATTCCGAAATCTTGTAGTGCTGGAGCAGTTACTCGCCGGTGTACCCTGTGCCCTGTGGCAGAGCAAGCCTCCTACGCCAAGAATAATATTTAAGGAAGTTTCTTTCTAGGATCGCCAAGGTTCAACATCTCTAGTGATAGCCCATAAATCCACAATCATCTCCTAGCCTGCGTCGTCGTTTTGTTCATCATCGCTAGAGTCATTACATACCACATTTGTTTTTCAAGTTAGTACGTAATCTTTTTTGCAACCTTTGCTAATACGAGAATAGAAATGGTTTGATGGAATAAGAACAATATTAATGCCATTAATTGCAACCTTAGCTATAGAGAAAATATAAAAGAAAAATATTTTATTTGTCTCCATTCATAAATTTCTAGTTTCTAGATATTCATCTAGGAGTGAGTAATGACTATTATAATTTATAAAAATTTAGTCTCAAACTTTCTACATAGTTCTTGATTCTTTTTGATTTTTTCTCTAGTTGTTTGACAAGTAAATGGCCTTTTTTGTTCGGTGGCACAAGTTCCTTCATGACTTTATCTGAAATGCATGTGAAACAAAATGCTCAACATATACAAAACCTAGCGGAGGAGAATATTAAAAAGAAATTTTATTTTAGAAATTCAACTGAACCTTTTATTAATATATGTTCATGACTAAATTAAGCCGTATCGCCAACTTTTTGGTCCTAAACAAGAAACTCAAATTACAGTAACTTCAAAGCTTTGAAGAAAGTGGGGTTATATTACATAGTTCAGCAAGGCCTTATATGGCTTTTGATGATCTATCAGCAACACGTTCGATTCTGATGATCAATAGAGTACATGTATAAAAGTACACTACATTCATCTTGGTCGAAAAAAGAACGAGAAAGAACAAAACAAGCCATGTCTGTTTAATTGCATGCTTAAATGATCATCCATTCAATCCTTTCATTAAACAGTCCAAGGCACTTTTCAGATTGATTCTATCAAATTACCAATAATACGTACAGATCTCTCTCCTTTATTAACTTAAAACAAGTACATCAGCAAAAATGCAGACCATAAGAAACTTGCGATAGAAAAAAAAAAATGCAAAATGCGCCTTGCTAATCATCTCAAAGACCAAAGTTGAAAAAGTCATCCCATAGACCAAAATCATCTCCAAAGTCTAGTTCATGATCAAAACAATCATCTTCCAAGTCTCGATCATCAACGAAATAATCATACCATGAACAACAGTCATCTCCTGCGATAGTTTCATCAAAGCAATAGCCAAACCATGAACCAAAAACATCTCCCGCGTCTTGTTCATTGTCGCTACAGTCATACCATGCAATACAATCATCATCGAACTCGTCGCTAGAGCCATACCAACTTTCTGGCATCTTTGCTAATACGAGAATAGAAAAGGTTTGATTGGAATAAGAAATAGGCGTTTAATTTGTAGATGGGTTATATATATAGCTGAAGGTTTCCAACGTTTGGGCTTCTGTCATTAACTACGTACAACGAATAGTTTTCCAAGGTTCAGGTATTGGCTTTTACACTTCGTTTGGTGATTATTCTACCTTGGAAGTAGTAGTTCCTTCGCGTATTGGTTAATGTGGTCATGAGTACGTGGCTTCAGGGCAAACATTGAGATCAAAATTTGGTACAATCAAACCTTAAAGTTAAGTCTTTGATCAAAATAACCGTTTGAGGATTAACACCTAACGTACACTTAGAAAATACAATGATTCTCTCGCGAAAAAACTGGGAAGAAAAATAAGTGATACTTCTTTTCTTTTCTTTTTTTTTGACATGTCAGATGGACATGCATGTGATGCTTTTGCTTCAAATTATATGTACAAATTAAATATTGGTCACTTGAAAGCTATATGGGGAGATAAAAAGGTCAACAAATAAAGAATAAATTTAACAATCATAAATATATATATATATATATACCTGCTACTTGCTGATGTGGAAGGGATCACCTTATGACACTATCTCTACAACAAAAAAATCCGGTTACAAATGCCATCATTATTCGCCAAGGATTTTTTTAATTTTTAATTTTTTTAAAAAATTTTGATACAAAAGTTTCATCAGCTGATCAAGGGATCGAGAAGGAGAAGAGTTGGGAAGGAATCCATTTTAATTTATTGCTTGGCTTTTTAAAATCACATTTTAACCCCCGTAAGTCCACGTCGTTTTTCACTTCATTCCTTTCATTCAAAACCGAGTACAGGTGCCAATGATGTGGAACATAACTGATTTTTACTGTTTTTAGCCACAACCTCTAATGTTTTGAGTTAATTAGCAACATATATATATATATACACCCTTAAAGTTTACAACAATAAAGGTGGATAATAAAAAAAATGAATTGAAAAAAATTGTGCATAAAATCAGTTTCTATGATTAGATCGATTTGCAAAAAGCTCATTAAATTAAAGAAAAAGGAAAAAAAATATAATTTAGCTCCTCAAACTACTACCATTTCTTCAGATAGCCTTCCAAACTATCAAGGCTTGCACTCTTGTCTCAAAACTACCAAAATCTTTGAAAAAAAAATCCCTTTTGGCGAAATATCTCTATAATACTCATGCCACGTGTCATTTTTAAATTAAAAAAAAATAAAAAAATAAAAAAAAAATTTCAAAAAAATTAAACTAAAATTTTATTTTTTATTTTTTAAATAAGATGAGTGTTTTGGGTGGCCTTATATTCTAACTGCGACCCGATCTTCACGATACCACTCCGGTCACCGTCCATTTCTCCCTTAGAAATCGATCGAGGTCTTCCACAACTATGATAGACTTGCTCGTCGTTTGTAACAAAAAAAAAATTAATTTTTTTTAATTGAAAAATGACATGTGGTAGGGGTAATATGGAAATATTTCGTCAAAATAGATTTTTTTTTTAAAGGTTTTGATAATTTGGGAGGCTAGATAGAATGCAAGTTTTGGTCGTATGAAGAAATGATGATACTTTATGAAGTTAAATTATATTTTTTTCTTAAAAAAATATTTTCAAAAATCATTGTCACATGCAAAAATAGCAAATGGCCAAAGGGGTGGTTGATCAACCACACCTAAATGCATGCGACTATAGGGGTGGTTATGTGGTCATAGGTGGTGGCTTAATGACCCCGCCATACTCCCTGTTCTAGTTTTTTTTTAAAGAATATTTTTAATAGTTTTAAATTATGGGTAAAACGTGTAATAATGACATTGGTTCTGACATTAAATTTGATAGTATTTTTAAAAGAAATTAGACGGAACCTTTATGTTATTTTTGCATAACAATTAATGAGCTCTCAAAACCTTTTTTTTTTTTTTTTTTTTTTTTGCAAATTAGTGTAATCACGCAGTTTGATTTTGAATTTTTCACAAACATGTTGCTAAACTTAAAGAAATAGTGGTGTTTTTGAACGTGGGAAAATTAGGGCATGTTTGAGTGATTTTTGTTTTTCAAATAATGTATTTTAGAATTTAAATTTGACTGAGATATCATTTAACTTTTTCTAATTTTGTGTGATCGGGTTTTTTAAATCATTCGAACATGATTTCAATAAACAAACTCTCAGCATTTGCAATTTTGAATATTTTTTTAAAAAATTGCTCATTTAAACGGGCTCTTTAATATTTGCGTATTTTAAAAATACCACTATATATATTGAAACAAAATGGCTAACATTGAAAACATAGCGAAAGTGTTTGATGAAACAAAGCAATCACAAGAACAAGCTATGATATAGTTAATTTAGACCAGCAGAGGCGACTCGCTCACTTTCATCAAATAAGCAGAATTCATTCGTAGCCCAGAAAGCACAAGAAACAAGATATCTCAGAAGTTTAATTATTTCAAATCCCTGTGATCGTTTCAGTAGTAATTAGCTCATTCATTCCGAAAATGGCTGATAATCTTGGAATAGAACTCCCAATCAGAATGAGTAGAGGACGATATTGCAGACTTCCCAAATGGATGTTCTTTCACATAAGAAGGAACATCATCTGCATCAACTAGTCCTTCCAAGTACAGACGCAGATCACCGCTAGGACCTAGTGGAGCAGAGATTGGATATAAGTTTCCTTTAAGAATCCATGGAGGTATATATATATAGCGGTTTTATGTTCTTACCCAAAGCAGTATCACCATCTTGGTCGGCCTTGTATTCATCCGGAAATATTGCTGTATGAGGCTGCAGAAAAATTCAAAAGAAGAAACTGCAAATAAGAAGCACAAATTAAATACAGTAAACTCAAAAAGCTTAATTTGGAAGAAAGTGGGATTATATTACAGGGTTCAGCAAGGTCTTATATGGAGTATCATCTATCAGCAATGTGTTTGATTCTGAATAGTGTTCATAGAAATCCCAAATTTTCCTTAACTCTTTGAAAAAGATGGGCTTGTCCTTCTTCTCCAGGGTCTTGAACCCAGAATCAGTGCATTGTCCTTGGTCCTAAAATGTCCAAATTAATTAATTACGAAGATATTTACATTAAAAAAAATAAAAGAAAAAACGCATGCTTAAATTATTAAATACATACCCAAATAAATAAAAGCTTGCTTTTCAATCCTTCCATTATACAGTCCAAGGCGCTGTTCAGATAAAATCTGCTTACCAATACAGATGCAGACTTAATATAAGTACATCACTAAAAATGAAAAATATAAGAAACTTGATTAGGAAAAAAAAATGCAGGGTTGTGGCTTAGTTCTCTACTCACCCCGTTGCAGAAGACCATATTCCCACTTCAAATTTTTCGAAGCAAAAATTAATGAATTCTTCATAATAAGGCCTCTTGTAAACTGAACAAAAAAGAGATTTTGATGAATGATTAGCTGCAACAGAACATAGAGGCATAATTATACCTTCAAATAAAGACAAGAATTTCTACCTAAACTGCTTCCATGGGAAGCATCAGGATTGCGAAAGGGTTGAATTCTGGACTTGTCACGAAGGTGTACCCTCTGGCACAGCAAGCCTCCTACGTCAAGAACAAGAAGTTTCTTTCTAGGAAGAAGGTTAAGTTTCTCTATTGAAAGGCTGCAATCATCTCCTGCGTCTTGTTTATCATCGCAGTAGTCAGAACATACACATTTGTTTTTCAAGTCCGTGATCTTTTCTGCCATCTCTTCCAATATGAGAATGGAAAAGGTTTGATCGGAATAAGAAAAAAGCCGTTCAGTAGTTGGATTATAATTTATATAGCTGAAGCCTGAAGGTTGCCAACTTTTGGGCTTCTGCTTAACTTCAACGCATGGTTTTTCCAAGGTTCCCGGACATAGAAAAAATTAGCCTATTGGCTTTTACCCTTCGTTTAGCGATTCTACTTTGGAAGTAGTTCCATCAGGTATTGGTCAAGAGAAATAAAGGCCAGATACAAATTTTATTTTATTGAGATGATATAGCAGTGTCTATCGACGGTCAATTTTTTTTAATTTTTTAATATGATTGATAAAGATGAACACTATTACATCAATCTATCGGAATGAAGGTGTGATGGAATGTAGCATATAACATTTATTGTTCAATGTTGTAAATAGTTTCAGGATCAAGATCATTTTCGGCCATTTATTTTCTTGGTTAAGATTTTGTTTTGTGATATTTAACCGTGTATATGATTGACACATAATTTATACCTTTTAATTGATATGACTACATATCAACGGTGAAATATAACATTAACTATGAAATTACTTCTTACTTCTCATCAAAGAAAGGAAGATAGGAAGGACAAAAATAGAAAAGAGAATAGGTATTTTTTATTGCGTTTATCTTTGCTTGAACGGAAAAGAAAAGAATCATTTTATAATCAAGTTTTTTATATCTAACACAGTAGCTATTGTCGTGTCATTTAAAATAGATTTGACTGCCGTCTGATATTAACCATTATTTTTATTTTTATTTTCTTAAATGGAAAAGACATTGTGATAAGGTTTTGGTCCCGTTGAGGTCCATATATGGCTCCAAGACTTTGGGCCTCCTTCGAAGATGGACACTTTATGGGCTGGCGCCCATTAGCCCAAGTTGATGACGTGTAACCTTAAAAATAAAACCCTAATTTACCTCGGCGGCGGCCACGTAAGTAGCCCATCTAAAACAATTCGTCATTCTCAGCTGTCCGTCCGATCACGTCCAACGACGTGGATCAAACCCATTATTATTAACCATATAAATAACCCTCATGAACCCCAAACGAATACAATTTGGGGCTTAGGTTTCTCCCTTCTCCTGGCCGTCTTCTAGGTCTTCCTCTGTTCTTTGTCTTAGACATTCGTATCTTAGAACTGTCTTTTGAAATTCTTGTCTCATGTTGTTTCGGATTGGTGCGAAATATACGCGACAGGGGATTATTGATCCAATCCCTTACTTGATAAGGAGCAAACTGTGTTGTGTTGCAAATTCCTAAGTTAATGTCACAAAGGAATTCCTGTCGACGTTGACGGTCCTCCCAATTGTTTTGGGATTTCCTCCGTTGACGGGTGGTCTCATATTTCATTGCCTTGTGGAGCAGCGTCGCTGCCTTTACCACTTCGGAATTGCCATGAGACGTACATTGATTAAATCTTGCCACAACATGTTTGATTTGTTCTTGTTTTTGTTTTGTTGTGTTTTGAATATCGCCGGTGAAGATATCATACAACTGTTATAACTTGACATTCAAAATTAACCCTCAATTTTTGTTTGGATGATTTTTATAGTCATGTTATCTAGCTCTATGAAAATACCTTCTTTTGGAAACTTAAATGCTTGTAGACTTGCTGTGATTTTGCATTTATGTGGAGCTGCTACCAAAAAAATGTTACATAAATTTGGTTTTTGATGTTGCTGTGTCTTATTATCTGAGTTTTTGTTTTGTTTGCGTTTAATGGTTTCTTTATTACATTTGATTTTCTCAACTACAGACCCTTGTATCAGAAAGAGTACTAAAACGAATTCTCTTGCCCATCAATTCTATTTTTGAGATTAATATCAGGCCTTTCCCTCTTTATCTTCGAGAATATCCCAGGAAATTGTTCACTTAATTTGTCCTCCCGATGAAAACTTGAACTTCACTCCCTAAATATTTCTGACTTCAAAATAAAGAGAGGATGATCAAAGCCAATCACAATTCACTTGCATTTTCCCAGCATCCAAACACAGTCTCAAATGTATGCCAATCAATCAATTGTTAGCAATATATAATTAATTAAATGCTAATTAACAATGTAAATAAGCAGCTGAATAATTAATTATAAAAATACTTCTGGCCGTTGCTTTGCTCAAGCAAAATGAAGAAAACTTTTTCTACAACAATCAAAGAATTTGAAAAATAAAAATTTAGAGATTTTCTTCTGATCTATGCCTATCAGTGTCAATAGATGGTTATATATGGCTCTTAAAATATAAGTACCAATAGATGGTTATATATGGCTCTTAAAATATAAGTAGGTCATGGACTCTCAATCAATATTGGTTAATCTGATTGTTGATTTTTTATTTTCCTTAAATCAAAGAGTAAAATCAGAATAATATCTTAATAGATTCACATAAATCATTTATATGGAATTTCTTACATCAATGGCAAAAAAAAAAAAATCAAACTTTTCCACAAAAAAGCTTCTGACAGAAGCTAAAATGGGGAGAGAACTGCTGATCTTACTAAAGAGAGGTTCTCCAAAATTTAAATGTGACCAAAATTTAGCTAAAAATCACTTTTGGGCATTTAAATGTGGTTCTTCATCCATCCGTTGCGATTGAGGATTCACTTGCTTGGATTTCCAAGAACGCTTGCCTTAAGAGCATTCAGCTCTTCATAGTTTAGCTTAATTTTATCTAAAAATTCTATTTTTACCATTTTAACTACCCACTTTTCAAGATCACCACTAATCAAACTCTTTAAATATTTTTCTATTTAACAAAAATTTAGTTTTTGATTGATTTGGTATAATTTAGTTTTTGATTGATTTAGTACATTTAAGTTGGTGAGGAAGGAGGGAGAGAGATGAGAGAATATTTAATTAATAGTTTAATATTTCTGTACACATGTAAGCTTAATAACAAACCTAGAATAAGTTTGTTCCAATTAATATCATGGCTTACTAAATCAAATAACAAAATCATTAATTAGAAAATAATGAATTTAATTATTTAATTAAAAGTTTAATATTCCTCTACGGCTCTACATGTGTAAATTCAAACGAACATTCTTCTAATAAATAAGGTTCAATATATAAAATATTTAATTAAAATAAGAAATAAATGATTGAACAAGTTTGAATTCAAGACTTTGCTATAACAAGCCTAGAATAAGTCCGTTTGAATAACCATATAATGGCTTACTAAATTAAATAACCCAATTAGGCCTCGTTTGGTTTGCGGAATGTCTATTCCATTAGGAAAAGGAATAACTATTCATGAGAATAGATGAAGGTGGAATGGAATAACTATTCCTATTCTTTTGTTTGGTTGTAACGGTGGAATAGAACATTGTATAAGTATTCTTTTATTTGGTACAGTGCAATACATTGGTGAATGGAATCATATTATAATCAAATTTTATAAAATACCCTTATAATACAAATATAATTTATATTCTTAAGGACATTTTTTTTCTTTATTTAAGAAACATAAACAATCATACTATGACCTTTTTTGTTTTGTTTTGTTTTTTTTTTTTTAATTTCATAGAGTTCATGGCTTTTTTTTTTTTTTTCATATACAATTACGCTACAAAATGATTTATAAGGAAAAAAAAAACACACACACACACACAAAATCATTATATCACCATCATAAAAAAATAAAAAAAATAGATCATCTGCAAAGCCCTTTTTATTTTATTCTTTTTTATTTGTTTTCCAGTAACAAACATTCATTCTTTGCTTACAAAGTAAAATGATTTATAAGAGAAAAAAAAAAAAAACATAATCATCATAAAAAAATAAATCATCTACAAAGCCCTTTTTATTTTATTATTTTTTATTTGTTTTTCAGTAACAAACATTCGTTCTTTGCTTACAAAGTTTTTCTCAAACCTCCGCAAGGCAATTGGAGTCCCCCCGATATTAAGAGGTACTCGTTTTGCTACGTCTAAGTGCATTCTGTAGGCTAAATCATAGGAGAAAAAAAAAAAAAAAAAAAAAAAAAAAAAAAAAAAAAAAAAAAAAAAAAAGAAGAAGAAGAAGAAGAAAGACTACCCCACAACAAATTAAGTTGGGTTGAGAAATAGAGAGAGGGGGATGAGAATATAATTGCAAAGATGGAGAAAAATATTGATGGTGCACTTGAGTGATGAATTTTTGAAATTAGAATTAAATTCTTATTTTGTTTGCGAATTTTGAAATTTGACTTTTTAGAAAAAATTGAATAAAATATGATTTGTTTATAAAAAGTTGAATAAAATATAATTTGTTTTTTAAAAAGTTGAATAAAATATTATTTATTTCTGAAAAAAGTAGAATCAGAATTATATTTTATTGTCAAAATTTCGTATCAAAACACACCATGAGTTGAGAAACAGAGAGAGAGAGAGGGATAAGAGACTTGAGTGTTGAGAGGGTTGGAGTTTTTGGGCAAAATACGAATTTAATTTATTCCCATAGGAAAGGAATATGTATTCCACTCCTTTTTTAGTGGAATACCTATTCCTCTTCGTAAGGGAATAGCTATTCCATGGGAATAACTATTCCCTTAAATAATATACAACCAAACAAAAGAATAGCTATTACGTAGGAATAGCTATTCCTTTCCATGGGTCTAATCTGCAAACCAAACGAGGCCTTAGTGAATAGGAATAATGAATTTAATTAAATTCCCTTTAAACCATTGGCTATTTTAAACTCCTTTAGCTTCACAACTACTTCTTCCCTGAGCAGGAGAAAGGGGAGAAGGTATCGTCTTGTCATACCAAAAACGCTTCCGATTAAAAGGGAAAAGGAAGATGAGGATATACACATGGGATTGGATGCAATTGAAATAGCCTACAAGTTAATTAGAGTCTGATATTGTTTTGAAGTACATTTGCAAATGAAGAACATGTTCTTGAAGAAACACCCCCTTGTATATATTCTTAATATTGTGTCTTTTGACTGTTTGAGCACTGTACTTTGGAGTTATTTATAAGACATGCTTGAATGCTTTCAAAGAAAGGCACCGATAACATAATTTTGTATTCATAAATTTAGTTTGAATTAATGAAAATGTCAACCGCAGAAAGTTTCAGATTGGAACCTCTATTGAACCAACCACAGAAATGAGCAATATTAAAATTAATACTGGTAATTAGCACATCTGAAACGTGCCTAACATTAAAATCCACATGTGAAACAAAATGCAAAGCATTGAATATGAAGGTTTTAACATAAAGTAGCAGAAACTGCTCGCTTACTTTCAATATTAAAAAAAAAAAAAACAGATTCTCTCATGAAAACCAGATAGCATAAGGTGAAATGTCTCTGAAATTTATTTGCTTATAGTCTTTCCGTTGCTCATTCCTTCTGAAAACGGCGAATAACCTTCGAATAGAACTCCCAATCAGAATGTGTAGGGGTGATTGCAGGCTGCCCAAATGGATGATCTTTCACATAAGAAGGAACATCATCTGCATCCGCCAGTTCCTCCAAGTACAGCCGCAGCTCACCTCTAGGACCTAATGTACATTAATATATGAAAATTAAATTATATACAAATTAATTTCATATGATTTCAATTAAGAATGGTCGTTTTTATATACTCTCACCTAAAGCCGAATCACCAGCTTGGTCAGTCTTATACTCATTGGGAAATAATGCTGTATGAGGCTGCAGAAAAAAAATAAAATTAAATAAGATATACTCAAGTACTAGTAAAATCTAAAACCTTTCGAAGATATTGGTTATTATATTACAGGATTCAGCAAGGCCTTGTATGGATTATCATCTATCAGCAACGTTGACTCTCAAGCTTCTTAAACTCTTTCAAAAATATGGGCTTTTTCTTGTTCTCCAAGGCCATAAACCCAGAATCAGTGCATTGTTCTTGGTCCTAGAAAATCCAATTTAACAAAATAAGATATTAAAAGAAAAGAGAGAAGTACGTTGCTGTTTAATTCATAAAAACACGTTCTTATATTATTTATACTTACCCAAGCAAATAAAAGTTTGATTTTCAATCCCTTCATTATGCAGTCCAAGGCGCTGTCCAGATACCATCTACTTACCAATACAGATTACTTAAACTAAGCTAAATATATGAAACTTGAATATATAAATAATAAAAAAAAAGGCAGAGCATGTGGTTTATTTCCACTCACTCTGTTGCAGAAGACCATATTCCCACTTCAAACTTTGCAAGGCAAAATTTAATGAATTCTTCACAATGGGGCCTTTTGTAAACTGAAGGAGGAAGAAGCTTTGAAAAATGATTAGCAGATACAGTAGAGGAATAATTATACATTAAGATAAAGAGAAGAATTTCTACCAAAAATGCTTCCGTAGGAAGAATCATGATTGCCATATCTTGCCCTTGACCAGTCACGACGGTATACCCTGTGGCAGAGCAAGCCTCCTAGGCCCAGAATAAGAAGTTTCTTTCGAGGACCAAGGTTCAACTTCTCTAGTGATAGCCCACAATCATCTCCTGCGTCGTCGTTTTGTTCATCATCGCTAGAGTCTTTGCATACACTTATGTTTTTCAAGTCTGAAATCTTTTCTGCCATATTTGCTGATACGAGAACAGAAACGGTTTGAATGGAATAAGAAATAGCAGTTTCGCAGATGGGTTATATAGCTGAAGTTTAACAACTTTTGGGCTTCTGCCATTAACTACAACGCATGGTTTTCCAAGGTTCACGTACATTGAAAGTGAGGCGCCTTTTGGCAGCTTTTACACTTCGTTAATTCGTTTGGTGATTCTCCCTTGGAAGTAGTAGTTCCAACGCGTATTTGGTTAATGTGGTAATTAATTAATTAAGTATTTTCGGGAAAATTTGGTTCAAACTAAGGTCGGCCGATTAACCCGTTTAACTAATATGGTCAAAAATGTGTCATAAACTGGTTGACGGGTCATAAACGTGTCATAAACGGATTATAGTCTAAATACAAACTCTATAACTTCGTGTCGTGTTCGTGTCAAATTTGCGGGTCGTGTAAAAAATTGCCAACTTTAGTTCAAACAAAAAAAAACATGTTAAAATGATCGATACATACATGCATGTCCTCGCCACAATCGAAGTTGTGTACCTCGAATAACTTCGCTTCAAAATTAATGATATCTTAAGCGAACGGTCAGAAATTGAATCGGAGAAGATTTTTCTAAATTAGATTATAAAATTGTTATATGTTCTTTGTGTGTGTAAAATCACTTTTTTTATACTAAAAGCTATTAAAATAGTGTATATTTATCGTAGGCTATTAAAAAAACACGTATTTATTACATACTAAAAGATATATGACAATTTAATAGATTGGGTTAAAAAAAATTAATCACAACTCAATTTGAAATAAAACTCTTTCTCACACTTACTAGAAAAATCACGGATCCCGCTTAAGTGATGTAGTTAAAATTACAGTGCATCTGCCCTTAAACAATTTAAGGGCCTAGATTTAACTAAAGTTAAACAAACTCAAACGTTGTCTTTTTTTTACCAAATATTATAGAAGCAGATGTTTCGTTAGTTTTCTTTCTGATGCCGTTTAGGAGAAAGACCCTACGAACAAAGCTAAAAAAACAGAAATCTCCCCTCCCCTCCCCTCCCCTGTTCTGGGTTCACGCAAAGAGAGAGAGAACTCAGAAGTGGATCGGAGAGGCTGGCAGTTTGGGGGTTCCAATTCCTCCCCCAAAAAACAGAAACCTCCCCTCCCCTGTTCTAGGTTGGTTTTTTTGGCTTTGACCGAATGGCAGGATGGGGTGTTTTTGTTTGAAAATTTTCAGTGTGTTGTGAATATGTTGATTTTGGGTTCTAATTGTTGTGGGTTTTTCTTGTGATTTTCGGTTGTTGGTTTTCTGTTTGGCTCAAAATGGGTATTGTGATAGGATTTTGAAAGAAAGCATAAAACTAAAAGAAAATAAAGCGGAATAATAAAATAGGCTCAAAGAATTTGACGTGGTTCGATCTATAATCTACGTTTACAGAATAAAGTCCAAAAGGCTATGTTTTGTTCTCATTCCTTGACGATTTTATAATAAAAAAGAATCCTATTTATAGGAGAATCGATACAAATAAGAGCATCTCCAGCAGTTGTGGTTAAAATAGTTACTGAAAAAGTACTAATATCTACCTTAGCTACTCATTTTTTAAAAAACTCTCCGACAATATTCTCTATTCTACTATTTATTTTCTTTAAATATTATTTTTTAATCTTTTTTTTTTTTTTTTTCCTCTTCCATCCCCATCCCCAACCAAACTAGCCTTGCCCACCCACACCCAATATCCAGAACTAGTACGATCGATGGTGGCTTCTCGAGCAGCAGGTGCTGCTTCTTTTAGGCGTCGAGAATGGCCCAGTGTACGTGGAGGCCAGTGGGTAGTGGCACATAGACGACATCGACATCTGAGTTGTCAAGGGCGGCCTCGTTCGGCGCTGGAGCTTTGGGAGACTTGGTCAGACCTCGGCGTTGGCGCAAAGAGAAGAGACCGTCGAGATAGGAGGCAGATCTTGGTCTCGTCTTCTACGATGGGTGAGAGAGAGGAGTGAAAGAAAGAGGGAGAGGAAAAAAAAAAAAAAAAGTATATGTGAACAGTAAATAGGCACATATGCCTATTCACTATTCATGTTTCTAAAAAAAAAAAATTAAAGTAGAGCATGTGCAATCAATCACAATTTTTTTTTTTAAAAAAAATCAATCAATCACATTTGATTATCATCGAACCTACAATCAATCATATAAAATGTAAGTAACATACAATATCATATCAATATAGAAAATATATTCTCTAATATCCTCCTCAATGTGAAAGATTTTGAAAGCTTGAATTTGAAATAAGTTGACAACGATTGCTGCAGATAGAGTTTAGGCCTTTAACAATGATAAGCCAAGAATCTTCAAAACATAACCAACTATGAGTCAAAATACGGGCCAACAAATGGCTAAACAATATCACAAAGGTCAAACAAATAATGGGCAAACTATGAAACAAAATAAGAGTCAACTGTAGACTGAAATGAGCCTAAGTTTTCAACAATACCACAAAGCTAAATTATGGGTCTCGGTCAACAATTTGACAAACACGACCAAACAAATGGCCAACAAAGGCCTAGAGGTGGGCAATTTAGCTTCTTTTTTTTTTTTTTCTTTAAACCGATTTATTTATTTTTAACTCTTTTTTTTTTTTATATGTCCACACAAGAGGGAATGGGAGATTTGAACTAGTGACATCCGCTTCATAAGGCGTAGTTCCCAGCTGATTGACTACCTCTTGAGGACTATGCAGACAATACTAAAATCAGTCATTTGATGAGGCCGATGATCTATGTGGTAGGTAGTCAAACAAAAAGCTGGTTTATTCGGTAAAAAATATTTTTTTTTACTTAAAAAGAGTTCCAAACATACTTTTTGCAATAAAAAAAGAAATTGTATACTGCCAAGGGAATTCCCTGACGATTGAGAATTGCAAGACTTAGTAGTGAATGAGCAAGCACCCAAGTGCCCGAGGCAGGTTGGCTCCACAGTGGCCATTTGGTTTACGATTTTAAAATTGGTATTTTGTTATATTTTTTAAACACCTTTAGCTTCTCAAATGCTACATCAAGTGAGAAAAAGGGCAGAAGGGATCACTATTGGACCAACAGCAGCCAAGTGCAATATTAAAATTCATATTGGTAATTAAAACATCTGAATGTGCCCGACATTAAATTCCACACATAAAATTCATAGTGATTTTAACAAAACCAGATTAAAAAAAGAAGGATTTCATCATGAAGACAAGATAGCAGAAGGTGAAAAGTCTCTGCAATTTATTTGCTTATGAACTTTTCGGTAGCTCACTCCTTCTGAAAACGGCTAATAATATTCGAATAAAACTCCCAATCAGAATGTGTAGGGGTTATTGCAGGCTGCCCAAATGGATGATCTTTCACATAAGATGGAACATCATCTGCATCAACCAGTCCTTCCAAGTACAGCCGCAAGTCACCTCCAGGACCTAATGAATGATATAACATTAATTATACTGATATTTAAAATAAAATTCTTAGAATATCAATAAAAGAATGGTCGTTTTATGTTCTCTCACCCAAAGCCGCATCACCAGCTTGGTCAGCCTTGTACTCGTTGGGAAATATTGCTGTATGAGGCTGCAATCAAAAATAAAAAAATAAAAAATCAAATAAGATACTGATCAAGTTATAGAAAACTCTAATTAAAACCTTTCGAAGAAAGTGGTTAATTATATATTACAGGGTTTAGCAAGGCCTTATATGGATTAGCATCTATCAGCAACGTCTTTGATTCAGAATATTGAATTCTGGGATTCTCTAGCTTCTTCAACTCTTTCAAAAAGATTGGCTTTTCCTTGTTCTCCAAGGCCATAAAACCAGAATCAGTGCATTTTTCTTGGCCCTAGAAAATCAAATTTAACAAAATAATATCAAGATGTTAAAAACACAGAGAGAAGCACCCAGCTCTTTAATTCATTAAAACACATGCTAAATTATCTATAATTACCCAAACAAATAAAAGCTTGCTTTTCAACGACCGTTCCATTATGCAGTCCAAGGTGTTGGTCAGATGATATCTACATACCAATACAGAATACTTAAAACAAGCACATCAGCAAAAATGCTAAATATAAGAAACTTGAATGAAAAAAAAGCAAGAGTCTGTGGCTTATATATATATCTACTCACTCCTTTGAAGAAGACCATATTCCCACTTCAAAATTTTCTAAGCAAAATTTCAGGAAATCTTCATAATGGGGCCTCTTGTAAACTGATGGACGAAGAAGTTTTGATGAATGATTAGCTGAAAGAGTTAACACAGAAGAATAATTATACCTAATTAACATAAAGACAAGAGTTTAATTGCACCATAAAAGCCTCCATAGCCACCATCAGGCTTGCGGAATCTATGATCGCTGGGCCGTTCACGACGGCGAATCCTGTGGCAGAGCAAGCCTCCTAGGTTCAGAACAAGAAGTTTCTTTCTAGGACCAAGGTTCAACTTCTCTACTGAAAGCCCACACTCTTTTTCATCATCGCTAGAGTACTGATACCATTCATCATCGCTAGAGTCGTAGTAATGACATTCATCATCGCTGTAGTCATACCATGACATCTTTGCTAAAACGAGAATAGAAATGGCGTTTTGCAGATGGAAAACACAAAATCCGAATTAGGGTGTATTAAAATCTAGTGCGATCTATGAAGATCTAGAATTAATTAAGATGATTTCAAAATAAAACGCATGCAGGAAAAAGGAGAATTTGGACAGCCCATATTACATACCAGGAATCGCGTGTGTTAAGGTTGGAAATCACGGCAGCTAAGGAAAGTGAAACTTCCATCACAACATATATATATACTCTCCAAAATGCTGCCCATGGGGCATGGGTTAGTGGTAAAGGAATGTCACTTGATTGGCACATCAGTTTTTATGGTTATTTTACCGTTAACCCCTAGCCTTTGTCCATTATGCTTCTTAGCTCTTAATTCTGTTTAGCCAATGTTTAAAAAGTATTAGCCCTACAATATTAATTGGTATATATATTTCTTTTACAATTTGCTACATGTTTCAACGTAAGAGTACTGGAAGATGTTAATAAATTTTTTTTCATTAAAAGAGTTACAGACCAATTATACCTATAGGATATTACTCTCGTTTTCTCTCTCTCTCTCTCTCTCTCTCTCTCTCTTTATTTTTATTTTTTTAACAATAATTTGGCTTTGTTTACCTCATCACAGTACTTTACTAGCCAATTGCTAAATAGGTTTAAGCATTCTCATCCCACTAGCGAAAATAAACTAAGTATTTGAGTTAGTAGAAAGGTTAAAATGAGACCAAAATAATAGGCTGCATCCAACTCAACGAATTGGAGAAATAATATTTAAATTGAATAATAAAAGTTGATATGGAAAATAGAAAGCTGAATATAGGTGCTTTAAAAAATTGAATAATTAAAATAGAAAATAGAGAGTACACATTGATGAGCAAATTATGAATGATAAGAGCCTAATTATTCTAGCTTTGCCCACATGACTGGAATGTTGCATCCGTTTTCTTATCCGTCGGCGTTGCTTGTTGCTTGTTGCTTGGTGCTTGTATATGAATTAAGAGTCGCACTGCAATTGTTGAAAAGATAAAGGAACGAAAGACAACTAGATAAGAATTTGTACCTAAAAAGCTTCCATAGGACCCATCAGGATTGCGAAATCCTGGAGTGCTGGAGGCTTAGGGATCTAAATAAATCCATCCATTCAACAATCCGCTCGATACTCGTTCGGTTTAGCCCAATTCGAACACGAATTTGATACTATAGAAACTCGCTCGATTAGTAAGTGGTACATACCCGACTTGCTCGACAAAGCTCGATAGGGATTCATGAGCTCAACTTGTTTAAAGCTCGACTGAATTGCTCGCTCAACTCATTAGTCCGGCTCGTTAGCTCGTTCATATCTCTTATGTGCGTGTGTATATATATATATATATATATATAGTAGTTAATAAATGTATAGAGATTGTTTACAAACTCGGGCTTGAACTCCGCTTTGATCACACATTGAAAAATTTAATAGCCTAGCTCGAGCTCTAGTTGAGCCAAGCTTGCCGAGTAACTTAGTTCGGCTGGAATGACATTCTCAACGAGCTTGAGCTCGAGCTCGCCCGAAATTTTAAACGAGCCGAGCTTGAACACACATTTCATAGATTAGCTCGAGTTCGAGCTCGACTCATATATGAGTAGGGGTGAAATAACCGCCCTTTAATAACCGTTTGCTAACAGCTAACCGTAAAACCGTCAAAACTGCTTTAAAAACCGCCAACCACAAACCGTCATATTGGGACGGTTAACGGTTCTTACAAAGGTAGTTAACGGTTATAACTGCTAACCACCTTTATTATTATTATTATATATATATATATATATATATATATATATATATATATATATATATATATATATATATATATATATATATATTTTATTTTTTTTATATATGAAACGACATCGTTTTGTTGTTTTCAGGTGTTTCACCCTAAACCAAAAAAAAAAACCCTCTCGACTCATCTCATCTGCATTCTCTCAACACGCCTCCGCTCGCCAATCGCTCTCTCTCTCTTTCTATAGGACTGTCATCGAAGCCTCATACTCTCTCGCTCTTGATTTATCTGAAGGTATAGTGCTTTTTCCTTTGACTGTCATCGATTCTAGTCCATGGCCGGTGACTCCTGTTTCATGGGTCTTTTGATTTGCACGAAATTTTTGAGTCATTGTTCATGCTACAGATTTTGTTTATGTGCATCATATACTCTCTTTCTTGCTACTCTCCCTCTCTCTTTTTAGATTTTGTTTTGATTTTTTTTCCACTCTTTTTCTTGCTACTGAACAGAAATATACCCATTGTTGAATAATGTTAATTTTTGGTAGATTGTGGAAAGCATGTAAGGTTTCGAAATCTGATATGTAGAGACGAAATCTTCATCTTCGTCTTTAATGATTGAAAGCTTTCCATGGACATGTCCATGGATTAACCGCTGAGGCGGTTGTCGGAGGTGGTTGGCGGTTTTTAATAACCGCCTACGCCGTTGCGGTTAGCGGTTTTGGTCAATAATCGCAACCTCCTTTTTATCCCTATAAATGAGTCAGTCTTAAAATCGTAAAGCTCGACTCGATTACAGCCTTAGCTGGAGTCGTCACAGACTGTGTGCCCTGTGGCATAGCAAGCCTCCTAGGCCAAAGAAAAGAAGAAGTTTGTTTCTAGTTCAAAGGCTTGGATATGAATTAAGGGATAATTGCATCACTGGTCTTTGGGGTTAGCCTAAATTACAAATCACTCCCTATGGTACAAAAAATTTATGGAGGGTCTTCGTAGTAAACTATAATTACGAATCACTCCCTGAACCCGTTTTTCGTCCACCAAGTTAATAAATTCCGTTAGTTTGTCATATCATACCTAATAGGAAATTGACACGTAGCCACTCAGGCTTGAGGGAGGCCGTGCGTCACCCCCCGAGATGTGGCCGGGCCACCCCCGGCAACCACCCCTTTGCTATTTTCTATTTTTTTAAAAAAAATAATAACAATTTTTAAGTTTATTTATTTATATATATTTTTGATTGTAATGAACCCGTGTTGATTTTTTATTGGCTATGCATGACGTGGCAAACTAACGGAATCTGTTAACTTGATGGACAATGGGTTCAGGGAGTGATTCGTAATTATAATTTACCATAGGGACCCTCCATGAACTTTTTGTACGACATGGAGTGATTTATAATTTAAGCCAATCTTAGAGACCAATTGTGTAATTATCCCATGAATTAAATGTCAAACTGCAATTGTTGAAAAGATAAAGGAACGAAAGACAAGTAGAGAATAATTAATTTGTACCAAAAAAGCTTCCACAAGACCCATCAAGATTGCAAAATCTTGGAGTGCTAGAGTAGTCCATACGGTGTGCCCTGTTGCATAACAAGCACTTGCCCTTTCGATGAAATAAAAGCGAGGGGCATTGATCGACACTCACCCAATAGCCCTTTAAAGTTATGCATCGATCTCATAGTATATTTGAAAAGTCTATGACCCGTTGATACTTTTAAAAGACGTCTTGAGAGAGTGGAGACACAATAACTTATAAAATGTTCAGGTGAAAGAAATCTTAGCGATATGAGACACTTTAACACGTCTCTTCACTTGTGGCAACTAATGGTCAAACACGTGGACGACAACGAGAGGGAAAAACTCATCATCGCAAAAAACCTATGGCTCTGATATTATGTGAAAAGTCCACGAACCTATTGACACTCTCAAAAGACGCGTTAAAAGATGAGGGGACACCATGATTTATAAAGTGCTCAGGTGAAGAAAATCTTAGTGATATGGAACACTTTAACATCATACATGATTTCATATTATCTAAATTTTTTAAAAGACATGCCAATATTAATTCATATACACCGTAAGATCAACCAACTTTAAATTATGATTTATGAATTGCGAAACGAGGAGTTGCCAACTTCTGGGCTTCTTTCATTAACTACTACAACGGATAGTTTTCCAATGTTCACAATAGGGCCTCTTGCAAACTGAAGGCCAGGACGAAGAGGTTTTGATGAATGATTAGCAGAAAGAGTTAACACAGAAGAATAATTGTGCCTTAACATAAAGACGAGTTTGAACCATAAAAGCTTCCATAGGCACCATCAGGCTCGCGAAATCTATGATCACCGGGCCTTTCACGACCGCGAATCCTGTGGCATAGTTGCTAAAACATTAATTAAATGATTAATTAAGTTTACTTATTTTTATTAGTTTAAGTTTTTGAGATAAGTGATGATTTACTTATTCCTGAGTTCGAATCATATCTTTTTCATTTACAGTTAAGAGTTCCACATTAATAAGGTATGCATGAGTTGTGGGCTTTATAAGCATTGAACAAACATCTTCTCTTAAAATGCTTTTTGTGGAAGAGTACTAAAGCTCAATGAATTTTATCATTTACCTCGTTTAGTAAATGGGTTATAAGCATTTCTCTCACCTCTCTTAAAATGAAAGAAAAAATAATAAGGTAAAAGTAAAAAGGAAAAATTAAGCAAAGTTATTGTAAAATGTTTTTAAATAGGAAAGTAAAAGTAATTTTATTTTTTAAATTTAAAAAAAATATGATTAAATGTCTACTGCTAATGATTTTACAACAGATAGTTTTTAAGGTTCAGGAGTCAGGTACATAAGAAGGAGGAATGCTAGGTATCCCAAATTTTTTTTAAAAAAGTTGGTTCCCAAATAATGTGTCACAATCTCATGTGATTTATCATTTTGGAAAATGTGCCACAATTTTATGGGATTGTGACACATCATTTGGGAACCAACTTTTGGGAAAAAGATTTGGGATGTCTAGTATTTCTCCATAGGAAGTGAGCCTATTAGCTTTTATTAAGAGCATTAGTAGCAGTCTCTCTATATTGATTATATTCCCTAAATATAAAGAAAATTTCACAAAAATCACCCCACAATAGATACCTCAAATTTACATTTTTTGTTGGGTAGCGCTAGCTGTAGCTTTCCAATCACTTTTTTTAATGAAAAAAATCCGACTCTCTCTCTCTCCTTCACGGCAAGGCTCTCTTTCCTCACTCCTCTCACGTCTCCCACTTTCTTCTTATTCTTTCTTTTGCTACTGAGGGGAGCAAGCCATGAAACTCCAATAGATTGAACAAAAGCCATTCTTGAACAACAGCTATAGCACCAGCTCATTCTCTTTCTTCTTGCGCACCTCAAAAATTCAAGTCATAAACACCGAAAGAAAATATCAAGTCATAAACACCCCAAAAATTCAACCCAAAAAAAATCAGCATCAAACAACCCAATAACATCAACACCCGTAAACAGATTTGAGAAAGAGAGTTGAGAAAAGAAATATGATGAACCCAATAACTCCAACACCTGCAAACATACTCCGATCCCCCAAATTCAAGAAGACCCAAAACCATAATCAAAGGCTTCAGAAATGTTCTCTTTGTGGTTGGTGTCGAAGAAATAGTTAAAGAGACGAAGAAAATTTACAAAGAAAAAAAAAAAAAAAGAGATCAAGACAATGGTTTGTGTCAAAGAGGAAGTGAAAGAGACGAAGAAAATTTACAAAAAAAAAAAAAAAAAAAAAAAGAAGAGAAAGAGACAAAGACAGATGAGAGAGAGAAGTCAGAAGAACGGAGACGATGGAGAGAGAGATTGTGAGAAAAGAAAAGAAATAATAAAGTAAGAAAAAAGTATTTAATTGTTTAAGAAAAAATTAAGAAAAATCATTGTGGAGTGTTTTTAGATATGAAAGTAAAAAATGGTTTTATTTCTTAAATTTAGAAAAAATGGTTGAGTATCTGCTGCTAGTACTCTTACACTTCGTTTAGTGATTCTACCTTAGAAGTAATGTTCCATCGCGTAGTGGTTAATGTGGTAATTAATTAAGTAGTTTAGGGAAAATAAAAATGTTAAAACGATGCCTGTCCTCGTCACAATGGAAGTTGCTAAGCGAACACTCTAGATTTATGATATCTATTATCTATTTTGCTTTTCGAAATTCACAAATTAATGCATAATATATATTGAAGAAAATGTTTAGCTTCAAACAAAATGTTGATAACTATTAAAAAGGTATGTACTTATCATATCTTATTAAAAAAAGTACATATTTATCGTATACTATTTGAAATTACATTAGGAAATAAAACTTTTGTATATTGAAAAAGTCAAAAAGAGATTTTTAAAAAAAGTTTCATTTTCAAACTTTTTGCAAAACATAGTTTTGAACTTTTTTAAAGCCAAAAAAGTGTTTTTTAAGTTTTTTCTTTTACTACACATAGCTATTTTTGTTTGGCATGACTTTTTATGTATTAAAAGCATTTTTTATTCTCTTTACAATTTCAAACAGGCTTAAAGAAACACAAACACATGACAATTTAATAGATTCGATTAAAAGAAATTTATTTCAACTTATTTTGAAAGAAAACTTTTTCTATACCCTTCATAATGACTTATCAACTTTCACAAAATTAAAACTGAAGATTGGCAAACCCGATTGTGGATATCTTTGGTGGAACATGATTGATCTCTCCAATTTAAGTGAAATAGATCGATATGAACCATTTACATCGTAAAATACTATAAAATTTAATTTTAACAATGAAATAGCTTTTATCCATTTTATTTCAAATATCTAAATTCCTTAATTTAGTACTAGAAAAATCAGAATAGACGTGGCGCGCCGACCTGGGTACACCAGCACGTAGCAGAACCTTCTAGCCCCACCTCTCCCATGTCTTCTTTTCTAGCACATTCTAGTATCCAGTTTTTTTTTTTTTTTTTTTTTTGAATTATTATAAAACATTCTAGTGTCTAGTATCCAGTTCTGTCCCTCTACGTGATATAAAACAATCAACCCCAACAATGTTCCATCAACAGCGGTTGTAAGCAAAGAATTTTCGACCGAGCTCAAAGAAATGAAGCGCATTGACGACAAGGAGGAAACGGTGACGTTACGAGCGGTGAGCCGCGACGAGGAAGGCAGGAAGAAGGTGGAGAAGGAGGTCAACACCCACAACATAGACACCCTCAAGTACCTAGAGAAGAAGCTCATGGACAAGGGCGTGCACCGCATGGACCGCCACCCAGTCGACGGCTTGGGGGGCATCGGCAAGCCATCGCCGAAGTCCGGACACGGCGGGAAGTACACGTGGGAGGGTCCCGACGACCTGGCGGAGAGCGAACTCTTGGGGGTGCCGCCGGCGATCGACGAGAAGGACCCGAACTATGTGGGCGACGAGGAGGAGACGATTCTTCGGGGAGAGGACAGCGACGTGGCGGGATTGGTTGTGGGGGAGGTGGAGGTGGCCAAGGTTGCTGAGGCTAGAAAGGGGGTTGCTAGGGTTGAGGTTGATCCCCAGTTGACTGTTTGAGGATTTGGAAACTTTTTCTTTTTTTTTGGTTATTTCTGAGGTTTGATGTGTACGTCGTTGTGGCTTTGAATGTTTTGGTTCGATCGTTTGTTAAGCATGGGAAATGGATCCTAAATTCTAATGGAACGAAATAGCTTATGTAATTAATGTTAAACTTGTATTAACTTTGTGTTAACGTTACATATACCAATGTGTTTTATCTTTAATCCAAGCCTTTTATTATCATCAATATGTTTTCTCCATGATTCTTTTCTTTCTTAGTGGGAGAGTACTTTGTTGGTGTAATGATGTCGGCGTGTCGCATATCATCTCATGAGCTGAATTTCCCGCAATAATCAGTTCTTTTATTTGTTGGTAAGAAATTTTCTTTTGGAAAGTTTGAATTTAGTCGAGTAACTCGGCATAGTACATTAATTAGTACTTGCCCCAAAAAAAATAAAAAATAAATAAGTCAGTTTTCTTCGTGTCTCCACTAACAAAACTATATAAATTTTTTATAAATGTAGAAAATTCGTACAAACATTAAAAAAAATATTTATTTTTTACATGTAAAGTACACACGTACGTCTCTAGCTATTGATGTTAATTTTTATAAAAAAATTTATTTGTTTTAAATTTTTGTCCTAATTAATTTGTATAAAATTTCTTATTCGTAAGAAAATTTTGTCAAAATAATTTATCTGTCTCACGCCTATGTAATTAGGATGACAAACAATTGCAGATGAGGTTGTATACATAAATATAAATTTTAAACAAATTTAACTCATTTAAATATTAAATAGTTAAAACTCTTTTACTTGAATTGGTTAATGGATTTTTATTGTATAATTTAATTTATTTAATTAAACGATGTCAGCTATTTCAGCCTTATTATGTTAATTTTGTGTTGTCAGCCCTATCTAGGACTCGATGATTTAACTCGCTGGAGGCTTTTAGGTCAAATGCTGGGGTCTAATTCTGACTAACACGAACCCAACCCAATTTGATGGTTGAGCTGGGCCTACTTTCTTTGGTTGTTGGGTTAGGGAATGAATGAGTCTAGGGCCGATCCGAAGATACTGGCCTTGGATGATCACTTCATATTTGATTACCGTTATGTCAAAGTCCTTTGCAAGCTAGCATAGTAATATTGGCTCAATTCAAAGTAGTCAAGTTTGTGAATAAAAAGAAATTTTATACTGCCAAGGGGAATAATTGCACCGTAATTAATTTGGGCCGTTACACAGAGGGGGTTATAGGGTTTACTTGTTTCATATGGGTGAGCACCCGGCCGCATCTTATTACCCGAGGTAAGTGGGTCTCACAATCTCTCTGTGTGTGGATTGTTCAGATTGTACTGTAATTCAAGCATACCAATCGTAGAGAATCTTGATTCAAAAGTCTTTACAAACCGAGTTTCATCGATAGCCGTCTTGTGCAAATTAGCGAAGTCACAACTATACTAGTTCGATAGCACTTTTCAAAACATGCAATTTAAAAATAGCATTTTAAAACCTGAAATTTGAGAACGTAATTGAATGTTTGATAAAATTGCAGTTTGATATTTAAAATCACAATTTAACCTTTAAAATTATTTGTTTTTAAAAAACGCATTCCATTACGATATTACTTACGATTTAAAAACGCATATTTTTTCATGTTTTCAAAGCATAAAATGCACCCTTAAATGAGACATTTCTCTCAATTTTATTTAAAAACACACTTTTAACTTGTAAAATCGCAGGGCCAAATGGACTAAAGACCGATATAAACTAGTGTTGGTTCCAACATCATCAATTTGGACAGTAAATACATGCCTACTGGGACAAGTGGGTCACAAATAAAGTATCTCATAATTACTATCTAAATTAATAATAATTTAGACATCAAATTATTGTGTATCTCAATCCAATTCCAACCTGGTCCAAGGAATGAGTTGTGGTCGTGAAGGGCAGCATGGAATATTTCAATGGCAACAAAATGTCAACATACTCGATCTCTCTGCCCATTCCCTAAATAGCGATAATTAACAAGAATAGTACACCATATTATTGTTGATCTTTAGGTTTTCCACAAGTGAAAGATTCACCTCAACTATATATGGCAAATATTAGAACCAGAATATCAGTTTGGTTAGGTGGAAAGTGACTCGATCAACTTCTTGTGGTTAATTAATCTTTCTTGGCCAAAACAAGGTGGCCACGATCGACATATGTTCTTCTGAAGACATAAATTGAGTAGAACATTAGAACTAATTGTCTGTCATTGACTGACCAACCAAGCTATAGCTAGCACGTGATCATGAAGATGTTGTGGATCTGTCACCGCAGTTGCCCCATCATTTGAGCTTTATGATTCATTGAAGATCAAGAAAGGTTTTGTTTTACGGGCCGGATGAATGGATGACAGCACAGGGCTTGAAAAAGAGAGAATGATTAGGTTTCTGGTGCCCACATCATGGGTGTTTTCTGGTTATGGTTATAATTCCCATGATATGTAGTCCTTTTACCACCCAATGAAAGTGGAACATTTCTTGAGGTCCCAACCACTTTAATTCGCTGTTCTTACTTATTCCATGTGTTGGGCAAAATAATGAAATAGCATGTATCACGAGAAACAAGAATAAACATACTCACTACCAGTAACACGGGTTCGAGTCATGGAAGGAAAGCCTTATGAGATTGAATACTGGTCTGTATAAAAACATCGGATTCGAAATCTACAAAACGTGGTGATATGTTATAATTTTAAATGTTCCACATGACTTAATAATACTAATTCATAGACATAAATTTGTCGACCAGCTCTTATTATATAAAGTCCAACTTATTTGCTTGACTCTCATGATCCAAAATCCTTCCTATATATAACTAATAGTGCTCTCACAATCCAACAATGAAAAACTCTCAACTCATCATGTAAATAATAATTCTCTATCTACATGCATGTTTCAATTCTTGGTTTTTGATGGACCAACAATATTAAGTTGCTTATTTAATTAACAAAAATATCGTTTTTCTATCATAATAGAAAAATTCAAATTTAAAATAAAAACTTGAAACAATTTCAAGAATAAGACAAAAAAAAAAAAAAAAAAAAAATACGTACTAGATGTCGTCAGGATTCCACGAATTTGACCTCGAGTTTAATGAGGTACATTGTCCCCATCTTTATATGTATGTTCTAAGCAGAGAAAAATTTATTCAGTTCTTTTTTTTTAATTTGTGTGTCAATTTCGAAGAGATTGAAACTGGAATTTAATTAACTGAATGACTAATTAAAAATGATTGACTATCTACCAAGAAGCAAGACAACCCTACTGCAAATTAACAATTTAAACTAATTAACTTGAAATGCATGATATCTCCAAACGGAAATAATGTAACACCTCCACACGGCAGTTTTCATACTATTTATCAAATCAGCCGTTAAAATATAGATTATTACAATCACAAAAATATAATTATTATGTGAATTGCATGCATGTCACGTAGCATTCCATGTAATATTTATCATGTTTATAAACTGATGTAATAGTTTATATTTATGTTAAATGCTTATTTTTATAAAATACAAATTATTACGTAAATTTATAAAAGAAAAATTATAATAAAAATTGTAATATATATATATATATACAACAGATATTTGTTTGAGACTTGAGTTATATGTGTGTCGGTGTTGGTGGTTAGCCGATCGAGCGGTGCTGCTTGTCTGCTTGTTCTGTGACCACGTCAGGCTATCTTATAGGGTCTGTTATGAAATATGTAAAGATCGATTAATGTAAAAAAGGAAATTTGGACCACAACTAACAACTAACTACTAAGAACTTTTATTAAAATCAAATATATTAATTTCAAAGATAAATTAATAATACAATATCATATATAATTCTAAATTGCATAATTGCTAGTAATTTAAATGTGACAACTTTTTTGGCTCTTCTTCGCCACTTTTACGTCAGTTTTCAATTTTACTAAATAAATAATCTCACCATTGTTTTGAAAAAAAAAAAAAAAAACCAGGAATATTACTATCGGACTAAAAAAAAATAATAAAAAAAATTTTCACTTATAATTCCTATCTTTCATCACTTTTGAAAAAATATATATAAACTTTAGAAAGTATCAATTTAGGGTATTCATCGTTTAATTTTTTCAATTTCAACCCTCCGTTAAAATTTTTCGTTAAATTCAATCCTATCAAAATTCTCAAAATACCCGTGTTTATTTTTTTTTAAAAAAAATTATAAAAAATTTCAAAGATTATTTTTGCAAATTCTATTAAATTCTAACCAATACCTAAATCCTAACAATTAATTTTTTTTTTCCTAAAAAATTTCAAAGAATATAAGTAAAGTTCAAAAAAAAAAAACCTGGATTATTGTTGTTTCATCATCTTCAATGTTATTTCCTTTTATTACATCAGGCCAACATATCACATGGCCATCTCTCTCTCTCTCTCTCTCTCTCTCTCTCACGGACAATCTTAGGAAATAAGTTTAAATTAAAGTAGGCGTCAGATGGGTGTAATAAGGTATGGTGTCTAGTTGAACGTCGACACAAGCACAAACATTCCACAAGACAATTTAGTACTTGAGAGATCAAACTCAAAATATTTCAGCAAGATTTTTAGGAGAGATGGTAGATAGGACATTGTTTCCATATGTATGCAATATGGCCTTCTAGTCCACCAATCAAACTTGCCCTCAAATATACGCATAATTATACGTGCACGGGGAATAATTTAATTATTAAAATTAATTAAATGATTAAACTCATTATTTAAGATAAATGATGATTTAATATGGTATTAAAATAAGGTCACGAGTTCTACCATGTCTCCATATATCATATCTTGTTTTAATTAAACATTTTATGAGTTGGGCCTTACTTAACGAGGAGAAATTTGAGCCCGGCCAACATATACCAACAAAATTGGTGAATGGTAATTTCACTACTATCACAAACCAAATTATTCTTTATTTAGTGTACATCAACATTTTAGCAATTTGATTCTCGTTTGGCTTTGAAAAAGAACTTTAGGAAGGAAAGGAACCTTAGCGTCAATGGTGGTATGATGAGTGCTATTTCATCCCAAAAAGGAAAGCCATTGTTTGATTTTCTTTAGGAATTTGGGTGAGAGGATCGGAGAGATGATTTGGCATTTGAAATTGAAGTTAATTAAAATGAATATTAGCAATGCTAATGATTTTGAGATCTATTTTCCATTGACCAACATATATAGGAGTATTAGGTGATGATTAAGAAAGACCAGTGACAGTACTGTTTGTTCTCTTTTATTCCTTTTTTTTTCTTTTTTCTTCTTGTTTATTTTGATATAGATGACTTAAATTATAACTTTGCAGAATTTAGGTTCAACCACCCCATCGAATTAATCAAATCTAAAAAATTATATATCTAATGGCATTTTGATTTCTCCCACATTTTCGTATCTTCTTGTCAATCTTGTGAAAGATTCAACGTACAAATTAACCATTTTGTGAGGGCTGCATGGATATTGCATGCATGTGCACGGGAAATTCATAGTGGTTTTTCTACTCCTACAAGATCATAATATCATTTATCTACTCGATCTCAACGGGAGGGGCCTAGACGTCTTCTAGAAGCAAGAGAACGTTGGCACATCTTCAAATTAAGGTGAATTATAGCTTGATCCAGCTCCATTAGATCATTAGTGGGACTTAAGCCAGTATTAATTTCATCAATAAATTATAAGTACTTCACATTTATAGGGTCGAACTCATCCAAGAATTTGGACTCTAAATGAATTGGAGATGAGCCGTTTCCTTACATTTAATGAGCATTTTTGTAAAATGAAAAAAAATAAAATGACAAAAACACTCTCCGTTCGTTTCGGTCCCCTCATCATATGCCAACCAAACCTGGCTAGTTTAGTTTCCCAAAAAATGAGAGTGCCAAATGTTCTGACACTAAATCAAGACATTTGTTTGGTTGTATATGACAGGAAGCCGTGAACCCTGGAAGGACAACTTGCTTTTCTTTCACTCAAACATTCTAGTACAGGCTGATTCATAAGAATTAATGATCAATATGCAAAATCATTTAATTAATAGGAAATAAAAAAATAAAATGCAAAATCATTTGGCATATTGTTAAGATGTCATTGTTAGGGAGACTGGCATTTTGAAAAGTCTTTTGGTGAGACTTAAATATAACATGTTGCGATACCGTTCAATCTAAAAGTTTAAACTTATAAATTTGAGTCTTATTATGTTATATTAACTACTCATACTTATATCATATATATATATATATTTATACTCTAGGAATTTGATCTCTTTACATTCACAAATGTATACTTAACTATTAGTCTACTCAAAGATTTATATTATACAACTATCCACACAAAGAAATATAAGAACTAAAAGGAACCCAATTATGTCAATCTCATGAAACCCATAAAATATATGATTTTTTTTTTATTTTGAACAAATAAACCTTTATTATAATATGAGACCCAAAAGGCCAGTGGCAGTAATTAGGGGTACAAAGACTCCTAAAAACAAAGTCCAAGATTTAATATTGACTTGGGAGCAGCTGCTAAAGCAGATGGGCAAAACAGTAAAAGGCTCTCTTTACACATGAGTTCCACTAGAGGAGATAAAGAGAGTGCAGATTCTGATCTAAAAATAGCTATTACAGTCCAGTTTAGATCTAAAGTCTACCACGACAGGCTACAAAGGGTAACAATAGAACACAAACTTAAAAAACCAAAAAAAAAAAAAAAAAACAACAACATTGGCCCTCTAATATGAGCACAGGGAGTCGTCAGTAACGGTGCGTGTATACCACACGCCATCACCAGAAGACCTTTCGACATCAAACCACCAAAACTACCTGAAACCGCCAACTGCGAACTGGAGGAGATGGTGGCCGGAGCCAACGCGCGTCGATGACTGAGGAGCACTTGCGGGCGCGTGCATGGTGCACACCATGCATGCTCCTGTGTACGTGTGGCCGGGGAAAGCACGCTTGGTTGTGACAGAGGCGGAGAACGACGGCGACGAACACCCTGGAGAGGCACGTGACATGCAGAAATTGACAGGGAAGCATAGATCTAGCTTCAAATAAGCGGCCTGAAAGCCGAGCCAAAATGATCGAGAGACACTTTTCTTCTACTGGGTGGCCGTTGGCACCTTACCCAATCAACCCAACAATAGATTGAAATCCTCAAACTCCCAATCCTCATAAGGATTAGAGAAAAATACATTCACCTTTTGGTTTCACAGAACGACACCGAGAGAGAAGAAAAGATAGCAGCCCACGACTTAGTGTCGGGCCGAAAAACAAGGACAAAAAGCAAAACAAAGACTAGAAACAAACAGGGAGTCGGGGGGCAAGTCTCCTCCCCCTCTTAGACCAGAAAGAAGAGAAAATTTGTAAGAAATTTTATGCAATCCACATATAAAAATGACATGTGTTCTTTAAACATGTGAGAATCACATCACATGTTTTTCTATTAATATTATTAAAATAGCATGTAAGAAGCACATTCAATAAAAACAACATGTGCTTCTCACATGCCAATAGACACATATCAATCTTACATGTAAGTTGTATAAAATTTCCTACAAACTAATTTGTAAGAAATTTCGGTCATTTTTCTCAAATGTCCTATTGGCTTAAGTATTGAAAGCTCTTGTGATCTTTTGGAACCGGCAATTTCAAATGAATCTTATGCTTCGTTTGTTTCGACGTAAAATAGTTTTTGCCGTAAAATATTTTCGACGAAATCATTTTCAGAAAATATTATTTTCTAGAAAATATTTTTCGGTGTTTGGTGCGCACGAAAAAATTACGAAATGTGAAAATTCAATTGTTGCCGTTGCTGGATTCCGGCGAACATGTTTGGCCAGATCCAAACAAAATTGCCGGATCCGGCGGACTCCTCCAAATCCGGTTAGATTCAGCTGATCCCGGCCATTTTGGTCAGATCCGGCCGGATAAGTTGCCGGATCCATCCACATCCAGCCGGATTCCGGCCATTTTGGCCAGATCTGGCCTGATCAGTGGTCAGTTCGTTTTTCAAAAATTAAAGAAGCTTTTACGGTCAAACCGAAAATGATTTTCGTTGACCATTATTTTCGCCCCTACCAAACACTGTAAAATGCTGAAATCATTTTTTCAAAATCGTTTTACGCCGAAACAAACTGAACATTAATCTATTTTTTAAGAGTCTCACCGACCTGGCAGTCCAAAAAATTTCATCAACAATTGGTTATTTGTTTTGTTTTGTTTTTTCCTTTTGTAAAGCAGTGGTTGTCACCGGGACAGACAGGCATGAGGCCCTCCTTTTTCTCTCTTCTTTATATATTTACACATAAACACGCATAAATTTCAAGTAAATTGCGTAGGAGTATTTACGCATGTCCTTTGGAAAATATAGAAAGAAAGGCCTTGCCGACAAAAAAACTAGAGTATTGATCTCTAGCGACTAGCGGGCGGCAAGAATCAAAGGTGACAGCTCCAAATGTCACACTAACACAAGTCGTACGTCCATTATTTAAAGTATAAACATGAAGAAGTTGTTTTTTCAATTTAAAAGGTTGCATGGAGGCTTGGGCGTGTATATATATTATTTGTGATATTGCATTATTATTTTATTTTTATTTTTGAACGGAAGTGATATTGCATTATTAAAGCAAAAGATAATGCAAAAGAAGGGGTGAGTACTATACGAATTGTACCTTTACGATCTTATCTATTACCAACATTATAATGCGTCAAAAAAAGAAGTCAAAATCTAATTAAGCTCTTCGTATCTGTGTATATATTCTTTATAATCACATACTAATTAAAGCTTAGTACAATCGTTGGCATAGCTAGATTATAATTAATTAGATAACCCAAATTCCTGTATAATTTCTTTATAGAATTTCTTTAAATCTATGAAACGTAACGGACAAGCAGTCCATAAAATCTTGCTAGCCATATATGACCATCTCTTTAATAATTTTTTTTTTTTTTTTTTTTTTTTGTAAATTATCTCTTTTACAATTAAGTAATGCTACACATCATCCCATTGTCTTCTTTTTGTCCTCCCACAATTGATGTGGCTCTTAAAATCACCATTGGATCAAAATCCAATAGTCATATATCAAAAATTCAATGGTGATTTTAAGAGCCACATCAATTTTGGGGAGATAAAATGAGGACAAATGGATGGTGTGTAGCATTACTCTTTATAATTAGATCTGTCTCTAGAATGATTTTTTCATATCTTTATTTTCTTATGGATGGTCGGCGTTCTGTCAACCTATAATATATTATTGTGCTACAAAATAAGGTCCACAAGGCACAGGAGTGCATGGTGGCAGGACTTGGCGGAATGTATCTTCACATGGACCTGAGGCATGATGTGAGGAATATATAATTAGTGGATTTGTCAACCCAGATATACTCAATCTTTGTCCTTAATTAGTTAGACTCTACTTCTCCGACTTAGTGGGCCTAGATGACTAGCGGTGGCACCAGAGTGCTCCGCCCATGCATGGAGGCGTCGATCCTGAGAGATTGTTGATTCACCGGTGACGTTGATGCTTGACGGTTCTAGCCCTAAGTAAGTGAGTGAGTAAATGTGGACAACCATCATACCTCTATATGGGTTAAACCGTTAAAAGGGATTTTTAGGTGCCTAAATAGAGCATTTGACCATTCTCGGCCCCTATTAACTTAACCATTGTTCTTTGAGCTTTTGTATTGAACATTATATTATAAATGTTTATTTCCAATTGCATTTTTGGATCTAAGATATATTGTAACGACGCATTTCAAATGATACAATATTGTTCGTTTTTGACTCATTCGAACTAAATTTTCTGGGTAGGAGATTACTCATCCTGATACTACTCTCGTAGAAGCACTCTTAATTGTGAAATTCTAATAAATTTATGATTATTATGTCTTTAAAATGCGTTGTATCAAGAAGGGTCCGAATATACATATAAATACATCTTCAGTCTCATACGCAGACGATGTGAGATGTCACACACACACACATATATATATATATATATAGTCAAATATAAAAAAATATTGCAAAAAAAAACTTTATGATAAATTGTTATAATAGTAAATTGATGCTTTTAATATCCTACTTATTATATACATAGTCAACGTTGGTGTTTTATATATATATATGAGAAATTATTGTTGTGCAATTTTTGTACGTACAACTCTAACAACATTTTTTATAGTAAATTATTGAATCTGTTTTTTTATAAGTGAATCTTAAATATTCAGCGATTAATCTTAAAAAAAAAAAATTAAAATTAAAATTATACAAAAATTACACAAAAATTATGCAAGATATTGAGAGGGAGTCAACGCTGGTGTTCTAGATGAACAACAAAACTGCGTAAATAATGCTTTGGAGGGCTTAGGCGACATTTTCAATTAGAACTGAACTCACTGAGATTGTAGGACACGTATACCATGACACAACACAAAATCTCTTTATTAAGTTATTCTCTCCCGGACAGAAATTTTCTACAAACCAATTTGTAGAAAATTTCGTACAATCTACATATAAGAATGACATATGTTCTTTAAATATGTGAGAATCACATCACATGTATTTCTATTAATACTATTAAAATAGCATGTGAGAAGCACATTCAATAAAAACAACATGTGTTTCTCACATGCTAATTGACACATATCAATCTTACATGTAGGTTGTATAAAATTTTCTACAAACCAATTCTGTCATTTTTCTCAAATGTCGTATTAACTTAAGTATTGAAAGCTCTTGTGATCTTTTGGAACCGGCAATTTCAAATGAATCTTTATCTATTTTTTAAGAGACTCACGACCGATCTGGCAGTCCAAAAATTTTCATCAACAACCTATATATATACATAAACACGCATAAATTTCAAGTAAATTGCGTAGGAGTATTTATGCATATCCTTTGGAACCAATGGTACGTTGTTACTCGGAAAATATAGAAAGAAAGGCCCTGCCGACAAAAACTAGAGTATTGATCTCTAGCGACTAGCGGGCGACAAGAATCAAAGGTGACAGCTCCAAATGTCACACTAACACAAGTCGTCCATATATTATTTAAAGTATAAACATGAAGTTGTTGTTTTTTTCAATTTAAAAAGTTGCATGGACCGTTCAAAAAAAAAAAAAAAAAGTTGCATGGAGGCTTGGGCGTGTGTAAATATTATTGGTGATATTGCATTATTAAAGCAAAAGAAGGGGTGGGTATACCGTATACGAATTGTACGATCTTATCTATATTACCAACATTATAATGTGTAAAAAAAAGAAGTCAAAATCTAAGCTCTTCGTATCTGTGTATATATTCTTTATGATCACATATATACTAATTAAAGCTTAGTACAATCATTGGCATAGATTATACTTAATTAGATAACCCAAATTCCTGTATAATTTATTTATAGAATTTCTTTAAATCTATGGAACGGACAAGCAGTCCATAAAATCTTGCTAGCCATATATATATGACCATCTCTTTAATATATATATATATATATATATATATTTTGTAAATGATCTCTTTTAATAATTAGATCTGTCTCTACTCTCTAGAATGATTTTTTCATATCTTTATTTTCTTATGGTGGGCGTTCTGTCAACCAATAATATCTTATTGTGCTACAAAATAAGAGGTCCACAAGGGCACATGATCAGTGCATGGTGGCAAGACGTACTAGGCGGAATGTATCTTCACACCTGAGGCATGCTGTGAGGAATATATAAATATTAGGGGATTTGTCAACCCAGATATACTCAATCTTTGTCCGTAGTTAGACTTTACTTCTCCGTCTTAGTGGGCCTAGATGACAAGCGGCGGCACCAGAGTGCTCCGCCCGTGGAGGCATCGTGCCTGAGAGATTGTTGATTCACCGGTAACGTTGATGCATGCTTGACGGTTCTAGCCCTGAGTGAGTGATTGAGTAAAGGTCAACCATCATATATATATATATATATATATACCTCTATATGGGTTAAACCGTTAAAGGGATTTTTAGCTAGGTGCCCAAAGAGAGCATTTGACCCTTCATGGCCCCTATTAGGTTCGCCACTGTTCTTTGAGCTTTTGTATTGAACATTATATTATATTAAATGTTTTATTTCCAATTGTATTTTTGGAACTAAGACATACTGTAACGACGCACTCTAAACAATACAATATTGTCAGTTTTTGGCTCTCCCGAACTAGACTTTCTAGGAGGTTACTCATCCTGGTACTACTCTCGTAAAAGTACTCTTAACTAGGGAGTTCTAATAAGTTTATGATTATCACGTCTTTAAAACGCGTTGTGTCAAGAAAGGTCCGAATATACATATAAGCACATCTTCATTCTCATACGCAGACGATGTGAGATGTCACACACATACACATATATAAAAATTGCAAAAATAAACAAATTTATGATAAATTGTTACAATAATAAATTGATGCTTTTAATATCCTACTTATTATATATATAGTCAACATTCGTGTTCAATATATATCATAAATTTTTGTTGTATTACTTTCGTATAATTTTATATATCAACATTTTTTATAGTTAATTATTAGATCTGTTTTTTTATATGTAAACCCTAAATATTCAGCGATTGATTTTAAAATAAAATTGCTAAAATTGTACGAAAGTTACACGAAAAAAAAAAAAAAAATCATTACTACATTGAGAGAGAGTCAACGCTGGTGTTCTAGCTAGATGAACAACAAAACTGCGTAAATAATGCTTTGGAGGGCTTAGGCGATATTTTCAATTAGAACTGAACTGACTGAGATTTTAGGACACGTATACTATGACACAACACAAAAGACACTTGTTTTAATCCCAACTATCTGCTTTCAAGCCAAATCCATAAACCGGAGTCAATGCGAGGTGGTTTGTTGTCTGAATAAATATTGTAAATAAATTTAGGAACAATTTTTGTATTGTACTTTAATAAATAATTATTAATGTACGTTGACCTTCTCCGCTTCCTTTTTATTTTATTTATTATTATTATTATTATACAAGTGGAATGCTCGTTTATTTAATATAAACATATTTAATTTGCTCGCAATACACTTGTAGATTATATATAATTGCCAGTCTTCGGGTGGCCGGCAATAAACAGCATGCTTTTCATGAGATCATTGAGATCGATGTATGGTTTTTCCCAGTTTCGATCACCTTCTTCCTAAAATCTTCCAAATAACATGCGGGCCTTTTTAATTTATCTTAGAGGAAATTATAAGAATTTCTCAAAAATATTATTATCCTATTTACTACCTTACTAAGTAATTAATAACATTAATATAAAAACAAGGGTAGGCTCCACCTCGTGCCATTATTCATCATCATCGAGAATTTTTTATTTTTTATTTTTTTTAAAAAAAGCTTGAGGTAGATCAGCATTAATAATTCATTTTTGCAAATCATGATAGGATTGATTGGAATACATGCCGTGCGTTTTATGAACGTTGTGTTTTACCGTTGGACCAAGATGCATGCCCATATAGGGCCGCCATAAGCAATTAGTTGCCTGAAGGCCATATAAAAAAGGAAAATGAAAATTGGTTGGAATTTGTTTTTATTGTTCTTTTATAGATGAGAGGAAGGAAAAATGGGGATTATAAAGAGAGTATCATTCCCACTGTTTTTGAGAAGATAAAATAAATTAATAAAAATATTACAAGAGATCGAGAATGATACTAGAAAATTGTGAAGCTGACCAACTTCCGACGTAGGTTAGTTAACAAACCAAAAATATCTACCATTAGAGTAGAAATCTTCCAACATAATGTGAGATAGACGGCCAAGGACTCACCGAGAATGATTTTGTCAAGCTAACCAGTAAAGGAAGAATTACATCCTTTGTTTATAAACAAGGATATGGATCTCTTTCGTTTAATTAGGTTCCTCAAATTACTAGTAATTCAAATAGTTTTATAACATAAAAATTAATAATAATAATAATAAATAAAAAAGAACGTTGTGAAGCCCGTTTGCCTTCCACTTGCCCCGACCGGAAGGAAAATAGGCCCCATAATCCGGTTCCATAAAAATTAAAAATGCACATTACACCTGAATGCAATAAATCTTCATTTTATAAACTAATTAAGGATCATTGATTTAGTTGTTTTTTTTTTTTCCAATGAAATTAAAAATAAAGTATCCAACTAACACAACCTTGAACCCGTGATCCCCGCGTGCCCTTATTTAATTCCATACAACGTACGTTCCTAGGAAATCCTAGTAGAATTGAGCGCCACGTACAAGTGCAGATTTCATAGAATTAGTATGTGTAGATCGACCACACCTTTTTAACGAACAAGAAAAACAAACGCAAGCTTTGTGTGACAGCGGTGCGGACAAGGCACCAATACTTAGAAATTCTGTTGCATTATCATTTATCACAGTGGTGTCGACATTGCAACTATCCATTTGCAATTAATTCTTACTTGTAATATATATGCCAAAACACAAAATGCTAGAAGCAAGGATGCTCCTTTGGTAATTTTTTCTTTTTTAATGTATTCAAATAGATATGACATAAAGATAAAAGTAGTTTTATATATTTTAGTTGTTCTTTTATTGTTTTTTTTTTTTTTTTTTTTATCCTCCTCCTTGTTGTATTTGACTGGAAAAATATAAAAATAGGTTTAGCATACTGTAAAAGAGAAAGAAGCTAGCCTCATGCTCGCAAGTAGGGCTGTAATCGAGTCGAACTTTAAAATTTTAGAACTAACTTATTTATGAGGATGCCTACTTGATTTCGAGTCAAGGTATAAAACGTGTGTTTAAGCTCAGCGCGCTAGAGGCTAGGCTGAGCTCAAGCTACGCTATTAAATTTTTAAATATGTGATCCGAGCTAAATTTGATTCGAGTTTGAGAGAAGGCTGTCGAGTTTTTTCTTCATCATTTCCATCCGTTCATCTGATTTATTGATAAAGCTTTCGAACATAGCCCTGAGGCTAATAAATTGATGCTCAAGCCGGTCAACTCTTGGATTCGCCATTGAGCAAGAACGCAACTCTGATACTAAAATATTACGTGAATGACTTTGCAAACACGCAACTGGATAATTACAAATTCTGATGGAACTCAAACCTTTTAAATTATGAGGAAATTTAGACCTTTTCAAATACAAGGTTTGGGATTAATTTCTCGTTATCTCTTTATTAATTGATCATTCATTAAATAAGGAACCACATGACTACACGGCTCAAATTAAAAGACTTGAAGATAAACTCCTATAAAGAACAAGAATAAACCTGCAATCTGGACTGGCTGCAAAACACCAACACTGACACCTTGGATAAAAGTGGTGTTTTACAGCCTATCCTTATAGTAGAGGCTCTCAAAGAACAATAGAAACTTATTGCTGAATGACTTATGTACCATAATGCTACAAATAATTAAAAGACTCTGACTTAGAAAGATAACTATAATTATCATTATTTAATTAAACTACGACTATTCTAAGATAAGATACAACAAAGATAACTGCAAGAATTTAATAGGATATGGGCTTGTGAGTCATGCTAACGTCTTAGACGCTGTATAATTTGAATTTTATAATATTTAAGATGTTAGTTAGTACTAAGTTAGTATATATTTTTTGTACACATAAAAATATGTATGTATATGAGCTAGGCTCGTAAATCTTAATTAAATTTTGTGGTACTAGTTAGGCATATAAAACTTAATAATCGAGCGAATTTTTATAGTCATATTAGTCATAAGCAAATTTTTGCAATTATAAATAAATTTAAACGAATAAATATGAAGCAGATTATCGAATAGACTGATTCATTAGGAACCCTACTTGGTGGAAATCGTCTATGACTCCCATCGATGATGAGCTAGACAGTCAAAGAAGCATTTGTGGCCTTGTTTGATAACTTACGGAACAGAACATTATAATGCTGTTACTGTTCACGTCTTTTCTTTTCTTTTTCAATTTTTTATATTTTCTACCACCAATCAACATCAAAACATTCTCACTTTTTTCACTTTTTATATCACATCAATAATTTTTTATTATTATTCAAATAAAACAATTCAATACAATACAAAATTTTTTCACTTTTTTATACAAATTCTTTTTATTTTATATTACATCATCACTTTTTACTAATTCTAAAACTAACAACTCACTACTCTGTTCTATTCTATTATGTACATGTCTTTGTCAAACAAGCCATGTGAATCATAAATCCTCTGACTGACTGATCCAGTTCCTCCCAGTAATCCTCCGACATTTGTTCGTCCCACACCGATTAATAAACAAAGTCAAGGACAATGCTGTAATTTCAGGGAAAGGCATGCTCCACGAGAAGCATCTGAGCTGTCACGTTGACAGAAACGACACCAAGGGCATTAAAGTACATACACAAAATTTGGCGCGGCGTCCTTGTCTCGTCCTTTTCTTTCCTTTTCGTTAGGCCTTTTATTTTACCTTTTTTGTTTTATAATCTAAGAAAAATCATGTCTTATATGATTATTTGATGAATTTTTTTTACAAAACCGTGTATGAAAAATATCACCCATGATTATAAAATATAAACAAAGCTCAGCTAATGAAAACGGGCATATATAAAAGAATAATGTTATTTAGCGAGCTTTTGTATAATTGTTATACAATTAAATGGTGTAACAATAAAAGTCAATTATTTGATAACACCTGTAAAAAAAAAAAATTATTTATTAATTTTTACTATCACGTCATTTAATTATAGGTAAGTTATTCATGAATTTATTAAATAAAATGTTTGTATTATGCAGTAATGGCAATTAATATTTTTGATTTACCCTATATATATATATATATATATATATATATATATATAAAAGAATGTAATAGCCACGTAGTTTTAAGCTAAATTCACTACCGGAAACACCTTTTTTGTAGTGTTCTTTTCTTTTATTTTTCAATCAACATAAAATCTACCACTAAAAATGATTTATAACAACTATTTTTTTTTTAGTTAAGAATAATAGTATTCTTTATACACACATTTATTGTACTCATGTTATACTAACTAACATGACATATTTTAAAAGTAAATCACTTAAAATGTACCATCTCAGCCAGTATCATAAAAAGGTGGAGTGTTTAGTATTACAATATCATATCAAATTTATTTTTTTTATTTTTCTTTTCGGATAATTTCACTTAAAGGTATCGAAGTTTCAACATTTTTGAAAGAAGATACATGACCTTAAAACAATCTCAACTTAGAATATTCATTTTTCGGAAAGTCTTAATTAGGGGTTTTTCGTTATGAATTTCTATTAAATCCTATCAAAAAATTTTAAATACCCCCATATTTATTTATTTTTAAAAAAATTATTAATTTTTTTAAAATATTCAGACATAGGTATTTTTGTAAATTTCGTTAAATTATAAATAACACCTAAATCCTAATAAAGAGGGGTAAATACGAGACGTCTAAAAAGGAAAAAACAAATTATTATAAAAAAAAAAATCGTGGTTAATACATGCAATCTTGTTGGTAACGATGGAAAGCCGAGGGGATAATAGGTTAATACATGCAATTTCGAGCTTCATCATTACTCCATATTAGCTACCGAAATTGAAAAAGAAAGCGAGACCCACATTTTCCACCAATAAAAAGAAAAGAAGGTCCGGCCCCACATCGCCGAGAAAAATCTGACTCAGACGATTGGTCTCGCCGCCGGCAGTTGATTCATTCTGGACTCGTGGTTAGTTGGCGCTACTATTATATAAGCCGCACAATTGTGGTTGGAACAGTCAGGGTCTTTGAGGCTTTAGAAGAGCTAAAAAGCATTTACTCTTACTATAAAAGAAAGAAAGATTAGAGACAAACCATAACACTCAAAGAGAGCTTCCATACATATAAAACGCTATTTTCTCTCTCTTTCTTTCTCTTGCTCTTCATTTATTTTCCTTCTCTGTTACCACATTTGTTGGTTGGCTGTGCTGCTTCTGTTTTCATTTGATTAGGGAGAGCAGAAAAAGGTTGTGAATTTCGGGGTTTCTTTTTCTCGGAAGGGAAAGAAAGACGACATTTGTTTAGGGATCAACCTTTAGATTAATCTTGAGGTTGTTTCTATAAACTGAGTTTGTTCTAGTTTTCTCTCTTGTGGGTGTCTGCAATATAGTGGGGGGTTTGAGCCAGTGACTGACATTCCAGCTCTGTCTCTACTGTTTTGCTTGACCAAGAAGCAAAATAACAAAGGCAACAAAAAAAGCAAATATTCGTGCTCTTTTCGCAAAGGAGCTTCTTTAAATAGATGCAGATCTAGTGGGTTTCCTTACTGAACTCTAACACTCTTAGTTCCTAGCTTCCCATCATCTTATCCCCTGCCTTTGCTCTGTTTTTCAACACCGAATAACAGAGGAAAAAGCCTTCAATCAGTCAATGGATCGGTTGACGTCGACGACACTTCTTCCCGACGCCTTTCAAGGAGCCAGAGATGACATTTCCATGCAACTTGGAATTATTTGGGCCCAGATCAAAGCGCCATTGATTGTTCCTCTGTTGAGACTCTCAGTCTTTCTGTGTTTGATCATGTCGTTGATGCTATTCATCGAGAGGGTTTATATGGGCATTGTCATTGTTTTGGTGAAGCTGTTTGGTCGAAAGCCCCAGAAGCGTTATAATTGGGAGCCAATGAAAGAAGACGTTGAGCTGGGAAACTCGGCTTATCCCATGGTCCTGGTGCAAATCCCAATGTACAACGAAAGAGAGGTTCTCTTCTTTCTCTCTCTCTCTCTCTCTCCCCCTAATTCTACTCTGTTTCGTTGAAGATGTATGTAACATCTTAGCTTTAAGTTTCTGTTACATCTTTATATTCTTTGCTACGTTTCAATGCAGGTCTACCAGCTATCAATCGGAGCTGCATGTGGGCTTTCCTGGCCTTCTGATCGTATCATCATACAAGTCCTCGATGATTCCACGGACCCCACAATCAAGGTATTACATTTTCCATAAAAATTATCAAACTTTTCTCATCCAACAAACAAACCCGTCTGATTACCATCTGGGCCCTTCAAAAATTTGTACGAAAAATGTAGGACTTGGTGGAGCTAGAATGCCAGAGATGGGCAAGCAAAGGCATAAACGTAAAGTACGAGATCAGAGACAACCGTAACGGATACAAAGCAGGGGCTCTCAAGGAAGGTATGAAACGCAGCTACGTGAAACAGTGCGATTACGTAGCCATCTTTGACGCGGATTTCCAACCCGAGCCAGATTTTCTCTGTCGGACCATCCCTTTCCTCGTCCACAACCCTCACCTCGCTCTGGTTCAGACCCGCTGGAAGTTCGGTAATCTCGCTTAATCACCCAAACCTTTGATTTTGTTAATTTGGGGGTCCGATAATCAGTAGCCATTGGTTTACTATTTTGTGTTAATCAACGATGTTTTAGGCTCTAAAAAACAGGGCTGGCTTTGAAAACTGTCGGTGGGTCTGTTTTGTCTAAGAATTGAGAAATTGGTAGGAAAGGGGTTGGGTCCCATCTCTCATCTTCATAGGGATGTTTTTGCTTGAACACGTGTAGATTTCTCATGGTTTTTCTAAGGTGGGACCCGAAGTCTAGACAAACAAAGCCTGTGAAATAGATTAATTGCTTTTCCTAGATGCGAATGCGATTTTTCCTATTTTGTTGTCAGGTTCCATATTCCCTCCCATTTGCCCAATGTTTTTCTGGAAATAGTGAAAGTAAAGTTGGAGGGGCCTTTTTATTTTTGTTTTCATATTTGGAAGGCCACAATTATTTGAGACTACACTTGTCCTCTACCCTACTGATGAACTGGTCGATTAAATATGTTTGGACATGGCAATGAACAAGTATGATGGATGGGATGCAGTCATAAATCATAATGATAATTAAAGCACTTTTATGTGGCCTAAAAATCTGATGAAACATGAATCTTTAACCCCTTTGAGATTATTGGGAAGAAGAATTGAACCCCCCCCCCCCCCCCCTTCTAGATGAAGCTTGATTGATGCTAAACCCCATTCAAGATTTGGCTTATATGTCGTAAAAAAAGCTATAGAAAATTCTTGAAGTTATTTTAACCGCTCAAATTTAATTTAATTTAAATTTTTTTTAATCAAATATGAACTTTTGATTTTTTGTTTTTTAAGAACCTTAGTCAAATCCAAACTATACTAAATTTGCCACGTGGTTTAGCATGGATCAAAATTAGTTGCAATTCGGTGATTTAAGACGGAGAGTTTGAGGTGCGAAGCGCACTTGCTCGGATAAATAAATACAACAATAAATCTGGACATGACTATTAAAATAGGTGACTCCTATTTCCCTACCTTTGTTGTAGGAGCCTAGGAAGCCCTTAGATTTTGGGGTGGATGTACCAAGAATCTTTTCCATTAATTTTCTCTAACTGCACAAATTATATGAAGGGGCATAAGCGTCTTATTAGTTTGATCTTCTTCTCCTCTACCCCAGCAGTTGCATGTGCAGACTTTAATGGTGGACCTCTTTCTCTAGTCACTGTCTATCTCTACTCACCGACAAGTTGAATTTATGTGGTCTGATTTATAATTATTGAATTGTAATATAATAATAAGTCCCTTGCCAACTACATTGGTGACATGACAGTGCTTTTCCGGGCTGTTTTGCAGTGAACTCCGATGAGTGCTTGATGACAAGAATGCAAGAGATGTCATTGGATTACCATTTCACTGTAGAGCAAGAAGTGGGGTCTTCCACCTATGCCTTCTTTGGATTCAATGGTAAGTTCGCTTTTAGGTTACATGGTTTTTATTACAATTTTTTTTTTAATAATATTTAGTACGTTGGTTATTGAATAATTAAATTTAAGAGAAACTTCATTTAATCTTTTTGAATTATCCCTATTTTTATAATCTCTCTAAAGTTTAATTTCTCTCAATTTAGTGTATTCATGTTTGCAATGCCATCTGTCCGTTAAGATTTTTCGTTAAATGTAAAAAAAAAAAATTCAAAATACACCCTTCCCTTTTTTTCTTTTTTCTTTTTAAAAAATACATTTAATTTTTTTTTTTGCAAAGATTGAGGAATGAATATTTTTTCAAATACTGTTTTTTCTTTTTTTCTTTTTTTCCTAAAACAAATGGGAGTATTTTGAAAATTTTGACACCCCCTCAGTTAAGAGTTAACTAAAAACCCTAACGGATTGGTGACATTGCAAACAATTGAAAAATAAATACACTAAATTGAGAGAAATTAAACTTTAGGAAAGACATTGAAAAATAATGACAATTCAGGAGACTAAGTGAAGTTACCCCTTAAATTTATCTACCAAGTTTTATTGTTTAATATTTTCCCTCATGTGTCAGGTGGCAATCACATGGACTACCATTTGAATTTATAAGAAAATTAATTTATAGATTTACATTTTTAAAATTGAATAATGTGCCAACACTTATTTTACTTTGAAATGAAAAGAATCAATATAATATGATCATGATGTATTTATTATTATGAATTTGAGCGGAATGAAATTAAAACAAGCTTTTATCAATGAAATGATCCAGGGACAGCAGGTGTGTGGAGAATTGCTGCACTTAACGAGGCTGGAGGATGGAAGGACCGGACCACTGTGGAAGACATGGATCTGGCAGTGAGAGCTAGTCTCAAAGGGTGGAAATTTTTATACCTTGGAAGTGTCAAGGTATACATTCACCAATGATTCAATCTAACGATTTTAAAACGTAATTAATGAAAATATGATTATTAAAAATGTAATTAAGTATTTGGTAAAATTATTGTTCGTCTTTCAAAAATAGTGTGTCGTATTACGCTATTTCAAACGGGACAATTTTCTATGATTTTGTTTAAAACGGATTTTTGACCTGCGAAATTGCGAGACCAAGCGGACTCTAATAGGAAGAACAAAAGAATGCCCATGAGTAAATAATAAACAAGGTGGACTCTCTCTCTCTCTCTCTTTCTCTAACCCCAAGGGGTTGGCCTAGTGGTTGAGGCTCGAGGCTTCTAGGGATATTTTTCCGTGAGGTCTCGAGTTCGAGACTCCTAAGTGCTACCTCCCTCTTGGGGCTAGCAACCCTGGTATAGCTCGCGATTCAACGCTCCATACTTTGAGTGACACAGGATATTAGGCCAGGGATTAGTCTGGTAGATTCTGGCTAGGCCTCTGCACTCAGTTACAAACTTCAGGTACTGTCTGGCTGGATAGTGAAACCAGGATACCCTCATAAAAAAAGAAAAGAAAAGAAGGTGGACTCTCTTTTATGCCAATTGATGTTATTTAATGGAGACTGTTTTTGTACATGTTCTTATTAGTGTGATTTTGCTATATATAGACGAAAAATGAATTGCCTAGTACTTTCAAAGCCTACCGCTACCAACAGCATCGATGGTCTTGTGGTCCGGCTAATCTTTTCCGGAAAATGGTTATGGAGATTATAAGAAACAAGGTTAGTATGCTCCTATGAACCATTAAATATAACAATTTCTGGAAGTAAAATGAAAATAATTTGTTATACGTACTGTCGCCTGTTTAATGCAGAAAGTATCGTTATGGAAGAAGGTACATGTGATTTACAGCTTCTTCTTCGTTCGGAAGATCATAGCCCACATAAACACATTTGTCTTTTACTGCGTTGTGTTACCGGCAACTGTGGTGGTGCCGGAAGTTGCGGTTCCGAAGTGGGGAGCAGTTTATATTCCTTCCATCATCACCCTTCTCAATGCTGTCGGAACTCCGAGGTCTGCAATTTTTTTCTAGTTTTTTAAACATGTTCAGATATGTTCAAATGATTCCTAAGAAAGCAAGCTCCCCTGTTTTTGATGAAGATTCATCGTTAAAAGCTATTGTTTTTAGTCTTTCTGCCTAGACATTAATTGTTTCCCATATAATATTCTAGGCCTCTCTGAATTTCTTGGGGTTTTGTTCATGTTCTATCTTTATATCTTTCAGGTCACTCCACTTGTTGATTTTCTGGATTCTCTTTGAGAATGTCATGGCCCTGCACAGAACAAAGGCTACCATCATCGGTCTACTAGAGGCTAACGGATCAAATGAATGGATTGTCACAGAGAAACTAGGAGATGCTTTCAAGGCTAAGGCAGCGACAAAAGCCCCAAGAAGACCTCGGTTCAGGATTGGAGAAAGGTATGCATTCTTCCATAGACTTCTTCTGCAATTTTGGCATGCCCTCCATTTTAGGTCTGATTTGTGATTTCCCGATTTGAAAACACAGTCAATAATTTGGTAAAATTACAGTTTGGACGTGCGTTTTTAAAACGTACGACCCACATGCGATTTGAAAACACATTTTTTTATGTTTTCAAAATCACAAATTTTTAGAATCGCAACGATATATTTTCTACGATTTGGTTAATATCTGATCCACGTTTGTCATTTTGTGCTTAAACTTTGACAGACTCCATTTGTTAGAGCTTGGAGTTGGAGCTTACTTGTTCTTTTGTGGCTGCTACGATGTTTTCTTTGGGAAAAACCACTTCTTCATTTTCCTTTATGTCCAAGCAATCGCCTTCTTCATCATGGGATTTGGGTACGTTGGCACCTTCGTCCCCCACTCTTAAGAGGGGGCTCCAGATCGAAATGACAGTGAAATTAAGTTCTTTCTGCTATTTTGTTCCTCTGCTTGATTTCTGCTTCAGCAACATAAGATTGCCATTCATGGCGACAATTTCCTGCAATAATAGCTTTGTAAAAAGAACAAAATATATGGTCATTCTTTTAGGTTGCGCATAATGTTTTTCAGTTAGTGGTTCAAAAAAGAGTTGGTTATCTTGTGTATATTAAAAGCAAGTAAGGAAACTACAGAACAAATAGCTGTTATGAGAATGTGCATTATACAGAGAAAAAAGGAGCAGCAGAAGGGAGCTTGTGGGATACCCAAATAGACAAGTATAGACATCTTGGGATGGATTGTTTGTAATTTTGAGCTTCTGTAACTTTTTGTTTTTGGCTTATTTTTGTTGGATTTTATCTCAAGAGGGAATAAACAGTTGGGAAATAGGGTTAATTTTACTGCTCAGTTTCATCTCTCTCTCTCTCTCTCTCTCTCAAGTATTATTTGATAGGGCAGTGCAGGAGAGTAAAAAGGTGAATAGTGAATACTAAGCGGGAAAGCCCCAAAAAAACAGAGAAGGAAAACAATAAAATGGCTTATTCAATTAATTATTGCGTTGGATTTCACTTATTCAATTTCAGGATTAATTTAAGCCCACATATGGGAGGAAATTCACCATTTTTTATGAGCTTAAACTTTTAAAATAAATGATAATTTAACAAGATAAAGAAGTAAGTAGTTCATAACCAGTATCTTATTTTCTTTTCTTTTTTAGCTGTTCATGTCCAAGTTCACTTTTCCATATATCACCACAGCAAATTAATCTTTCAGATAAAATAGATTGAAACCAGAAAGGTAAAGCCAAGAGTTACAATAGCTTCACACAGTCTACAACAATTTTATATCAACATCTCCCTTAGCCATTCACCATTGGTCCCAATTTTGCGTGTGTGGAATCAGAATTTGGATCTCCAGCAAAGTCTAGTATGAGAAAGTCTCCATGTGGATTAGTGCGGATATAGCACTCCGACGAATTCTGTCAAAATTTCAAATGAAAGTTTGGGATATATAAAGTGATTTATCATTTTTGCTTAAAACCAAAAGTTTTAAGTCACTTTTTTTTAACTTTAGGAAGTTGATTGCAAATCGATACAACTTGTTAAATTATCACTTATCCCAAAGCTTAAGCTGATAAGAAGATATACATTTAATCATTTAATCAATACTTTAACACTCTTCATCACGTGTGGGCTCAAACTCCATTTTAATAGGTGAGGCCTCACACGTAAAATATGTAATTAAAATTAGAGGTAAATGAAGAAGACAAGATTCGAACTCAAGAGCTCTGCTTAATGCAATCAAAATGACTAATTTTGCAAATTTTTTTCTCAAAGTTACAGAAACATAGCAATGACTAGAGTTGTGATAAAGGGGGACCTTTAACCGCCCCCTCCTCCCTTTAAAAAATGCAATAAATAGTAAAAGTACACTTTTTTGAATAAATTTGCATTTTCTATTGTAAAGGGGAGGAGGGGGGCCGGTTAAAGGTCCCCCTCTATCACAACCCGCAATGACTAAATTGGGCTTCGTGAAATTTTATGGTCCGCTCTACCTTAACATGAAAAGCCCATTAAAGCCGCTCACGGCTCACCTTAAGCCCTTGGCTTTGAAAGGGTTTATGATCAAACGGAACAGAAACTCGAAAGCCTCAAATGGCAAGGCACGTCCATCGTCTTCCCAGGTTCCTCCTCACTGCCCAAACCGATGTCCAAAACCCCATCTCATTCCCTCTCTCCCACTCCCTCTGCTCAGCCTCTGCCCCTGAAAACCCAACCGAAACCACCCTGACAGAGATTCAGAACCCTTCTACCAACGTTGAAGACCAGCATCGCCATGAGCAAGTCCGGAAGCTCCGAGTCTTTCTCCAACAGGGCCGTACAGAGAGTGCCCAGAGGCTCAGCAAGTCCCTTGTTCTCTCCAAAGCTCCTTTCTCTTCGCCCTCGGAGCTTTTCACTCTCTTCGCTGTCTCTGCGCCCTCCATGATGCGCACTTTCTCCGACATGCTCTTGGCCGTTTGCTCGGAGTCCAGAATGACAACCGAAGCCATGGAGTTGTACAGATTGATGAAGAGAGACGGTAGGTTTCCTTCTTTGGCTTCTTTCAATGTGTTGCTTGAATCATTGGTGGCTTCGAAACAGTTTCAGATAGCTTTGGAATTGGTTTCGGATGTTCTGGGGTCGGGTATCCGACTTGATAGGTTTGCCTTTGGGAAGGCGGTTCTTGCGGCGGTGAAGTTGGGGGATTTGAATAGAGCATTTGAGTTGCTGGATATCATGAAGAAGAGCAGTGTGAGTCCTAATGTGTTTGTTTACAATGTGGTGCTGGGTGGATTGTGTAAAGAGAAGAGAATGAGGGATGCGGAGAAGGTGTTTGATGAAATGCTGAAGAGGAAGTTGGTGCCAAGTTTGGTTACGTATAATACGATGATTGATGGGTATTGTAAGGTGGGGGAATTGGAGGGTGCTTTTGGTTTTAGAGTCAGGATGAAGGTGGAGAATGTGGAGCCGAGTCTTGTTACATTCAATTCTTTACTTAGTGGGCTTTGTCGGGCACGGAGAATGGATGATTCAAAGAGGATGTTAGAAGAAATGGAAGCCTGTGGATTTGTGCCTGATGGGTTTACTTACAGTATACTTTTCGATGGGCATTCGAGATGTGGTAATGGTGAGGCTTCATTGGCTTTGTTTGAAGAAGCAGTTGGGAAAGGGGTAAGGTTTAATAAGTATACATGTAGCATTTTGTTGAATGGGTTGTGCAAAGAAGGGAAGATGGAAAAGGCAGAGGAGATTCTGAAGAAACTAATGGAGAGAGGACTTGTTCCGGATGAGGTAATGTATAACACAATTATCAATGGATATTGTCGGAGGGGTGATTTGAACAGAGCCATTTCGATTCTTGAACAAATGGAAAGTCATGGGTTGAGGCTCAACTGCATCACTTTCAATACTTTGATCAGCAAGTTTTGTGAGATGAGAGAGATGGATAAGGCGGAGGAGTGGGTAAAGAAGATGGTAGAGAAGGGAGTTTCCCCGAGTGTTGAGACATTTAACACCCTTATTGATGGCTATGGACGGAAGCGCTTGTTTGACAGGTGTTTCCAGATTCTCGAAGAAATGGAAAATAAAGGGATAAAGCCAAACGTTGTAAGCTATGGTTCTCTCATACATTGTTTATGCAACGATGGTAAGCTTCTTGAAGCTGAAATTAACCTCAGGGATATGGTAGGAAGAGGGGTTTTGCCAAATGCACAAATATATAATATGCTCATTGATGGTAGTTGTACAGCGGGGAAACTGAAAGATGCCTTCAAGTTTTTCGATGAGATGATGAAAAATGGTATAAGGGCAACACTTGTAACCTACAATGCTCTTATTGATGGGCTGTGCAAAAAGGGAAGGGTGATAGAAGCTGAAAATTTGGTTTCCGAGATCACAAGTAGTGGTTATAATCCTGATGTGATCACATACAACTCCCTAATGTCAGGGTATTCTAATACAAAAAACATACAGAAATGTCTCAGCTTGTATGAACATATGAAGAAGTTGGGCATCAAACCTACTTTAAATTCATATCATCCTCTAATTACTGCAGGCGGTGAGGAAGATATTGTGCTTGTGGACAATTTGGTCTATGAAATGTCACAGATGGGTTTGGTCCCCGACAGATTGGTTTATAATGCACTCATTCACTGTTATGCAAAACATGGCGACGTTCAAAAGGCGTTTGCCTTGCAGCGTGATATGATAGACCAGGGCATTCATGCTGACAAGATGACCTATAATAGCTTGATTCTGGGGCACTTTAGAGAAGGAAAGTTGTCAGGCGTAAAGGATCTTGTTAATGATATGAAGGCTAAAGGATTGGCCCCTAAAGCTGATACGTATAACATACTTGTTAAGGGGTTTTGCGAACAAAAGGATTTCAGTGGGGCATATGTTTGGTTTAGAGAAATGGCCGACAACGGTTTCCTACTAACTGCCTCTACATGCAATGAGCTGACCTCTGGCCTTCAACAGGAGGGGAGGTTGCAAGAGGCCCAGATCGTCTGCTCGGAAATGAAGGTTAAACTAAAAGATGATTGGAACACCAACGAGGATCTTTCTGCCGTTGCCAAAATGTAAAGAGGAGATTTTTGACGTGGTTAAGCTCTCAGCACAACGATTTATCAATAAAGAGAGACGTATATTGTATCATAGCTTCGATTTGTACACTTCCTCTGCCTTATTACTTCTTTGTTGGTATTGAAGCACGGGGAAGAGTGTGGCTGATCTTAGAAAGGATGATAGATCAGATGGTAAAGAAGCAAATATTTGGCAGGCTGAGCCGAGCAATGGCGTGCACACTGTTGTGAGGATTTGTTAGGAGTTATTCCTTGTGAACAAGCTTCTGGCTTGAAACATTTGATAAACAACCAGGGCCACAGGTATTCTACTTGTATAGAAATTTCAAGCAATTTCATGAGTTTTATGATTACGTTTTAGATTACAAAATCTGTGGCACTGTTACCACTGTACTGTTGGCCGCCGTAACAAATTATGCGGCATCCAATCATTAGCCACAAAGCAAATTATGTAGTCATAAAATCTTGTTTCATATCTCTTATTCACCTTGATGTTAGCAGATACTCAAATACCATTAATTCACTATTTATTTCAAAAACTTAACCTAATTAAAAAACAATTCATTTAATTAATAAATTCTAACATTGACAAACACTAATTGGTTATCCTTAGCTGCCGTGGGCAGTAAAATTATGTAGCTCGCATGGTCGAACAGTGTTCCAAGAATTGCTTTCATGTTGCATTTACACTATTGGGAACTTGATTTGTGTAGCTTGCATGGTTGAACAGCATTCCAAGAATTGGTATGCGTTGTACTGTTGTTTGAAACAGAGCACAATGGGTAATCCTCACGTTCAGGATGTCCTCCATTCTTTTTTTATAAGAAAAATCAATGTAAACCTAACACTTGAATGCAGGCTGTGGGGTTCGAACCCACGCGCACTTATGTGCAGCAGATCTCAAGTCTGAGGATGTCCTCCATTCTTAAACATTTCAGTCAATTCCTGCTGCCCAATACATGGACAAGGTGGGCAATTCGTGTTGTCACGTTAGATTTAGATTATGTTTAAATATGAATATAATATTATATAAGTTAACTCAGCTAATTTAATTAAATAGGTCAAACATTTTTAACTCTAAATTACTAATTTCGTATTGAATTTGTGTCAAATTTGTAAATCACATCAAAATTGTTAATTTAAAATGTCGCGTGTCGAGTTCATATCGCATTGAGACATGATCATAAGACTATATAAATTAACTTTAACCAAACCCTTTTAATTAGACGGATCAAATGCTTTAACCTTAACTCGTTAATTTTGTAGTTATTCTGTCTAATGTGCATTAGGTTTATTAGGTTTATGAATCGTGTCAAATATTGACTGCCATAATAAATCTTAGTTAAAATAAAGTTCATTGAGCTTCTATATGAATTTATGACCATTTGATCGAATGAATAGGAAAAATATCAAACATCAAATGACATGTTTTAGATTCATGGCATTTTAATTTCCTCCAACTAATCTGGAGAAAATTTTATCCACACACTAATCCTACTGGTTAAATAAATATAACGTAAAAATCATTACAAAACCCAACATTTTCAAAATTTCCAACAATTATTAAATCATATACTCAGGTCCCATAAAATTTGATTAACAAAACCAGTTCATCCACTGAACCAACGAAGAACAAGGAACTCCAAAAACGAAAAGAAAGGGTTACAAGCTCACCAAATTCAAAGAGCTTTGAGTATATCCTCAGCCCCACTGAACGTAAACGCACCGCCCTCCTCCAAATTCAAGACCTTGACGATCCCATCTTCGGCCAAGAGCGCGTACCTTCGGGATCTCACGCCCAACCCCACGGGCTTGTCGCTCAGATCGAGCTCGCACCCGATGGCCCTGGTGAAGTCACCGTTCCCATCGGACAACAAGAGCACCTCGTCGTTGATGTTGAGGTTCTCCTTCCAGGCTTTCATGACGAAGGCGTCGTTGACCGAAATGCAAGCGATGGTGTCGACCCCTTTGGCCTTGAGCTCCTTGGACTTGTCTACGAAGCCCGGGAGGTGCTTCTGGGAGCAGGTGGGAGTGAAGGCGCCGGGGACGGCGAAGAGGATGGCCTTCTTGTTCTTGGTGAGGTCGGAGATGGTGGTGGTCTGGAGCTCGCCGGCGGTGTCGAAGTAGGAGAGCGTGGTGTCTGGGAGCTTGTCGCCGACGGCTATGGCGGCGGAGATTGTGGATTTGGGTGTGGTGGTGGTGGAGAGTTTGAGGGGTTTTGGGTGGCTGTTGTGGAGTTTGAGGGGGAGAGACGTGAAGTAGGGTTTAGAGGAGAGGGTTTTGGCCGTTGGGAAGAGAGACGCTGAGGTTCTGGCGGAGAGAGAGAGGGAGGTGGTGGAGGAGAGGAGTCTGGAGATGGAGAGCGAGGCTGCCATTGCTCTGTGTGCGTGTGTTTGACGGAGAATGAGAGAACCTGTAGTCCTGTACCGTGTGTATTTGGGTTATTTTGGTTTGGGCGGAGGAAGCAATGAGGGGCTGAGATGCCTCCCGAGATTTGGGTGTGATTTTTTAGGGTACTCTTTTGTCTGGGCCTTTAGGGTTCTGGTAATGGTAATAATATAAAATAAAAGTTTATTTATAATACTAATGATAATAAGAAAAGATATTAGACAATAATCTTATTTTTCTTGAAGAAACTAGAAAGTTTTTAAGCTATATAATTTTTTTTTATTTTTTATTTTTTAAGAAAACCTGAATATCATTGACCATCAAAGAGAACCTTTCTCAACAAGTACCAAAGGTCGAATTGAGGGAGGACAGTCATCCACCCAAACCTAATCTAAAAAATGGTTTAAAGCCAACTTGGCTATATTATGAGTAGTTTTATTTGCTTCTCTACTAACATGCCTAACTTCATAATACTAGAGACTTGACATTATGAGTCGAATGTCCTCGAGCAGCTGGCCATACTTGCTCCAGCATGGGGTATCCTTACACACAGCATTCACAACAGTTAATAAATCACCTTTGAAGACCATCCTCCGAAAGCCCATCTCACTGCATAGATTTATCACTCTCCACAATGCCACAGCCTCTACTACTATTGGAGCAATGACATAAGGGACTACCTTAACCATAGTAGCCAACACTTCACCCTACTCATCTTTTATAAATTAACTATCGTGAAACTCTTACAACATTAGACTTGAAATCAATAGCTTAGTGATATCATAAGTTCAAGACTTCTAGTGATATAAACAAAAATCATTCTCAAAATTTGTTTTACAGAAATAAGGGTTTCTTTTAGTTGCACAACAAGACACATCGGTATGATTCATGCACATGCATAGGTCTCACTAATATCTTGTTGTGTAAATATTGTGCATCTTTATGTTTTAAAAAAATTATTTTTCCTTTGTTAAAGTGTTTTGAGGTATTTTTTTGTTTTTAATATTTTTATTTTGAGAATAGAAAATGAAAAACAGGAAATAAAAGTTTTAATAAACCAAGCCAAAAGATTTATCAATTAAAGGGAGGTGAAACCAATAAACAAAAATTGATTTTTCATCGATCAGAGTCTTGGTCTTTATATAATAAAAGCTCCGAGTCAGAAGAGAGAAATTGTCGTGAGTGATAAAAACATCCGTAGTTTGTGGTCCATGTCCTTAGAGCCCTTGGCGCCTTAAAATGCGTTGATCTGTCACCTACTCTCCATGGCCCAGAGAGACTAAGTTTTTGTTTCGACTGTGTGTTCCACACACAAGCAATTTTGTAGCAGTAGATATTATAAGTATGCCAAGATTCCAAGGAATATGATTCATGAGGACCCGGATCTCTTATAATTAGGGGATAGAGATCTGATCTTTAGCAACTTTTGTTGTTCAGATGGTTAGTAATTCGGATAGCAAATGTGATTAAGTTTTTATGGGCTCATTTGTTTGAACAAATCTCGAGCAATCATCCTACTTGTTAAGACATGCAGGCTCCATAAATACTTTTGAATCTACAATTACGTATTTCGGCCAATTCTCTTACTCTCATTAATTGGGCAAGGAAATGGGAGGGGGCCTAGCAAGACTCATATGCACAGGTAGGAGTTTTTTGTCTGCGCAGAGGGTTTATTGTTCGAACAATAAGTTATTCGTGCGGGCAAGGAGTGCTATTTTAAGCAATTTTTCTACCCTCCTCTTTGGACAATGGATTGCAAAACATCTCCACCACCCTGCAGATTGTGCAACTAAGAGCATTCGATTCATAGCTATAGCTATTAGTCATTGCTTAGAAAAGGCTAGACTTACTTATTTAAGTTAATATTTTAACATTCACTCTCGCGTGTAGAGTCATAATTCAAACTCATCTATTTCGACATCGTGTTAATTAAATTATGGCTTGTAAAAAAAACTTCAGCTAATAAGGAATATTGGACTTAATGATCTAAATCAATATTCTAACCACTAACAAAATATATATATATATATAAGTAACTTATGACGTTTATCCAACCAAATTTCAAGGGTAGGCAACTAACTTTCCTAACAGCGACGCCATTAGGTCTAATTTCATTTCAACAAAGTTATTATCGTTATTATCACTAATACTAAATATTTTAAGCTCTTCTCTCAACGTCTATGAAGGTTAGAACGAAAGAATCATGTTACAATCATGCTACCTACCAATACGATTTGCAATTTTGTCCGAGATAAAGTTTTTTTCTTTTTCTTTTTTAATTGAATAGGAAAAAAATTTCTAACTTACTCTAAATTATTATTATTATTTTAAAGTAGTTGAGCAAACTTCATAAAAAGGCAAATTAAGCACATTACTATTAAATTAACTAGCATGTGATTTTTATATGTATTTTTAAAAATTTGAAAATTACATACTCTTAAAATACATCTAAGGTTAATAAAGTGGATTGTAAGAGGGAAATATATCATTTAGAAACAACTAATTTGCATAGAAATAGCGTTCTCTTTTCTTCCTTAAATTCACTCTTATCTAATTCCATAGCACAAATTTAATAAAACAATTTGAAAGCATTCTAGAGATATTACCCTTCAATAAACATGATTTAGATAGAAAAATCCGATTAACGGTTTTTCTAGTCGCTTAAAAAAAATAAAAAATTGTGGTTATATTTTAGTAATCTTAAAATCAATACATTGGCTAAGCAGATACATTTCTTGCTTTCACGCATATTAATAGAGGAAGGGTCATATCAGCTTAACGGACTTCTCAGCAATACTAACTATTTTAGCTATTTAAAATATTTTGGAATAATTATATTTTCTTCTATGAATTATCAGATGTTTTCAATATGCCCTCATGAATTGACGCTATCGCCAGAAGAAAACATTGGACTACCGTTTACATACTAAAACCCTTATTCCATCAATTAACTTCGTTAAAAGACTCGAACACCCTAATTATACAATCAAATTTATATATAATACCTCAAAATTAAACAATTAAAAAAATTAAAAAGAAAAGGGAAAAGAAGCCACCCCCACTATTTCCTTCTTCTTTTTTTCTCTTTTTATATATATATATATATATATATTTGTATTTTTAAGTTTAATATTTTGGTTTAAATATTCCATTGGTATATGAGTTTTAAGCGTTTTTAAATTTAGTATATTAGTTTTGTTTTGTGTCATAGGTGATACCTGAATTAGAGGTAAAAACTCATTTGGCACCTCTATTAGATTTTTCGTCCAAATTTTAATGGTTCGCCACGTGTCAACCGTTGAGGTTGACATGTGACACTAAAAAAAAAACTTTAAAAAATAATAAAATTTGAAAAAGAAAGAGGGGTGACTGAGCCTCTCCCTTGGCCGGTCTAGGGTGGTGGTTCAGCCACCACATGGGAGAAAATATATATATGGTTTTTGGCCCTTGGGGGTGGCCGAACCACCCCCTTGGCCCTAGGTGGCCCAAAGACCAAAACCCATCAATTATTATTATTATTTATTTTTATTTTTTTCGGCCACCCCCATGGTGACTACCCCCATTCTTTCTTTCTTTTTTTTCAATTTTTTTTTAATTTTTTAATTTGATTTTTTTAATATAGTGTCACATGTCAACCTCAGCGGTTGACACGTGGTGAGCCATTAAAATTTGAACGAAAAATCTAACTGAAATACCAAATGTGTTTTTATCCTTAATTCAAGTACCATCAATGATACAAAACAAAACTGAGGTACTAAATTTAAAAACACTTAAAACTCAGGTACTAATGTAGCATTTAACCCTAATATTTTTTATTAAATTATTGTTTGAAGGTATTTCTGTCTTTAAATGAAAATTAACGTCTAAAAATAGAATATTCTGTCCAATTTAATGAGATTCCCTAATGAAATGAAAGTTTTGGTATGTAAATGGTAGTTCAATTCTCTCTTCTAATGAGGGTGTGAGTTCATAGGGGCATATTAACAATAATCAGTAGTTCAAAGAGGAAAAAGGTAATTACCCCAAATATTTTTATTTTATTTTATTTTATCTATTAACTTTTCAATACAAACTCTAACAAATTATCTATTATATTCTCTACTTTCTTTATATATATATATGACATAAATTTCCTACAAATCGATTTGTAAGAAATTTTCTACAACCTACATATAAGATTGACATGTGTCTCTTGGCATGTGAGAAACACATGTTATTTAAATAAGAAGCACATGTTATTTAAATAGCATGTGCTTCTTACATGCTTTTTTAATAGTATTAATAAAAAAACATGTATTTCTCACATGTTTAAATGACACATGTTCTTTTTATACGTGGTTGTAAAAAATTTCTGTTCATATATATATATTTTATGTTTTAAGAAATAAAGATAAAAGTAAAGATATAGAGAGCACACAACTCGATGGCTCTAGTGGCGGAACCAGAATTTTGGTTAGAGGGTCCAAATTAAAAAGTAAAGTCGAACAAAAAATGGGTTAATATATATATATATATATATATATATATACAAGCAATTAATATGGTTTAGCTATATAAATATAAAAACTTATGTAGACATTTTTATTATTTAATAATAAATTTAGAAATTTGATTACATGCCTGGAATTTTCAACAAATAAAGTATTGCCTTTTTGCACTATTTTAGACAGTTTTTTTTTCGCTGTAAACACTTGATTTGAATTATTGAACGGTTTTAAAAAGAAAAATTTGGCTGACTCAATTTCGCTTATAGCAAATCTAAAATCACAATGGGACTGCCAAACTGGTATATTCTTGAACTGAACTTGTTTCAAATTTTGTAAAAGTCAAATACCAACTTAGTTTAGGTTTTTTCCCTTTCCCTTTTCCCCTTATGTTTGTTTGCTTAAAAAAAAAAAAAACATAATTTACGTTTTTAAATACTTATGTATGCATGTGCTGGCGCTAATCAGACTAATAAATAAAAATAATTAAATAATTTTTTTTTAAAAAAAAAAAAAAAAAAAAACACGTAACTGAGCAACTTAACTCAACACTCTAATAAACGACTAAAGTTTAAAATCCTAAAGAAACGACGCAGTTTTGTAACTCTGAAGAATCTACAAGCACAGATAAGAAGCCATCTCAGTCTTTTTGCCCAAATAAACGCAGCGTTTATATTTTACTTAAACACAACGTTTTAATGAAAGACTTGGAAGTGTCCACATCGTCGTCTTCCTTGGTCTTAATCCCTATATCTCTGAAACTTCTAAACACATTAACAGTAAAAGTGTGAAATAAGGAAGTAAAACACAGAAACATAATCCTGACCCTCCTGAAAATTTTGCCGGTAGTGTTGATGCCCCTGGTGAGTGATCTGAGGGCGGGCAAGCATGACATACGAGATACTTCTACTGAGGGTTAAAAAAAATAAAAATTGAAGACTGAGGGGGGCATTTGGCCTCTCTTAACCCCCCTTCTGCCCTTGGATGGTTCCTTCTTAACAAGAGAAATGATATTTTATTCTTATATAACAACTGTAGCAAAAAATATATCCCACTTCTTCTGAACCTAATTTGTTGGAGATGAAAACCGGATGATATTAACTAAAAATACCTCTTATGAGGAGTTTACCTAATCTATTGAAAATGCTCTAAGCAGTGGCAGAGCCACATAGAGTCTTGGATGGGGGCCAAAGTCCAAGAAAAAAAAAATTAAAATTTACCCTTAAATTTTTTTTATTTTTTAAGATTTGCCTTCCTAATTTTTTTTTTCAATCCGGCCCCCCAAAGTTGGAAGGCTCGCTCCGCCCTTGCTCTAAGCTGCATTAGCCTGCATATACTAATCATCAGAAGAAGAAGAAGAAAAAACTGCATGCACAAAGTACATACGACTGTACCAGCTTTTTGTTTGTTATTTTTTGAACTAAATTATCGTTTTGAGAACCAATATGCTATGAATGAATAAAGTAAAAACACATTCATTTCATTTTACAGTCTAAATTTTGTTCTGTAATATCTAATGATGTTTATATAGTGTTACGTCGAATGATGCTATACCTTACTCAAAATGTAATATGTACCATGCCATATCCTAGGATGCCAGATTCATCCATCCTTACTCGCTTATAGTTTAGACCAATCTATACCATTGCAAAATTATCATCACTCTTTTGAGGTCATGGCAAACGTTTTGGAGGGTCTATCTTCACAAGGGTTGAAGGGTATTAAGGATAGGATTTTCAAGGAATCATAATTCCTAAAGTGGATCTTTTACTCCAACCATGAATTGGGCTTATGATCTAGAGCAACAAACAGGCCCAAACCCAACATATACCGGAGTAGAATAGCTAGTTAACAGCCCCACCAACCAATATCTTCGTATATATTTTTTAGGAAAGTTGTTTAGAATCCTAAGAAATATGTTATACACTATACTTTTATTTCATTTTACTGATGGAATAGTGTCAATTAGCCATTATATTTTTTTAAAAGAAAATAAAAAATCTAAGACCAAGTGTCATATTAACAAAAGATGTGATAAAAATATGGTCTATGAGATTATTCAAACCCAAAATAATTAATTTCCACACAATGAAAATGTGAGATTTTCATTTGTAGGGATAGATCTCCAAAGGAGGGCTCTCAAGTCCCCCTATCAAGTGAGAGTAATTTTAGAAATCCCTCATACGTTATTTTTGTGTCCTTCCAAAAATGAGGTGGTTTTTATGCTCCGTTTGTTTCGACGTAAAATGGTTTCCGTCGTAAAATGGTTTCAGGGAAGTCATTTTTCAGAAAACCATTTTCCGTTGAAAGCATTTTCCGGTGTTTGGCGCGTACGGAAAATCGCAAATATTTTTTTATATTTTTATTCAATCATATTAACTTATAAAAATCAATTTTTATTCACAACATAAAAATATTAATGTAAAATAATATAAAAATCATCGATGACGAGATAAAGGCCGGAATCCGGACAGTTTCGTCGGAATCTGGGATAGCCGGACTCCGACGAAAGTGGCCGGATTCCGGCAGTTTCGCTGGATTCCGGCAGGTTGGCCGGAATCCGGCTCTCTGGCCAAATCCGGCCAGATGGCCGGAATCTGGCCTTTCTGGCCAGATCCGGTCAGATGGCCAGAATCCGGCCGGTCTGGCCAGATCCGGCCAAATGGCTGGATTCCGATCAGATTGGTCGCCGGAATCTGGCTGACCGGATTCCGGCGACATTAACCGAATGTTGGATTCCGATACCGACAATATTTCGATGGTGGTCGGCTGCTTGAACGTGAAGGTCGACTGTACCGTTTAAAATAGATCGACTACGGCTGACGTCTTCAGAAAATGATTTACGCTTTTAAAAAGCGTAAATCATTTTTCGAAATTTACTAAGCATTTTTGGTCAAACAGAAATCATTTTCCGGTTGACTATTATTTTCGCCCCTACCAAACACCGGAAAATACCGAAATCATTTTCCAGAAATCAATTTACGCCGAAACAAACAGAGCATTAAAATCATCATTGAATTTTGATCAAATGTGATTTTAAAAGCCACCTCATTTTTAGAGTAGTACAAGAATGAAACAAAAGGGACTTCTAGCATTACTCCTCAAGTGGTGGATTAAGGTGTGTTTCCCTCTACATCCACTACTTGTGCGATTTTTTATTTTGAAAAAAAAAAAAAAAATCAAATGTAAATTAATTATTATTTTTTTAAAAAATAAAAATAAATATAACTTATAAGCTTTAACGTAATGATCACTTCTACCTATTGGTTAACATGTAAAAGTAGACCTCTGGTTAAAATTTGGACACAGAAGTTGATGAACAGGCCTAATTGGCCAACAGACAAATCATAGATCCTTATTTGGCCAAAATCATTTTCATTTTCCTTTTTTTTAAGCGATCCAATGACTACTGTGTTGTACTGGTGTACCGTGTTCGTTACTTGATGCATGAAGCCTTGAAGAGAAGGAAAATAATCCAGTAATCCACAATGGCTTTTGGCTTGGTGCTTTAAGCCTCGAAGAGAAGAAAGGAATAAATAAACCTAGAGAGAAAGGGAAAAAGAAATGAAAAGAAAAAATTCGACAAAGGGATGGGGCTTGGTGCTTGAAGCCTTGATTAGAGAGGAAAAGAATAAATAAACAGTGGGAGAGAAAATGGGGGGGAGGAAGAAGAAAAGAATCCAGGGTTGTGGCTTGGTAGTACTTAATTGAAGCCTTTGAAGTTGAAGAGTAGAGGAAAAAAGAATAAATAAACAGAGGAAGAAAGAGAGAGAGAGAGCGGGGGGAAGAAGAAAAGAATCCACAAAGTGATCGACAAATTAAAGGGTTGCGAGATATAGATAGAGAACAAGTTTGAAACAGAAACAAACAAAACCCATAAAGAAATTTATACACAGAGAGAGAGAGAGACTGAGATAAATCTTGAAGGAGATGGAGAGCAGAGATTTAATCCACGAGCATCCATTGAGCTTTATAGAAGATCTGAAAGTTGATGGAGTTCTTGGAAGTTGTTTGTGGGGTATGCGAGGAACCACCATCGGGTCTTGGGAACAAATGCTCCGTGTGCAACTTCCTCTGCCATAAATCATGCTTCGAGCTACCTGAGGAGATACAGCATCCCTTGCACCCAAACCACACCCTTCGTATCCGAGGCCCATGGGGTACTCGTTCTTCTTACTGTGCTGCTTGCGTTAAACGTTGCGGAAGGTGCTTCTCTTACTGGTGCAAACGCGGTGATTGCGATTTCAGCCTTGACACTAAATGTGCTTCTCGCTGGCGAGTAATTAATAAGGACGATTGTCAGCAGCACGCGTACGTTCCCATCTTAAAACAGATTCAGTTCACTTGCGAAGCCTGTGGCGAGGAAGGCAAGGACGTCATATGCCTATATTGTACCATATGTCAACTCTTGACTCACCCCAAATGTGCTTCAATTCCACGCACCATCAATATCACTCATCGTCACCCCCTCACGCTGACCTATTCTGTTCATCAAGTCAAGGAGCGTGCCAACATATCATAAAGACTCTGCTCTAGGGAGGTAAATATAAGGTATGCAACTTATTATTGTCAAAAATGTAGTTTCGCTGTCCACTTTAGTTATGCAAGAGATATTTCTGCTATGAAGGCTTTCATTGAGTCGGAGTCCATTGGATCCAATATTGGCCATATAACTGGCTTATTAAAGGATATCAATCGAGCAAAGGACGAAAAAGGTCTGCCTCGGGAGATCAAACATTTTAGTCATGATCAACACGACTTAATTCTAAATTATGAGGAGGTCAAGGATGATAAACTTTGTGATGGGTGTATGCAATTGATCTCGCCTCCGTTTTATAGTTGTGCACAATGCAAATTTTTTTCTCCATAATATATGTGCTAAACTACCCACAAACGCTACACACTTGAGTCTCCCATTTTCTTTTACCCTCTCCCCACAGGCACCTTTCTCTGATGCCGTGTTCAAATGTAATTTTTGTAAACATCATCGCCATGGATTCGTCTACAAGTTTAGAGACTATGAGGACACGATCATCGACATTCAATGTTTTGCAATTCAAGAAACCCTTGAGCATGAGGGTCACCAACACCCACTTTTCTTGGCTGCAGATCCCATACAAAAATGCAAATTTTGTGAGGAAGATGGTGGTTTTGTATGCTCTCCTTGCGATTTGGCCTTGGCTTTTAGATGTGCAACTCTTCCACTTTAAGCTAGCCATAAGTATGATGAACATCCCCTCAAACTCACCTACACTGCTGAAGACAAATTTGGAGAATACTATTGTCTAATTTGTGAAAAAAAAAAGAGATCCAAACCTTTTGTTTTATTACTGTGCAGAATACGATTTTCCTGCTCATCCTCAATGTGCTCTTGGTAAGTATCCATACATCAAGTTTGGAAAAACTTATAAGGATGAACATCATCAACACCCTTTCACTATTGTCCAAAAGACAGAGTACTCCCCTCCATGTGATGTTTGTGGCGACTGTTTCGACGAGGTGGGCCTAGAATGTACTCAATGTAAATTGACCGTTCATCCAAGGTTTGGTGATCCTGAAAAAGATTGTTTGAAAAAACTAGATAAATTTGGGGCAGAGTGATACATGGCAAGCAACATGCACACATAAAAGGAAGGGATGAGGAAGTAAATGATTGGGCATTTGCAACAAGCATCGTGCAACAAGGAACTTTCAAGAGGAAGAGGATTACCCTCATTAGTACCTTCTTTTTCTTCTTTCTTTCTCTCTCTCTCTCTTTTTTTTTTTTTTTTTTTTTTTATGAATAACTTTCATCAGTATCTTGTTATTTTTATCTGTTATCTTCATTAATAATTGTGAAGTGTCAACAGTGGGTTACTTCTCTACGAGTGTAGCTCCATTCTTATCATATTGCTTTGTAAGTCTATAGAGTCTGATTGGATTGATGAATAAAATGCATCAAAAGTAATTATCTCAAGTACTCCTGTAACATAAAGTAACCTCCTCAATGATGATTAGAGAAAGTTAGACAGATCTCTTGTCATAGCTAACTGTATTAATTAGTATTATTTATTTCAACACATGCATCTTGATTAATTAGGATTTTTTTCTAGAATTTCAGCTTTTAAAGACACCCATAAACATCAAAATCTCAAGTTTTCACCTTTATGCTCTTCTATAAAATCCCAAGGCCCAGAAGTAAGAGCAAATTAAGCTCTAGTGAGCCAGAGAAACGTAGCCAGAGGCCCAGAGCTGTGGTCCATGGCCTTGTAAGGGTCATGTCTCAGATTCTCATGGTCTTAAAATGCGTTGGTCGGTCACCTAAGGATTTTATATTTATAACAATTTATATATATATATGTAAAATGAATTATTTAAATTTTATTTTATGAAAAAATCAAATTTAGTCATTATGTGTTTCTTGTGAATTCAATGTAATCCCTTAGTTTTCAATTTTTACAATTAGAACATTAGGTTTTCCTTTAATTTCAAACAAGTTCTTATGTCGAGACTTACTGTCCAATTAATTAAGAATATGTCACGTTAGATCAATCAATTAATGTCATGTCATGTGCCTCTAGTTTGACACATTATATGTCAATTGTATAGGATGTTGCACAGTTACTTTTAAATTAAAAATGTAGAGTTGGTTAAAAATATAACAAATATACCATAAATAAAGATTTTTGTACATGACATGTTAAACGACAGCCTCATGACATTAATTAATTGATTAGTCTAACTTAACATACCGTTAATTAATTGAATGATAAATTGATGGATGGACCTATTTGAAACCAGATGAAAGCTTAATTACCTAATTGTTAAAATTGAAAAACCTAAGAACTAAATTAAAATTGCATAAAAATCTAAGGATTAAATTTGATTTTCCCTGTATTTTATGATTTTATCTTCAAACGTAGACAATTACATTATTGACTCGTATTTACAAGCCTATTTTAAAATATATTATTAATTATTATATTTGAGTTTTGCTTGTTTTATTTGTTAAATAAACTAAGGTGAACAAATTTTTTTTTTTGAGAGCGAACCCGAACTGATTATGAATAATTTGATTTGCTTATAGTCCTAATTAATTGATGTTGGAAGATCACTCTACAATAATCATTATTCATCCAAAAATTTGATTAATTAGGGGTGTAAACCGTACTATATTAGCGGACAATATCTTTACTCCGCATCTACATCTGCACTTTGGGCATGTGGAGGGAAGATTTTAGTAACCATCCTCCCATCTAGGGTGGGTATTTTTTTTGTATCAACTGTCAGTGACTTTTATTATGCATTTTGGCTTTGTGGCTTTTATCTATAGACTTAAGTTATATGGTCTTTTTAGATGCATGGGCTTAAACCAATTATTGAACTAAATACATTTGTGAATTGTAATATGAAAATACAAATTGAATTATAAATATTGAGCAATACAAGTATTTATAAAATTGAATTCAATCTAATCTAGAAAAAAAAAATACATCTATTTATAAACTTTGGAAAATACAAGTAAACTGAAAAATACTGCAAAATACAATTGAATTGAATTATGTTTTCTACAAAATAAAAATGAATTAACTTCAATTGCATTGAAATAATGTTCACATCTCGATATTGGACACACAATATTAATTTGGTATTTTAGTGGCATTTCAAATCACCATGCCAAATTAGCCAATATTAAATATAATCAGCACACAAAAATATAAGTCCAATATTCAGCACACGTAGTGCATGCAACACACATTCAACATAATACACTACATATTACATTGTTTAGTGAGAGATAGAGCTCAAAGGTAGAGATTGAGAATGCGAGAGTTAGAGAGAGAGAGGGTTGAATGGGAGTTGCGGCTGCAGAGTGAGGGGGATAAAGAAAATGAGGCGTAAGGGTTTTGTTTTCTACTATTTTCCTATGCAAAATAATGTTCATTTCCTACTCATATTCCGTTATATGCCCGCATATGTGAGAATAGAAATATGGTATCCGCTATTTGGGATAAGGGGATGAAAATCCACCTGTAACTCATGCGGACGGGCGAATAACGAATGGGGGCGATTTTTAACCACCCACCTTAAAGGTGTACAAATAGAGTGGTTATAACCGCTTTAAAACCGCTAACCGTTTATATCCGTATAACTGCTTTTTTAAAGCAGTTATAGGGTTTGAAAAAAGCAGTTTATATATAGATATATAAACATTAAAGAGACTTATATTATTACTCATACATCAATGAAAATGAAAGTGATTTCATATGGAGTTCGTTGGGTATCAACCCTGGACATCTTCAACTGTTTCAAATCACCCTTATTATCTAAACAAAATATAGAAAAGGAAATGATATGAGATTATGAGCCATCTCTTTCGTGTTTTTGGGCTTGGTCTTGGTTTCGGGCTTGTGGGCTTCACTCAAGTTATTCCGTGTAATTGAATCAACTCACGTGCTCTCTCTTTTCAGTTTTCATTACAAGTCCCACACTGAAAGAAGCAATAGAAACCCTACAATACAACCTATATAAAAAGGAAGCTAGTTGCTCTTGCAAATCACGCAGCCGCGCGGTGAGCACAAAGCGAACTATTCTTTCGCCTTTTACTAAAGAATACCGTGTGCGCGCCGCAAATAGCGGCATACGCCTATTTTTGGAGGGTTTCTTCCTTTGAGAAGTGCCTCACAAATCAGTCTAAATTTATCTTTGTTGATTGTGGGAGTTTTTTGTTTCTATTGAGCACAAAAGATCTTAATATTGGAAGGAAAACTAAGCAGTTTAGCTGATAACCATCTGTTAATGTTTTAGACAGCTTAAAACAAAATGCATTTTCTAAGGCAAGTGACATCGTCTCTTGCTTCCATTCCGATCAATAAAGGGAGGAGCATATTAAGCTTTTTTAATAATTGAAGTTGGGAAAGATGTTAAAAATTATATTTTTATCTCATAAATATCTCATGATGTTGATGTGGTATTCTCAACCGAATCAATCATTTTTTTTTAAAAAAAATAATAATAAATTAATCTAATAGTTGGTTGAGCTACCACTAACTACTTTTGTGTTATTAGGTGTGACTATATTATTACTGGGAAACCAATATCTTATGAATGAATAAAGTAAAGTAGTGTTGTTAGGTAACTTTTACTAAAATAATTTACAAACTGACCTAACAGTTAATGTGGTATTTACCACACCAGTCACTTGACAATTAAATTTGATTGTAAATGGTATGGTAATTAGTAAATATCATATAAATTGTCACATGTCAAATTATAAAAAATTATAGTACCCCAAACTTTTTTAAAGTAAAATATACATCAATTTGATTTTGCTAATAGTCCTAATTAAACTAGTTCTTATTTTGTAACATTTCTTGTGATGACTTATTATAAAGTGTAGGCAACAACATGGCTACTTAAATATTGATTAGTTTAAGTGAATTATGCAATTGACTTCTTGGTGTACAATATTTCTTTGATGTTAACGTTCAAACTGCAGAGTGCATAATGGACGTCCATGCGCACGCAGGATCCCAACGTCACGCCCAGCGTCATCTATTTGTTTATTTATCATGATTGTCAAATGGAAAACATAATCAAAATGTGACGTGATATTCTTGGTTAAGAGTACGTGATTTTCATATGTATTTTAAGAAATATATATTGAATAATATATATATATATATATATATATATATATTAATGAAATATCTAACTATTTCATTAATCAAAGATCACGAGAGTATAAAGCTTTTACATCACAAAATATAAAGTCTTGCAAAATCATAGCCACATGCTATGAAGCTACATAGTCATAAATACGAACAAAATTTTTACAATAAAGTGCTATTTATGACTTTCATCTTCCGCTAACCTATGTACAAAAATAGTTAAATAGTAGATTTGCTCTAAGCAAATTAGATCTAAGACAAAGGTAGCAAATTATCCTAAAAATTTATTTAAACCGACCGTAAGAGATAAACTCTCACACCAAACTATTCAGGCTGTGAGAGATAACCCCTCACAGTGCTCACACTTGACTAACTTTCATCCCATAGATCGCCCATGAGAGCAGATCCAAAGAGAATAAAACTATTATTCAAAACAAATATACAACTAGCAAACAGCAACAACGGCCAGAGATGAGATGAACGGCACAACATGGAGATAGATGGACTGATGCATAACAGAGATGCCAAAATTACTGATTTTGTCAGAGAACACCTACACGTACACAAAAGAAAAAATCATAATGGAAATGGGGTGGTAGGAGTGGGGAGTAGAAATGAAAAAAGAGATAATGAGGGTGGTAAATGAAATGTCCAACCAGTTTGTGTACAGATCGAGTCACTCGATCCGATGCTTATGTTAACATTGGTTAGAGATGATAAAGAGCTTAAGGAATTAGCGGAAAAATAGTATTTGACCAGAATGGTGTGTACCTTGAAGGTGGGCTTCCTCACTTCTCTTTATAGAGTGTTTTCTTGTACCTGGTTGGTTAGGGAGGGTGATCCAACTACCAAAGTTATGCGAATGTTTCTTTGCCCTCAATAAGAAAAATGCTAGAAATACTCATAGTGTACAACAAGTATACTATTCCAAAGCACTTGGAGTGAGACCTAATGTAGTACATGGATCACACACATTAGGTCACACCACAATGTGTCTTGGGATAGTGCACTTGTTGTACACTATGAGTGCATGGATCATTCCCCAAAGACGTTAGGGGTCCCAAGTATAGCATAGGTCAAAATATCCTACATGCTTGTAGTGCTTGTGGTGCTTGTGCACCTGTCCATCTGGACTTGGCTGATCGAGTTCAATCGGTCCATAGGACTCATTCATAAAGGGCCTATTATGGCAAACTTTGGATTGTGGATGCTAGTTTCTTGGGAGTTATTCTTGGGTACACCACATATAAAAGTCATATGTTCTATTAAAAATGTATGTGAGAAACGAGTATCACATATTCTAAAAATAAAGAGAAATGATATTTGTACATTACTTGTATATTTTTTGTATATCTCGATATAACTAAGTTTTAAATCCACCATTTAATTCGTGAGACCCAATATGATCAGTCCCATAAATTTAATGATAAATTAAAAAAAAAAGTCAAAAAAAAAAAAAAACAAATATCTTATATCAACGACAAATGCCAATTTGAAGAAGACCCCCAAAGAGTAACCCAATCTATCGGAGATCACACTTATACAGCAAGTAGACTCATCAAAACTGCCAATATTTAGAATTGACCCCATTGGAGAGGATGAACCGATTTTTAATAAATTCAAAAATCTACAGATAATGACATGTACATTAATTATTTATTATATTTTTGTGAAGTAAGAAGCTCTGTGCCTGTGGTCCAGAATGACTCAGGCCTAATTAAGTCCTGACCCACCAAATGTGACGTTGGTAAACAAATTGTATTTGCTCTGAAAAAAAGAAAAAAAGACGTTTACAAACAAATTTAATTGGTTGCTGCAGACATTGCAGTCATCAGAAGCGTGACGTTGATAAGATAAACAATTGAGATCTGCAAAATGTTTCAGTCATGAGACTCAACCTGCCTCAAGAGACAAGAGGCGCTGAACATGCATCCCCAACTAAAAGCCAATAAATAAGTTGAAAAAAACATTTTTAGACAGAAATTTTCTGTAAATTAAATTTCAACCCTGTATGTAAAATTAGCACGTATTCTTTGAATATGTAACAGCCACGTGCCTTTTAATAGTTTTTACATATATGCTAAATAAAAAATAGTATGCTTTTCACCTGCTAAAATACACATATAAATTTAATAGACCGATCGAGTTGAATGAAACTTCTTCGATTCAGTTTGAATGAAATTTGTGTTCAATAATTTTACTTTGCCAAAGACAATAGACAAAAGGAAAGAGCTTTATAGAAATTTTACTTTAAATTTTCATATTGAAAAATGTTAAACCTATAACTCTTTCATAATTGAATAATGTTATTTAGTAGTCTGATATAATATTGTTATACAATTAGGACAGCGTTGCAGTAAAAATCAGTCATTTGATTAACACTTTTAAAATAAAATAAAAAATTAAGGGTTGATTTTCGCAACCATATATGTCATTCTATGCATTTGTATAAAAGTTGTGTAACAGTCTACTAAATAATATTACTCTTTTAAACTTGTTGACACGTGTCAACAAGTTGTAAAGAGATATGATACATTTACAACTTCTGTACAGCTCTAACCAATTTTTGTTGTCAAACTAACTAGAGAAATGATCCATACACTCATTTCTCACAACAGCCCCACAACAAGTTGATGTGGCTGGTAATATTTTATTATTTTTTTACAAAAAAAAAAAAACAAAATAATAAAATAATACCTGCCACGTCAGCTTGTTGTGAGGTTGTTGTGAGAAACGAGTGTAGGATCATTTCTCAAATAGACCACGCATCTACGTACCTAATGTTTATTGATTTACAATTAAATGTGTTTTTTTATGAGTAAATTAAGGCATCTTTTTGAATACGTACACATTAGTAATTGAAATTAGACATTTTTTTATGATATAATATAATGTAGTAGATCGAATTTCGACATCAGTAAATACAATTGATGATTATTTTAAACTTTTGGAGTACTTTAAGCTAATTAACCAAGTATCACTAAAAAGTCATCCAAATATTAATAATTGATAAAAAGTCACATTCTGTTGAGTGCATGCATAAACTACTAAATGTTAAAATTTCAAAAAAAATCCCAAAATATTATTAAATAAACTCATTATTAGTTGATTCAATTGTTAAAACATATTGATATTATAATAGAGATTTTTGGCTCAATTTTTGATTGAAGAAGACTTGGGAATATTTTAAAGGGATGAAGATAATTAATTATTCATCCTTTATGTAATGGAATCCGTGCAAGACAATTGACTTCCCATATAAACAATAAATAATCTAATTGACTCTTCTTTCTCCCTCCTTTCCACCACCAAACATTTTTTTTCCTTTTTTTCCTTTTAATTTTTGACAAAACTTTGGGGCATAAGCCCTTTACTAAGACTATGGCAATTGCTAATCCTTGTGCCCGATGAATGTCGGTTATACCTTCCCCCCTACCCCTCCACAAGGAAAGTCAGTTAAACTCGCTCCAGCAAAAGCTCAACAACCCGACCCGTGATTCAAACTCCATTGCTCCAATGTATCATGGGAGTACTAGTTCTAAGTTTCGGTAGCAGACTGGCTCGTATTTTATGATAAATGCTCTATATTATATTTTTATTTCACTTTTGAGAAATATTATACATCATATTGTTATTTTACAATTATTTTACTATTTTGACGTGATATTTCTAATTAACCTAAGATCAACCATTGTTAAAAGAAAAAAAACAAAAATAGTAGATTAACAATGTCACATTTGTTTTTACGACGATGAACTCTTTCAAGACAAGGTCACTTCGTGTACCCACTCCTGTCAGGTAAATCTGGATCCATGTAAAGCGCCCACCCACATGGATTGGGTAATACTCATGCTTCGCCAGCGGGCTGGCCCCAATGAATTGTTTGCACTCAAGCAAGGGGATTCGAACAGATTAACAATGTCACATTAACACAGTGGAATAGTGGTTATGGTATGTAGCATTTCTCTTTACTTTTATCTCACTTTGCTAGTGTGGTATTGTGAATCAGCCATTGAATCATCTATTGTTTTTTTTTAAAATGAGTAATGCTAGAAAATAGTAATCATATTTTTATTTCACAACTATTTCACATTGTTGACATAATAGTACTAAGCAATCCTTAAATAAGTCACTATTTTTTCTAAAGAAATATCTTACATTAGCATGTGTGATAATTGTGAGATGAAAATGTAGTTTATAGCATCACTAAAAAAAAATATCAAGGGCTGATTGATAGTTTCACATCAACAAAATAAGATAAAAAATTTAGAGACAGATATTGCTTTTAGAGGTTTTTATATATTATTAGACTAAATTAAAATCGCATAAAAACTTAAAAACAAAATTTGATTTTTTTTTTCCATAAATAAAGCATGCACACGAGGTTTATAAAATTTCTTGCTGAGAAAGTCGGAATCAAGGGCTGTGGTTGCTAAACCTAATACTTAATCGTACGGCTCCAATTAACCTGAGCTCCTCTACAAATACGTGGCGCACTGTCGTTTCACCTAACCACGCAACTAATTGCAACTCTCTCTTCTCTCTCAGCACGCACACACTCTCAGTCACAAAGATCTAAATCTCAGCTATGGCCGAGATCACGCACATCAAGGCACGCCAGATCTTCGACAGCCGTGGCAATCCGACGGTCGAGGTTCGATTCTGAATAGATCATCTCTCTGATATTCACCTAATTCGTTTTCGATCATTTCTAGGTTTCGCTTCGAAATCTCTGCGAATGGATTGGAAACGTTTCGTTTTGGTGATAATAAGACTCGGAGATCTCAAAGATTGTTTTTGTTAGTTAATAATTTTTTTGGATGAATTAGCAATTAATTAATCAGTGTGTCCTAATGATTTATTAATTCGGTTTCGATAATTTCAGGATTTCGTTTCGAAATCTCTGTGAACTTTTATGGAAACGAAACGTTTCGCTTGGTGATAATAGGACTCGGAGATATCATAATCTATGTTTCGAAATCGTTTATGCGATATTCAGTTTTTCATTTCCTAATATTGATGTATTTGATTCTGGTGATAACAAGCGATTCGTGATTTTTGAGGTATACGAGGGCTTTGAATGAGTTTTCGATTGTGTTCTATTTTAGGCGGAGGTGACAACGGCAAATGGCGTTGTTTCTAGAGCCGCTGTTCCAAGTGGTGCATCCACTGGTATGTTTTTTTGGTTCTCTAATCTACAACTCAAAGCTTTTGAATCAAATCTTGGTATTCGTGTTAGTGTTTGTCATTAGTATATTATTATCATGTTAGGGAAGTCAGCTATCAAAATATTATGGGAAAACAAATAATTGATTTACTGTTAATTGCATCTTTCACTTTCCACTTTTCAGGAGTTTACGAGGCCCTTGAACTAAGAGATGGAGGGTCAGACTACCTTGGAAAAGGTGTTTTAAAGGTGAGTTATGATTAACCGTGCTACCAGATGCTATTTTGTGCTGATCTATCTATATATGGTTCTCACATACGGTTCCTCTGGTTGTGTAGGCTGTTGACAATGTCAACAAGATCATCGGCCCGGCCTTGATTGGCAAGGTTGGTTGAATCTAGTTACTCATGAATTGCTTTCCTTTTGTTGATATTTCAATATGGTTGCCTGGATATGAACTGCCGTGTTGTTTTATTGTGTGGGACAGGATGCAACTGAGCAGACTGCTATTGATAATTTCATTGTTCAACAACTCGATGGAACTGTTAATGAGTGGGGTTGGTGCAAGCAAAAGGTATTCTTCGTGACTGCTTTTTGTAAGGACTTCATAGTTCATGTGAATCATATTATTCTATATGATTCTAATGCTCATTGTGGTGTTTTCAGCTCGGAGCAAATGCCATACTGGCAGTGTCTCTTGCAGTCTGCAAGGCTGGGGCTAGTGTTAAAAAAATCCCTCTTTACAAGGTATGTCATATATTAGTTGTTTAACTGTGTACTGTGCTTGTACCTGTGGATTCTCTGTTACAGAATTCTTTGAGGTGTACCATGTTGGCTTATCTTACCAACAGAATTTTGTCACTGTATTGTTAACCAAACTTCCATGGCATATTTGTGTAGCATGCTGGAGTTTATAGCCATGACCGAATGCATTATGTATTCTCTTAAAACATGGGTTCTAGGTATATTAAAATGATGTTTTCCACCCCCAAAATCACCAAATTGGGCACTTCTGTAATGTTCAGTAACAGATATAGACCCTAACAAACCAGATAATCGTCTATGTAAAATTTCTGGATTTAGCTTGAAGACGATCTGATCAAAATGTATTACTGTCTTGTGGATGCAGCATATTGCAAACCTTGCTGGAAACCCGAAATTGGTGTTACCTGTTCCTGCTTTCAATGTCATTAATGGTGGATCACATGCAGGAAACAAGCTTGCAATGCAGGCACGCTTCCTGAAATTTTAATTTGATTTATTTTGTATTATGTTCCTTGATTACGAGTTTCTGATCAACTTGTGTCTGCAGGAGTTCATGATTCTTCCTGTAGGAGCTTCCTCTTTCAAGGAGGCCATGAAGATGGGTGTGGAAGTATATCACCACTTAAAGGTTGGTTATAACCTATCTTTTTGCGGTTTTCCTTTTTTTTTTTTTACTTGGGGGGTAGGGGGGGTGTTGGGATTGGTGCTTGTTTCGTTTAATTACTCAGGGCTTCTAGATTTAGGCCAGAATCAGGGAATGTGTTTCTTTGTTCAACTTTGGACTTTTGGGATCCACCACCAATGATTGATTATGCTTTTTTGTGTAATGAAATCTGAATGATCTTAAGTAATCTGATCCATATGCACTTCTCCATTTTTCTTGTTTTGACCATCATATATTAAATGGTTGAATATAGTTACTCCTAGTGAAGTGGATGGTACCCTAGGCATTTTGTGGATCCATCCTGGCTCGAGCTACTCAAGAGTGCTTTCATTTTCCATGGCATAAGTAGTTGGTCCTTCTAGAGGACCTTGTCCTTGTCCATCCTGTCCTTTCTATGGTTTGTCTTTGAATGATTATTTTACATTGCCTAAAAGGTTTTTAGCTAGCACATACATAATAGCTCTCCTGTTGGTGCTCTTGCATGGTTACAAAGTTTACTTCTAGTCTTTGGTAGCCTAATAATTGTTGACTTTGGTGTCTTTCATATTTCCAGGCTGTGATTAAGAAGAAATATGGTCAGGATGCAACAAATGTCGGTGATGAAGGTGGCTTTGCTCCTAATATTCAGGTCAGACATTGTTTGATAGAACATCTTGGCATTGAATTAGGTTGTGTACTAATTTTTCATTTTTTATAGTACTAGCTTTTTCACATCCTCTTTTGTGCGAATTCAGGAAAACAAGGAGGGTCTTGAATTGCTCAAAACTGCCATCGCTAAAGCTGGTTACACCGGCAAAGTTAGTTTTTCTTTCTTTTTCTTTATAGTCGAGTTTTCAATATATCAAGTGAATAGAGGGACTGAGACATATCTATTGATTTATTAGGTTGTCATTGGAATGGATGTTGCTGCATCTGAATTTTATGGAGAAGATAAAAGATATGACCTAAACTTCAAGGAAGAGGTGAGTTTGTCTTTTCTCTAGGTGAATGCAATGATTGAGCTGCTTGTCCGTGTATCAAATCAGAGCCAGACCTGCAGCAGGTTGGTTCCTTGCTTGATGATGGTCCGGCAGTTGAAAGGATTTTATGACTGACGATTCAGAATGGTTGCAGCCTCATGAAATGTGCATATAGCCAGTGAACTTAAATAATCCACTTCAATCATTCATATTTAAGCAAATTGTAGCAACTTATAGGCTATATATAGTTTAGTAAATTAGACCATTTATTGTTCTCACTAAAAGACATGAAAGTCAGCAATAAGATTAAGAAGTCTGTTAGTATTGAAGACAGATAGCTTCAATTCAAATTTCATAAAGCAAATAAAGCTTGGTAAGAGACATTTTAAAACTTAGTTACGACTGTAACAATGACATGAGAAACCATATTTAAGCTAACAAGTTTTGAGAACTGAATCTGGCAATAATACCTTAATAGTAATCTTTCTAATTTGTAGGTTCGTTAAACCAGAAATTCCTACATACTATAGTGTTTACCATGTCATGGTCTTTATTACCCTGTCTGTGCACACTTGACTTAGTAATGGATTTCCAACGGGTTAAACCCACATTTACAAATTGGTCAAATGGGGTAGGGTCTAGCTTTTCTCAGCTTTAATCTAATTTTTCTTTGTGGATAAATGAGTTATATATCTATCCACTTATTTCGATTGATTGTCTGTGCAGAACAATGATGGTTCACAAAAGATCTCAGGCAATGCTCTAAAAGATTTATACAAGTCATTTGTGGATGAATATCCTATTGTATCAATTGAAGATCCGTTTGACCAAGATGACTGGGAACACTACTCGAAGCTAACCGCTGAAATTGGGGAGAAAGTACAAATTGTGGGAGATGATCTCTTGGTCACCAATCCCAAGGTCAGCATGGTCTACTGATCCTCTTAAACCTTTTTTTATTTATTTTAAATTTATTTATAATGTGTATAAAGTGCGCCCATTTGAGTACTTTAACTAACTGGTGCAACCCCAAAATAAAAAAAATCATTAATGTATGCAGAGGGTTGAGAAGGCAATCAAAGAGAAAGCCTGTAATGCCCTCCTTCTCAAGGTACCATTGGAATCTGTCTTCTTCTTTTTTTTCTTTTTTTGTAATTTTCATCAATGGACCACGGGGTTTTTATGACCACTTATGCATAATTCTTTAACATGGTTTGGGAACAGGTCAATCAAATTGGATCTGTAACTGAGAGCATTGAAGCTGTAAAAATGTCCAAGCGAGCTGGTTGGGGTGTGATGGCTAGCCACCGCAGGTTTGAACTTGACCTTGAATTCCATAGAGAATAGTGTTCTTTAATTGCCCTCACCAAATCCAATAAAATTCCATTCACTAATATAATTTACTCTATTTTGTTTCAGTGGAGAGACTGAGGATACTTTCATTGCTGATCTCTCCGTGGGTTTGGCCACGGTAATTATGTGCTCTTGAGTTCTTATTCTGAGACCTTTGTAGCATACAATCCTTCTGCTTTGATTCAATGGGACGTTTTTCTCATAATATTTTGCTTCTTGATCAGGGTCAAATTAAGACAGGAGCTCCATGCCGGTCAGAGCGTCTTGCAAAATATAACCAGGTTAGCATTCTGTGTGTTTGCATTTACCATTGGTTTTTGCTGGTATTACATTTTTTTTTTTGGTAGAATCTGTAGTGTAGAACTTAAAATGTTTTGGCCATGGTTTGTATTTAAATTTCTATTTTCTTCTATGTGTAGCTGTTGCGTATTGAAGAGGAGCTTGGCTCGGAAGCAGTCTATGCTGGAGCAAATTTCCGGACGCCCGTTGAGCCCTATTAGAACTTGAAGCGTTGGATGAGAGAAGTTGTTGTTTACATGAGATCTGAGAAAATAAGTTTATATATATAGAATGGCTTTTAGTCATGGAACTTGAGACCTTTTCCCAATAATCTTCACGGCTGTTTTGTTCCGAGAGCCTAGACAGTGCTGTACTGAGGAAATTTTTCGAAGTTGAAGCATGTTTAATTATAATTGGCTTTGAGTTTGCCTTTTGATGTTGGCCTCTATTAACTTGCAGAAGTCTTCTTTGTTCATTTTTATATAAGGAATGCTACATATCACAAACATCCAACAAATATTTTACAAGGTTGACCCCGGTAGTTTTAATTGCCCTGTTAAAAAAAAAATAATCTAATTGCTATTAGACTTATTATGTCAGTTTTGGGGGATATTTATGTGGTATGTAGCATTACTGTGACGAAATTTTAGAGTTAATTGGTATTGTCTCATTAGTAACGTGGGATAAAAATGTAGTTTTTATCCTTACAATTTTTATATTGCTTCTATTCTAGCAAATCCACTTCTTTGACAGCCGCTATGCAAAAGTTAGGGGAGAAGTTGCATATGGGTATGCCATGAAAATCAGTTCATCTGGTTGTGCACCGGTCCAGCATGCTTGGCTGCCTTTGGAGCTTCTGCGTTTCGGCCTTAGAAGAACTTCAGCTGTCAAATTGAATCTGTTGGAAATATTGCCAAACCCTTGTGGAAAGGCCCTAAAGCTCTACCGCGTCTGAGAAGAGCTTCTAGCCCTTAATCACAAACCAATCTTCGCCCAACTCTTCATATCATCATTGGAGTTTGGTAAAATTGTGATTTAACCTCTAAAACTATTGATTTTTTAAACGTATTATTTGTCTGATTTGAAAACGTAAAATATTTTTTTTAAGTTTTTGAAACACAATTTTTTAAAAACACATCTTAATACTTCTTACGATTTTGTTAAAAAATACGTTTTTTACCTGCAAAATCGGATCAAACAAATTCCAAAATGCAGGCATCTGTAAGTTTATTACAATGCAGCGCATGGCTTGCCATTCGATTACGCGGTGCATTTCCCTGTTTGGCTTTGTTTTGTTTGGGATCATCAACGACTCAAGGAGACGTACTCTGCGGAATATTATCATTATTGCCCGTCTTTACTTCGACCCGACCCGACCCTGTCATTTGATGAAACTTTTTGGAATTGTGTCACATTTCTGGCCAATCTATCAACAGGGGCCTGGACTTGGCGTCTGTGAAGAGGACTTGATCCGATGTGAATAGCCCAATCCGTTGCTGAAGAAACGAAGCAGCTTGCGTTTTCTTTTCACTAGACACTTGAGCTTATTGCCATATGACTTTTTCTTGCTTTCTTTAAATTATGAGATTGATAGACAAGTCTTGTAATGCAATATCCCTTTTCAAGCTTCTTTTAAGGGCTTCCATTTTAGTTCTTTGATTGCTAAGGTTTCTCTAATCAGGGTTGAACCAGCAAGCATTATGGCCGCTGAACCATGATGTAACTTTTAGATTTACTAATAATCCACTAAATTATTTTCTTTTAAAAAATTTTGAACAATTTTTTTTAAAAAAAAAAAAAAGTGTTTGAAGAAATTCCTTTAACTCAGTCAATTAAACTGATATCTATTCTTAGAGCATTAAAAATGCACATGAGAATCACATGCTCTAAAGACATATCTCACTTTAATAGACTTAGTTGAAATAATTTTTTCAAACCCAATTTAAAAGAAAACTCTATCCAAACTTTTTTAGTTCGAACATCTCGCAACTTTGTCAATTATTGCATATTTATAAATAGGCATTGAAGTAAAAAAAATATATCAACTCTTTTATGGAGGAAATCATCGCAACTTCTTGATATATGCCATTGTCACCAAGTACCAGCATTAAGGTTACGTTTAGTATGTGAAATGACTATTTCATTAAAGAACAAAAATAATAATAATAATAATAATAACTTTTATTAAGAATAGAAGAAGGTGGAATATAATAACACTGGTGTTAGAGAATATTATAATGATCTAACACTTTGAATAACCATTCTCATTTGTCCATGAGGGAAAGATTATTCCTTAAATTGATGAATAGTTATTCATGTAATGTAAAATGACTATTCCAACGCTATTTCATTTCGCATTCTTCTATTTTTAATAAAAACTATTTATTTTCTTATTGAAATAATCATTTCGTGTACTGAACATAACTTGAGTTTGTTCAATTATTGTCACTTAATCTATGTAGGTTGGCAAGTGAGTAAAGTTGCACGAAATTAACTTGGATTAGATCCTCTCCTTTTTACTGAAATGTAGAGGATCCAAATTTGTTATCGTTCTGATTAAATTTTAAAATATTTAATGATATATATATTTTAACATGATACGTAAAAAAATTATAAATGACATAACCACTATATACATCATTAAATAATATAATATGAAATTTATATCCTAAATCATTAGGGGAAAAAAAAGGAAAAAAGAAACCAAAACTCAAAAGATAAAAAACAAGTACACAACCAAAAACTGTCTCCAGAACCCCCCTGTGTTCTCTCTCTTGCAAAGCCCACCATGGGAAAGCTTCTCCCCCCCTCCTCCCCTCCCCTTCCCTTCCCTTCCCTTTCTTCTTCTTCTTTTTATCATTTTCATCACAGGTTACGCCTCCTTTGAGGCTATTATTCAGCTAGAGTTTTCTCTAGCTTTATTCCAAACTTGTTACTATAGTCTCGTCGATAGTTTCTCTATAGCTAGACCGAACTCGTGCACCTCCTACCGCTCTTGGCCAGGGAATCACTGGTATCTTTAAGTTCTTAGATCTGATGTTTTTCAACTTAACTCTATTAACTTCAAGAGGCCTCTCCACCATACGCTTCACACCATCGGATTCTCGACTCTGTCCCCTTCAATCCACCGTCAGTTGTTTTGTCTTCCGATACTCACGCCCCGGAGCGTGCACTCCATGCGGCAGAGTTTGATGCCATGCAAGTTGATCTCCACCACAATTCGCCATCAACGCCGGTCCCAAGCAGTGGTTATGCCACCATCGATACTTTGTAACAAGTTTTATATTTTATGTATTTATTTTGTTTGTGGTAGGGTTTTGGTTTTTCTTGAAGACCCATTTTTTATGAATTTTGATTTAATAATTGTTGTGTCTGTCCCTTCTCACCCCCTGCAAAGGGGTTTTTACTCCCATATCCAAATCATTGCTCGCCCAACCCTTACAAAAGGGTCGAAGGCTTTTGAATAGGTCATGCCCCTGTTCACTGCTGGTCTTGTTCGTTCTCTGCCTTGTGCAGACAGATCCTTGGCTTTGTTCAAGGTTGATAGGGCCGAAACCTTTTTAATTTTTCTAGAATTGAAAACTCATAATTCCCTATTTCATTACCACTTTGGCACTACTATCATATTGGGGTTTTTTGTTGGGATGCTTATCCTTATGCATTCTTGTTTGTAATATATGTTTTAGATTCTACTTTGTTGTTTTCGTTCGGCTAAGCTTTTGTATGCAAGGCTTTTGTTTGTAATTTCATTTTCAAGTATCTATTAAAAAAATAAAAAATAAAAAAAAATCAATGTAAACCTAACACTTGAATGCAGGCTGTGGGGTTCGAACCCACGCGCACTTATGTGCAGCAGATCTTAAGTCTGCCCCCTTAACCTCTCGGGCAAACCTGCGCTAGTTGTTATTTTGTCGTTGCTACGATATTTAAAGGTATAGTTGACCACGTAAACAAGGAGAACGCGCTCCACTGCTGCGGCTGCTGCAGAGATATAAAAAACCCTAGATAGACAAGAGTTGGAGTTCATCTGTTCATTGTTAATCAGAAGAGAGTCGAAGAAGCGAAAAAATGGCGGAGCACCTGGCGTCGATATTCGGGACGGAGAAGGACAGGGTGAACTGCCCGTTCTACTTCAAGATCGGGGCGTGCAGGCACGGGGACAGGTGCTCGCGGCTGCACACGAAGCCGACGATCAGCCCCACGCTGTGCCTCTCGAACATGTACCAGCGGCCGGATATGCTCACCCCCCAGGCTCAGCCCAACCCCAACCTCGACCCGACCCACATCCAGGAGCACTTCGAGGACTTCTACCAGGACCTCTTCGACGAGCTCTCCAAGTACGGCCACATCGAGAGCCTCAACATCTGTGACAACCTCGCCGATCACATGGTCTCTCTCTCTAATCCCTAATCAATTCTCTCTCAATCTTTCTCCCTCTCTTGAACTCTTGAAAAGAATCTTTTTTGTCTCTGCGCTTGCAGGTGGGCAATGTGTACGTGCAGTTCAGAGAGGAAGAAGACGCCGCAAATGCGCTTAGGAATCTGACGGGAAGGTTTTACTCAGGTGAGGTTCTTTTTCCCCCCTTTTGGTATGTGTGTATAGAACCAGATTGCTCTGTATAAATTAGCTAATGTATTAGCTAAATTTGTTTACAAATTGGATTGCTCAAGTGTCCTCCACCTTTTGACTGGATTTGGAAGTTTTTTATGAGTCAATTTTATTGAAGATCATTAATTGTGCCAGTGAGCTGCGATAGAGATCTAACAATTAATCAATATGGTTTTTGGTCGATAATCAATGGCTCGCGGGACAAGGACATTGGGACTTCTGAGCTATAAGCACTATTAAGTTGCTTCCGTGTTTTACTTATGTTAGATTACTATCGGATGAGCTATCCAAAAAAGCATCTCGCAGCTGCATGATAGAGTTGTATTTTGTTATTTTGTAGATTCCGGAAAAATCTTGAAATTTATGGACTTTACTTGGTTCAATACTTCAACTTTTAGGTTTATCACCAGGTTTTGTTTTCTATATTGGTTTGTTATGATTGATCGAATTGTCATGGACTATAATGGTATGGAACTGGTATTCCATAGTGATTTGTTGTGTCTATTTTTTTTTTGCCAATTTTTTTAAATTTTTTAGTATCTGAAATTCCTCATTTACTTGTTAAGAAGTTTGGTTTCAAGCAGAAGTTATAATTTGGCCCTAAATATTGAAAATATTATGAATACACTACCCAAAAAAACAGAGGGTTGAAAGAGTAGGGAGGAAAATGTTGGCAGTACATACTTATGAGATATACTGATGAGTGATTTGTTTACAAGGTAATTGTGAGAAGCCTTATTAGGTATTTTTTCTAAAGTCAAGGATCATGAAAAAGAGAGGGTAGATAGTAATACTGGAATTTTGTTTAGTGTCAGGAATTTAATTATGTTCCAGGAATTGGGAATATTCTACTGCGTCTCTCAAGATTTTCACTTATGCAATTACAAGCTGCAGCTTCATATCTTTGCATTTTACTAGATCCTATAGGGACAAATTGTTTGTGCACTTTCTCGCCAACAAAGGTAAACATTCTAGATCACATCCTGGAATGGCATGTAAATTGAACAATCTCATGGGTTGGCACTGCTGTTATCTTTAATTACATCCAGCTCCCTACTTGCTTTTGCTATTTCTGGGCCACTACTGGTAGTACTGCAAGTATAAATAATAATGTAACTCTTATCGGCATGAAAATTTCATTTTGACAATTTTATATGTCAATATGTGCCAGGGCGTCCCATCATTGTTGACTTCTCTCCGGTCACAGATTTCCGTGAAGCTACATGTAGGCAGTATGAGGAAAATGTATGCAATCGAGGTGGCTACTGCAACTTCATGCATCTGAAAAAGATAAGCAAGTGAGTTAGTTTTTTGGTGTAATAATTTTTAAACTTTTGCGTATCTTGGCTATGTCTCTTGTTGATTTTCTGGCTTATGCTTTTGTTCTTTAAATTCTAGGGAGTTGAGGAGGAAATTGTTTGGGAGAAACCGACGAAGGCGTAGCCACAGTCGAAGCAGGAGTCGCAGTCCTGTTAGGTTTCGTGGTTATGAGGAGCATTCACGTGGTGGTCGTGGTTTTGGTAGAGGTGGTGGTGGTGGTGGTCGTGGTTATGGTAGAAGGGATGATGACAGAGATTTCCGCTACCATGATAGGGGCAGGAGGCCTAGAAGCCGCAGTCCTGGACGTAGAGTGGAACGAAGTAGAAGCCCTGGGGGAAGGAGGAATAGGAGTCCAGTCAGGGAAAGTAGTGCTGAAAGAAGGGCTAAGATTGAGCAATGGAATAGGGAAAGGGAACATGGAGACTCTGGTCTCAAGAATGATGAGGGCAACTTTGACGATGACGGGAATGGCTTTGCAGTGAACAGTGATGAGTATGAGGACCCTGAGCAGCAGCAGCAGCAGCATGGTCGATACAATAACTAGAGCAATCGGACTTTTCTGGTTTGTTCCAGTGCTCTTTTTTTTAGATTGATAAGAATTTTTGTTTTCTTGGACAGAGAAAAGTACATTGCTTTTCTCACTAAGACAGCCCATTTAGAAAATATAGCTTACTACCCATTTCCACTGTGCAGGTGGAGTACAGGTTCTCTGTCATGTGTTATTGAAATTAAAAATCTATTTTTTTAAATTTTTTTCTCCCCCTTCTAGGATGAAAAGCAAAAAGAATTGAATGGGTTAAAAAACAAAAAAATTATAGAACTACAATTTGGTGCCGCAATGCATGTATACGCTTTAAATTTCACTTCCAATCTTAATCAGGTAATTGCAGTCATTTTCTTTCTAGTAATGTTCTCTTTTCATTGTTCTTCAGTTAAATATATCAGTTTCATTTTAATGTAATTGCAAAGTGATTTCAAATGATTTTTCCCCCTTGAAAAATCATTTGCTATATCAGTATTTATTTATTCAAAGGAAAAACTTTTGTTGCTAAGTGTTTTATTGTCAAAATGAGGTAGCTTATATAAAATAACATAATTTCTGGAGCAAAGAGGAAAGCATAAGGACTCTCTCTCTCTCTCTCTCTCTCTCTCTCTAACATATTTAACTCTTCAAAGAGAAATTTTCAGCAGTTCAAATCACCTGATGTTAAGATTTTTCTACTTTATGGTACAAAATTAAGTATGTTATCGATGTTGAGATTTAACCACCTAGGGCCACATGACAACCAAAAACCAAACGGGGATTGAGGTATTGAATCTTCATCGACCCAATTTTGCTGTGAAAGTTGTGATCTTACCTACTTTATAAGTTTTGCAGGTTCAGGTGTTCCTGCTTCCCAGGATCGTGCCTCGATTTTCAGGCAGCTTACTTTGATATTTGTATACAGGTTGGCTGTCATTGTCTGCGGAGCATGTGTGCAGGATCTGATGTGTATGTTGTGGAAGCTTGGCTGAATTCCCTGAAGGTTCTCAAGGGAGAACAGATTTAAGTTTATATAGGACTTTAGAAGCAGCAGGGATTTCAATTTTATGTATGGAATATCCATCTGGCATAATGGTTTGGTTGTTCGAATATATTGTTGAACTCCTACTTGATATTCTGTTGTTAACCATAAGTGTTAGTTTTTCAATTCGAGTTTTCTGTTAAACTTTGTCTAGTCCAGTATTTGGAAGCTTTAGAGAATGAGATGGCTGGCTAGCAGAGCTGCAACAGAAGAAAGCCACAAATCGTTTGATTGTTTCAAATTTGAAAGCTAGAATGCAGAAAATTCTTACATATGATAGGATAAGAAGGGTGGAATAATTGACCCTCGATCATTATTACATCTATTTTACCTGTTTTAAGAGGTTTTGAGTGGCTTCTTATGGTAGTTATTTTAGAAAAAGAAAAAAAGAAAAAGAAAAAAAAAGTCTAAGGCTACAAAAATATGCTAGTGTGAAAAAAATAGCAGTACTATTATGGAAGATGTGGAGGGGTGTACCTCTTTCTGTTGTCTGTCCTGGCTGGATTATTGCCATTGGCAACAGGTCTAAGTCAACACACTCAATTGGGCGCTCGAAGGGATAGAAATTTTTTATAAGCTGGTTTGTAGAAAATTTAATACAATCTAAGTATAAAATTGACATATGTTCGTTGGCATATAAGAAACATATGTTTTAATAACATGTATTTCTCGCATGTTTTTTTAATAGTATTATTAAAAAAATATATGTTTTTTACATGCTTAAATATACCTCACTCTTATTATTGAGATCGTAATACAAAAGGATTGAGCAAGACTGAGGTGACAAGCATGGACCAGAAGTGGGGGGTCGTATTAACGCTCCCAAAGAACTTGAGGCGAGAATGGTTATGGGCAGTCCGAGAGGCAGCCGGGGATAGTCATTAAAACTTTTTATCGTGCTGAAGCATGAAAAGGAGCATTTCTGTCTCTGATCGATCTTATCAAGCATGAAGAAAACATTGCTAGCATTAATATCCTACAATGGTCGATGTCCCATGTGTCTAAAGCTGGAACCGGACACTAGACTACCATGGGATCAAGATTGCGAACCTGAAGAGCATCTTTTGGACTGCATATAAAATTAGACTAATTCTATATACCACACTTTTGTCCCACTTTTATCTCACATTGCTGATATGACATTGCTAATTAACCTTTGAATTTTTTTATTTTCTTTTGAAACAAAGGTAGATTCATGGATGGCAATGCCACATCAGCAAAGTGGGATAAAAGTGTAGTGTATAGCGTTTCTCATAAAATTGAGATACAAAAAGATTGTTGCGCAACTAATGAGTTGAACAACCATTCATCAAGAAATTGAGACAATTATGACACTCAATCCTGAATTAGATTTCAGCAGAACTCTGTCAAAGTTACTATCAATAAACTCCAACAATGTTGATCACAAGATTTTACTAAACTACTCCATCCTTTTGCATTTTACTAAACCTAACTTGGTCTTTCTAATTCATCCCGAAAGGAACATGCTCACCAAATAGTACTATGGTGCCCATTCATTTCCCAGCACCGTCTTTTGCCTTTTGTATAAGACTGCAAGCCAGTTTCCGAGCTCAATGACCTGCTAGCTAGAGCAATATAGATATAGGTACTATCCTATCAAGTAAGAGCAATGTCAAAAGTCAGAAGACAGAAAATTACCTGGTTACATGACTTACAAGGGAATGCTCCACCTGGTTTCGGAGTCTATCTTGTCCCAGCCTGCTTTGAAGGGTGAGGAGTTGCCGCATGGCCAACAGCTTTGTTGCCATCTGCGGCAATGAAGCAGAATAGAATATCTACCATAACCATTGGCAACATCAGACAATAATTCCAGACTAAATCTTGTGCAGATTTGGTAAATGTATACATCTAGAATCTTATCTAAAAAATAATGAATAGTACTCATTCATTAAAACCAATGAACCTACAAACAGATCCTATGTGCTGCATCATTACAAATTACTCGTGAAAAAAAAAAAAAACTCACCAGTCTTCTCAGGAGTAATAAATTTTGCCTTCTGATCAGGAACATGTGTTTTCTTGGGAGCTTCAACAAGTCTCTTCTTGCTTGCTTCAGCCTTCAACTTAACAAAACAGATGTAAATTTATCAGTGACAATGAACTGAGAGAAAATAAAAAAGTTCATTGGAGTGTCTTTACCTTCGATGGGGTTTCTTGATCCTCGTCTTCGCTACTGTCCTCATCTTCACTTTTGTCATCACCTTCACTGGTTTCCTCCTCACGAATCACCATAGCCTGAGCAACAAATCACCAACCAGAATTCCCAGTACTTCAAACAACCACTAGGCTAAGTTTTCAATATAATATTTAAACAAGTAAATTTAGTAACACCATTTAGCTAGCATGGAGTCTTCACTAATCATGACTTTGATGCGATTGAGATCTACGAGTTATAAAAGATAAAGTGCATATACAATTAAGCCTATAACACATATGCAAGGATTCCTGTCCAACGTTTAGAAGCTCGATTTCTTAGTCACTAGTTGTGATTGGGAAACATCATCCGCAATCTTGCACATGCCAAAAGAAAACTCATGACCACATGCAAAAATAATATGTATAATAAGTAAACACCATTGTAATCTGGATATATCATTTTATCAAACCCATCAATGAACAAAATATACGAGCAACACAGAACAGGGATGATTGGCACAAGTTTCAGATATCAAGAATAAGAACATTACTTGTTCAAGGTCAGACATGTTTTTGCACAACAGATGCTAAGTGAACCATGCAACCAGAAGTTCGTTAACTTTCACACACATTTAATAGTTTTGTGGCCTTTTTCTTTCTGTTGTTAATCAGATCACGGACTTCATGCAAAACACAAATAATTTAACCCCAAAATATGTAGGTAGGCCCTTCACCAAATCAAAAATGCCTTTACACGAAGAGCTTAACTTAAATTTCCAGGTATATCAACTATCAAGAGATTACATAGATGAAAATTTCATTAGGAAAAAAGGGAAGAAAAAAAAATAAAAAAAAAATCAAAACAAACGCTTAATAATAATGCGTTTCAAAATAAATAAATCACGTTTAACTAACCGATATTAACCGATGCTCAAATAAAAACTATTTATTGGTAGAGTTGAATATCTAGATGATAGCACCTAATTAAAATAGTCAAAATCACTTGCTAATACCATATAATTACTAGTTACTTCCTGAACTAGATTCCCGTAAATTCTTCACAACATGGAAAAAATAATTATCACGAAATTGTAGTGATCGAAAATACAGATACCTATACCGTTATCTAAGCCATAAGATCTCCACCTTTTAACAGCTATAGAAGCTTAGGAAGAACTGTATTATCCATAAGGATTAAGGACAATTTCATGTATTATGTCAGGTTGTAGGTATGCTACATCTATCAAGTCAATGCAGCATAACCATCTTCTACTGATAATTAAGCCTTGGAACTTCAGAGCATGACCCCAAAACCACTTTCCACTATTACCAAATAAAGTCCCAAGAAAGTAAGTTTATTAATTTGCATCGGATGCCAACACGTAAGTGATAGGATATTTAACGAGGAATACATATTGCTATCAAATAGATCAGAATACCTAAGCTTCACTTGCATCAGTTGAATCCTCATCCGAAGATGTAACCTTATCCACATCTTTATTAGTATCTTCAGTTTTATTTGGTTCCACAATCTTCACTTGTTTAGTTGCAGTACCATCAGGCTTTGCAGCTTGTACAACTTGTAACTCAGATTTTCCTACATGAGAAGGAACAAAACAAAACAAATGACAAGACTCTTAAAAATTTGAAAAAAGAAATGGGTGTTGCCTACCACTATGATGGAGGGTGACGGGCAAATACTCATTTGAATCAGATTATGTATCAAAGTAACCATCAAATTTTGAAAGTAAAAAACACGTGTAAGCATAGAGAATGAAATGAAATTAAATATAAAATAACAGTGAAATACTAGAACAGCGACTCACCAGAAGATTCATCTGTGATGATAATACAAACATCAGTCAAGGAGATTACATATAATAAGTTAATAACAAGAAAAACAAAGTGATTAAACGAGCTAAATATTTTGGGAGTAAATAGATTGGAGGAAGCATAGGGAAAACTTCACTTATAACCTTTGATCTTTCACCACTTTTGAAAAAAAGTACTCAAATTTTAAAAAGTGTTAATTTAGGGTATCCATCTTTCAATTTTTTTCAATTTCAACCGTCCATTAGAATTTTCCGTTAAATCCTATCAAAATTTCCAAAATACCCCTATATTTATTTTATTTTTTTAAAAGATTCAGGCATAGGTATACATTCAATTGATAGCTCCCCTATTCGATCTAGTTCTTTTGAGGGCGCCTTCTGCTTGGATCAAGCTCGCCTTCTACTGAATCGAGACATAGGTTTGATTGTCTTATCTTTTTAATGGCAAGGATGGTATACCTGAAGCCCTTGACAAACAAATAAGCTGTGATCCAGCTGAACTACTATACATATAAACACATTCAGAGTTTATTTTTTACTTACTTTCGACCCAAGCAAACAAGAAAAACTTACTTTACAAGACCAAAATAGTCAGCAAGGGACAAACATAACCTACAGTTTCTAAGGAATCAAAGCCATAAACAAACGTTAAATAAGAACATATAAACTCTAACCATCGGTTTGGTTTCTGAGAAAGTCTAGTAAAACAAAAGAAAAACAAAACTCGACCGAGCCAAACACTAGCAACAGTCTATGGCTCGGTCCAGTAAACGGTCCAATATACTTAATTAATTAATGATTAGTATGGATTTACAAAAATGAAAACAAACATGATAGTTACTTTATATAATAAATGAATAAGTTAATTGAGCAGTTCTTGATAAAATCAAGCTCGATTCGTGTTCGAAATAAAATTAAGCGAGCTAAGCTTGAATAGAATATCTAGCTTGATTGATGATAAGTTCGAGCTCGACTTGTGTTCGAAATAAATTTAAATGAGCCAAACTTAAACATTCAATATTCGACTCGACTCGACTTGAATATAGCCCTACGCACTAAGGCATGACGAGCTTAATATGGCATATGGGATAATGCAGATACATCATACAAGGTTAGAGCATGAATCACATCTCTTATGTCATTTCTCCATGCGATTTAATACGATTTGAAGAATTGTAATAGAGTTTTCAAAAATACTTTTTTTTTTTTGTTTTTTTTTTTTGGCAAACCTGAAATTTATATATATATAAAATACTTAATTTATTTTTTTAAATAAAAGAATTCAAAAACATTATATGGGTGGTCAACCACCCCAAGAGGTGGTTGACCACCCTAACTAACCATCGGGAGTGGTGCGACTACCATGCTCGTTGTCTTTGGGAGTAGTCTTGTCCACCCCAATAACATCAAAGGTGGTCGCACTACTCCGAAGCTCCTTAAAGAAAATTGGCCACATTTCCTATGCCAATTTGCACATGTTATAACCGAAAATGAGAACATTCGTTTGAGTGAATGCTAACTAAGGGTGGATATGTGGATGCAGATATTTATCTGCATCCACATCCGTATAATACGATTATCATTTTTAAGTATCTTCATTATGCGATTACTATCCGCATCTGCAAGGTTATTGTGGTTATTAAATACGGTTATTATCAACTATCTATATGAGGTAAATAGGTAATGTACGTTTTGGAACTTGAAGTTGTAATTCCTGCTTCTAGTACATACAAAAAAAAAAATAATTAATTAATTCTATAGTTGAACACTATTATTCAGATCACACTTTCTAATCATTTTGACATTAAATTTCTATCTTGTACGTTATTTAGCTTTATGCATCATCTATTTATAATTGGTGAAGGAAAAAAATAATAATAATAAAATAATAACATATAAGACAAATAAATCTGAACAAATTGTAAGAGTTTCCTAGCAGTGAACTCCTATAACAGTACAAACGATGTCATTTTAGTGAATTTAATTAAATATATTATATATAAATAAAATGCAGATATGGTTAACCGCATCCGCATGCACTAAAATCGCTATGCACATATGTGGATAGTAATTTTTACTAACCACATATGCAGATAGCAGATGTGAACGGTTATTATTCGACCACATTTTCACCTCCTATTACTAACAATTGGTATAAAGTTAAATCACATGTTAAAAAAAAAAAAAAAAAAAAGCCTATAAAAGAGAATAAATTAAATCATTTTAATATAGTAGATAGTTAACAAGTAGACCTAAGAGCGATCCTAAGGGGATTATTATGTAAATGAGATTTTAAACTCTCAACGTATACAATGTGGGCAGTGAGCTAACTTTGATTGTCCCTTAACTTTCTTCATCGAAATTAGCTATAAAATTTATGCAAGCCTTGTTTGGCAACTCACTCTTCTCTTCTTTCTTTCTTTTTTTCTTCTTTTTTATTTTTTCTTCCCTAATTTTTTTTTTCTTAAAAAAAAAATCAAATTATTTTTTTCACGTTACTAAACAACTTTCTCTGTTTTCTCTCATAAAAAAATTCAAAATTATTTTAACCTTTATATTACATCAATAAATTATTATTATTATTCCAAAAAAACAAAAAATAAGAATGACCTTCATCTAATTTCGTATAGATGTGCGATTTTTTGAAAAATTATTAATACTAAGATAATTTGTTTTTTGAAATTATGTTTGGATGGTTTAAAAAACCTGAAACAAAATTTTTAAAAAATGAATAAAATCTTAATAGAATTTAAATTTTAAAAAACAATATTTGAAAACAATTTGAAAAAGTTTGGGTACCCAAACATGCACCACTTTTGTGTTGTGATATATGCATGATAGATTTTGAATGTTGAAGTCTTACATACACGACTTTGGTTGATGTAACTTTGGATAAAAATATTCAGATTGACAAATTTTATTTAGATGCTTTAAAATGAATATCCATTTCCATCTTTTTCCTGCTATGATTTATAAATCTTGCATGTTTTATATCTACACGACTACACATCTTCAGGTTTCATAGCAACAAATAATAAGTAGATCAAATTTACTCTAAACCTTGAATCTAATCCCATTATAAATTGTGACCTCAAATCCATACTGGACTTGTAGCAAAGTTTTACGAATAATCCAATTAACGGATCAATGGATCATGGTCCTTAATTATAACTAAGAATATTTGTTATTATTTTTCTTCTTTCGTTTGCAAGCTAGGGGCTCCTCTGCCCAAACAAATACGCTCCATGGGGGCTCATCCAATCGGAATTCAACTTGAACAAGAAAATCTTATTCGAACAAGGAATATCACTCAAATCTCTTACAATTTCTCCCGCACAAGATTTTCTTTATTTCAATGAAATTGAGAGGAATTATTTTATGATTCATATTAGATTTCACAACATTTAATAATGTATATATTGCCTACGTTGTCATATATCATTTAAAATTTGTAAATAATATGACAATATATACATAATTAAGTACTATAAAATTTAATCCAAAGATGAAAGGGTTCTTTTATATCAAAATTCAAATACCTATTCCCTTCGTTTTGTCTAAGTGGATTGTAGGAAAACGGATCCTCTCCATTTTCAGTTGAAATGGAAAGGAGTCGGTCCCTTGTAAAACAATGGGCAAAATTATCATTTTAATTTTTTGGATAATTTTGCCCTTTGTTTTACAAGGGACCGACTCTCCTCCATTTCAGTTGAAATGGAGAGGATCTGTTTGAGGATTGTAGGCTCAAGGAATTGAAATGAAGAGGAGTCGGTCCCTTATAAAACAAGGGGTAAAATTATCATTTTAATTTTTTAGACAATTTTACCCCTTATTTTACAAGGGACCAGCTCCTTTCCATTTCAATTGAAATAAAGAGGATCAGGTTGCGGATTGTAGGCCTAAGGTTAGTTATAAAACAATGAATAAAATTATTCAAAAAATTAAAATAACAATTTTATCCATTATTTTATAACTAACCGCAAAAAATGGAAAGGATCCTTATTCCTCCAATTAAGAGGTGACAAAAAGGCCTGACAACGCATCATGTCATAGCGATTGGTCTGTTTGGGTGTTAAATCTGAATATTATTCGAATTCAATATACGAATTACGACATTTATAACTTTGTGAAAAAAAATTTAAAAAAATTGAAGAAAATATAATTTATTATTTAAAAAAAAGTAGAATATTATTCAGCAATACAAACACACGCCAAACAGCCATTTGAAGTTTAGAAAAACCCGACCGGGTACCGATCGGAGCCACAGGCAGCACAGTCAGTCCCATATAGCACACAGCACTGAGTAGACCCAGTGGTGTGTAGCTCTGCTATTTCTCAGAGGAAAATCATCAAACACAGGATTACAGGAACATGGATCCGGGTTTTCTTCTCCACGCTCTTATTCCCTCATGGAACTCAGTGAGTTCCTTTACTTTGTATCAATCACCAAAAGTTCCTAAAATCCCCTATCGACCCATTAGTTATCTAATGAATTTCTCATATATTTGGGCCATCAGGTTACTATCTTAGCCTCATTCTTCGCGTACTTGGCCATTGTCGGATCTGTACTACCTGGGAAAGTTGTTCCTGGTGTGATTTTACAGGACAGTAGCCGTCTTCACTATCGCTGCAACGGTCTGTGCTTATATTTATATGCCTTCGGTTCAGTGCATCACATTTTGTTTTGTTTGAGAATTTGAGGCTCAAAATGGTTCTTCTTGGTTTTTTTGTCCTCTTTCCCTAATGAAGGTTTGCTATCGCTTCTTGTGCTGGTTGGGCTTCTTGGGATTGGTGCAAAGATGGATTACATATCACCCACTGTATGTGTTGACTTGCTGTCAACTACTTTTCCATTTTCTTTTTCATTTAAGGCTTGCTTCCGATTTGTTCACGTCTCTTTTAGGACTTTATATATTTGAATAGGCTCTGGAACATGCAGTTGAATTTCCTAGCTTCCCAGAATGGGTAGAAATTCTGAATATGTAGTGCCAAATGAGAAATTTTTGCAGAGCTCTAGATCAAGTTAAAAAATTGCTGGAAAAAAAAAACAAAAAACAAAAAAAAAAACCTGTGAAAGAATTCAAAACTTTAATCTCCATATTTTCCCACATGAAATTTATCAGAGTACATCCAGGCAACCAGCATATCTCTAGAAGGTTATGGCAAAACAAAAAGATATGACTGCTTGACAACCTGATTGTTATTTGGAAGTAGGATGAGCCTAAGATATTCAGAGCCAGACCACATCAGTGGAAATAATTTCTTGTTTTGTTTTTTCTTCTTCCCTGATGCCAGTTAAACAAATATCGAGATTAAAGTAATGCAAGTTTTGACATACTGCAAATATGGATATTAACATTCTAACAATGTTTGCAGGCAATATCAGACAGAGGGCTTGAGCTGCTATCAGCAACTTTTGTATTCAGTTTTCTTGTAAGCTACAATTGAGATTTTTTCTACTCAGTGGTTATTGAGATATAACTTTGTCATTTTCAACTTATCACAAAGCCATGCATCTAAATTGGTGAAGTGCATACCGACTCTTATGTCTTAACATTATTCTCCAAAATGAAACTTTCTCATTGAAGCTCAGAAAGTCCATCGTGATAAGCTTTTCTAAAGTTGTTGAACTTTTCTTTTTAAATCTTCAACTGTGTTGGTTCGTCTCTTGTGGAAGATCTTCAGATATATGGGACCATTACAACAACACACACTATTAACCCCGAAGACATTCACTGCTCCAATGTCAAAGATAAACTTATGATTTGATACCAAATTATTCGAATGTGGGAAATCCCTTTGGCACTTGAAGCTATATAGTGCAAAAGAATGGTAGATAATCTTGCTTCATGTTTCAGCATTCAGGATGTCGCTGTATATTTTGTTTATAAACTGATGAATGTTTCATAGTCCTATTTATATGTGATCCCCTTTCAAGACTAGTTTCTGACTGCCAGCTGAGGTTCATACAAGTTTACTATTTGGCCATAAGCTACAGATTTTTCCTTCTTTCTGATCAGTTCTTGTATTTGCTAACATTTCTTATATTTTCAATGTTAGGTGACCTTGGTACTCTATGCTGCTGGCTGCAAATCAAGCAATCGGGGTTCTTCCCTGAAACCTCATCTCACAGGGAATCTAATACATGACTGGTACTTGTGCAACCACTTATATCGTGTTCGAAATGATATCCATTTTAGGAGGAATATTAGAATAGGTTCAAGTTATTTATGTAGGAAATAGAATCTGGGCTACTAATGTACATGAATATTTTCCTGTCCATCATTTTAGCTTTATCTTACCTGCAATGAAAGAAAGTATCTGCATTTTCCCCAGTTAACAAAGACCATATGTTACTAAAAATTGAAGGTATTAATTTTTATGGAGGCATGATAAACCTACAAAACTTATACTCTTATCCTAATCCCAAGCTATAGGATCCTCTACATGGTTATTCAATCTAAATGACTACCTGGTCATTTCAGCCAATGCAGAATAATGCTCCTCCTGAAAGGCTTTGACCCAATTTAGAACTGTTGAGTCCCTTTTTAGCTATAGTAAGTAAAAGTTAAATTACTTAACCAAAAAAAAGAAAAAGAAGTAGAGAAAGTTAAATACCATATCTAAGATCAATGGGTTAGGCCGGTTTACCATTCTTCCATAGACTAGTTGTATTATATCATTTTAGTTATATTTAAATAATGAAAACACAAGTAGAAGATGCCTCGACACCAACCCTCTGGTATTGCTTGATGAAGAACTGACTAATTGCAACATTTCCCCAATGATTGAGACACATGACCCCCCAAAAAACAAATCAGTGATTGAGAACTTTACACTTGGTTATATATTTCTATTGATCTTTAAATGACTAAGGGTCAACTGTCCAGGTTGTTTGCTTCATCCCTTGGAGAGCACATTTTGAGCAATTATCTTGATAGTGCTATCCTTTATGTCATTTAATAGGTGGTTTGGAATTCAGCTGAATCCTCAGTTTTTGGGCATCGACCTCAAGTATGTGATCTGGTTCTCATTTTTTCTGGACATATTCTTCTATGTTTGCAAATAAGAATCTTACTGCATACCTACGACTTTCACTTTTGTTGTGACTTCTATTCTTATTAACACAACTCTAATAACAACTCCTACACAAGACTCCAATTCCACTTATGAGTCTTGTGCGGCACAATACGATCTGAAGACTACTCTTCTCAACCTATCCGAAGTCCTAGTCTGAAGATAGAGTTCTAAGATAAATTGTATTCTAGTTTTTTTTTACTTATCAAAAAAGTTACTTGAGAGCTAAAGAAGTCCTAGGTCAATTATGTATAGGAGTTCTTGTTTATGTTTATCTCTTGTAATACTCCTATATATATATTCAATGAAAGCTCATCTATAGAGCATGGTTTAATAGCCTAATATATTAGTTCTATCATGGTATCTGAGCCAAATCATCGACCAACATCGTGATCCATGGCTTCCGACTCCGAATCTTCTGCCACATTGGCAGCTTCCCATGCTTCACAGCATCCCCCACCACCCGTCCAGTCCACTATCGTCTTTTCAGTCCCAAATATGAACCATAACCTCAGTATCAAACTCACGAAAGGTAACTTCATGGCCTGGCGGACTCAAATTCTTGCGTATATTAAAAGCCAAGACGCTTATGGCTTCCTCAATGGTTCCTCAATACCTCCTGCCCAGACGATTCCGAATCCAAGCCCTGCTGCCGGAGCTCCTACCACCGTCGTCAACCCTGACTTCCTCGCCTGGAATCAACGGGATCAGATGATCCTTAGTATTTTGATATCTACACTATCCGAGCCTTATGTCGTCCATGCGGTTGGCTCTCCCTCGGCTTCATCTCTCTGGAACACATTGCTCACCATGTTCGCGTCTCAAGCCCGTGCTCCGGTCATGCAAATTTACTTCCAACTCGCAACAGTCAAGAAGGGCAACAACTCGTTCACCGAGTATTTTCAGACCATAAAGACGCTCAGTGACACCCTTGCTGCCGTCGGACAGCCTCTCAATGATTTTGAGAGTGTTTCTTTTCTCCTCAAAGGGCTCGGCTCTGAATACGATCCTTTTGTGACGTCAATTGCAACCAGAGTCGACTCACTGTCCGTTGATGAACTTTATGGCCACCTACTTGCTCTCGAGATGCGACTGGAACAACAAATCCCGAGCATTGATGTTCACCCACCTGCTGCGAACATCACCACCCACAATTCAAGTTTTCGCAGTCGAGGTCTTCGTGGTCGTGGCGGTCGTCCTTACAACCGGGGACATGGGTCTTTCAACAGCAACAGAGGATGCGGTTCCTATTTCTCCACGGATGCAGCATCTTCTCGACCTACCTGCCAAATTTGTGGCAAGCCCGGACACACAACAGTCCATTGCTACTACCGACAAGACCAACCTGAGTCATCTTAACAGCCCGAGTCGTACCAGCCGTCCAATCCCCAAGGTTATTACTCCACACCTGTACTGCCAACTGAAGAACTTTGGTATCCTGACACCGGTGCAACTCACCATCTCACCGGCCATCTTCAGAATCTCAACTTAGCTCAAGAGGAGTACCACGGCCAGGACCAAATCTCCATAGGGTATGGAACAGGTTTGAATATTTCTCATATTGGTACTGCTTCTCTTCCTTTGTCTCGTCGAAAGTTCATCTTACATCAAATTCTTCATATCCCCTCTATTTGTAAAAATCTTCTGTCCGTTAGAAAATTTGCCCTTGACAATTCAGTTTTCTTTGAATTTCACTCTTCTTATTTTTTGATCAAGGACAAACAGACCGGGCTTCTTCTTCATCATGGGCACCTTAAAGATGGCCTCTATCAATTGCTTCCTTCTCCCTCTAGTTTGTCGTCGCCGTCAATAAATCAAGCTCTTGTTGGTGAACGCACCACTCCGGCCTCCTAGCACAAGCGCTTAGGTCATCCAGCTTTTCACACCGTTCAACGTGTCCTGTCTCAGTTTAAACTTCCTGTTATTTCCAATAAGGCAGATCCTTTTTGCTCAGCTTGTGCTCAAGTAATCCATTACAATTAATTCATTCTGATGTATGGGGACCATCCCCAACTATTTCAATCAATGGAAATCGATATTATGTTTCATTTATTGATGTTTTCACTAGATATACATGGGTTTTTCCTATTCAAGCAAAATCTGATGTCATGCCCACCTTTCTTCAATTTCAAGTCATGGTTGAACGTCTACTTAATCATAAAATTATAAGTGTTCAATCTGACTGGAGTGGTGAGTATCGTAATCTACATACATATTTTCAATCTGTTGGTATTACTCATCGTCTCTCTTGTCCTCATACACATCAACAACAAGGATGTGTTGAACGTAAACACAGACATCTTATTGATACCACATTGGCATTGCTCACTGACAACCATCTTCTCCAAAAATATTGAGATGAAGCTTGTCTTACATCATGCTATCTCATTAATCGCATGCCAACTCCATTGTTACAAAATCAATCTCCCTTTGAAAAACTTTTCCGTACAACACCTGACTATGCTTTCCTAAAAATCTTCGGGTGTGCTTGCTATCCAAATCTTTGTCCCTATAACTCTCACAAATTTTCTCCTCACTCAAAGGAATGTGTCTTTCTCGGGTATAGCCAAAATCACAAAGGTTGTAAATGTCTCCATCTAGAATCTGACCGGATGTACATCTCTAGAGATGTCATCTTTCATGAAGACCGGTTTTCCTTTTCCACAGTCTCTTCTATTCCCAAATCTTCAAGTGTTTCTCTTCCTATTGTGCTTCCTCCATCATTGTTTCCTCCTCCTTCTACCACTATATTTCCCCCGGATTCTCCTTCTATTTTATCTTCTTCTTCTTCTCACTCCCCGTCCTCCCCTGATTCTTCCAATAATTCTTTAGCAGTTTCCAGTATGCCTTGTTCCACTTCCTATGCAGATCAACCTCCTACTTGAGTATATTCTATGAGAACTCGGTCAATGAGCAACATTGTGCAGCAACGACAACTCACAGATGGTCGAATTCGGTATCCAGCTCCTCAAGCTTTAGTGGCAGCATCTTCTCCCGCCAATCTTGAACCAACATGCTACTCCAATGCTGTCCCTATTCCAGAATGGCGAAAGGCTATGCAAACCGAGTTCAATGCACTTCTTCAAAATCAGACTTTGTCACTTGTTCCTCCCCATCCTTCTCAAAACATTGTGGGATGCAAGTGGGTGTTTAAGCTTAAAAGAAAGGTTGATGATTCCATTGAAAGACATAAAGCTCGTCTTGTTGCAAAGGGTTTTCATCAATAGGCCGAGGTGGATTATGGAGAGACCTACAGCCCAGTAGTGAAGCCTACTATGATCCGGACTAATATAGTCTATTGAACCTTACTCTTCCACAAAAGGCACCTTAAGGGAAGAAGTTTGCTCAAGGCTTATAAAGTCCACAACTCAGGCATACCTTCTTGGCAATGTGGGACTCTTAACACGCCCCCTCACGTGTGGCACTATTGTCCAAACACGTGTACAACGGGAGTGAATGCCAAATATTATTCAAGACCTTGAAGCTCTGATACCATGATAAAGTTTATTGAGCCTTATTCTTCCACAAAAGACATATTAAAGGAAGAGGTTTGCTCAAGGCTTATAAAGCCTACAACTCAGGCATTTCTTTTTTTTGATAAGTAAGAATTCATTAGAAAGCGCAGAGGGGCGCAACCCTAGTACACAGGAAGTATACAAAAGTGCCCCTAAATAGAGGAAATGAAAGAAACAGAAAGTAAAAAGTCAGCGAACAACAAACTACCCGGGCTATGCGCCGCCACCCAAAGATATAACATATTAAGCACCTTTCTACAAAGAGCCCCAACCGAAACCTCCACATCCTCAAAAAGCCTAGAATTTCTCTCACACCACAAGCCCCACAAAACACATAAAGGAACCTGCTTCCAAATACGGAAAACAGGACCACGACCCAGCAAAGTGCCCCAACCACTCAATAAATCCACGACACTACTAGGCATAACCCACTCCACCCCAAACAAGCTATAAAAAAAACTCCAAACAACCCGCGCCACATCACAATGAAGAAGAAGGTGATCCACGGACTCCCCATACTTTTTACACATAACACACCACTCTACCACCACAATACCACGCCTACGTAAATTGTCATGAGTTAGGATCTTTCCTAAAGCTGCTGTCCAAACAAAGAACGCCACCCGCTTCGGAGCTTTAGCACGCCATATACCCTTCCAAGGAAAAGAGGCCGCCTCGTGACAAACTAAAGCTTTGTAGAAAGTCTTCACTTCAAAAATCCTCATCTTGGAAAGATTCCACACCACCCTATCAACCTCCCCATGCCGAACCCGAGTAGAGTATAACTGATCAAAGAAAGACATCACCATCTCCACCTCCCAATCCTGAGCATAGCGCGTAAAGAGAACATTCCAATGAACCACGCCTCCTACCACAGACAAATTATCCACCACCCAAGCATCAGGAGAACGCGCAATAGAGTACAGAGCTAGAAAACAGAGCTTGAGAGGCTTGTCCCCGCATCAAAGATCATGCCAAAAACGAATGTGAGACCCATCTCCCACCTCAAAACGCAAGAACTTGGCAACACTATCCCACCCCCTTCGAATAAACTTCCAAACACTGACCCCATAAGGCCCCGTAACCGGTAAAGAGCACCAACCTCCCCTCACACTCCCATACTTCACCTCAATCACAGATCTCCACAAAGCTTCGCCCTCCTGAGAGAACCTCCAAACCCACTTCCCCAATAAGGCTTGATTAAAATTAATAACATTACGAATACCCAGACCACCAGCCTTAATTGGAGTACAGGCTCGATGCCAATTGACTAAATGAAATTTAGTCTCGTCACCCAAACCACTCCACAGAAACTCCATTTGAAGCCGCTCCAGTTTCTTAGCTACACTCATAGGAACAGGGAACAGAGATAAATAATAAGTAGGAATGCTAGAAAGAGTACTGTGAATCAAAGTCACCCTACCACCCTTGGACAAATATAGTTTCTTCCAACTAGCCAACCTTCGTTCCACCTTCTCAATAACCCCATTCCAAATAGAAGTAGATTTGAACGACGCCCCCAGCGGCATACCCAAATAAGTCATTGGCAGAGACCCAATCCTACAACCCAGAATATGAGCCAAAGACTCTACATTTTCCACCTCGACTCAGGCATTTCTCCTTGGCAATGTGAGACTCTTAACACGGATAGTCCTATCTCTTACTTATTCTGCTGGCTGGCTGGCCCATGAAGCAAATTGATATCCAGAATGCTTTTCTCCATGGGTTCCTTTCTGAAGATGTTTATGGTGCAACCACCAGGTTTTGTTTACCCTACTTTTTCTAAACATGTTTGCAAGCTTCAAAAGGCTATCTATGGCCTCAAACAGGCCCTAAGAGCCTGGTTTTCAAGACTTGGTGACAAGCTCCTTCAACTCGGCTTTGTGGGTTCTAAAGCTGACACTTCTCTCTATTTATCGCACCAAGACTATTACTATGTATCTTCTTATCTATGTTGATGATATCATCATCACCGCGTCAGATCAGGCGACTATTACCAAACTTGTACAGCTTCTTAGTGCAGATTTTGCTGTCAAAGACTTAGGCAATCTTCATTATTTTCTTGGTGTGGAAGTGATCAAGCTCAATTCTGGTCTTCTACTTTCTCAACATCGTTATATCATGGACCTCTTGAAGAAAACAAATATGCATGAAGCAAAACCAATCACCTCTCCAATGGCTTCTTCATCTGCTCTCTCGGCTTTTACAGGTGATCCAATGAAAGATCCAATGAAAGATCCATCTCTCTACCGTAGTACAGTTGGATCCTTACAGTATCTCTCTCTCACTCGGCCAGATCTCAGTTATGCAATCAACCGTGTGTGTCAATTCATGCATCGGCCTCTCAAACCTCATTGGCAAGCAGATAAAAGAATTCTTCGATACTTGAAGCATACTGTTTCTCATGGTGTTCTTCTTCATCACAACTCTTCTAATACTTTACAAGCATATTCCGATGCGGATTGGGCTGGATGTCCCAATGATCGTCGCTCTACAGGTGCCTACTGTGTTTATCTTGGTTCCAATTTAACTTCTTGGAGCTCATGCAAACAACCAACTGTTTCAAAATCATCTACTGAGGCTGAATATAAAGCTGTTGTCAATACTACAACTGAACTACTTTGGATTCGTGCACTTCTTCAAGAACTTGGAATCACTCACTCAACTCCACAAACTCTTTGGTGTGACAATATTGGTGCCACTTACATGTCGGTTAATCCGGTTTTTCATGCTCGCACGAAACATGTGGAAATTGATTTCCACTTTGTCCGTGACCGTGTGGCTGATAAATCTTTGGTTGTTCGTTTTGTTCCCACTTCATATCAGATTGCAGACGTTCTTACAAAGCTGCTAGTTTCTGCCAAGTTTTATCACTTTTGTTACAAGCTCAACGTGCGATCTCCCCCATTGATCTTGAAGGAGGGTATTAACACAACTCCAATAACAACTCCAACACAAGACTCCAATTCCACTTATGAGTCTTGTGCGGCACAATACAATCTGAAGACTGTTGAGAAGAGTTCTAAACCTATCTGGAGTCCTAGTCTGAAGATTGAGTTCTAAGATAAATTGTATTCTAGTTAGTTGAGAGCTAAAGAAGTCCTAGATCAATTATGTATAGGAGTTCTTGTTTATGTTTATCTCTTGTAATACTTCTATATATATTCAATGAAAGCTCATCTATAGAGCATGGTTTAACAGCCTAATATATTAGTTCTATCAATTCTCCACATACAATGGTTCTCTGTCTTTCCTGTGCACTCAAGGATTGGGCCTCTTTTCTTTTCTTGCAAGCATGTCACTACATGATTCCTGATCAGTTCATGATAAAATTTCAATTTAATCTCCTTGTCAACATCATGAGTAGGATGACTTAATTTATTTGGCATTATCATTACTGGTCAGCCTAACCTTTTAGGATACTGATGGATTTGATGATGTATTATAATCTGACATTGTTATAGTCTACATATTTATTTTAACATGATGAATTCCCCTGTAGATTTTTCTTTGTCAGAGCTGGAATGATGGGCTGGCTACTTATCAACCTATCAGTTCTAGCAAGAAGTATTCAAGATGCCACTGTGAGCCGATCGATGATTCTGTACCAGCTTTTCTGTGCGGTAATCTTGTGATGCTATGCAATACTTTATTAATATTTTGTTTTCCAGTTCCTTTTATTTCGACATTATATGTAGTTGCTGAATATTCTTTTTACATCTTTGTTCCAGTTATACATCCTAGACTACTTTGTTTATGAGGAGTACATGACCTCCACGTAAGTGTAATACCATGCCTCTGCAGCAAGTTCATTCCACAATGTAGTTTTCTCCTGTGTCAAATATTGGCTCACTATAATTTGTCTTCAATTGCTCGTCCTTTTCTGACTGTAATGTGCCCCAAATAAATCTGATCATAAATCAAAAGCAGGAATTGCCATCCTTGACTGTGGTTCCGAATACTCTTGTTGTTCTCACAGACAACATGTCATTATTATTAAGGTGAAACACAAGTTGTAGTTATGGTGCGATGTGGGTTACACAAAACACGTTATGACTACTGAAATTTCTACTGGATCAGATCCTCTCTTTAACTCAAAGTAGATTATAACTAAGAGTTTTCAATGTGGTTAACTTTTAGCTGCTGAAACTTTGTCAATAAATGAGCACGAGTTGAATGTAGTGGCAATATGAGGCAATGAGAGATCAGCAAGGAAAATTTCCCATACGCTGCTGTGGTGATCAAACCCTAACCTATTATAGTGCCACCTTGTATGGGTGCCTCCATTTGTTTTGCTGGCATGTCCAGAAACTTCTATTTGATGTTTACTCCAGAAGTTAAGCAACCTAGGATTTACCTTTGAAAATTATCTAATTCGAGTGCAGACATAATGTCTAAAGCCAAGATTGAACCTGTAAATACTTAGTTCAACCCACCTTGTATGTGTCCTTAGTGGTTCATTTGAGATTTTATCAGGATATGGATTTTTCCTGGTCTGGGCTTTATTTTACCCCTTTTATGTCCTAAAGTTGTTAAGTGCATCAATTTTATTTTATTTTTTTGCTTAAGTTAAGTGCATCATTTGAACACTATAGTTAACTCTTTTCCATGATATGGTTGTCATTTTTTCTTATGCACCTTTGTACATTCTTTATTTATTTTTATTTTTTTGTTTCTATTAAAACCTAATATTTATATACTCAGTTGTCTCCCTGCATTTTCTGTCATATTTTAAAGATATTAATTTGATATTCATATATCATTTACTTCACATATCTAACCGTTGCATATGTGATTGTCTTTTATAGATGGGACATAATTGCTGAAAGGTTGGGCTTCATGTTGGTCTTTGGAGATCTAGTGTGGATTCCTTTCACTTTTAGCATTCAGGCATGTGAACATGAACTAAAGCAAGTTAATATGAAAGATTGTTTTTTAGTTCATGATTGGCCATTGTTAAAACTACCAAGCATAAGACTCAAAATTCTACATGAGAATGGTTCATTTCCATTTGTTGATCAAATCCTAACCTAGGTCTTTCATACGGTTTTCATCACCTCAATGTCCAAGCCCTACACAACTCTTGTAAGCATGATTTGTCTAGTGATGAATGGTCCAGCATCCATTTGACAGTTGTAAAAGTTCTCTCTTTCTGTTTACAATATATTGATAGAGGAATTGTACTCAACTGTTTAAGAGTCTTAAAGTTCTCTTAACTGTTAAAGAGGAATTGTACAACATCGTTTGGAGGTACTTAAATTTCTTTCTTTTTACCATGGGTCTCTGTGAACATATTTTTTTTAGTAAATTTGTGTACGTGGGTGGACCCGCTACCCAAGAGAGAGAATTATGTTGCTTTTCTGGTTTTTTTTTTACTTCTCTCTAATCACCCTGTTGCCTTCTGGTTTGCACTCAAATTTTAAGACGCATTCTATAGCTGTTAAAATATATACGAAAGCTGGGAACTTAAGTGGTAAGTGCAACTTAGGAACAGAAACTGAAGAACGGGAACATAAATGTAAAGGGATAGGAGTTTGACTGTAACTTAAAACAAAGTAAAAAAGAAAATCAGTTGCTTAATTATTGGTATCAAAATGGGCCAAACCTTGTTCCACAGTCTTAAATATTGGGTTCAAGTGAATTCCAGTCTGAGTGAATGGTGTCAAGAATGTGGCTTTTACTCCTAAGTTCTCCAAAAAAGTGGAACAGTCTTACTGTTTGAATCATACATACTAAACACAACGAAATTTCGACCTAGTAAGACTGTACTCAATGGACTGGGTTTAATGCTGCTTTGAACTGGCTCTTTATAGTTATTTGACATCTTCTTTTGTAATTAAGGCTCTTCTTATAACTCATGTCTTTTTGTTTTCTTTAAAGTGGTTGTTTTGCTTCATCGTGCAAGATCACCAGTAGTAAATCCCACACACCTAAGAAGCATAAACTTTATTTTATTTCTATGCAAGTTTTAAGTACACAACCACTTTTGCACACATTCACAGTTTCATCAGATGCAGCTGTAATCATGAAGATCATTTAAATATTACTTGTTTGTATGTACCAACCATCTTTGCTTTTGTTATAGGGTTGGTGGCTATTGAGTAACAAGCCAGAGCTTACGACTGCTGCTGTAATAGCCAATTGCTTTGTTTTTCTGATCGGGTAACTTTCTTTTGATGTATGTTAGGGACTTGGGAACTATAACCTGAATTTTGTTTTTAACGAACAATTACTAAAATTGCACTCCTTATAACCGGGCAGGTATCTGGTATTTAGAGGAGCTAACAAGCAAAAACACGTATTCAAAAAGAATCCCAAGGCGCTCATATGGGGTCAACCTCCAAAGGTCATTGGGGGGAAGTTGCTTGCTTCCGGCTTTTGGTAAGACTACTGTTTGATCAAATCTCTTGTCATTCATCATCATGATTATCATCGTCATTTTTATTATCATACATTCCAATTAATAGAAATAAAAATTATTGGAAATAAATGAAAAGTTCTTTGAATGATTTGATGAATTTGTAATTTTTAGATTGATGAGGTCTAACCACTTATCAAAAAAAAAAAAAAAAAAAGTTCTACCCAGAATTTTGAAATGGGGACAATAACTGACCTCTCAATAAGCATAATCCATAATCAGTCTGTAAACCAATTTGGAAAACCTAAGGTGAATGTGACTAGAAATCATCTATTCCCTAATATGCTTTGGTTGGAGGAGCATCTCAGGGAATGTGCCTGGATATGACCTGATGACTGAACCTTGTTATAGGCATATTATGAATATTTAAGTGGATGGTTTTAATGGCGATTTGTTTCTCTATACAGTAAGGCAGTGATTCTCAGCTACAACCCTGAGCTTCTATTGGATTGTTTCAGATAGTATGTTGTGTGCCTAACTGCCTATTGCTCCATATAATGATTCGTAGCTTCTGATTGCGACTCTTACCAGTCCATCAATATCACAGCAAATAATTGCAACCTCCAAGCTAATCTTTGCCCCTTGTTTATGTTCTGTAGTGGGGTTGAAAGAGGGGGTGAAGGGTTTTGTTTGTTTTGATTAACCATAACCATAAATCAAGTTAAAAAAACTGTCGTCTATTCGTAGCTAGTTTAGACCCATAAGTAGTGACTGATAAAGGATTCCTCGAGAAGTTAAGGATTAGTAATCCTTTTTAGAAATCGAATCCATTCGATATTATCTTATGCATACGCGAGGAGGATAATAAAAAAAGGAAGAAGGTTCTTTTATAACTTAGGAGCCGTGTGAGATGGAAGTGTCACCATTGTCTCTGATGTGTGGTATCACTTTTAGCTAGAAGGTGGCTAACTATCTTTAAAGCTCAGTCCTCCTTTGTTCCACCCCTCAGTGTACAGGAGAGGAGGGAGGTACAAAGAAGAGTATTGCGCATCACATGACACCAAATACTACGCTATTGTATAATCTTTTAAGAGTAACGTTACACCTACAAGTCATTTACAACTTGTTGACCCATGTCAGCATGTGATTGTAGCGACATCATCCACTAAATTTTTTTTACACCCTCCAATCACATATTGACATGTGTCAACAAGTTGTAAAAGACTTATAGGTCTAGCATTTTTCATCTTTTAAATGGCATCATGGACATTTCCGTGATGCTTCATCTCTTAAATGTTCCTGACATTGCAATTATTCATTTTACAGGGGAGTTGCAAGGCACTGTAATTACCTTGGGGACTTGTTACTGGCTCTATCCTTCAGTTTACCTTGTGGGATAATGTACTTCCTGATTCCTTTGTGGTATTTCTTTAGTAAAGGATTCCATTCTGAGATTTATTTCATTTTGCAGTTCCCCTATTCCATACTTTTACCCCATTTATCTTCTTATTCTGCTGATTTGGAGAGAAAGGAGGGATGAAGCTCGCTGTGCCATGAAGTACAAAGAAGTCTGGGCAGAATACTGTAAACTTGTTCCATGGAGAATATTGCCTTACTTCTATTAGGCAATTAGGCGTTGTATTGGCCGTATAACTGGAAGATTCAAGCTGGTGATCTCTTTGTTTCATTGAGGTGTGATCCCCAATTTAATTGAGCTATTTCTTGGGGTTAGACCTCTGGCCTTCTTGTTTGTATTTTGTTGAATTCTTCCTGGGTTAATGATCGGCCTTTGGGGGCCAAAAACGCTGCAATGATGTAGTGATTGTTATGCCCCAAAAATTGAGTATATTTCCCTCTATTTTTTTGGGCACAAAAATGGCATTCTGCACCATGACATTTGAGCCTTTTGGGCCGAAAATTGGGTATATTTCCCCTCACATTTGAGGACAAAAACGTCATTGTACAATATGTATAATGACTGTTATGCCCCGAAAATACTTCCTGCAATTTTTTTGGGGCAAAACTGACATTCTGGATTATGTGTAGAAAATGATATATACTCTACTAATATCTCACGCTGGCAAGGTAGGGTGTAGGAGCATATGGATTGATTAAAAATAAAAAAAAAAAAAAAAAAAAATCTCATAGCTACTAAACCTTGTCACATCAGTATAGTGGAATATTTGTGAAATATTAGTATGTTATATAGCATTACTCTTATGTGTAATGATGTTTTTGCTTCCGAAAAATATCATTTTGAAATATATGTAATGATTGTTATGGCCCGAAAATTGGGTATACTTCCTGCAATTCTTGGGAGAAAAACCATTATTTGGTTTGAAAAATGCTAGTCATACAACTTTTTTATAATTTATTGGCAGGTGTTAGCATGTGATTGAAGGTCAATTATTTTTATTTTTATTTTTTTTCGTGGCTGATCTCGTAGTGACATGTTAATAAGTTGTAAAAAGAGTTGTAAAGGTAACACTACACTTTCAGATTGGATAACGCATAATGACGGTTTCGCCCTCATTTAGGGACAAAAACGTCATTCTACAATATGTGTAATGACTGTTATGACCCCAAAAAAAAGGAGAAGACGACTTTTGTTTGTCTAGAATCTAGATAGTCTTGGCCCGAAGAGCTACTAGCCTAGTAGCAAAGCAATCAGTGAAACTCATTGGGCTCCATAAGATCCTATCAGGGCCCATTGCATTGTGCTTTTTATCTCTTGTTGACTGGATTGACGGCAAAGGAGCTAGTGGTTGACTTCCCAGTCAATGCATCCAAGGGTCCGTCATGCATGCTTGACCGCACTTGCACTATTATTATTTATTTATTTATTTAGCGGTGGTTGCTTGGTAGTTGAGGAAGCTTTTTCATAATTTCATTTGCTTTGTTTTGCGCATTTGTCAAATGCCGAGACAAAATGAGTAAGGGAGGTGGTGAGGGTGCCAGCTTTTGTCATCTTTCTCTCTTTCTAAAGTTTTGTCTAGAGCTACTGGTTCCTGCATTGTGCAGTAAAAGAAGCAACCATTGTATCTAGAGTGGAGAGAGATTAGATCCTATTAAATTATTTATTTAAATTTAAAGGAATTCAAACAAGTGAATGTGAGAGACTATTTATGAGACTTATCTGACCGGATAAGTGATTAGACAGTTTAATTTTTATCCGGTCATGTGAGTCTCATAAATAGTCTCTCATAATCATCTACCCGAATTCTCTTAAATTTAGACAGATAATTTAAGAGAATCTTAATCTGGAGAGAGATGAGGATTTCCTGCATTTAGGTGTTCAAATTGTTAACAATTAAAATAGCTACATAACTTGCTTACAGGGCTACCCGAAACAAGTGAGAAATAAGTAGACCTCGCAACTCTTCTCCTCTATTTGAAGATGAAGTTGTCTAAATTATTAGCAATTCAAACATTTTAAATGCATAAAATCCGAATGAGAGAGACCCTTGATGGCTTACTTACAAAAAAAAGAACAAAAAATTAAAAAATTAAATTAAATTGCAGATCTTGATGGATGTACAATAATTGAGTGGTCCCTTCAATAATGCATATCATATGACAAAGGGAGATGGGAAAGTTGTGGGCTCAAATGGAGCCATGGAGGGACGCAGATTTCCTTTAATCTCTAACCAGAAGAGGATGAAACAAGTAAAATTGTAGGGAAATTGTGAGAAATTAAGGGCTCCTTGTCTAAACAGGAGAGCTCCGCCCGAGTAGGAAGATTAATCTTCCTACTCGGACAGAAAAGCTTATTTTTATAAATTAATTCTGTCAAAAAAATAAAAAAGAAGCAAGAATAATAAGAAGGATTATTCCAATTATAAGAATTTCCGATTTCAAATTGAGGGCTGCTCGCATTTAGATCAGGCATTGTTTGGTTACTTAGAAGAACTTCAACAGATTCAAACAATGCACACGTTCCTCCGGCCAAATAGATGCTGTTCAAGCGGCCGGGAAGTCTATTTCTTCCTCTTCTCTTTTATATATATATATTATTTTATTATTTTTTTAATACTATCTCGTTTTGAAGAGGGACCTTTTTCTCACTGTTGCATGAAACTGAGTGCCATTACCATATGACCGTCCAATTATTATACCAAAACTTTTGTGAAGGAGATGTTTGTGTCTTCTTGTTTCATTGCTAGTGGGTTCGAGTTCCAAGTAGGCCGGTTGTTTTGTTGTGAAATTTCCGGTTTTTTTTTTTTTTTTTTTTTTGCAAATTGTTTTATATGAACCAAAGAAGGTGCATATATGGAGATGGTGAGGTATTCGACAAGACTTCCGTCGTGGGTTGTTGTGGGACGGAATAGTGAGTCGGAGTTTTGAGTAATGCTACATATCATCTTTTTGTCATTCTTTCATCCTCTTAAAATTGAGGTGGCTCTTAAAATGACTATTAAATTTATGATAGATCATTATTGAATTTTGATCCAATGGTGATTTTAAGAGCCACATCAATTTTGGGGGGACAAAAGGAGGATAAATGGATGATATGTAGCATTACTCTGGAGTTTTAATCCGTTCAGATGAGTATCGAAGATCGGTGACTGGTGCGCCTTCGTCGGTACTAAATGACCAAAATTGGCTGTGGTCTCGACAGTAGGTGAAGATTTATGGTTCGTTTGAGTGTTGATTTTTAAAATTAGAATTGAATTTTTATTTCGTTTGTGAATTTCGACGCAAAAAAATGTGTTCGGATGGTGAGTAGAATTTAAATTCTTTGTGTTTGGGTGTATGGATTTTTGAGATTGAAAAGTAGTGTTTTTTAATTGTAGGAAATGATTGAAGGTATGAAAAGTTGTGTATAATAATTGGTATTATGAAAAGTAGTGTGAAATAATGATTGAAATAATAATTATTTATTATAAAAAACATATTAAAATCTATTATTTAATTTAAATAATCATTATTTAATTATTATTTGTGTTTAGTGGGTATACTGTGCTGAAGGACGTGTGGGACCCACGAGAAATCATGGTAAGTTTTGAAAAATGGCTGAATTCCGAGTTGGATTCAAACACCCCGTTGAATCCATTAGGGTTTCAAATGAATGTCAAAGATCGGTGGTCTTTCCTAAAATGAGATTTAGGGTTTCAAATGAATTGTTGATGATCGAGGGATTTTTTTTATTTTTTAATAAAAAAGTGCGTTTTCACGCTTTTGCCCAACCTTCGGGACATTTCATTCATTTTATTTTGTTCGATTGCACGTGCTGACGGGTTCCATCCAAAGTTGACGGCCCAAACCGACCTAAGGACCCACTCAGAGTAAAATGGTAGTTCATAAAATCGAGCTATATTGAGTTAAAGCTTGTTAGTGTAAATGCAATTAGGGGTAAGTTGGAGGTAATTAAAGTGCGCGCGTGAGTATATATATACTTTTTTTTCCTAATTGGAAAAAAAGAAGCCTAAACAATGAAAAATTATAGGCGCTATCTTAAATCCACTTATATTATAGCATGACTCAGTCCCATCATAACATCATTAAAATTCAAAGTGGCGTGATCATGTACACAAGCTTCCTTATTTGTTAGGACGGGAGACTTTGGAGCCTCTCTAAGTCTGTCTTTTCCCATCCAAAAAGCAGGCTATATAACCTGAGAGTGCATGTGATAATCAAATGGCCAGTCAAAGGTCTTTTCTAGTCTCGTGCACCATGGGGCATAATTCTTGAATAGAAAGGATGCGTGAGTTATACTATAGTGTACTCACTTTTAGAAAGAAGAGCCTCAAGCATCTCTCTTAATACTAAACAATTATCTCATTATAGTGCACGCATCATAATATCATATCCAGTACTGCCCATATGCATGTATGATGTATACTTTCTCTTCTGATCTTTTCACTACGTCTCCATATACATAAAACTGGAGAGAGAGAGAGAGAGAGAGAGAGAGAGAGAGAGCATTGTTCTTATGCACAGCAGGCAGGCTAGGTGCACTTGTCAAACTTTTCATAATGGCGACTTTTTCTTATTCCCATGATGTAAAAAGCAAAAATGATTCCTTCATTGACATGTAAAATTATCCACTTATACTCTTGCTTTCTTCTTCAGCTTTTTTTAAAATATTTATCGATCTGCTCGGGAAAAAAGTATATTTATCTAATACAAAAGTGGAATTATGTGTATATATATATACATATAGAAGCAAACTCGATCATCAAATATTCGCTCAGAACAGGAAAAAGAAAAATAATAAAAACCACTTAACATTCACGTAATCCCCATTATTAAGCCTCGTCGTGTCAATCACTGATCTCAGAACAACCACACGTTTTCCCGATGAATCTTTTCCATTGATTTAATCCAATGTTTAAGTGGTTGCACAAAAGAGCGTCCGAGGCAATCAACAGAAAAGAATTAAATAAGAAAGATATTATTTGTATACATCTTTGTGCAGATTTCTTACATACACTATATATTGGGACATATGAATAAAGACAACGTACAGTTGTTTTGAATTCTATTTGTTATTCTCATGCATTATTCTCCTAATTTTCATATTATATATTGATTATGTAATTCTTCTAATTTTCGTAAGTTACATATTGCTTGTGTAATAATTGTATTTGTGGCCTTATTCAACTATAAATATATCATTTTATTGTACAATTTCAATCAAGTGAAAAAAGAAAAAAGATATAACTAAGAAAATGCTTTACTGTGTGGATGAAAGCTATAGGTCAAACCACTTTGATTTTGTGTCTCTCTTCATTGTTTTTGTCTCTTTCTTCAATTATATGATTTGACACGATATCAAAGCCTTAGGCGACAATTTTTCTAAACACAAATTTTCCTCGGTCATTCTTATTTTTGCTCATTCTGCAATGGTTGAAACACAACCAAAAGTATATCTTCATCTGAGAGCAATGATTCATAGGATCAGTCAATGATTCTCATTATGTTCATCACTCGGATAGTCCAACCATGATGCTTATTGCACCTCTTCTTGAGGGTCTTCTTTACGTGCCAAAAACAAATTACTAGATTTTGTATATGGCACTTTGATGAAGCCAACTTCACCTAATGATCTTCCTCAATGGGAAAGATGCAATGATCTTGCCAATTCATTGATTATCAATTCTATTATGGGTGAAATTCGTAGCAGTATTTTAAATGCTGACCAAAAAAGCTACTGTTGTTCAAGTCCTAGCCATAATCAACCAAAGAAGCCGATGTCTATGGTTCAACCAAAGTAGCCGATGTTCTAATTCAGGCTATAGTAGCCATTATTTTCTTCAACCCTTTGATGTTCAAGATCAAACTTCAATGTACTTACATGATCTACCGTTAGTTTGCCGCCGCGGGGGGGGGAGGGGGGGAGTATTGAGACATTAAGACAACGTACAATTAATAGTTGTTTTGAATTACATTTGTAACTCTCATGCATTACTCTCATCATTCTCATATGTAATATATTGATCGATCATGTAACTCTTTTAATTCTCTTAGTTACATATTGATTATGTAACTATTGTATTCATGGCCTTATTCAACTATAAATAAGTCATTTTATTGTACAACCAAGAAAAATGCTTTACTGTGTGGATCTAAGGCATAGGGTAAACCACCTTAATTTAATTTGTCTCTTTCTTATTCTCATATCTTTCATAAATTATGTCATCTTAGATACACCTCCCACTTGTATTGTTGATTGTTGAATTAAAATTAATAAATTTGACATTTATGATACAAATGGGAAGTGTATATGCATGAAAAAAATATACGAATACTAATTTATTTAAAAATAGTTTATATTTTTTACTTGAAAATGCGATGTCTTAGAAATTAAATTTATCTACCAATTAAAAGATAATTTTAGTGCTGACTTTTGTTGGTCAACTCCAAGAAATTTTGCCACCATCTATTCAATAATTTGAAGATCAATGATCGCTAACATCTTGACTTAGATGGTCCAATTCCACACTTGATATTAATTTGATAATACATGTATATATGACTATGAATATCTAAATTCTATATGATAAGAGACAACGTGGGACCGGGACTCCGGACCGGTCCATAACTTTTTAGTTGACTCACTCAAATCAGTAATAATTCTATATACCTTATAAAAGAACAAAAGTTTCAAAGATGGCCTCCTTGCCCCTGTTCTGTCCCTGTATATATAATATAGCACTCAAATCATTGACATGTTTGAGGCAGTGGACCATGGATTTGGCAAAGGTCCGGTTTGCTCATGTTCTCATAATAAAATGAGAAAAACACGGGCAATTCATGCTGTCAATTTTGTCGATGGATATAATCTTTTTATCATTTTGGAGGTGATGGGCAATGCTCCAAAAATGTACTAATTTTATATTTTAAATTGTTTGCTAATATTTTTATTTTAAAAATAATAATAATAAAAAATTGTTACAAACAAAAGCTAAATTTTTTAGAGAACTTTTATAAGTTTTGGACTGTTCATTTTAATCGAGCCCATCAGTGTCACAACCCGATCATATGGACTTGAGCACTCCTAATGACTTCCATTTCCTTCTTTTCATCTTTTGTCTTTCATTCTTGTACAGTGTCGCACTTTACAACAAAGGAAAATGTTAAATTTACAACACCAATACAACAACCACACAACAATCCCTCACATGAGGGTGGACCCCACACACTGGAGCCCACACTCATGTGAGGGGTTGATGTGTGGTTGTTGTGATGGTGTTGTGTATGAATCAAATCCCTTACACAAATCCATCATTTTTTTAATTGTATCTTTCTCTCCCTTCCCTTTTTCCAACACTTTGAGACTGTGCACAAATCCATCATTTTTTAATTGTATCTTTCTATCCCTTTCTCTTTTTCCAACACTTTTCTCGAGTTTTCCCATGTGTCTATGTTGTCTCTCGCCCACTCTAGCATTTTTTGGCAAGTGAGTCAACAGAACCGTAGGAAAAGGATTATTGAAATAATAAAAAATAATAGATGTGATATAAAGTATAAAAAATTTATATAAAAAAGTACAAAAAATTTGTATTGTAGTGAATTTTTTTATTTGAATAGTAATAAAAAATTATTTATGTGATATAAAAAATAAAAAAAATTAAAATGTTTTGATGTTGATTATTTTTGAAAAATGTAAAAATAAAGTTGAAAATTTTTGTGTTTGCATCATGGTGAACCTTTTTTTCAGTGACATCACGGTGAAACTTTTTTTTGGTTTGTGTTTCATGGGTCTTTCTTTTGGGAACATGATCCTCTCTAGTTAAGGAACCAGAGAGGATCCTGTTGCCGATAATAATTTGTGTTTCATGCATTTTTTTTTTGTGGGATTTTTTTTTAATTTTATATTTTTATGATGATTCACGTTTCGTGTTTTGTTGTTCGTTTTTTGGTGGATCCGAGGTCTTCTGGCAGATTTCTGTTGTTGAGGAGGTCTCGGTGGCGGCGCCACCAGATGCCGGTCTCGATTTGTGCTTCTGGTTTAGGATGTTTTATTTCGTTTTTTTAGTATTTTCTCACAGTTTGTCTTTGTGATGCTTAAAAGTTACTGGACTATTTGTTGGCCTAGGTGCTAGATCTGTCATCTTCTATTTGTGAGTTGTGCTTTAAATGTAAAGAGTGGCTGATTATTGTCCCTGTAACAATTTCTATTGTTCGGGTTGCTGTTTCAAGTCAGATTTATCTGGCTTAGGATATTGGGGTCTTGAACCTCTTGTTTTTGTCCTTGCCCCGGGACTTTATTCATTAATATATGATGGCATATGCCATTTTTTCAAAAAAAAAAAAATTGAAGAAGTTTCCTATTGTTGAAATTAGGTGAAGGTCGACTCGGTTGAGGCTGATTTTGGTTTTGTCATGTTTGGGTTTCAAGCCTTCCTAGCCGCATGGGTGTTTGAGAACAAGTTTATTTTACTTTTCTATTTGCTTGAGTTTCGGTAAAGAAAGATAAAAATAAAGAAATAATATTTAAATAATATAGATAAATAATAAATAATCAGATGTATGGTGTATTTTAAAACTCATTAGCTAAATTAGATAAAGTGAATTTGATTAGCTATTTTGTATAAAAATTTACATAAGCCATTGGGACACTCACAATGGTTAATTTATGTAAATTTTTATGTAAAATGGCTAACTAAAATCCAGTTTTGCTAATTTAGCTAATCACTTTTCAAGACCTTACTCTAGCAGCTTATCTAAACTCTTTCTCTATTTTATTAAAATAATTAATTTTAGAATATTTTATTCACTTTAATTAAAAACTCATCTCTACAAAAAAAAAAAAAAAAAAAAAAAAACCCAAATAAAACTCTCATCTCTAGCAGCATAATGACCGCCCTATTTTCCATCATCACCAACACAGTATCACCGAAAAACCATCACAAAAAACCAAATAACAATTATGAATCACAGGACTTAAGAAACAGTGGTCATTTTAAAGGTTAAAGAAGTTATGAGTCAAATATCACTCCAAACTGAAAAGCTCTGCAAAAAAAAAAAATGTATTTTGCTTGATAAAATAAACCAACAGTACATTAGGTTTATATACAAGATATGAACCCCATTTAAAAAAAAAAAAGGGATATGAACCCCTCTCTTTTCCGTTATAGTATATTGTATTTTTTCTACTGTCCTTTTTTTTTAAACGTACTTTTTTCTTTTTTCATACAGTCATATTTTACAATGGTCGTTTCATTAAAATTGTCATTTTTTTAACACAATAATTTTTTTAACGGTCATTTTTCTAACCGTCATTAAAGTTCACTACTATTTTGCTCCCTACTATAGAAAAAATTGCAATCCTTGAATTGTTTATACTGTAGTGACCAAGTTCGATTAAAACTAATATCATCAATGAAATTTGAAAAAGCTGTAAATGCCAATACGAGGTTTTTTTTTGTGAATAAGTAAAAAATAATTACTAATTAATTATAATCACAAGCAACTATGAGAAAAGAAGGAAAATAAATAATAATAATAATAAATTTAAAAAAAAATGAAGATGCATTTGTGAATAGTCCAAGACAAATCTATTTTATATTTTTAATAAATAATTAGACGAAAGACTTTTTTATGATTTTGCTTATTCTAATTAAAAGTAAGAAATACATAATCCATTAATCCATTAGGAATAATGTTTGCGGCAAAAGCTTTTGACATAAGAGAGAAAAACAAATGGTTGAAATATCAACGTTTGCATGCCCAAACTTATATAACGTCACGAGTAATTCTAAACGTCATACCCATGTCCCTCTTGTGTCCCTCTAAAAATGAGGTGGCTTTTAAAATCACCATTGAGCTTGTGATTGATCAAAATTGATCACATGGTGATTTTAAAAGCCACCTCATTTTTAGAGGGACACAAGAGGGACATGGGTATGACATGTAGCATTACTCATAACGTCACATCATACAGTAATTCTAAACGTCATACCCATATCCCTCTTGTGTCCCTCTAAAAATGATGTGGCTTTTAAAATCACCATGTGATCAAAATTCAATTTTGATCAATCACAAGCTCAATGGTGATTTTAAAAGCCACCTCATTTTTAGAGGGACACAAGAGGGACATGGATATGACATGTAGCATTACTCCACATCATATCATTGGTAGAATGAGATGATTGGCTTTTCAAAATTAATATTTATCTTTTTCAATCTTCTAGAAGGGAGCATTGCTGGGGTACCTGTCAGGATCGGAATTTTCAGTAAAAAGACATTTTTATTTCAAAATCATTTATAATATTGATGCGGTAGTCTTAATTAATCATTAAAATTAATTAATGACATATTTAATATGAATGACTATTTAATTAAAAAATAAAAAAAAATTATTATGAATAAAAAATGTAAAATATAATAGCTTAAAATTAAAGTATATTATAAAGATCTATCACTTAGAATAAATATTACTATTGCCCATAAGCCATAGGGAATTAATTGAGAAGAATAGTTATTCTTCCATTTAAGGAATGGTCATTCCCACATAAGTGATGAGAATGGCTATTTCATTATACATTCTTCAATTTTCAATAAAAATTAGGGTTAAATACATCTTTGCCCTCTATAGTTTTAAAATTTTCTTTTTTGCCCTTCAGTTTTCATTTTTTTCATGCGTGATATCTATGCTATGCGAAAAGATGGAGATGGTACATGCGTCAATTTTTCTGTTCAAAACTGACAGATTTCCATGTCAGGGACACGTGGCATCATTGAAATTGCAACACCTAGTTACACAATTTTTTTCATTTTTTTTTTAAAATTTTAAGCCTTTTTTTTTTAAAAAAAATAAGGGTGGCTCCATTTGGCTTGGGGGTGGTTCGGCCACCCTCGAGGGCCAAACTGAAAGAAAGAAAGAAAAAAAATCAGTTTGGCCCTTGGAGGTGGCCGAACCACAACCATGGCCCATGGGAGTGGTTCGGCCACCCCATGGTCCAAAGTGAAAAAAATAAAATAAAATAAAATAAAAAATAAAGGGGGTTTTGGATCATGAGGGTGGCTGAACCACCCCTATGAGCCACGGGGGTGGCTCAGCCACCTTTATTTTTTTTTTTTTTTTTTTTTTTTTAAAAAAAAGGCTTAGAATTTTAAAAAGAAGGAAAAAAATGTGTAGCCACGTGTCACAATTTCAATGGTGACACGTGTCACTAACGTGAAAATTCATTAATTTTGGACGGAAAAATTGACTGAAGTACCATCTCTGTCTTTTCGCATAATACATATACTACGTATGAAAAAAATGAAAACTGATGGGGCAAAAAATAAAGTTTTTAAACCACATGGGTCTGTAAGGTATTTAACCCTAAAAATTATTCATTTTTCTAATAGATTAATGCTTCATTTTTTTCGGCGTAAAATAGTTTCTATAAAATGATTTTGGCATTTTTCAATGTTTGGTAGGAGCAAAAATAATGGTCAACCGAAAAATGATTTCCGTTTGACCAATAATGCTTAGTAAATTTCGAAAAATGATTTACGCTTTTTAAAAACGTAAATCATTTTCCGTAGATGGCAGATGCAGTCGATCCTCTTTTAAACGACGCAGTCGACTTTTACATTCAAGCAATCGACTATTGCCAGATCCGACAAGCTAGATTTCGACACTGGTCGGTGCTGGAATTTGAAAAATTATGTCGGAATCTGGCGAACGGCCGGATTCCCAACAATCTGGCCGGAATCCTGGACGGATCCGGCCAATTTGGCAGGGATCCTCCAAGAACAGCAAGATCTCGGGCAACTAGCAGGGATCTGGCCAGGACGGCATGTAATACTCGAAAAATATCATGCTTAGGTTAATAATATCATAAGATAATAATATGTACATGTGCGTGTACATAGGTATAAGACTTAGTCATTTTTAGTTATAGAGTAAATAGAATTGTGAATAGGTGTGTTGTGTGTGTCTATATATATATATAAAGAAATCGGATAAGTAAATATATTATTAACCAAAGTCGATCGAGCAACTTTTGAAGCGAAGTTGATCGATCGAATATTAAAATGATCGAGTGACTTAATAATTGTGGGTAAATGGAATCGATCGAGCGACTTTATAGTCGATTAAGCGATTCTAGGTCGAAGTCGATAGAGCGACTTAATTATCCAGTGCGATACAGTTTACGTGTAAACTGCAAATGTCAATTTTTCTACCTTTGATTCTCAAACCCAATGCCTGAAGATGATTTTAAATGATTAAAAACTCCTTTAGTTAGTCTAATTAGGTTAGTTTTGTTGAAAATGAACTAAATATGATAATGATTATATGAGATATTTACTAAATAATCTTATAAGATTTTATATGATTTGATGAAGATCTTCTCAATCCAGCTGTCAAAAATCCGTCAATGGAGGAGTTTGTACTATTTTAATCTCAGCCTTACAAGTCTTCTATAAATAGAGCCGTAGATTGATCAAATAGTGTACAAAATTTCAGCAAACTCTCTCTATATCTCTCACGTAAGCCCCCTATTCTCTCACTATTTAGTGCAGAAACTTTAAGGGAAAAACTTTCTTATTTCTCCTATAAAGCCAGCACTTAGAGACCAGAATTGAAGCCTAGAATCACCCTTCATTTTTCAGCAAATGCATTAGAAACCAAAACAGAATCCTTCCCTGTTTTTAATCCAAAAACCAGCAAGCTTCAAACTGAGTTTTTGAGTGCTCTATCCCAGACCAGCTCTCTCTTTCTTCACTGGACTTTCTGTGCGAATTTCAATAAGTAAACCTTCATTTTGCCACCCTGAAATTCAACACTTATTTCTTTAAATCATGGTTGATTTTTCTTCTTTTAGAGAAAACTACAGCCATGAAGATATATGTATAAATGCATGTTAATAATACTGTTTTGGTGTTTGTTTTTCTTTGAACAGATGAGCTTTTCTAGATTATTATCCAAGCTTCTACCCGGTAAATGGAGTGTTTAAAGATGAATTTAGAATATTTAATAACTGAATTTAAGAATAAAATTAGTTTTGTTCTATTCTGTGAAGAATGTGTGTGAAAGTTTGAAGAAGATATATATAGTGTGCATGTGTTAATAAGTAAGTACGATTTTGGAAATAAAAAGTGTGTTAGTAATGCTGTGAGTGTGTATATGTTGTTGAAATATGTATGTGTGTATGTTGTAAAATTGGATGTTGAAGTGTGTGTGTGTGTGAGTGCATGGTGTGGAAGAAAAGAAAGAAGTAAATTCAAGTATTTGAAAGAGAAGTGTGTGCATGTAAATGAGTGTGTGTGTGTGTTATATGGATGTGTATGTGACAAGTGTGTTTATTAAAGGAAGGCAAGACTATAAATATGTGTGCTTAAATTAGGTGGCATTTGTATATTTGTCTTAAGCTTAGACACCTACTATGTGCTATATATATATATAAGCAAGTATTTTTAAATAAAAGGTATGTTTATTGGGGAAGAGAGAATAATTCTAGTAGCACCATTATAATATTAATGTGGATATTTGGTGTAAAATAAAACTAAATCGAGGTAAAATGGGTATAAGGTCATGTTTATTATATTTAAGGGAAAAATCATATGTAGTCCCTAAGTTTTTATCTGATTTGCATTTAATCCTTAGGTTTTCAATTTAAAAAATAAGGTCCTTAGGTTTTACCCAAGTTTCAAATTGATCTCTCTATTAATTTAATGTTAAAATTAACGATTTTTTACTTGCCACATATGATTCATTTGACACTATAGGATTCATGTTAGCACCCAATACAATGTCAATATCCATGTCCATGTCAGCATCAAATTTAACGGTTTTCCATCTAATGTTACGAATCTAAAATATTAAGATGACGAAGAATATGGTTTTTGTTTTCAAAGTTGGGTTTTCTTCTTCTTCTTCTTCTTCTTCTATTTTCTTTTTCTTTTTCTATGAATGACTTGACACTTAATGATGTGGCATTAATATTAGGTGCTAATAGGGACGCTGATTTGTCAATTGAGACACACATGAAATATGACAAACTATTAATCTTGAGGAAAAAAGTGACAGGGGAACCTATCTAGAATTTGTGCAAAACCTATGGACCATATTCTTGAAATTAAAAACCCAAGGACTAAATTCAAATAAGATAAAAACCTAAGGACTAAATATGATTTTTCCATATATTTAAATTTGTAGCCGTTGTAATGGAAGATAATTTCTTATGGATAGGGGTATTAATAATAAAAAATATTTTCGTAAGTACCATTTTCACTAATTTAGTATTATTACATGATTACAATTATGCAGTTTCTGAGAGTAACCTTTGGAGCAGAAAAAGTAAGTATCTCTATACTTACTGAGGACGAAGCTGGTGGACTTTTCCATAATATTGTGTTTACTGCCTTATTTATTTGTTTGCGCATGTGATTTTACATATTTTATATTTTTAACTAAAATGGTTAATAACAAAGCTGGTATACAGCGAGGGGGTGATGGCTGCCAGTAGCACTTAATAAACATACGGGCTAAGACCTTTGGCTCTTAGTCTGCTAAGACCTTTGGATTCCAGCGACAAACAAATAAGTTTTAAGTGAGAGTTGGCTAATACAGCGCGCGCGCGGAGGGGGTGATGGTATTGCCAGTTGGGACCGTTGGCTCCCACAACACGCTAATCCGGACCGTTGGTTCCATCACAAGAGAAGTGCAAAAGATGATAATTAAGCCTTGCATATAAAACTGTCATATTACTGTTTTATAGTTATGTATATATTCAATCCATGACTATGATTGGCTACCATGGATCATATATTGCATATATACGTGACTATAAAGTCATATCTGCATTATGTTGCATTTATTAAATAAATCAGCATTCACTATATTATTGGAAACAGTGGACTCACTTAGATATTTTGTATTGTTGTTTTCTTTTTTGTATTGTGTGCTAATACAGGATATGAAGAGGAAGAATATTAGGACTATCCAGACCCTTAGATGGATCCTGATATTAATATTTGAGGCAAGACTACCTCCTTTTTGGGAACTACTATGACGTAGTTCACTAACCTAGTTTCAGAGATAATATTTATATTTCTGCTGTTATGTAATTATTAAGCTCTAGATATTTCGACTTGTATAATTATATGCGCCCTGTGAAGCATGACTACTACTTCTGTATAATTATGTTGACTTACTTTAATATTTATTTTGAGTTATTTCAGTTAGAAGCTCTGAAGTGTTAATTAAACCTAAGTCTGTAATATATATATATTCTGTTGCCAGTAATTAACTCTAATGAGATAGTTAGTAATGTCACATGAAAATTCAAAAAAATTCACTTACGTTTTTTTTTTGTAAGCGGGGCGTTACACAGTCGGCTTTCGGCAGTTTTGTGCGGGATTTCGGCCACTTTTGCCGGAATCTGTATGCGCCAAATATTATATATATATTATTTTACATTAATATTTTTTATGTTGTGAATAAAATTTGATTTTTAAAAATTAATATTATTGAATAAAAATATAAAAAATATTTGTAATTTTTCGTACGCACCAAAACAAACGGAGCATAACTATTACACCTACAAACTTAACCTAAGAGTTGGTTGGGACTAACAAGTTAGCATTGTATGATATATATATATATATGCATTACTCTTTTCAGTAATTAGTAGTAATTTTGGCAAACAATTGTAAGAGACTTCTATGAAGCTCACTTGTCTAAATAAGTTTTTGATTATTCAAATACTTGTGCAAATATGTAGACCCCATAGAAACATTTTTACAATTATCTTTTTAAATTATTAGCAATTTAAACAAATAATTACAAATAATTTCAACTCGTAGTTGCAGGGATTGAAATCCCCTTAGGAATTGGACTAATGTCCCATTAAAGAATATAGATATATTAGTTTCCCATAAAAAAAACTCAATATTGAAAAACCCATAATACTATAAGAGATACGATACGTTTACTATTTTTGTACAACTCTAATAACTATTTTTAAGATCAATCATTGGATATGTAAGACCCATATAAAAAAAAACAAATCAAATAGTTAGTTTGAAAAAAATTTATTGAATGTGTACAATAATTATGTCAAGAGTTGTACAACAATCATTTCTCATATTATAATAGTCCATAGAATATCAATTCCAAACATCAAACTCAAGGCTTATTGGCCGTAATCCTGTGAGCAGGGGTGGGAAACTATAGATTTTAATGTGGGTCAAAATTATAAAAATATTTTTAAAAAAAAAGAAAAGAAAAAAGAAAGCACAATTAATCTCTTCTCTTTTTTTTTTCTTTTTCTTTTTCTTTTTAATTTTTATAAATACAAGAGAAACCATTACAAACTAAATATTAAAAATACAAATACAGAAGGGCTTGGGCAACCCAAAATATAATCTAGGAATGTAAGTACGCGGGGGCAATACTTTCGAAGATGTGGGCTCATTAGCTCGAGGCACGGATGCCACGAAGTCGGGGTCACCAATGAAGGTGATTTCACAAGTGTATTGAGTCACAAGGACCCAAACACCAAAATAAGGGGAGAGTGGTACAATAAATAAGCCCAATAAAACAAACAAACAAACACAAAAACAGCAGCAACAAAAGTGGCGGAGCTGGCGGTGTGGGAACCATCCCAAGAGGTGCGTGAGAACCACGCGCCGCCTAGGGAAGACCTCTCAGCAATAGGAAGCAGCGGAGAAGGAGAAGACCACCGGCGGAATCCAGAAACTCCGGCGAACCCATTGCTGAGGAGCATGTCTTGAGAGAGAGGATGGAGGTGAGTAGATCTAAAACCCAAAAAACGATTCCAAACTCCAAACCTTAAAAACCCATAAATATGGTGAATGAAGAGGGGTAAAGCCAAAAGAATCTGCTGGTTGAAAGAAAATCGAGGAAAAGCAGGAAAAGGGTGAGAATAAATCCGGTGCAAAGCCGGCTCGGTGTTTTGAGAAAGAAATCTCAAATTTATTGGGTTATGGGTGTGGGTGTTTTGGGAGGGGGAGTAGCGGATGGGGATGAGGGAACGAACGGGAGGGAAGCGAGAAGCTCCCCTACCATGGAGGGATCACCAGTAGCGAAAGAAGACCAAGATATTTCTAGAGAGATGGGAGAGCGTCTCTCACTAGATTGTTGTTAACTGCATAGCACAATTAATCTTTGAACGTCCACTTTGTAGAAAAATATAAACTTTAAGATAATTTTTAAAATTTTGAGAGGCTTCAAACTAATACCTAGGTCCGCCCGTATCTCTAGGCATAATCCCAAGTCACTAAACCACCATTTTCAATGGTACATAACCTGATAACCCAAGTCTTGAGGTCTTGGAACAACCAACTATATTATAAAAAGAAATGTACACGCTTCTTAAGCCCGCATCAATGCATGTGAAACTAATAATTATCGTAATTCAACACGTGTAGATTTCAAACCTAGTTCTAAATAGTGGCTTTGTTTATATATATATTAATTTAAAAAAATGTTTTTATATGGAATAGAAGTGAAAGTAGCTAGTTTTGAATGTTTTGTATTTTTTTTATCTGTTAATGCTTTTATTTTAAAAAAATATATTATTAAACAAAACTATTTTATGTCAATTTTGTGAGAATGTTATAATTATTATTTTGAGAACGTTATAATCACTCAGCAGGCAGGGTCCAAAATTCCTCCCACATGAGCGTTATACCCCATCCAAATCCGAATATTGTGTTACCTCCTCGAGTATATAGACGAGTGATAAATGTTTGGTTTTTATCTTTTGTTCATATCTTATTCATCTCTCTACATGAAATGAGTAAATTTACTATTGAATATGCGAGACCGGCCACTTGAAATGTCACACAAATTCAATAATAAATTTATAAAAAATAAAAAAAATAAAAGATGAGTAAGAGATGAATATACAACTTCTCTCGTAAACAATAATACTCATTACTCTTTCAAAAAGACTTCCATTGAGCAGCGGCCACACACAAGAGAGTGGTTTTCATATAGTGGCTCCATATCTGAGGTGATCGAAGAAAATATTTTCTTTTGATCCTTTCCGTTGGCTCATGGGTTAAGGTTTTTATAAATAGCTCTGTCAGATTTAAAATGTGACTAAACATTTTTTGGCGTAAGTTAAAAAAATAAAATAGGTCTTTGCTTTTAAAAAGTTGATAAAATTTGTTAATATGCAACATCAACACTAATCACATTGTCAAACAAAAAAACTAAAAGAAAAGTACTAAAAAACTAAATATGAAATATATCAAAAATGTCAAAAGAGAAAATTAAAAACAAAGAGGGTGGTCCAACTATCTACTTCAACCAAATGGAGGGTGAGTGGTTTTTATTTTATTTTTTGCCGTTTGGAGGTGACAAAATTACCTCTATGCTATTTCTCATTTGGTCAAAAGAGTGGCAGAGTGGCTCGACTACCCCTCAATATATTAATTTGTCAGAGTAATTATTATAACAGTTGTAAGTTGTAACGGTAAATAACTGGATGGACTCTAGTCTCAAAGGAGAAAATTCTAAAGTAAAAGTAGGAAATACGTCAGCCAAGTAGAAAATAAACCTTTTTTTGTTCAGGACCAATGCATGCCAACTTCAGACTTCAGACTTCAGTAGTTCAGTTGCTTTGCCCTTTATGGTATCACAAAATCTATGCGTGGAACTGCAGAATTTAGGGGTTACTTTGGCAAACCACTCAAACTTTTTCTTTCTTTTTTTTTTTACTTCTCCAAAAAAAATATTATAATTTTTTTACACTTTTTATATCACATCAATCATTTTTTAATTTGTAAATTTTTATTATTATTATTTTTTTACCACAAAGGCACATTCTGCCATATGCATTCACCTGCAAAATTTAGAAATACCTTATTTATATTTTCTATCCTTGTTCTTTATTTCTACTATTTATTTCTTATGTATAATTGGAATCAAATTTGCACCTTCCTACCTTGGGGTTATGAAATCCATGTTATATCTTATATTCAAAGGATGAATAGTTTGTATAAAGTGAATGAACTATAAAAGAGTTTATAGGCGCTAAGTCCTACGGTTTCTTACTAGGCGATAATGAGTTTCATAAGTAATTTTAAGAAGTTTCAATAGTTCAATTACAATTTAACTAATTCTTTTGGTGTAATACCGCATACGTGACTAACATTTTTCCTAAATCATTACATGTATTATACGTTATGAGTATATAAAATCATCATTTATCCCAAAAGCTTGAGCTGATAGGTGTTAAAAGAATATATTTCTTATTAATATAAGAAATGTATTATATTGATATTGTACGTTATTTCCCTTAATATATTTCTTATAGTGAAATGGAATATATTATACGGTACTTCCCTTTTATAAGCTGGGTGATTGTAATTAGGTTTGATAGTAATCAAATCAATCAAAATTGACAATCATTCTTACTCATCTCAATTATCTTATAAATATGAGTATTTTGTATTGTAAATCAATCAATGAATAAAAGCATAATGTAGCCATTTGAGCTTTATTCTGTAGATGTAGGTCATAGACCAAACCACGTAAAATATCTTATCTCCATTTTATTATTTCCACTGTTATATTTCTTTTCCTATGTGTTTATCTTTTCTTTCAATAGGAATTAATGAATTTATTCGTTAAATTTATAATATAAATATTTTACGTGTTAAACTTCATTTATTTCGCATCTTCTCTTCAAGTGAGGTATAACACGCGAAATATTTAGATTATAAATTAGATAATTTAATTCATTTTTTTTAATTAACTTAAGCTTTTGGAATAAGTAATGATTTAACATGGTATCAAAGATCAAACTCTATTTTTGTCATTCGCTTTTGATTTTAATTAAATATTTTATGAGTTGGGTCTCACTTATTAAATAAGTGTTTAAGTCGACATGTAAAAGAAAAAATTAAAATATAAATAAAATAATTAATTTTATATTTTTTTATCTATTTCAACTTTTAGAATAAACGATGACTTTTTAGAACTTCAATTCGAACATTCTGATCGAAAGAAGAAGTCCACGAAGAAAGAGAATTGTTGGAGATCTCAGTCCGAGGTTATTAAAGTAGGAGAAAAAAAAGGAAGAAATGCAATGCAGACCCAAACACAGAAAAAGTAACAAGTGGAAGCGACAAAACTAGCACGTCAGAAATCGCGAACAAACCAGCCAATGGGACAAGCGCAACAGAAGGATCGAGTTGTCTTCTGACCTTACACGCGTCAGAATGTGAACCCCATGTCACGAACAACTCGTTCCTTGGTTGCCTACTTTATCATCCCCTCTCGAAACAGAGCAGTCAAAAAAAGCCAAAAAAGAGAGAGAGAGAGAGAGAGGAGGAAAGATTCGCTTCGGGCTCGAGAGTCACGAGAGGTGGTTGTGACCGACAGATCAGTGCGGTCACTCAGCGAATAAAGAGAAAACCAAGGCGTTACGGATAGACAAGCATTGAACGGTTACGCAACCTTCTTGAAATCAGATCCGTTAGCTCATGTGTAGCTGCGGCCTATAATTTCTCATAGAGCTGCCACCGCTAGATTGTAGTTCACCATCTCATCATAATTTCCGCTTTTAGTTTTGATCAATGATCATGCGGGAGATGAGTTTCAAGTAAGAGAAATTAGTCACTAAATTCGTACAACTCATACCCTCATTCAACTCGTGATTCTACAAATTTAATAGTTAATTTTTTTAAAAAAAAAATAAGATAAAAAATAAATACAAATGACATTTTTAAAAATATATTAGTAAAAAAAATGTTACAAATTACACTTTTATTTCACTTTTATCTTATTTTGTTGATGTGACATTGTTAATTGGCCATTATAATTTTTTATTTTATTTTATTTTAACGAGAGCTAATCTAAGGGCTCATTGACGGTTTTACATTATCAAAGTGAGAGAAAAATGAAATAAAAGTGGAATATGACGGTCTCAACAAACTTTTAAATTTGTTTTAATAAGGACAGATCTTTAAAATTGGTTAGGACTGTTACGTCAATATTGTAGGATATTTGTAAAATAAAAATATAGTATATAACATTACTCTTTACTTTTTACAATAAATGAATACGTTAATTGGGTAGCTCGTGAATAAGTTCGAGTATGTTCAAAAATAAATAAGCTGAATTTAAACAAATTGTTTAATTAGGTGATAAGTTCAAACTAACTCAATTTTTTTTTTTTTGGACATGTCCACACAAGAGGGAAGGATAGAGATTCGAACTAGTGACATTTGCTTCATATGACGTGATCCCCAGCCGATTCGATTACAATGCTATCGGTGGCTATTACAAGAATGACTGAAGTTTTCCATTCATTTGCGAAATAGACAAAAAGAAATTCGTTTTCACATAAAAATTTAAAGAACTCCATTATATAACATTCTCTAAAAACTTTAAAAGACTATAACCTAATAATCCAATAGAATAGTTCAAATGAACTGATCGATGGATAATTTATAGTGTCCAACACGAGATGAATACTATTTTCAAATTTAATTATCATAAAATCTTTTGATTGGTCAATTTGATAGATAAAATAATTAGAGAAATGATAATAGTCACGTGTGTGCATGACACATGAACACATATACATGAATAAATTCATATACTTTTGCACCGTGTGTATATATATACAGAATGATTTTCAAATGATGCACGTTTGATACTAAAGTTAATTATTATTCAAGTCAAATAAGACGATCTAAATTGGATTGAAATTTTCAGTAATTTGAACAATAATATATTACGAGATAGTTTACATAAAATATACCTATCAAAACCTAAAACTTATTTCGATTAGTGGGTCCTATATAAATTATTAAAAAATTCAATGCGTCCAAACTTAAAATAAAATTTAAATAATTAATAATAATAATAATAAAAGGAGTCCGAATAGAAGGATACGGTAGGCCACCCTTACTTTTACAAAGACAGCTAAAGTTTTGGAGTTTCTTGTAAACTTGTAGTAAGCTAAAGAACCTTGTTTTACGTTGGAGTCGCAAGAATGGATAATTGCATGCCATGCAGAATTTTGAAGGAATAATAAAAATAATAAATAATATGATAAATTATAAAGTTAAATACCTTTCTGTCGCGTGTGGTTTAAAGATTTTATTTTTTATTTTTTTATACTTTATTTTGTATTACATGTGATACATTGTTTATAACTAAAAACAAATAAGGTACTTTCATCCAAAAGTTAGCTGGAGTTCACGTCAGCCAGCACCTTTAAGAAACTGACACATGTTCTATGCCATTTTAAAAAGAAAATTAAACAATAAAACAATTAAAAACTAAAAACGTTAAAAGTCTTTAAAAAATAAAAACATTAAAAAATTCCTAGCACCCCCCAGACCACCCCAAAGGGTCATGTGGTGGTTCGGTCACCTTAGATCGGCTATGGAGGTAGCTCGAGTTACCCCTCTTTTTTTTTTTTTTTCTTTTTAATTTTTTAAAAGTTTTATTATTTTTAATTAGGCAAGAGACATGGGTTAATTTTTTAAGGCCAACAACTTCTATCAATTTTATTACGAAAGTTATTTAGGAGTATTATCTTTATCTTTAACCGTAAATAAAGTATAAAGAAAAAATAAAATAGTTTTTAACCGCGTAGGTTTTCATCCTAAATTATAATATAGGGTGTGATCAATAGGGTGATCACGAATAATTTGCAGAAACAAAAGTCCCAGAAGTTCAGCACCATCTGATCAGAAATCATAACTTCCCGAAACCATACGCACTAAATCCAATTAACACCACCAACCTCCAGTTAGATAAGCTGCCTCATTATAAGGGGACCACAAAAACGGCGTCACTGACGTGCTTCAATACGACGGAGAAAACCACACAAATAATAGAAGACCCAGCCAGCCCTCATGTTCCACTCAGAAAGGGACCGCAAACGGCGTCAATGGCGTGTTTAGGTGTGAAAAAGAAAATTAGACCCAGCCGGCCAGCCCCTCGATCACGTCGCCAATCCTAACGGGGTGCACTGACACCGTCCAAATTAGCCCCATTATCGACTTTTAACGAGCCCCAAGTGCCAAGCGTCAAGGTTGAGACGCCACGTCAACCTCTTTGATCTTCAGTTCGTTCACGTGGTTGGGTCCTGCCTCGACGCTTCACACACCGTGCCTAGGAGTATTACCATTTTGCCCTACCACTTGCGTATACTTTTAGTAACCCACAACTCTAAAGTTTTTCTTTTATAGATAAGATAAAATTTCATTAATAAAATGAGTTAAATACAAAGAATAGAGGGTGGGAGTCAAACATTAAAAGTTAACAGTCAACACAGTGCTAAAAATTGTTCAAATGAATTTATTGTTATATTATAAAAAAAAAAAAAATTAAACCACGTGATATCATAAATTACGTTAAATATAACAAAATAAAATTTTAGTTATAAAATAATTTTTATTTATCTTATTTGAAACAGAGAGAATGTCAATTTTTTTTAATATGCGACTCAATCTTTTACAGTTTGAAAGTAAAAAATTTATTATAAATGACGATTTTTGAAACAGTTCACTAATAAACTTCTTTAGTATAATGTCAGCATCGACAATAACAAAACTTGAATACCAGCAGGAAAGATTGCATTGAAATCAACTGTAATACTAATAAGGAGGAACTTCATTCCAATGTCTAACAGAGGAGGTGTCCGACAAATGATGCGCAATGGACATCGATTCTTGCCGTCTCGTGGCAAAAGGAGAAGTAATTGCAACGGGGAAAAAGAAGTTATCCGTTCATAGAGCTCTAAAAATATAAAAAAGCTCTGGCTTGTGTCTACTTTCATTTCCCAGTTTCAATGACTTTGCTTTCTAAGCCTCAAGTGATTAAGAGAGATCTCCGGCATTGACTCTGGTCTTCGGTAACTCTGATGCCTTATTTTTCTCAACTGTTTTTCTTTCTTTCTTTCTTTCTTTTTTTTTTTTTTTTTTGTATCATTGACTTGGCATTTTTGTGGAGATTGATTATGAGGAAATCTTGGAGGATTAGAATCTGATACTATTTTTCGTTTTGGTTTTCGCTGTGAACCCGAGTTTCCAATCACTGAGAGAGCCAGGGGTCTTTATGAGATCTAGGAGGTGCTTGGGTGTGATTTCTTGGGATTTTGGAAACTGGGTTTCATTTATTTTTCTGTTTCAGCTCGAACAGCTTGCATCTGTTATTTTCTCTGCCTGCTGTATTTCCTTTGGAGGCTCTCAATTTTCTGAAATTAATCTCAAATTTCTTTTTACAGAAGAATCTTACAGTAGCAGAAGTTAAAGTTTCAACCTTTTTTTGTTTGAAGCCAAGGAATGGATGCCAGCAAACCAGGCGAAGATGGGTTACAAGTTCAGGCTTCTTGGAATTCTTGGATTCCAACGACCCCAGTAAAGCCCATTCTGCCAAGACCCCAACCGATCTACACAGACGGACAGGGAAACCAGGTTGACCAAGCAACATGGTTGGGATCAGATACATATTCTTCTAGTTTTCCACAAGGCTCTCAAGCTACTAGGATAGATGCATGTTGCAACTCCCCCAATTCTAGCGAAGCAAACAGGGGTGGTGACAATGTGGGAACATGCGAAGAGCCGATGGGCAGATGGAATAACCTTCGCTTCGCTGATCTCTTGGCCCTCGCAAACGCTGCCTCGGTGGCATCTGGTAACGGCAGTGTGGAAACCAGTTCTTTCATGTCCGATACTTGTCACAATGAACTGGGGGCAAATGGGAACTCTATGCCGGAACAACCTTACTGTAAGTGTAACTAAATTTGCTTTAGCAGTAGCTCCGTTTCTTTCACACCTTTTGCGACCCATTCACACAAATCACCAGAAAGAGAGAAATATCAAATCATAGTTACCACAGCAAAAAGAAAAAAAAAAAAAAAAAAAAAAAAAGATGCCCGAATGGATCAGATTTCTCTCCATCTCAATGAAATTGAGGGGATCCATCCCACGGTTGTTTAGATGCGAATCTAATGGTGTATATGTTGCCACATAAACAATATATTGCCACGTCATTTAAAATTTGCGAATCTAATGATGTATATATTACCACATAAACAATATATTGCCACATCATTTAAAAAATTTTAAATGACGTGGCAACGTCTACACTGTTATACTTATATGCAAATAGAATCCTAATTCAGAATATTATGGATGAGACTGACGACTGTCAACAGCAAGTGAAATGAGACGTTAATACTCACCAATAATACTCCCCTGCAGACTTCAGGGAAGACCAAGTTTTGATTGCTTTGATAACAAATTGAAAGAGAAGAACATATTTGTCAAAAACAATTTCATTCTTGGGGAACAAGTGCTTCAGTTACTATAGTGTAGGCCTTAACAATGCGAGTTACAATTTGCTGTTTTGTCACCTTATCTGAAGTAAACCAATGTTGTGCTACAGATGTTCGTACCCCACATCAGCAGTCTTGTGATATAAATTTGCCACTGGGGATAATGTCTGATCTGAATTCGAGCATGACCATTTCTCAGTTGGTGCCCATAACACCAGAGAAGGACGTGAGAGTACAAAACAAACCGGTTTCTGAAGTACAGAATTCATGTGCAAACGAAAGGGTTGATGAGGAAAGAGAGAAGCTAGAGAACGAAGTTGCTGCCACGAGAGTTGATACCAATGAGGTCCAACGCAATAAAGAGCTCTCGGAGCCTGTTACAGATTCATCATTTGCTGCTGTTTCCACTCCATTCAAGGAGAATCACAACCCTGACAAGGGAGGCAGCCATGGTACTGATCTAAATGAAACACCACAGCAGAAACCAAAACGGAAAAAGCACCGGCCCAAGGTGGTTACAGAAGGCAAACCCAAAAGAACTCCAAAATTGGTGACCCCAAAGCCTACAGGTTCCAAAGAAAATCCGACAGTCAAGAGGAAGAATGTAGGGAGAAAAAGAATCAACATATCCTCTGCAACTCCTCCAGCAGAATTAACTGGAGAATCTACTGATCTGATTGCAACTCCTCCAGCAGAATTAACAGGAGAATATACTGATCTGGAAACACTTGAGCCTGCCAGAAAGTCATGCAGAAGGGCTTCAAAATGTGAAATAGGACAACCGCAAGATGAAAGCTCTACTGGTTCCAAAGAAAACCCGGCAGTTAAAAGGAAGTACGTACGGAAGAAAGGAATCAACAAACCTGCTGCAACTCCTCGAGCAGAATTAACTGGAGAATCTACTGATCTGAAAACATTTGAGCCTGCCAGAAAGTCATGCAGAAGGGCTTTAAATTTTGACATAGAACAACCACAAGATGAAAGCTCTACATGCAAATCTTCTATTAATTTAGATTCAGAATTACAGGCCCAAGACTTTTGCAGAAAAGGAGTTCAATCAAAATCAACTGTACAGCTTGGCGAAGGGATCGCGGTAGTAGTAGAACACACAGAAGCTGGCATAGCCTATGACATTGCCTGCTCCATGAATCAAATATTGAAAGAATACATATCATTGCCTGAACGGCAAGTCCCATGCACGCCACTTCTTACAAAGACTAATCCTCCACAGGCAGAACTGAACGTCAATTCCCAAAAGGATAGCACTGCAGAAGGGGAAGGTCAACTAATTGCTTATAATGGACGGGAAAACATTGCAAAAACCAACAATCAAATATCACTAAGTCCAAATGATTCCAACTGCAGCACCAGTGCAATTTTAGCCGAGGGAGGCAAAGCTACTCGATCTAAGAGACGATATTCTCATGCTGCTAAACAAGCTGATGCCAGCATACCAAATCTAGTTGGGGCTAACTTTAGTACTCTAGACGCATACCAGATGATGAATTGGATCCATTTTCCAAATATTAATAAGAAAAGGAGAACTGAAAAGGGGCAGAACTCTACCACATCTAGTTCATCATCTTGTATTACTGCCACAAAAAATGTTGAGAGAACAGCAACTTTTCTCCAACATGATGCTGAAACAATTCCTTGTTCTTTAAAAGCCAGCCACCAGGTTTCGGGTCCTCCTCAGTTCAATGCTGGTACGGTTTCCATGACAGTTGAAGACAAAGAAAGAGGTCTTCAGAATAATCCGCAACCTTTTGAGCATATCCTGGCTTTAATTCAGAAAGACAAGTCAACAAGAAAAAGATCCAGAGGCCCTACTCGGGTTCGTAACTTGACTTCCCTGACCAGAATTTTAGAGTGCATAACTCACCCCACCAAACAACCTCTAGTGGTTGATGATGGGCAAACAGATGAGAATCCACACAAACCTCACACATGCATAGATGACCTTGTTGCAAAGATGCCTGCAACTCTGGCAAAAAAGAAGCGAACCAAGAAGAGAAACTCTCTTGTCACTTCAGTATCTTCCAATACAAATGAAATGCAACTGGACCAGCGGCTTGTCTTGTACAATCACCACCTATCCTCTTCCAATCCATTAGGTACGACTATAAACTCATTTCACGTTGGGCTACGCACTAATTTGTACATTCTCGAAGAATTCACAAAAGCAGTTCTTTCTAATTACATAAACCACTTAATGCAGGTTCTTCTATGGATGCATTGGTTGAGGAATTTAAGCATCTGGACTTCAACAGGGAAAGCAGAAAATTAGCACGAGAAAAGCATAATGCAGTTGTCTCCTACAGTATGCAAAACCAAGAGCAGAATGCACTCGTCATTTATAAAAAAGATGGTACAGTTGTAGCCTATGAGGGTTTGTTTGATCCCACCAAGAAACGGCGTCCACGGCCAAAAGTTAACCTTGACGATGAGACTAATAGAGTGTGGAAGCTTTTGATGGAGAATATAAACAGTGAAGGTATTGATGGAACAGAAGAAGATAAGGTAAAATGGTGGGAAGAAGAACGGAGAGTGTTCCGTGGACGTGCAGACTCTTTTATAGCACGCATGCATCTTGTACAAGGTACCAGTATTCAATGTTATTCACAAATTCTCTTTCATAAATTTCTATTTAAGAATATATGAGTTAAAAACGTTATTAGTTCTATATCAGAATCTTCATATTAGCCTAATGCACTAGTTGGCAACACCACAACCAGGTTTTTTTTTTCCTTACCAGCCAATTCTTCAAAAATATTTCTTTTAGTGCCAACTACATACCAAAAACAGACCAATGTCTAGTTCTAAGAATGGCAAGAGTACCCTTAAATGAAAACCCTTTTACCTTTGAATTCCAACTGAGTAGGTAACCGTACATTTAGTCCTCCAAAAATCATTGTTAAAGATTAGCCAATGGGTAAAAGTTTAATGGAAAAAGAAGTTAGAGGAACATCCCTAGTCTCTTGATAAATGAACTTCAAAATATCTGATAAGCTGTTCTTCATTGAAAATAATGTAGTAACTCCAACAGGGGAAGAAAAAGGTGATGAAGTTCAAACCAATCTGCCTAACAAACCTAGATCTCGTCTTCAGTGCATAAGAGCCTCAAGGAAAAGGAATTTCCCTCCCTCCATATACTTGTCATTACAATAAAAATGATATAACAATACTCACATGAACTATCTTCTTAGAAAACTGAGCAACTGGTTCAAAGGCAATTAAGAGAAGTTAATGGGGGCAAATAGTTAACTTTCTCCGCACAAAAAAAAAAAAAAAGAAAAGAAAGAAAGAAAAAAAGAAGAAGAAGAAGAAGAAGAAAGAAAAGGAAAAGAAGAAGAAGAAATAATGTAACCTACACAACAATGATTATTGCAAGTGCCTAAGTTTCCCATAATCGAGAGTGTTCCCCTCTTTTTACCCATTGAATATAGTCTCAACTTTATGACATTACAGCAATTGCTATTTCCACAGGAGATAGACGCTTCTCACAATGGAAAGGATCGGTCGTGGACTCGGTGGTTGGAGTTTTTCTCACTCAGAATGTATCAGACCATCTTTCCAGGTGTACTATAATTGGCAATATAAATAAAGTTTATGGTAAATAGAGAAAGTCCAAATGACAAACCTCTTTATTCTATTTCATCAATCTCTTGCAGTTCTGCATTTATGTCACTTGCTGCTCGCTTCCCACTCAAGTCGAGGAGCAACCACAAAGAATGCTATGAAGATGGGGCGAGCTTCATTGTCAATGAACCGGAAGTGTGCATACCTGATCCAGAAGATAGCATACAATGGAAACCAGATTGTGACCAGAGTTCCGTGACGCTCCAGGACCTTGAGCATGATGAAGAAAAAGAAGTTGTCAACAGCAATGAATCCCCTGGAGGCAGTATAGGTGTAGAAATGGGATGTTATACAGAAGAAGATAGGATAGCAACAAAAGATCCAGTTTCATCTCAAAATTCTGCCTTTTTATCTCAAAACTGTTCATTCATTCAAACTGCTGAAAAAAAAGGATCATGCCAACAGAGGAACTTAGAAGCAGACTATCTGTTAGACGGGTATAACCCCAGCAGTTCCAATGGCTTCACTTCCATTGCGGAGCTTCGACAGATGGCTGGATCTACAATGCTAAATGTAGTCTACAGTCATGGAAGTAGCTATGCACCATCTGATGAGAACTCAAATGGTGCATGTAACAAATCCAAAGGTATAAATCATGACAACCAAAGACAATATACGGACAAATTAAATGATCCACAAAGCTCCTTAGCTGCATCCATGAGCCCTTCCAGTAATTATCAGTTGCATCTGACCCCCACCTCCAGGGTACTAGAAGTTGAGCACTCTGAGATGTTCAGAGAAGAAATCCAATGTCTTGGCAGTTCCAAGAGCAGAGATGAAAATAGTATAAGCAAACAAAGTGCTCTAACAATAGAATCTTCAAGTCAAGGTGTGGTTCAAAATAAGCTAACAATGAGTGTCGAGAAATCACCTTCAAGTGAATCATGCAACAACATTCAAGGAGATGAAAATGTGATCAATTCACCTCAAAGTCATGCACTTGGGGACCCTAAAATTGTTGGACCCGTAGCTCGGGGGCAAAACATTGAAATGCAGCAAAACTTGAAAAGTCTTTCTGGAGAAACCCTAGATGCTACACAGACTACAGCTGAGTCGGATTTGAATGCTCACGGTCATTTATTTAGTATGGAGATCAGCAAGATGAATACTGCTACTGTAAAACCAAAGAGTAAAAGAGTTCGAAAAGAGAAAAAAGACGAGATTAATTGGGATAATCTTAGAGAACAGGTGGAAGCCAATGGAAAGAAAAGAGAAAGAACAGCAAACACACTAGACTCACTGGACTGGGAAGCTGTAAGATCCGCAGACGTTAATGAGATTGCCGACAGCATCAGAGAACGGGGGATGAACAACAAGCTTGCAGAGCGTATCAAGGTATAACTTTTATTAAACAATGTTCTCAATTGTCAATGTCCTCACTCACTGGAGATATTCAAATCAAAAAGACTTTTCATTGAAAATATGTGCAGGATTTCCTTAACCGACTGGTTAGAGATCACGGGAGCATTGATCTTGAATGGTTAAGAGATGTTCCGCCTGACCAAGCAAAGTAAGCCCTCAAAAGTACTCCATTTCAATTCGTTAGAGGAGAAACTCCTATGCTTCGAAACACTATTATTAGAATGTTATCCTCATGCTGCTGCAGTATACTAACTACTGACATGAATAATTCACTACTCCAGCCTTTTTATACAAAAAATGAAATATACACAGATTATCGAGATATAGATATCAATATTTATTCATATATGCAGAGAATATCTGCTAAGCGTAAGGGGACTGGGGTTGAAAAGTGTGGAATGCGTACGGCTTTTGACGCTTCACCAACTTGCTTTCCCAGTAAGTTCAAAACGAAAGCATAATTGCCCAGTATAGATTTCCAAGTAACAAAGGAGGGGAGAAAAAATGAGAGAAGATCTACAGAATAGACAGAACAGTTCTCAAACATTTTTTTTATGACTTACAGGTGGACACAAATGTGGGACGCATCGCTGTAAGACTGGGATGGGTGCCCCTTCAGCCACTGCCTGAGTCACTTCAGTTGCATCTCCTAGAACTGTAAGTATTATGCACCCTACATATTAGAAATTCAACGCATGCACATAGAAAACGCTAATTTTAATGTCCATATATAGGTACCCAGTGTTAGAATCCATTCAAAAATATCTCTGGCCCCGATTATGCAAGCTCGACCAAAGAACATTGTAAAGATTTCTTCCACTTTACTTTTAGACGTTTCAAAAAATGCATGTCTTTCATATATAGGATGGTAAAGCAATTTCATTTATTTATCAAAGTTTACCCTGATTGACTGATTCATTACAATATCTGCTAACAGGTATGAACTTCATTACCAGATGATTACATTTGGAAAGGTCAGTTGTATATATTTATATGTGAAGTAAATTGGTTCTCATTGATGACCTATCAAAAGCTAAGAAAGAACTGGACAATATTATTTGAAACCTATGCAGGTCTTCTGTACAAAAAGCAAACCAAATTGCAATTCATGCCCAATGAGAGGAGAGTGTAGACACTTTGCAAGTGCATTTGCCAGGTTTGCATATAATTGGTTCCAATATTTTTTGCATTTTTTTTTTAAAAGTAAATATATATTTTGCATCTATACTGCAATATTATTTAAGACTGAATCACTTTCGTGCATTTGCCACTGTCTAGAACCTTCCACATATGTTGAGCCTAAAAAATTTCATAAGATAACAACAAATAATTAGATAACCAAAAAAAAAATCATTCAATAGCTACAAACAACTGTAGATAGCAATCATCAATATCTAACGAGAATGGAAGGTGGTTAGGAAAAGAACAGGTTCATGGATCAGGTATTTACAATAAATAATGTCTCCCATCATATGGGGTCTTGTGAAAAATGTATGTACTAGGGAACAGCAAAAACCTCATTCTGCAAACCTACCTTAACATCCCCATCACATCATATGCACACACAGCAAGTTTTGATCAATTTTAAGTCACTTACCATGTTGGATGCAGTGCAAGGCTTGCCCTGCCAGGGCCAGAGGAGAAAAGTATAGTGACTGCAACTGAATACAGACCAGACAAAAAACCCAATGCGTTCATCAATCGACTTTCCCTGCCTTTCCTTCAGTCGCAATCAGTAGGACAGAAGCAATCAGAAGCAAAATCTGGAGTCACTAACTGTGAGCCTATTATTGAAGAGCCAGCAACACCGGAGCCAGAATGCAAAGAAGTAGAAAATGACATCGAGGACACTTTCTATGAGGACCCTGACGAAATTCCTGTAATCAAACTCAACATTGAAGAATTCACTCAGAATTTACATACTTATATGCAAAATAACATGGAACTGCAAGAATATGACATGTCAAAAGCCTTAGTTGCTCTAACTCCAGAAGCAGCATCAATTCCGACCCCCAAGCTTAAGAATGTGAGTCGACTACGAACAGAGCACCAAGTGTAAGTTGGCACTCCCTCATCCATCTTCAACTAATCAAGAATCTTTCAAACTCATTCATGCAAGATTTTTTTTTGAAAGAGAGGGGAAAGATAATCTATGACCCTTCGAAAGTGATTATAATCTCTGACGTTTATACTAATAATCCATAAACATAACAAAGATAAAAGGACCAGTGCCAAAAAATGACAAACAAAAATATGCTGTACAATACAAGTTTCACTATCTTCATTCTAAACGATATAGAATGACTATCGTATGGGCCAAATACTTTCCATGAATACTGATCGGTTTTTCACCCTGATGCAGCTATGAACTTCCAGATTCACACCCTCTTCTGAAAGGGGTCAGTTATTCCAGTATCTACTTAAGAAGGAATATTATTTACCTTGTTTATCCAAATTCAATCTCTGATTAATTACTTTTGCTTCATTTACAGTTAGATAAACGAGAACCTGATGATCCATGCTCATACCTCCTAGCAATATGGACACCAGGTAAGCGCACAACATTTAGACCTGCTATAACGAACGCCTTGCACTTACTTTAAACCTATGTTCTACATCTATAATATATAGTTAGAAAACATAGCCAATAGGCAATAACCTATGACCATGCTTGCTCCAGTGATAAGCATTTCCACTAAATGCATTAATGTTTACCTCAGGTGAGACAGCAAATTCCATCCAACTACCTGAAAAAAGGTGTTGCTCCCAAGAATATGGCAAACTGTGTGACAAGACGGAATGTTTCTCATGCAACAGCATAAGGGAAGCAAGTTCCCAAATGGTCCGAGGGACACTTTTGGTGAGGAGATTACTATCAAACCTATTATGAAAACCAAGTATATCCATTAAATAATTAATAAATTAATTACAATAATAAAAATAAGAATAGCAGCAAAAACAAACTAATACTACCATATATATATAGAAAGAAAGAAATTCATAAGCCAACTGATATTTAAAACAAATCATGGACAGATACCCTGTCGAACAGCAATGAGGGGGAGCTTTCCACTCAATGGCACCTACTTTCAAGTTAACGAGGTCAAACACATCCCCAATACTCATATCATTCTGTTCCTTTCTGCATTTTTAAGGCATGTGTATCCATTTCAGGTGGTACTATCATGAATATTCTGTTTTTGCAGGTGTTTGCTGACCACGATTCAAGTCTTAACCCGATTGATGTTCCTAGAGATTGGATATGGAACCTGCCAAGGCGAACTGTGTACTTTGGAACTTCCATACCAACAATATTTAAAGGTAAAGATTGTAATGGTTTCAAAAAGTAATATCGGTCAACAAATGTCACTCAAAATATTCTTCTCGTCTACTAGGTTTGTCGACGGAAGGTATTCAACACTGCTTTTGGAGGGGTAAGTAAGCTGATTCAACCTCATTTTAATGTCTTTCAATTGCTTTAATTTGATCATATCTGTTTGTTGCTCTAATTACATGTAAATATATCTGAACGTTTTGAGATTCACCAAAGGCCTACTTCATTTCTAAGGACATTAAGAACATTTGCATAACCCTATCTATATGACTACCACCAATTGAGCTGCAATCATTGGCTATCACAGTGCTCACACCAAATTGTACAAATAGACAAGGATGAAAATGATAGCAAACTTATTTGTAGATGATATCAAAGTATCAAACAGCCTGCATGAATACAAGTCAAAGGCATAGGTTTTCTAGGCATCTCCACCCCAATGTATATAAGGTAAAAGATAAGCCCCCAAGCACCTTAGACTTCGGCTGCAGACAAAAGAAAACCTTTTCGGTCATGCTATTAAACAGAGAGCATGTGCATGTAGGAATATAGCCATTTTCACCTTCCCTGCTTTAGAAAATGCTAGACATCTGATTAGCAATACGCTCTTTTAATGAGCTAAGTGCAAGCTCGGTAACAGGCACCGCTACACACTACAATCTTAGTCTATGTTGGCACATAATGTTTCATATCACAAAAGCAAATTTGATGAAAACTCTAACTAAACTTAGGCCCTATTAAAGCTAACATCTCTTAAGAGATAACTTCAGTCACATTAAATGATAATTTATCTCACCAGCAAGGCTCATGACACTGCTTGAAAAGTTGCTGAAAATACTTGCAGGATATGTTTGTGTGAGGGGATTTGACCAGAAAACACGGGCACCCCGTCCTCTAAAGGCTAGACTGCACTTCCCAGCTAGCAAGTTGACCAGGACAAAAGGAAAGGCAGATGATAAGTAGATGGTTATAAGCTCAACATAACTGACATCAAATCCAGAATGTCCAAACATGTCTAAAGAGCAACACAGACGAGACGAGCATTTAGTGGCACAGCATCCAACAACTCTGACTTGGTCCATGGACAAAGTGAATATCCATCAAAAATTGTATGGTCCCATGATGAGGTGGACATGGACCAATCTGTGATTAACAAGCATGAAATTACCTAATGTCTTGCTCATTGTGGAGCCACTCTTCTAGAATCAGCAAAAATGATAGAAACATGTAATTGTACTAGATAGGTACTTGTGCAAAACTCAAAGAATGCGAGCCATGTAAATAGAGCGTATTGCAAGAGGGTGCAAGGGCACAGGAGAGAAGCACAAGAGCAGAGCAGCTATTTCAAAACACTTAAAGGCCCAGAGCATCTCCGAACATCCACAGACATATACACATACAAATACATTTGTGTAAATAACAATTCAGGAGAATAAACGTGTCTATATGGATAAGATCAGTCTAATAGAATAAAAATGACAAACTGCCAGCGAAATTGGTTGTAGTTAAAAGAACCGGAGACTAGCGATTGCGGCTTTCCCGAAACCAGCGCTCTGAAGTATAACTTTAAGCTGCTAAGTGCAGCAGTCTTTCTCAAACTTCTAATCAGCAAAGTGGAACAGAATTCGTCAATCTTAAACCTTGCACTTTGGCTGTAAGCGTGTCAAGTCCTGTTTGAACCCAAATTTTATGTTCGACCTTGATCTGTTGATTTCCCAAATGTGCTGGAGTTTAAATAATCAAGCTAAGAGCTTGACTAATTTGCTCTATCTGGGCCTTGAACTTTCAGCAACCAGTAATTCGTTCAATTCACATGTTTTCCAATCAGTTTCAATGCAAATGCCTCATCAGTTAGGATTCCTCGCATTATAAAATTATTTATTCTAAGACACTAGGTCAGGCGGAAAGGAGCACTAAAATCAAAAGCCAAAGGCGGAAAAAATCATGCACGTCACGACCAGTGTAGACAGGGCTAAGATTGTGTTAACTATAAAGCAAAGAAGTTATGCTGTCAGATTTTAGTTTCTTCTCCGGAATAACAAAAATCCAGTGTCCTCCAAGATTCCCATTTTAAACAACCAAACATCTAAAAAACTTAAACTTCAAGATGAATGGTGGTTTAACAAATTTAAGATCATTTCCAACCAAAATCATAAATTTCTACTCCGACGAAAAAACACAGTTCAACCGAAGACATGCTTCAAACCCTTGTTCATAACTTTACCGCACAAATTAGCCAATGAAAGATGCAAAAGAATAACCGATGCTGATAACAGAACAACAAAACTATCGTCTCTTTAGGCTATATTTTGCCTCATGATGAACAAAACCAAAAGCTCTAAACGAACATCCTAGCAACTAAAATACCAAAACCGAATACTACCACGATTCATGATCTTATTCACAAGAAACTCCTCAAAAATACTCCACAAGATTCCAAACCTTCAATTTCCCTCAGGAAAAGGGAAACGGTGCTTCATAAGATTCAACACTAACATCAATCCACTTGGACCAAAAAAAAAAAAAAAAACATCAATCCACAATTCAAATAGACACAACAAGCCACGAACAAGCAAGATCATTGGCCGTTAGAAATAATCGGAACAAATAAATCCACGAACCAGATTGCAAGATTCTATATAACGCAAATATACATGAAATGAATGAATCGAATCTAATTGATCGTCGTGTTAGGGTATACACGCGTGAGTTAGTACAACATAACTGATTCAAATACATATTCATAGGCTTGAGCTTATCGTTTTTAATTCATAACCTCTCGATGTTATTCATAGCTCAATCAAGAATAATAAGGTTGTCATTTTAGATCAATAGGCGTACCTTTCGAGTCTTTGCTTGCAGCGCTCTAGAACGTGGGATGGAGAGAGAACTGTTTGTTCAGTCACATATGAAACCCGCATCTGAGGGAGAGAACTTGAACTTCAGAGGGGGGGGGGGGGGAAGAGGCTGTGGAGGTGTGTGTGTGAGATCTGGTTTGAGAGAGAACTGAGAAGCTTTTTGGAATTTGCCCATTTTGCCGCCATAGCGCCTCTTTCATCTTTCTTTTTCCCTCCCAATTTGATCGTTCCGTTTATGGGCGCTATTTTATTTTCCAAATGACAAGCGAAACGTGGCGAATTTTGGGCTTTGGGTGGATTTGGTGGGTCGGTTTCGCCGACCTATGGCCACGGCCCACGGAGATCTGAGTAGTTTTGTAGGGCGTGTGTATATATATATATATTTTTTTGTTTTTAAATTTATATAATTTTTTCAGGGAAAATGACTTTTGCATAATAGTTATGCAACTGTTCTGCAAGGTTTTATAAATATGGGGTGGATTCCATATGGTGAGTTCCACCATATGAATCCCGTAGGACCCATCCCATGTCTCTAACTATTGTGCATCAATCACTCCTTCTTTTTTTTTTGTTAGACTTATGCATAAAAAAATTAAAAATAACTTCTCAAAAGGCTAAAAGAAAAAACTTAATTTACATGCAAGTAGTGGTATTTATTTGGGGCTCGGAGTCCTTTTCCATTGACATGGCATCATGATTCAAGCCAAATCAATCCTCTTTTTTTAAAAAATAATAATAATTCAAAAATCTATGTCGTCCATCACAACCTAGCAGCCAATCCATTTCTCTAACAAAAAAAACAACAAAAAAATTGGACCCAAATCATTCCCTCCTCCCTCCCTCCATCTCCTCCCTCCACCCCACCAACCGCCACCCACGAATTAAGCATCGTCAACCATCGCCACCAGTACGTATAGCATCGACGACTCCAGATCTTCAACGAAAGAGGTACTGTGCATTATGCCAGGAAAAATGCCTCACCATTCTACAAAAATTATTAGAAAAAATTCATCGAGTCTCTATAAAGGGAATGAAAAGCCTGGGTGGAAACACAACAAAAATGAGAGAGGACAAGTTGAAAGGGGGGAAGAAGTCTAGTGCTAGTTCTTACTGAAAATCTAACTTAAAACTTTTTAGTGGTTTATTTGTTCTCTTATTTGGATTAAAAGAAAGACCAAAAAAAAGGGGGGAGGGGGGAGATTATGGAGGGAGAAAATTAGTGCTTCATCATTCTAAAAGCAAGTCTCAAAACTTTTGAATTTATTTTTTTCAAAAAAAACATTGCTCTGATGCGGCGTGGTGCCACGTCAGCGGGGATGGATTATGGAGAGACTCCATAGCACTAAATCTAGTTACTCTTAGTAGACTATCATACAATTATGATGGTGTAATAATAATTTTTTTTTTTTAAAAAAAATAAGTGTAGATTCAAAGGATGATTTGTTATTTTTATTTACTAATAATTATGAATCTTATAACTCAATGGAAAAATTACGTTTCATAAAAACTTGTAAAAGACAATTGTAAAATAATTAAGGATCTGTTTTTGGAGAAGCGTGTAAGTTATTTTGTAATGAACTTAATTAACGGAAAAATTTTACGACCCATGATGAAGACAACAATGGTTATCAGGAAGGACAAAAAGTGATGAATGACCGTAGGGGTGTGCATGGGGCGGGCCGGGGTGATTTTTTGCCTTTTTTGGCCCCGCCCCCCACTTATGCGGGTTGGAAATTTCCAATCCGCAAACCGCACTTAATAAAGACAACCCGTGCGGGGCGGGGCGGGTATTTTGAATGGCATTTACGTAATTTTGATTTTACTTTGTAAAATATAAAAATTTGAAAAAATACTGGTTTTTTTAATAAAAAATTTAAATTCATATTATTTTTTCACATAATATTTTGAATGCAAAGTCAGATTTTTAGGGATTCCACTATGTTTCATTAAAGAAAAAAAATTATAATTTCAAAGCTCCTTAAATTTAGTCCTTCAACATATTGACACATATCTTTCAATCGTTCATATTTCTATACAATAACATTTTCTATGGAATTAGCCTTGTAAAACTAAACTAAAAACCCTATTAATTATAAGATAAAATTATAAGAAACATGATTTCTTTTTCTTTCTTTTTTTTTCTCCTATGTGCGGGGCGGGGTGGGGACCCGCATTTTTTAAAAGGCTAAACCGGCAACCCGTCTCGCCCCGCATAAATTTCTCAAATTAAGACCCCAACCCGCAAGAAAACTTGAAAACCCGATTCTTTGCGGGGCGGGGCGGGGCAGAAATTACGGGTTTTACACACCCCTATGAATGAGTATGGCGGTAGTGACTAAGTTTGCCCAAAAAATAATAATGATAACAGTAACTATTGGGGATTTTAAATTAGTAGTAGTAACCACCAAGACGAATAGCAGTAGCTACTTGGGAGTGTGAAAGTTATGACAGCAATATACCAGAGAGTGTCAAATAGTGGTATTAGTATTGAAAAGTGCAAAGTTACGATAGTGATAACCAGGGAATGAAAAATAATGGTAGCCGTAGCTACTGAAGAGTGCGAAAGTTGTGATAGCAGTATACTAGACAGTGAAAATAAAAGAGAAAACAAAATTGATTCTATAAAACCGCTGGATTTTGTGCATATGTCATATACAAACTCCATTATTCATGCCTCATGAATCTCCTGCAAATCGTATGGATAATTAGTTATTTATTAGTGAGATTATGCTTTTATAAGCCATTTTGTGAAGTTTTAATTATAACAAGTATTTTTTGAATGACAGTGTAGACGTGGTTAATATTTTTCTTATGTCATTACAAATGGCATAAGAGCAACCTAATAGTGACATAAGGTACTAGAGCATTCCATGATATGGCTATGATGAGAAAGTCAATAATTTAAGCAGGAGATTGTAATACTCGTATACATTGAGAAGATGAATTGTTTCCGTGTGAATTATAAAAACACTCTATCCCATTGTTTATTTTACTAACGGAAAAAAAAAAATATATATATATATATATAATATGCGTGATAGTTTTTTACTGCAATTGCCTTTGACGAAGCAAGATCTTTCTTGATCACAGTTTAAGATTCATCGACCTCCTTAACAATGATTTTAAGTGCTTCAAATTCAATGGATTTTAAAATAGTATGCTTTGGTTAATGTATATATAGTTGAGCTGCAAAACAGTTCCCACTTGTGGAAACTTTCTGTCCTTTCATCTGGGGCAAGCCAAACAGTGTGTAAGAAATTCTATGGGGCACAGAGAAGAAGGGCATTCGATCAAGTAGGCTACTTGCTATTTTGAATGCTACAAGTGGCAAAAGATTCTGATTTTATTCCCTGAATCTGTTGGGAAAAGCAGAGATCAGTTTTATTGATTGGTCAAGATTAAATTATACTTACTTGAACAAACCATTCATTGGTGGAGTTTGTCTTTGTTATGATTTTAGGGCAGTACTGCTAAGACTCCAATTATCTTTCACTTTATACAGAAGAAAATTCACCCCGTTCCTTTTCTCTTATGCAGCAACTACTACGTCAACAATTTAATATTTTAAATCAAAGCTATTTTAGGTCACCGATTAGTGGAATCAACTTAAAATACATTCAACTAATCTGCACTACGAAAAAAACAAAAAATCTAAAGTATAATCAATGGCACCGAAGGTCAAATAAATACTCAACTATTTCATGGGAACAGAAATTAATGTGGCCGTATGTATAATAAATTATGCTTCCCTAGTTCTTGAAAAAAAACATAAAACCTTATGGTTGATTAAATATGTATCTTGATTAAAATATTAGATTCCAAATACGTATCTTCAATCTTGATTAAATACAAGATAAAACTTCTTCACAATTTATTATGGTGTATTGATCCATCTATAAATTTGAGCAAATTACAATGATTATAGTAAAAGAAAAAAAGAAAAGAAAAAGTAATTGAACCGATGTGCTTCTGTTCCCATTCATATATCGATCATAATTAACAATTAGGGATTAAGATTGGATATAATTTTTATGGTATTATTTATATATTATTTAAAATTAAATAGTTAAGATTTTGCTTAATATTTATTATTTATAAAATACGAAATAATATAATAAATTAATGAATTTTGAATTAATAAGGATAAAAATAACAATATTAATATTTTTTTAATTAATAAAAATGATAAATATTAATATAAAAAAATATAAATTATTTAATTTATAGATAATGATTAATTAATTTTTTTTAAAAGATATGCATAATAAAATACCAAACGTTTTACGGGTTATGATCCGATAAATTCACATGCACAGCCACAAAGCAACCCCAAACAAGAGAAGCCCAAAGTTACCAATAAAAGAAAAAAATAAAAAAAGAAAGAAAGAAGAGAAGCCCAAAGCAGTGTGTGAACGAAATATCGGGGTTTCGGCGTGCACCGAAAACGAAAAGAGTCGATATAATTAGGGGACAAAAATTTTCTATAAATTAATTGGTAAAAGTTTTTATAAAAAATTGATGTAGGTTGACATGTAAAAAATATATATTATTTTAATAAATATATTTCTCACGTACTATTTTAATAACATTAATAAAAAATAACGTTCTTTAGATGTTGAAAGGATACATTTTACTGTTAAAGGTAAGTTATGCTAAAATTTCGTACAACCGATTTGTATAATTGGTATTATTTGGAAAAAAGCAAAAGAATATTATTATATTACCATTACGCCACTGAATAAAAGCGCACTCGCTTTCATTTCACTCTCCGACAATCGAATTCTAGAGAGAGAAACACCGAAATTCTAGAGAGAGAAACCCCAAAACTCCTTTTCTTCCTCATCAAAAATGGCGGATGCTAGGGTTTCTAGGATTTCGTGAGCATTGGAATCCGCGATATCTTGATGGAAATGCCGGCAAGAAGATCGAACTACACACTCCTTAGCCAAGTACCCGACGACCAGTTCGCCGGAGCTCCGACGACGTCGTTATACGAGTCGTTGTCCGGAGAGGGAAAGAGCAACAACAATAAGGGGAAGGCGGAGAGAGGCTTCGATTGGGACGCGATCGGTGATCACAGGGGCAATCGGATCGGGAACCCGTACTCGTCGTCGATCGGTTTGCAGAGGCAATCGAGCGGAAGCAGCTTCGGCGAAAGCTCGCTCTCCGGGGATTACTACGCGCCAACGCCGTTGACGGCGGTGGCGACCGAGATCGACAGCCTGGGATACATGCACGATGATGTGTCGTTCAGAGTCGGCGGCGGCGGAGGCGAATTGAGGGCGAAGGCTGTGGGAACCACCGGAGGAGGGTCTTCGTCCGGGAAGAGCTGGGCGCAGCAGACGGAGGAGAGTTACCAGTTGCAGCTGGCTCTGGCGCTGAGGCTTTCGTCGGAGGCGGCCTGTGTTGATGATCCGAATTTCTTGGATCCTAACCCCGAAGAATCGGCGTCGCGGTCAGGCTTCGCTGAGGCATTGTCACATCGTTTCTGGGTATGGTTTATTATGAATTCTGTTTTCCTCAGCTATAATTTATGTTTCTCTCAGCTGTCAAAAAAAATTTGCTTTGGTTTGTTTTGGTTTCTAGAGTTACTGAACTGAATTATTAGCAAGATTATGGAAACACTGTGGAGTATGCAATTTTTGGTGGAATAGCTAGTCTGATGTCTTAATTTTGAGAGTGGGCATATTGGTTTTGTTGATGGTTTGTCATCAGTGGTTGAATATCCGTAATCATGAGCTAAATCTTAAATGCTTTCTCCAAATCCTGGCCAGGGTTTTTTTCAGCTAAACTGACCTAGTTGGATATAAAATGTTATGTTGTGAGGAATCATTATAGACGTCTGTTGGTGAGAGAATTGGAATAGGAAGGGAAAAGTTGGAATATGAAATCAAGAGCTAGATGGGAGGAATTATTAGAAGTGTTTTTTTAAGTTGCATGCATTGAGAAATATTGACAGCACGTGTGAAGGGAACTGTACAGTATAAGTGGAATGGAGTCCTAGTGATGGTAGAAAGGCCACAGAATGCTTAGGTTAATGCACTTATAAAGATTGTGATAAGTTACATTTTGATTGGAAATGAGACCTTGTATATCACTGAATATAAAAGTTGAATCCAAGCAATGGTGATCTAATTTCTTTCTTATGGGAAAGAAAGCAAGTTTAATAGAGGGAAAGGAACGATAGGACCTTTAATGGTGTTGAGCTTTCCACGCTTCAGCTTAAATCTTTAGTCTTGATATCATTATATGAGTGGATGATTGCTTTTGGCTCCTTCCGGTTTTCTTATAGACCAGCTGAATTTTGAATGTATCCTTTGGTGGGCCTTTTATGTACATCCTGTATAGTTGAGGTCTCTCATTTTTTATTTTTTATTTTTTTTCTGACAAAATTTCAGTATTACTTATACAAAAGGAATTGAAATAGAGCACCATAAAACATAGAAATGTGGTTGTATGAGTGAGTTACAAGCGCCATGTTCTAGGTGACACCCATCCGTCACTTAACTTGTAAGTGAACCAGAGTTATTCTATTGTAAATTCATATGTAGCAATCAACATCAACAACCGTATGACGTGATTTTTCTTTGTTTTTAAATTTTAGGCCTGAATATGATGGTCATTATGTTTGGAGAAGTCAGAAAACATCAATATGGATGTTATGTTTATACTTATAAAAAAAAATGTTTATCTAAAGGACCTGGTAGGTTTTCTGTAGAGTAAATAACAAAGAGGAGCTTATAACTATATTAAACAAAGAAATGCGGGGATGGGGTGAAGGGTTTAGCAAAGTGAAGTATCCTAGTTGTTAGAGTGTCTTTTCTATTCATCAGTGTAAAACTCGAACCCTTCTACTTATGTAGGAGTTAAATTTTCTTACTCTGATTATATACTTTAGGTAAAGCTTCAAATTGAAAGCTGGACAATTGTTAGCAAGTGAAAAATGGGAGTTACTAAAGTTTAAAGTGTGACTCAGGTTCAGAAATGCCCCTTCATTAGTTGGGGGTTGGTATTAATATAATGGTATAGATATTTTATTTTGATTGGTACGTTACACTTGCGTCTAGTAGGTATTGAATCCACGACCCCACCTTCCTCTTTGTCTTACACACATGACCTCACCTTCCACCTTGTTTTACAAGGGGATGAAGTGCCATCTGAATGAGAACTCGTTGCCAAATAATAATAATGTATAGGTATCGTCAGTATATATGAAATGAGCCTTATAAATCTATTTGGTCTAGTGGAGTTGACTTTCAGGATGTTAGAGATAAAAACAGGTTTTTAAGTTTCATTTTCTTATCCTTTGATTATCTGCTAGCAAATGGAGATAAGAACTAAGACTGTTATTTTAGTGAATTACATGTTATGTTTTGTGGGTATATGAAATCTATGTATGTGACACTGAATATATTCTTTATTAATCTAACCTGCTTCAGGTGAATGGCTGCCTGTCATACTTTGACAAAGTCTCTGATGGGTTTTATCTGATTCATGGGATGAATCCATATGTATGGTCTGTTTGCACTGAGCTTCAAGAGAATGGTCGTATTCCATCAATTGAATTGCTAAGGTCTGTTGATCCAACTGCTGATTCTTCAATTGAAGTGGTTTTGATTGATCGACGTAGTGATCCAATCTTAAGGGAATTCCAAAATAGGGCTATCAACATTTCTAGTAGTTGCACAACCACAAAAGAGGTTGTTGATCAGCTTGCAAAGCTTGTCTGCAACGGAATGGGGTGAGTTGTCTACACCATACCTTCTATTCACAAATTCCCAGAAGAAATCTGTTCCTAACATACTTTTGTAACCAAATTTTTATTGCTGTCACAAGGGGTTCAGCTTCCACGGGAGAAGATGACTTTGTTCCCATCTGGAGGGAGTGCAGTGATGATCAAAAATATCATTTTGGATCTGTTGTCATTCCAATAGGTAGACTATCTGCTGGCCTCTGCAGACATCGTGCTATATTGTTTAAAGTAAGGTTCCTCTCTATTTGATTTATTCAATTTACTTCACTAAAAAGCTTTTAAGTGTGGATGGAAAATATTGGTCAACGGAAAATGATTTTCGAGTTAATAGCAAATTTGCTATTGTAGGGAGAGGCAGGCGTAATCATTTTCTTGAACTTGTTTCCCACTCTCTTCCCTACCACCCTCCCCCCGAACCGTAGCACCACCCACCTTCATAGAGGATTGCAATTGCTCCCCCATCCGTCTCTTGGTTGCCATTCCCCGTACCCCGTCCCAACCTTCCTCCCACATGACGACCATCACCCCAACAAAGCAACCTAGCCACCCTTTGCTCTGATGCCACCCTCCTTTGACTGTCGCCTGTCATCTTCCCTGCTCCATCATAACCCCCTACCCCTTACAATTGCCTCTGTCCTCCCGGCGTTGTAGCCCGCACCTAGCCACCCTTTGCTCTGATGCCACCCTCCTTTGACTGTCGCCTGTCATCTTCCCTGCTCCATCATAACCCCCTACCCCTTACAATTGCCTCTGTCCTCCCGGCGTTGTAGCCTGCCCCCGCCCCCTCCCCCCACACACACACACCCCAACCCCCCCCCCCCCATTGTTTCTCCCTCACCGTTTCCCGGTAGAAAAATATTTGAGTAGTTTCAGTTTAGTTTTCAGTTGCAGTAGAAAAACAACAAAAAATGTTTTCGATATTATTTTCAGGGTCTCAACCAAATAATGGAAAATCAATAATATTTCCTGAAAATATTTTCGACTAAAAGCATTGTCCCTCGTAAACCATTTTACATCAAAACAAACTCAACCCAAATCGAAATATTTTGTTCTTCCTTCTGGTGAAATTGTGCAACTCTAGTGACTTTTGGGGTCTTTTATATTTTTATTATTACTGAGGAATCAAATACAATTTCTGCAGGTGCTAGCTGACACAATCAATCTACCATGTCGAATAGCCAAGGGCTGTAAATACTGCACAAGAGATGATTCTTCCTCTTGTCTTGTCCGGTTTGGGCTTGGCAGGTATGCTTCATCAGTAAGCGTGGTATCTATCATTGTCCTAAAGAAGTAATGCAATTTTCAACTGAGTTCCTTGGGTGTAAATTCTAAGTTAAGCAACTCCATGGGGACAGTAAGTTATCGAGAATTTCTTCCTTGTACAGAGCGAGTCGTTCCTGTGTGTAACATTTGTGTTTCACTAATAAAAATGATACGGGTGGAAGATAAATCTGATCAATTTATAAGTTGTATTAAAGAATACTTTTTTATAACATTTTTTGAGTTTAGTATTACTTGCTTTTTCAGTCATGAAGTATTAAGTTTGACTTTCTGCTGAGAATATTTGTGATCTAGGTTTTGAAATTATTTAGGGTTAAACACCTTTTTAGTCCATGAGTTTTCACAACTTTATTTTTTAGTCCCTGAGTTTCAAATTGCATCACAGATGGTACCTCAATTTTAGGAAAAGACCGAATTGGTACCTCGGTTAAGTTTTCCATCCAAAAACTAACGGCTCACCACGTGTCAACCTCTATGAAAACTCAGGGACCATAGGAGTACTTAACCCAATTATTTAAAAGTGCTATTGTCCAGACACTTCCTGCATTAATTTTAATATTTCTACCTTGTATGTATGTGCGTATACTTATCATATAATAATATTGATAATGTTCTTATATGTATAGATATGTTGTGTATCTTTATCGTCCCCTTCACACATATATAAGCCTCTGCTTTATTGTTCAGTATCATCTTATTGGCAGAGACACCTCATGAGGTATAACTTGTATATTTCAGGGAATGTCTGGTTGATTTGATTGGGAAGCCAGGTTACTTATGCGAGCCTGATTCCTTGGTCAATGGTCCTTCTTCCATCTCAATTTCTTCACCATTGCGCTTTCCACGACTTAAACCAGTTGAACCTACCATTGATTTCAGGTCACTGGCCAAGCAGTATTTCTCGGACTGCGAATCACTTAATCTCGTATTTGATGATGCTTCCACAGGTGAGTGTTTGATTCTCAAAGTAACTATAAAATATATTTTTGTATTGTAACATGTTTGAGTTTGGAACTTATTTTTATAATTTTTTTTCCCTATAATGATACGCTAAATTTAAAAGTGTTGTGGCAGTTCAAATCTGCTTTATTGTGTATATTTTTTTGCCTTATGATCTATCTGTAGTAAGCTACTCGTATATAAAAGAATTCTCTTTTGGCAATTTTTAATGCTCACATTGTAGTAAGAATTGAACAATTGATTTTATATATCCCATGGGTGTATAGACAAAATATAAATTATAACTAAGTAGGTTTCGAAATGAAATAGCCCATTAAATTAAGTAGAGGAGTCAACGGCACGCACACGCAGGAAAGGCGGTCTTTCGGTTCATTGGTCTGGTCTTTCGTTTGTACGTACATCAGCTTGTTGGTGCTTGGAATAATAACCTGTGCTAGGCGCTCAATTTGTAGCTTGGTTAAGTTGTTTCGTTAGGTTCATGAGGAGTTACAGGCGGACATGGGAACATGCAGTATGTCAATCACAAATCAGCTGTTGGGGCTCTTGCGGCGCACGCGGTACATGTGGCTGTGGCTCTTTGAATAAAAGCTGTTGCTCTTGTTGGTATACAGGCCAGCTAATAGAATAGTATGGGAAATCTCGTATATAAAAGAATTCTCTTTTGGCAATTTTTAATGCTCACATTGTAGTAAGAATTGAACAATTGATGGCTAGCTTGTTATCCATCTTTTCCACTCAACCTTTCACCATGCTTCAGAACATGTGTGCAGTAGAGGCACTAAAGGTAGCAATAGGATAATCTACTGTCTAAGGTGATTTTCGGTGTTTGTCGTTGGGTTCAAGGCCTTAGATGGAATCAATAATTAGGTAGGTTGGATCCAATTAGAGAATTCTAGATTTGAACTCTTTACTGGCAATATGTAACATGCCATATTTAAGGCCATGTGGAACAACTCCATACTGTATCATGTGCTTACATTCAGAGCTTCTATTTACATTTATCTAACTTATATTCAGTTGTTGGTTTGTCTATATATTTTATTCCTTTTTTTTTTGTGCCTTTGTTATGGTAAATACACTTCATTTTGGTTTTATGCCTGAAAAGTAGAGGGAGATCTGAGGTACCTAATGAACTTACCAATACTTGATGGGATGGGTATTCTGTTGCCCGTGGCCATTTTTATGTATGATGAAGAATTGATGGAAACTTAGCAGGCTTCTGGTATAAGTGTGCTGATATTCAACCCAGAAGACAACTTACAGAGACACTGATATTGGATAGCTTATGAACCCAATTTGATGGTTGTGAGGGAACTCAAATTTGAGCTCCAGGTTTTGGTAATTAGAGAGCATGTGTATAGCATATTAAATATATATTAATAAATCCTAGGGAAAATAGTTTGTAGCATCCTTGTAATGTCTCATAATACTTGATTAACCTCTTGTCCGTTTTTCGTTTATAAGTAGTTTTGCATTTCAAAGATAATTTTGGTTCTCACTGTATTGATATTAATAACTTACTGAAATATTTGTTCTACCTTCTTGAATTTAACTTCTGAAAGTGAATGTAAATGAGCCAAGACATCAACTTTTATCTCATCCTCTTTTACCATAGAAGGACAAATGAAAAAGATGCATGTGTAGGTGCAGACCACTATATATATGTATAATTCTGGACTCATACAACGTCTTCAACTGTGGAATAAGGATTTCATTATCTAGTTGCACGTTAAGGCATCCATTAAGTTTTATTTCTCTGTTATGCTTTCTAAATATAACTATGACAATGACTGTATTGTTGTTAGGTTTTGATCTAGTCGAATGATGCCAATTCACAACCAATTGTCTTTTATCATCAGGAACTGGTGAAGATCCTGGGATTTCCATGCATCCTAAGCAGTTTGACAGGAAGTACACAGATAGAAATGACAATGTGCTGATTTCAAGTGATGAAGACGAAACTTCTCGCTTACCTCTGCACCCAAAAGTTGCTCAGCCAAGTGCCCAGAATCAAGATTCTGAGCTGTTCAAATCGTGTAATCCTTCTCAGAATATTGCAGACTCAACCAACGTGGTCAAAGATACAGCCCCTCTTAAACATATCTTGCCTATTGGACGTAGAGATGTTCAACCACCTTTGGCAATATCTAATCCGAGGTTTGATACTCTTAAGGATCCAAGGTTCACTGAGGGAGGTCAGCTGGTTCCTGGTAAAACGAATAAAGAGCATTCTCTTGATATAGACGAGATCCCATGGAGTGATCTTGTTCTAAAAGAGAAAATTGGAGCAGGTATTTTTCAGTCCTCACATTTAGACAATCTATTTTTGATAAGTACGTTTAGACAATCGTGAGTGTGAATAAGATGATTCTCTAACAGCAGAGAGAGGCCAGATAGCCCTCATGCATGAAATTCTGTTCATTGCAATAATTGTTCACAAGAGAATACTTCTGAATCAATTTGGTTTTCAGGTTCATTTGGAACTGTTCATCGTGCTGATTGGGATGGCTCGGTAAGCAACTTATCCTTTAATTATAATGTTGCTATATAAAATCTGGAGAAGCGAATACTGCTGTTTAGAGAAGTAAAGATATTATCAAGGCTTATTTCTGTCCAAGTGCATCAATCTGTGTTTGCAAATCAAAATGTTTAATTTATGGGACGAATGGGCTTTAGAGGTTAGGTTGAGGATCAAAATATTACTTTTGATGAGGGAACCAATTATATACATATGGAGGTGAAAACTTCTGGATGTGTGCAAAGCTATTCAACGGAGTCCAAAGAACTGTGAAAAATCTAGGATTTGTATGTTACTAATGCATATTAATTGAGGTGGACAATACTTGTTAAAAAGGTAATATTGAGGTGAAGAACATGATGGGAAACCTTAAGGTTATTTGTTATAATGTTGTCACTAGCTATACGTACATTATGCTGATAATATGCAAGGCGATAATCTGCATTATGTCAAATGGAGGATAAACATGCAAGGTTACTTGCAGTTCAAAATTCCGCAGCTGTTTGTTTGTTTGTTTTTTTTTTTTTTTTTTTTAATATTTATTAGTAATTGGCCCCAAGGCGAGGGAGGAATAGAGATTTGAACTGGTGACCTCCGCTTGATGCGGCATGGTTCCCAGCCAAGCTACCCCTTGGGGTTAAATTCTGGAGCTGTTAACAATATGTTATCTTGCTCATAAAATATATATATACTGTTAGCTGGCAATGCATCTACTGTTGCTGGGAGCCACATCCTTCTTCTGTTTTGGTTTGAGAATGAAGATTGTGTCTTATCTTGCATCTCAAACGCCCACTTTTAGTTTTTTTTTCTTTCATGTTTGGGGTTTTTAACTTTTGACATAGAATATCCCCTTTCAATGTGTTTTGTTAAAGCTCAATTATAAGGTAATGTTTGAGATGTGATCCATTTTGTATTGCATTAAATTCTCCCTTTCAATGTGTTTTGTTAAAGTTCAATTATAAGGTAATGTTTGAGATGTGATCCACTTTGCATTGCGTTAAATTCTACATCCAGGATGTTGCTGTGAAGATTCTTATGGAGCAAGACTTTCTTGCTGAACGACACAGAGAATTTTTGAGGGAGGTATGTAATGCTTAGAATTTGAAACAAATTTTGCTTTACTATTGAGAAAGTTGTGGATTTGTAGCCTTCATTTGAGATGTGGTTTCACTTCTTTTGTTTGTTAGGTTGCAATAATGAAACGCCTACGGCATCCAAATATTGTTCTCTTTATGGGTGCGGTCACTCAGCCCCCAAACTTATCCATAGTCACAGAATATTTATCAAGGTTTTGTACTGTTTTCTTAAGCACTCTAACACCCCCACCCCCACCCCCACTTTATCCCACGGTCCTGCTTAAAAGGTTTAGATTGTTTAATGATTTAAGGTATTGTCTTTAAAGTGCAGAGGTAGCTTGTATAGACTCTTGCACAAGCCTGGGGCTAGAGAGATGTTGGATGAGAGGCGTCGGTTGAACATGGCTTATGATGTGGTATGAATTCAAAGGCTTGCATTTTCTGTTGTGAAATGTGTTTATTCTTCTGTTTTTTTATGAGGATCATCATCGTTGTCAAATCATTATATCTCAACGGTATCGCGATTGTTCTGGGCTAAATGATATATCATTGTTTAATACAGGCAAAGGGAATGAATTATCTTCATAAGCGCAATCCTCCAGTTGTTCATCGTGATTTAAAATCTCCAAATCTTCTGGTTGACAAAAAATATACAGTAAAGGTAGGAGTGAGAAGTTTTCAAGCTTACCAATTAGATTGCTTCTCTTCATGTGAATATTAATCAGCTAGGCAATTTGCTGCTGTGTTTTCCTTTGGTTCTTGTAAAATTAGTTTTGTGTTGATATGAGCCTGTACTAAGCAGCAAATGTTTATGTCTTTGAATGGGAAACAGTATATTCTGGATCATATGTCCTGTTATCTGCTCAGACCTTTAGAGTTCGTTGATATAGCCTGAGTTTGAAGAGAAGTTCTTGTTTTATGTTTGGTGATTGCTTTCACTTTTTCCTCAAATATATTGTGTGGTCTGTTCATTTAGGTTTGCGATTTTGGTCTTTCCCGGCTAAAGGCAAGCACGTTTCTGTCATCAAAGTCAGCCGCTGGTACCGTAAGTTCTGTTGAACTTGATAACAATACTTTAGTTGGTTATTATTATAAGGCGTATGGGCCACATTAGTGTAATATTATAATGTAACTATATCTATGTCACTAGCCTGAGTGGATGGCCCCAGAAGTTCTTCGTGATGAGCCATCAAATGAAAAGTCAGATGTTTACAGCTTTGGTGTAATCTTGTGGGAGCTTGCGACATTGCAACAGCCATGGAATAATTTAAATCCAGCACAGGTTTGTCATATGTAGCTATATTTGACAAGTAAGAGCATGCAAAGTGAATGTATGGATGTATTATTGTGTTGAAATTTTGATTCTGTCATCTGGAAGGGACTTGGGGAAGATCATTTAGTAACTGATGATTGGGAAATTGTTGAGAACCAGAGAGAGCACAATTTTGGTGCTCGGCAGGTTCAAGTCATAGAAGAATAATAATTTGTTAGAGCATTTAGTAAACAGCATGTTAAAATCAAATTAATTATCTTAACAGCATTAAGAAGTATAATCTGGAGACCTTAGAAAACTTCTTTCATTTAAAATGCTTCCATATTAAGTATGTGAGACTTGATGAAGACATCCAAGTATTGGAACTCTGCACATATATTGAGCTCTAGTTTCCATACTTCCAAGTTAAATATGTCTATAAAGCTGATCAATTTGCCCCTAAACTAGATATTAAGTAGGTTGGCTGTGATGCTCTGCCCCAGGGTGAGAGCATTACAAAGGTTTTATTTATTTATTTATTTATCAAATGAGAGCATAATAGGTTTATTGACCATACATCTTAACTCAATATTACCTCTTTCATTTTTTCTACTTTTAATGTTTGTAATCTGCACTCACATGCGAAGACATTTACCTGAGCTCATTTGTTTGATTAGTCAGCTTAAATTGTACTGTCTTTTAGGTTGTGGCAGCTGTTGGCTTTAAGGGAAAAAGGCTCGACATTCCACGTGATTTGAATCCTCAAGTAGCTTCGATAATTGAGGCCTGCTGGGCCAAGTGAGCTTAGCAATTTAATTCCTATATGCATAGTGCAATAAATTTCCTTGAATGCTTTTTTTTTTTTTTCATTAATAAATGGTTTTGCAGCGAGCCCTGGAAACGTCCTTCATTTTCCAGTATCATGGAATCTTTGAAGCCATTGATTAAACCTTCCACGCCCCAACCAGGTCGTGCAGACATGATGTTGATTACCTGAAGGGGTGGAAGACATGATTCGTCTTATTCATGCACATAATACATCATTCTTATGAGATTTGATGTCAGCCAGGCAATACAAGCTGTTCAGATAGTCTCAGGTGTGCCTAAAACTTCAGCTTCTGATTTACCAATGTTTAGTGGTGCCCAAATCCTAGAGCTCCTTGTAGCAGAGATATGATTGGGTCTTGTTGTGGGGAAGAAAGGAGGAAAGCCTTGGAATCTTAGGCAGTTACACAATTTCAACTTGCTATGAGATTCCTAGTCTGCATTTCCTTCTACCTAAAAGATCTTGGCAATTAAGAAACGGAATGGTGGCATGCGCATGTCTTTTCTTTTCTTTTCTTTTTTCTTTCTCTTTTTCTCATTTTTATTTATTATTATTATTTTATTTATAATAGAATTAAGACACAATCTCAAAGTGATTTATCACTGGTTGTTTCCCATCTCTTTTTTTCGTCTATTATGCTTAATTTGCATTGTTCAAATTCCTAATGATTGTATTGGTGTGATTGTTTGCAGGATAACTGTTGTACATGTCTCTTCTAATTGGTAATTGAGAACCCTGATTTTTTACGCAAAGCAAGGAACTGCCTTCCTACATAATATTGTTTGGTAGGTCATTCTGTTGTGCCATAATGGAAAATTGTACAATTACTTTCATGATTTTGTATGTAAATAGTTAGAATTAGTTAATGGGAAAGCAACTCTGCCAGCATTGTACACTGAGCAGTCTTCACATGTATTTACTTGTACCAAATACCAATTGTGAAATGTAGTCAATTCGTTAGAGGTCCTCTTGAACTGCCAACTAGAAAAATAGAGACAGTAAAAAACTTCTCAGGAATTCTTTCTCACGATATTTCAGGAAACTAGCCTGGGAGTGGTCATAGAAACCAATGACTATATTTTCATTACGAAGCAATTTCAGGAGACGAGCATCTTTACAACAAAGGATATATGCAACCGGATTGCATGCAATCTGGGTAGGGTAGGCTACCAAGAGAGGGGGGGTGGTTTGTCCCGGGCAACTCTCACTCTTTTTTATCCCAATTTTTTTTTTTTTTTTTCACATTAATATACAACTTTTTATCATTTTCCACTCGCAAATAATTTAAAACTCATTTTACCTTTGTATTAGATTAACCCACCTTTGTATCACATCAACCTATTTCTTTCTCATTTTTATTTTTATTTTTTAAATTTTTTTGTCTCAAAAACATTTGCCAAATAAACGAGTTTGATAATTCGAGGATTACATTTTCAAAATCTTGACAATTCAAGAGGAAGTGAAGTTTTCGAACTTTTTGTTAGATAAGTGCAATAAGAAGTGAGAACTTGTTATAGAGTATTATCCAACTTCAACTCGACCCTCTCTGAAGTCTGAACAACGTTTCAGGCTTATGGCTGGTTGCTCACTTCTTTTCTCCATACTGTAGCCCTCTTGCGGGAGACCATTACTATTATAATTGGACAAGGGCAGATGATATGTTTCGCCAATTTCGTTCTTAATATAAAATCGCCAAAATCTTAATATTTTAAACAAATATCTATACTCAATACATAAGATCCATCTAATATCTAATTATTTTAAACAGATGTCTATAATTAATTAAATGTGATATGTAAATCAAACTAAATCTCTTATCAGAATCGTGTCCGACATCGACATCCTTTTGTTTATGGTTGTCTGCGTCTAAAGCAGCTAATTCACAAAGGTCAAAGAAGCTCATCTTTGTGAACTGACTTACGTATTCAATTCAATAAAATATTCAGTATATTCAACATGTTACTGTGAAATCTTTGAAGATTTGGAAACTTTTGGCAGATGTGAAAGTAATAATATATATGGTTAAGGAACGACGACGCCCTCCTCCCTCTTCCTTTTTTTCTCCCCCTCTCTCTCTCAAATTAAATGCCAAAATTTACCATGTCTCCCTTTTTTTCACTGGCCCATTCCTGATAGCTTTTCTTCTTCTTCTTTTTATTTTTTTTTTATTTTTTTAACACTATAGTAATTGTATATGATTTCTAATTCGATTGCTCGCCCATATTTTGTGTTATATATATATAAAGCTTTGACTAATCTCATGTATAGCTTGTCAGCCAATGAAAGTAGCTGACTACTTCCTTGAAGTGGCCCAAATTCCCCTTAAAGTGTGAAGGGATCATCAGACTACCCATTTCACTGTCTTGAACGTAGTTGACCCACCTCAAGCATCCCATTGGGGCGGTTGATAAATTCTTTTAGTTTTTAGTTTTTTTAGTGCTTATATATGATTCAACTCAAACCATTCATTTTGAATATATAGATGGTCTAAATTGAGGGAACTATAGGCCTTTGCAGTTTCATCTATCAATTGGTCTAACAAGTTCAACTATTTTTGATACATGCTAGCTAATTTGTTGGCCGTTTCATAGAGGACTATCTGTATTTCGATCAAACCATGTCAATAATTTGATTGTGAGCTAAAACGAAGGTGCAAGCAAGGCCGGTTAACAAATTTGAAGTGAGAACATATATATATATATATGCGTATGTCTTCTTCAAAAAAATAATGCTCTTGTTTAGGTTTTTTTTTTTTTTTTTTTTCATTTCTTATTTATTGCATTATATTTTTGTTTTGGTTTTGTTGTTGAGGAGCATGCCCATTTTTTTTCGGTTTTTTTACTCCTTTAACCCTTTCCCAATATTGCTCAAAAAAAAGAAGTTATTGTTTGGAATTTTAATCTTTGGAAAATATTTGGAATATTATAATTTTTTAGTATAATTTCTATACCAATTCATGTGTCAATAGTTTAATGGTGAAAAAATTAAATAACAAAATTTAACAGGTAAGTTTAATTATTTAGCTACAAACATAATAAGTGACAAATAGACTAACACGTCAATTTAAAAAAAAATCTTATAATAAAAGTTACAATACCGTTCTTCAGTTTTTGACCATGACACTAATTTTAATGACTTGGTACCTGTCGGTATCAAGGCCCTAATCAAATTTATTGTAACCAGCTCTTTTAAATATTGTTATGTTCATATTTATATTATAATTTGGGAATTATTAAAATTTAATTAAAATTAAATATTAAATATTTTGTTATATCAACATCAACATTTATTACATTTAAAATATATATATATATTGTTCTTATTATATTATTCATTAATCTGATAAAAATATGAATTATATATAAATTTTTCTCTTTAAATAATATAAAAATAATGATTTCAGATTTGTCACCGTGTCATCTGCTTTTTCCTTTTTTCCTGGGCCCGAGATCTCTGTGATTGTCCCCTTTTGCGATTGCCTTTTTCTTTTTCCTTTACTCGATATAATACTGACGTGACGTGGCAACCGTGTCTGCAATAGAGTACAAAATGCAACTCCACTACCTTTACTCCCTTTCCATTGGCCAGCGATTTAGCTTCGCCCCCAAGGCAACCAACAGTAAAACCGGCCAAGACAGACAAAAATATCTAGCGCGAGACTGGGCCCCATCTGTTCCCCTTCATACTCGATCAGAACCACACGAACGACACCTCTCTCTCTCTCTCTCTCTGTCACCCTTCAACGAAGGAGACTGCCAGAAAACCCCTGAACATCCCAAAAGGTCGGCGCTCTCTCTGGCTCAACAACTTGTTCCAAAACCCAGACGTAAAATCAATGGGCCGGCACGAACAACGACACAACCCTGATCGTCGAATTAGAAGACGAGGTCTAAGCAGAGGCGAACCTCCTCCACCGCCTTGAATCTCTTTAAAGATTTTTTTATCGAACAGTCTGTCGGCATAAACCCCCCAGTCCCCCTTATAAACCCCTCTACAACCCTCGTTTGCTCATTTATCTCACCCACCACACCATTTCATTTCTCGTACATTAACGCACAAACAAACCCACTCTCTCTCTCTCTCTCTCAGTCTCCTATAACAACCTTATCGATGAATCCAGGAGACAAACACTTGCCAAATTCTCCACCTAGAACTCCTACGGAGTCGAAGGGTAAAGCTCCGGTCGTCGAAACGTCGTCGTCTGGTTCATCCGAGTTGGACTTCGAGACTATTGGGATCCAGCTCTCCCCGATACAATCCGAAACAACGTCGCAACCGTTCTCGCCCGGGTCTTTCTTCATGGACACCACGGCTACTTTCTCCATGCAGAACATTGGGATCTCGGGCCCTCCTCCTCCAATGGACCTCGAAGCCTTCTCAACCATAAACCTATCACCGCCTTTAGCCGAAACAGCGCGTACCATACCGGCGAGTAGTACCGGAGGAGGAAGAGACTCGGAGAGTATCGGCGTGCCTAAGCCGCTCGAGTGCTTGCAGGGCAATCTGATACCACCGTTTCTGTCGAAGACGTTCGACCTGGTGGACGACCCGGCACTCGACCCGATCATATCGTGGGGACCCACTGGAGAGAGCTTTGTAGTATGGGACCTGGTGGACTTTGCGAGACTCGTCCTGCCTCGGAATTTCAAGCACAACAATTTCTCCAGTTTTGTCCGCCAGCTTAATACTTATGTGGGTATCGCTGTAACACCGCCTGTTATGGCTGGTGTGATCTGTATGTAACATCGTTTTTCTTTGTTTTATGTATTGTTTTTGTTTGTTCTTTTTGTGGTTGTAATTTTCTCTCTCTTTTTGGTGTATTTTTGTTTTTGTTTTTGTTTTTTATTTGATGTTAATTGGGTTTGAAAAGACTGATCTCGGTAGATGTAGCTGAGGTCAAAATTGTAGATGATCGCATATGTGGGATTTTTGAGTTCTTTTCCAGATTTTGGGTTGTAAATAATTTCTTAATGCATGTAGTGTCTTGCATTTAAATATGGCCTGTGCTTTGTGCTGGTAAAATGATGGAAATGTGGTGTTCTTGTGGTGTCTGATTAATCTTTTGTGATTTCGATTTGTTCACTGTTTCGGGTGTATGTGTACTGTTGAACTATATGAGACAAAAAGTTATCTTGAGGTCTATTTTCTCAATCGGCTAGAGACCACGCCTCATGCGGCGGAGGTCACTAGTTCGAATCTCCTTTTCCCCCTCCTCTTGGGGTCAATTGTAGCAGAGTGGGATGTTCATCTTCTGCAGGTAGAGTTTCAGGTTCATTGAAACATCTGTTTTTGTCCTAGTTAGTCAAGATACTGCATGTTATCATCTGACCCCTCCTTTCGTGTTTAAAGAAGGTGATTTTATGATTTTACAGATCATATAGGGCAATTCGGCTTCTTCAACGCATTAAAATCGATGGCTTTGGATTGTATTCTGTAATGAACTATTTATGATGATAATCATCATATCAAAAAATCATGTTCCATGTTAGGCTTGACTTTTCTTTTTGTGAAATTTAATACGAAATCTTCCCCTCTGAATGTGTAGCGGAGTGGGGAGTTCATCTTCTACAGGTAGAGTTTCAGGTTCATTGAAACATCTGTTTTTGTGCTAGTTCGTCAAGATACTGCATGTTACCATCTGACCCCTCCTTTTGTGTTTAGAGAAGTTGTTTTTATGATTTTACAGATTATATAGGGCAATTCGGCTTCTCCTAAGCGTGAAAATCAACGGCTTCAGATTGTATTGTTTGATGAACTATTTATGATGATAATCATCGTATCTATATTTTGTTTTCTAAACTTGTTAGTCTTCCCTATTCATTTTGAAAATTACTCTGGTGACTGTATTCAGGGGTTCCGCAAGATTGATACTGATAGGTGGGAGTTTGCCAATGAAGCTTTCCAGCGAGGGAAGAGACATCTGTTGAAGAACATTCAGAGGCGCAAATCACCTCATTCCCAGCAGAATGGGATCTATGTTGGGCCTTCTACCGAAGCAGATAGGCCTGCTCTGGAAGGTGAGGTAGAGAAACTGAGGAAGGAGAAGAGTATGATGATGGAGGAGGTTGTTGAATTGCAGCAACAGCAGCAGGGTACCTTTCACCATATGGAATCAGTGAACCAGAGGCTCCAATCTGTAGAGCAGAGACAGAAGCAGATGTTTTCTTTCGTGACAAAGTTGCTGCAGAACCCAGCATTCTTAGCCCGGCTTCAGCAGAAGAAGGAACAGAGAGAGATAGGTTCTCCACGAATGAAGAGGAAGTTTGTCAAGCATCATCAACATGAAATGTGTAAATCGGATTCTTCCATGGAAGAGCAGGTTGTGAAGTACCAACCAGATTGGAGACAACTCATTATACCTTCTGCGGCCCCTGATTTTTCTCCAGATCCTGTTGAACAATCGGAGGATTATTTCTCACAAGGTATGGTTACTATGATAGAACCAATTGGCTTAGGTGCTGAAAACATACCACTTCCATCAGATGAATTAGCTGTAGTGCAGGGATTTACCAATACCCCTGAGCAGGTGGGAGAAGGGTCATCAAGGCTAGGGTCTGAAGATCTGAAAGGAAAGAATTTCATGAGCCCGCAAGAAGAGGTTAATCCCAAGTATCTTGTCTCTTTCCCAGAAGAAATAGCGAAGGAAAAGGCTTTTTCTGAGTTATCTCCGGGGATTGAAAGCATCATTAAACAAGAGGACACATGGAGCATGGGTTTTGATCCAAGTACCGCTATGCCTAGCTCTAGCAGCGAGTTGTGGGGTAGTCTAATCAACTATGAAGTTCCAGAGTTGGAAGTGACTAGCGGATTATCAGATATCTGGGATTTAGGTTCACTGCAAGTGGCCGAAGGTTCAGGCATCGATAAGTGGACTACTGAGGAACCCGAGAGTCAAGATGGCCAACCCAAAGATGATATATCAGAAAATAGGGATCCATAAGGCTTCATTTGCTTCTGAACTTGCTGCCCTTGTGGATCTGAATGATTTTTTAGTTGAACAAATCAGCATTGGACAATTTATTTGCAAATATATTGATTTAATTGCAGTGTTAAATTTTTTTTTCTTGATTTTCAGCTTCCATTCAATTAAATTTTTACTTTTCTATTATGCTATTTAATTGTTTAATTTTTCCAGGTAGTTCTTGTCGATTTTTTTTCTTTCTTTGAGTGGATTATTTTGTCTTATAATTTGCATTAGTATTGCTGGGTTTTCTTGCTGACAAATACTTTCTTGAGTCGTGACGAATGCAGGTCTGTGAGTTTCACCGGGCTCGGTTGCATTTTCTACATTACCCTTTCTATCATGTATGGTCCAGGTAAGATATCCTGTTCATAGAATTGGACTTTCTTGTTGCATAATCAGTTACTGATAAGAAACACCTGCGTGATTTGGCCTTTGCTTTCATTATGGGTGCCGATTGTTGGGTCTTTCATTATGGGTGCTAATTGTTTGGTCTTTGGTAGTCGATCTTCATGGCTATTCCTTACTGGAGATTTTTTTTTTTTTGGTTGTTGAATGCAAGGACCTTTTTGATCTGGTATTCAAGCTATACTCTGCACCCTTTTTCCTTTAGTTTTTAGTTTTTAGTTTTCTGAAAAGAGGAAATATCAGAGTCTGTTTTTATGTTCAGAGATCATCAAATAGAACCTTCACCAAGAATACTTTTATCCTTTCTAGTCCTAGTAACCATTGCCTGGTCCAATATCATAAAACACCATTATTATTGATACTTGAACAAGTCTGTATACTTCAGTAGGGCGTGTTTATGTTTGATCAAGTTGCTAAACTTGATTAGAAGTGTCATGAGTAGTTTCTTGTTGGCTAGGCAGTCATTGCACTGACTTGTGAACATGTCTATTTTGCTCGGTCGAAAGTTCTGTTAATTACTTAATATATACCAAACAGAACAGAAAGTATATGAAAGATTCAATACTGTTGTGTGATGTTGTGATTCATGACATCAAAACTTAATAGCTGCCTAATAGGCCTCTGTAACTGCAAGCTAACTTGAATTTGCGTATACTTCATGCAGAATTTGAAGACTTCTTGGTGCTTGCTCGACGGCACTAATCAAAGCATCAATTCTTGGATCAAGTTTGGGTTAGCCAATCTGCTGGGTTCTTTAGAATATCTTCTAATTCGGAGCACTTCAACATCTTTTCAAATCAAGGTTTCTTCCTGGTCCTACTTAATTTTTTCCTACATATAAATTGATATATGTTGGGCTTATGGGCCAGCAAGCCCACATAATCAAAGCACCAAGCCCATATAACCGAAACATTAACCCTCTGACCTGAGTTCACCCAATAATTGAAACACGAGATGCTCTCCCACAGCACAGCACGTGGCCATTTTTGTGCCATCTGGGCCATGTTTATCACCAATCCACGAACCTAAAGTATAGAGCTCACAATAATGTGAATAAACGTGAGATGAACTACCTTAAAAAGGATGATCGTATAGTAAGTGAGCAGTTGAGGGCATGTCATTATAGAAGGAAACCCACAATCAGGTTAAATGAACTTTTGGTCTCTTTTCAAAACTTCGTAATGTTTTTATTCTAAGCTATTCTTTAAACGCTTTACTAACTTAACATCAGAGTCATCCCTTACCAGCCACACCGGCAAGCTCATTTGCTTATTTTTCTCCTCTTTTTGCAGGTGTTTTCAATTGATATTCGAACACAAGGAAAATTGTTCTAACGTCTTACCTTCAATATCTTACAACTACTTTGTAAGATAATCTTGGTTGGCAATGTTGCAAGCTAATTGCTAACACATTATGAGCTGCAAATTTCGAACTAAAAGAGACTTTAGATATAGTGGAGGAGACGTCTATAGTTTGCCTGCATGTGAAGGTGTGCTTGGACAATGGCAGATTGCCTTAAGGCCAAGGCTGATCTGCTCGGTCGTTTACATTGGTGGAATTCTTGATTTATTGAAATAGGACTGCCAGACAAAAGCTGAACATGCATTAGTTCACCTCAGCAGCTTGTAAGGTGAGCTATCTAAGGAAGTCGAAGTATTCCTTTTAATTTTAGGGCGAGTTATGAAGGTCATTAATAGCATTTCTTTCCGCACCTTAAAACTACTTAGCTAAAATGGTCGCATCAATCAGTGACATGGTCCTACAAAGTGAACCCTATTGAGTTCAATGTGAAAGTCGGAAACAATGTTGATGCTATTATGTCACATCAATAAGTAGAGACGCATGACACCTCTTGCAAACGTTCTATGCCTAACCCTCCAGCTCACCTTTTGCGCACAGGCATATAATACAAACCAAACTTTTTTTGTTTTTGTTTTTCTAGGAGGGGGAGGGGTAGTTGAAGCCTGAAGGGCACATGCCATTTGTTTTCTCAGGCTTGGATAATATGAATTCATGATTTGAATGTGATTGGGATATCCCATCTGCACAAAAATGCATCAAATCCATCGTCTTTTCTTTGGCAAGTAAATTTACATGGTCTTGAAGCAAATGAAACCATCCGTGGATTCGGACACCCAATGGGTACTCGCATTAGTAAGGTTGTATCTTCTTTATGTTCTAAAAGAGACACCCTTCCCCACGCACACCCAAAAACAGGTTAGGGAAAAAAAAGAAAAAGGAGGCAGTGTCAATATAAGTAAAGCTAGTATTGATTTCTTAAAATATCTTTTAATAAGAATTTGGCCGAATTTTGAAAAAATAAAAAAAGTAAGGCTATATAAATTATTGAGTAAATGATAATTTCCACTCTAAGAAAGTAGACATATACTGGACATCCAAAAACGAGAGATTGAAATTGGGAGCAAATAATAATTAATAAAAGCTCAATGAAAATTCCCGTAACTCCTCAACAGAGTGAATTTTCAACCTGGGTTCAGGTATGCTTACCTTTACCAGCAACTTGAACCAAAAAAAAAAAAAAACGGTAGAACAAGGTAGAAGCTGAACTTGCACATATGGCAATTGTACAGTGCGCCTTCCAACATGCTTCATTAGCCCAAATATTTAAGCAAAACAATAAAAACCCGAAAGAAAAAAGAAAGGAAAAAAATAAATGCGTTTCACATCCTACAAATAAAACATATAACTCATCCTACAGTTAAAATAAAATATATTTTATAAGGAAATGAATCTAAGAAACAATGAAGGAAAGATATCTCATGCCTCTTATGTCCATTTCACCCTTAGATTTCCTCTCAATCAAAGAGAACATGGGCCAAAAATCACCGAGGGAGAGTTATGTTGAATTTTCTTTCTGTTTTTTTGATGCATGCCTGTTTTCCGCATTTTTCAACTTAGCTTCACGGCGCTCTCTCTTCACACCTTTCGCTATGTTAGGTAGAGCAACATCTCCAACCTAAATCCCAAGATAACAAAAACAAAAGGAATCATATCAATATCAATGGTACAACAAACAATCACCAAATTGTAGTAAACAGTTAGAGAATAACTGAATAAAACTAAGGCAGAGTTTACATATAATGGGATAACTCTAGAAATAGTTAAATACCCCATAGTTAATGCAATAGCTGCTAGATGAATAAACATTCTCCTTACCTTCTGATCTGGCATATATATCTTCCCGATCTTGCCCTGTATTTCATCCTTGCTAACATTTTTCACCTGCAAAAAACAGAACACAATCCAAACATGTTACTTCTCTCCTTACAGAAAAATAAATTAGAAAGGTTTAAGGGAGTATTTAGTCAACCTTCTTCTTCGGCTGTTCCCTGGTTGTTTTCATGGCTTCTTTCCTTAGGCTGTCATTAGGAAGACGATGCCGGCGTACCACAAAATCCATGGAGGGACCAACTTCTTCCAGTTCCATCCTCGGTACTTTTGTGCCAGACTTTTTTAGCCGCAGACCACAGTGAGAAAGAAACACCCTATTTGAAGATATAGCTGTACATACATAGGCATGGTCTACGCCCACAAGATTTAAGTTCTCCACAACCTGCATGTATGAAACCATGATTTTTCTTTATATAGCAGAGTCATAACATAAAGATGCACAAACTGCAAAGGGCTGCAGAAATGCACCTCTCCCCGCAACAGATCGAGCAAAACTTCCTTCAAATGTTTCAATTCTTCTACATTCTCGAATGCTTCCCCAATAAAAGCAATCAAAGGTTTTGAGCCAATCTGTGGAGCTAATTTCTTGTCATATTTGAATGACTCTATCGGCCTGAAATTTTCAACCCCAACCTCCACAAGATCATAGATGTGGTGGTCGTAAGTTCTCCCCATAACAAGATTATTAGGCCGCTTCTTTGAGTGAGAACCAAACTGCATTTTATAAAAAATTAGATACATCAAAAAAGATGCTCAGTAACAGTACAATTGATCTCCACTAGGGTAAACAATCATTACAGCATTTCCACTTTGGACGTCTTATTTTCATAGAAGGAGCAGACAGTTTTCAAAAGAGGGCGAGGGTGAAAATCAAAATACGGAACATCAAATTGTGTCATTCATAAATAGATTTTTTCTACGAACCACAAAAATGTGAAACTGTGTTTCTAGGTATTAACAGAGTAAGGCTTGCGTCCTGTGTGCACGGAACTCAAGATGGTGGTGTGCCATCAGTAATTGGAGCTTGTGTCGCACAGGACATAAACCAAAGCCGATTTAACAAATCTATAAGAGAAATACGTACTTCAATATCTCAAATCACGTCTAATGAATACAGAAATTTCATATTGTCTTATTTTATGAGATCAAATAAATGCTACAGCACCACAAACTCCAACTCAAAACATACAAAAACATTCTAAATTAGACATGTTAAAACATTCTAAATCAAATAAAATTAATCCCATAAGCAAGAACTTAAAGACCCATTTGATCAATACCTTATTTTAACAAATTCCAACAAACCAAAATGACCCGCCCGCCCCCCCCCCCCCCCAAAAAAAAAAAACTTACCACGAAAATGCTACAATCGGTTCTTTGAGAAAGGAACTCCAAAGAGGTCTCACCGCCGCTCTCAAAGGGCTTGATATTCTCGTTCTTGCGGCTGAACTTGACGGAGCTGCCCCTCTTCATGTGGTAGATTTCCGTCAACACGGCGTTCAGTACGCCGCTCGTCTTTGTGCCATGAAGTATCAGCGTCTTCTTGCCCGTCTCGACCTGAACAAATAAATCAAAAATTGTTACTTTCAATGGAATATACAAAGGCTTGATTTTCATATGTTTTTCCGTAGAGAATTGTGGAGCTCACGAGTTTGGGTGCGCGTTTCTCGAGCGCCCTTCTGGCCCTTCCTGACTTCGGGGTTTTTACTCCAAACATGATTGGCTTCAATGGAAACCGAAGCAAGGCAGAGCTTTGCTTAGTAGCAGTTTTAGCGGACGCTAGGGTTTCTTTGGGGTAGTTGATGGGGGTGGCCACTTGGGGGTTTAGCGATGGTCTAGAATTGTATGGGCTTAGACGAATGAATTGGGCCTTGGCCTGGGCCATAAATTGGATAGAGGCCCTCCAATTCGATCCAGATTGTTTTTTTTTTTGAAAGGGATCCAGATTGTTAATTCAAAATGAATAGCCACGCCATTATTAAAATAAATAAATAAAAACTAATGGGCTTCTTTTGATTTTTTTTTCGTTTTTAATATTTTATTTTAGACTTAACTTGGAACTTGGAAAGCCTGGAATCAACAATCACCGGCGGACCCAAGAAAAGTTAGCCCATAAACTCAAAAGCACCAATCATGGATTTACTAATCATCCAAGCGATTTGAGAGACTCTTAGAAAGCCCGATCACCATTGGACAGAAAAGAGGGCCCATCCACAGCCCAGCCAGCTTACACGCATCACAAGGACTCGAAAGCCTCAGACAGCCAGGCGACGGACAACCGACATCCTTAGACCCGAATACACCCCTGCTCAAGTACGACCCCCTACACACGATTTTTTCATGGCTAGCTCACTCAACCATCTATGGCCTATAAAATGAAATGAGTCATCACCAGGCATACACAAACTATCTTTCTAAGGCGAGCCTCTACTAATTTGAGCGTCATAGTCTATTCGGTTCTCTTTTGGGTCCAATGGAGAGCCCAGATATCAACAATCACTGGCAAGCCCAACAAAAGTTAGCCCATAAATCCAAAAGCACCCATCTCAAAATTCTCATGAATAGATTCACTAATTATTCAAGATTATTTACAGACTCGTGGAAGGCTCGATCACCATTGGGTCCAAAAGATGGCCTATCCTTCATGAAAGCCCAGCCAGCTCCCTGGCATCACAAGGACCCGACAAACTCAAACAGCCTGGTGATCCGACAACCGGACATCCTCATACCCGAATACACCCTCGCCCAAGTACGACCCCCTGCGTATAATCTTCTCATGACCAGCTCATTCAATCACCTACTTAGGGCCTATAAAATGAAATGAGGTCCCACCAGGTATACACAAACTATCTTTCTTAGTCTTAAGCTCCGTTTGTTTCGGTGTAAAATAGTTTTCATCGTAAAATAGTTTTAGGGAAATCATTTTTCAGAAAAATATTTTCCGTCGAAATCATTTTTCGGTGTTTGGCGCGTACAGAAAATTACAAATATTTTTTATATTTTAATTTAACCATATTAATTTAAAAACATTAAATTTTATTAACAAAATAAAAAATAATATAAAAATATTTTTTTTATATTTGGGATATACAAATTCCGGCAAAGTTGCCGGAATCCGGCACAAAACGGCCAAATCCCGGCCAGTTGACCGGAAGCCGACCGTCCTGGCTAGTTTCCAGCCAGCTGGCCGGAGATTCGGCTAGAACAGCAGGATCCGGCTAGATGGCCGGTGATCCGGCGTTCTGGCCGATCCGGCCTCTCCAGCCATCATCTCGGCTGGATCTCCGACAATATTGGCCAGAATCTGGCATGGTATCCCTAGAATCCGACGACATCTGCTGGACGTCGCCGGATTCCGACATCGACCTGAGTCGGAATCTGACTTGTCGAAATTCGGCAATAGTCAACTGCTTGAACGTAAAAGTCGACTGCATCTACCATCTATGGAAAATGATTTACGCTTTTAAAAAGCGTAAATCATTTTCCGAAATTTATTAAGTATTTTTGGTCAAACGGAAATCATTTTCCAGTTGACCATTATTTTCGCTCCTACCAAACACCGAAAAATACCGAAACTATTTTCCAGAAATCATTTTACGTCGAAACAAACGAGACATAAAAGAAAAAATTAAAAGTATTAATAAACAAAGCTACAAATTAATTTTAAAAATAAAAAAGTATTTTCAAAGTCGTTATCAAATAAGAGATAATATTGCCTTGAAAAGGCAACATAGTTAGTTTAGAAGTCAAAAAGAATAGGTATCCAATCAAAGAATCAAACCCCCTATACTCCCTTAAAAAAAAAAAAAAAAATCAAAGCACCTTTACGGGTCAAGAATATGGTTACCATAGCTGGCTACTATGACGATAACGTGAGTTGTAAAGACGACTCTCGGCCGTAAAAGGTCCAAGATTCTAAAAGAGGGCAGCTGTCAATGATACCAGCCCACTAGCCCAGTGTGGGGTTAAACAACCGAACCAGCCCATGTTTAAACTTGGCCCACATACAACTGAACGAGCCCACAAGCCATCTCTTTCGACCCCTTGACGGTCCCAGACATCGAAAGCTACATATACCCCTCGCCAATTATTACAATATAAAAAAGAGAGAACCCCTTGCCCCTCTTTTCCTCGATTCATGATCTTCAGCTCGCACTCCCAGCCGAGCTTTTCAGTCTCTCTTATCTCACACTCTTCTCCTTCTGTCTAACCGTTTCTCATCTTCCCTATCAAACCCTTCCACTAATACCAATCTCCAATCATTTCAGTTTCTTCCTCAAATTCCTGTGCATGTATCAGAATTAGGGTTTTTGTTTTTTTGTTTTTTGTTTTTTCCCCTTCTGGCTTTGTACAATTTAGCCCTAGGGTTTTTTAATCAATGTTTTGACTCCTTGTTTGGAGCATGAAATTTAATGGATGTTATTGATATTTTTTGATATTTTGTACTGATGATATAAATAGGGGATTAGGATTAGGATTAGGGTTAGGGTTCTGACTTTTGTATTGTATGGGAATGGAAATGGAGAGCTCGCGTAGATCCTTCGACAGATCGAGAGAACCGGGCTTGAAGAAGCCTCGATTGACTGAGGAGCTCGACCGTGGTCCAAACCAGAACCCGATCGGCCGGCCTTTTGTGAGACCGGTGGTTGTGCATCCAGTGAGGTTCCGAGCGAGTGATAGGGATTCGGAGGGCAGCGACCGCGGGGGATATCAGCCGCAGCCGCCGCAGCATCAGGAACTATTGAGCCAGTATCAGACCGCGCTCGCTGAGCTCACGTTCAATTCAAAGCCGATTATCACTAACTTGACTATAATCGCCGGTGAGAACCTCGTTGCAGCGAAGGCGATTGCCGCAATTGTCTGTGCCAACATTCTCGAGGTGAACCCAAGTTTTTTTACCATTCTTTTGGTTATGGCGCCAATTTGTTGTTTGAATTGAATTGTAAGGAATTTTGGGATAGAACGAGAAAAGAAAAACTCCATAGTAATAGATATAGGTAGGATAATGTTTTAGTGAAAAGTAGAGATAAAATTATATTGTAAGTGTAAGTTGGGTTTAATGGAATGCTTTTCGTTTTGAAGTAATAGCCCACACTGTCGTGGAGAAAGTGCTTGTCTTGGATGTGCCATGTGGAATGTTTATGTTGCTCACAAAGCCGTGGGTTCACTCCAAAACAATTCAATCTGTCTCGCAGCCTTTTCATTTGCTTTTTATTTTTTATTTTATAAATTTGAATGAATGGTGTTGATGTGAATTTCTTAGCTTTCTGTCCAGTGCGCTAGGTAATATTAATGGTGGTATCATCCATATTGCGTGTATTTATCAGATATAAGGAGTGAAAGAGATGAGAGTGGTGTATGGTTTGGTTGTTTCAGTGAAGCTTTGGGCTGCAATTAACTGTGACGAGAGGATTGTAAGTTGTATACATATAATTTTCTTCAATTCCACCTGTTGTGTAATGTGCTGCCTCTGTTCAATTAATGACCCCATGTTGGGCATCTGATAGGTGCATTAGATTAGTGTGTATAGTGAGCAGTTTTACAGGAACCTTTTCAATAAAAGTGCATACGGATAAGGCCAACATTCTGCGCAAACATGGTTATTGTTGAATATGTCTTGTACCTGGTTTGGGACCAAATCGTTTTTTTTTTCTGTCCTTATATGAGTTTTGCACAAAATGCTACTTGGCATTCTGTCATTTTTATTTTATGATTCCTTTAACCAAGAATAGTACAGCATTGCTTCCTGGCAATAGAACAAAGCAGCTGACCACAGCAATTTTATCACATTTTAGGTCTTGCTTTTACTTAAATGTTGATTGTGTTCCTTGTCCTGATTAGGGGACTATATACCCAATGGATTTAGTTGTTCTATTTAATTATGATGTTATATACCCTGAGAGAGATTTAATTTGTCACAGATGCAATTATGCTCAGTAATTTTGTTAAGGTAAATAAGGATAGTTGTGTAAAAACGATAAAATAAGACTGTCATTCTTTTGATGAAGATCTTCTTGGATTGATGGGCATTTCGTATTTTTATTTTTATCCTGTTAATTCAAAGATTGAGGCAATATTGAATCTGCTTGCAGCAGTCGTGCTCAAGCCTAAGATATACCTCTTCTCATGATAATTGATGAAGTAAACCAATTGCTTAATGATGGTCATGTAACAGAGTTTGCATTTGCGGAATTAGTACAGAATCCAACATCTTATAACGTTCTTAAATTTAATTCTTTGTTTTGGGGCTTCTACCATCCTCCCCCCCCCCCCCCCCCAACCCCACAAAAAAAAAAAAAAAAAAAACCCAGAAAAGGGAAAACCCATGCTGCAGCTATATGTTCAAGTACAGAGTCTGCTGTTGGGATGTTGCTTTTGATACTACATTATGTGGAAGTGGCAGAAGACAGGTTGTATGGGTACTTTTTAATATTACATGAAGGAGCTGGAAGAAATTGGACTTGTTCCTTATGATGAGGAAATAAAATGGGATGGCTAATTTTTCGTTAAGTCAGATATAAGGAAAAAAGCATCAAAACACATCTCAGATGAAGCTAGTTCTAAGTAAAAGTGATACTGAAAATTGCTTTAGTGGGAGGGATAAGAATTAATTGTTGACATGGTAGATCTTTATGGACAGGTTATATGGTTGGGATATTTCACAAGATTTGGTATTGGGAAATCTTTTTACTTAAATTGGTGTCTGGTAAGGGTTGCAATTTGTGATCCTGGTTTTTGGAGAAAGTTGAGAGGTTTGGTGTTTCTTTTAATTGCTCTTAAAGACCTCCTTATTGTCAAACCTCTTAAATTCTATGCCTAATTTTATTGATATGTAAGTGTTGAGAACTTCCATCTTAGCTGCCCTGGTGGTCTTGGGGAATAATGGGTTTATGAAGGTGTGGTAGTACCTGCTCTGTGTTTTTTGTTGATCTAGTTTTCACTTGGCTTTAATGGATTCAAATAGTCAGAGGTTTCAAGCTTCTTCCTCCTTTTTTTGGGGGGGGTGGGGGGGGGGGTGTTCTGGCTTTAGACCCACAGTTATTCTAGTCGCTTATTTGTTTGAAGAAAATTTCAGTATATTATAACTAATCATAAGTTAAAACTTGCAGGTTCCTAGTGAGCAAAAGCTGCCTTCGCTCTATCTTTTAGACAGTATCGTAAAGAATATTGGTGGGGATTACATAAAATACTTTGCTGCCAGACTACCTGAGGTTAGATATTTATTCCTGTGTAACCTCTCTCAATGGAGATCTTTCTGATTAAAACATGAGTGCCATGTACTATGTTTACTACTTACGTATTTAGGCACTTGTGCAAAAAGAAACAAAGAATTCTTGACAATTTTTATGTTGTGAAATTTTAGAGCTGGACTTTATCACTGTGAATTGTATATTTAGAGCAAAAGAGTCGTAGCTGTCCTTGCTTTTTTAATGCATTCATCCATTAATTATGGCCTGCCTCCCATCCAATAATAAACAGTTTGTGTTTTTTATTTATTTATTTTTTTCAGATGCAAGATTTTTATGCTTGATCTTTTATTATTTATTACTTGGTAGTTGCTGATTGTTTTATGCACTTCTAGGTTTTCTGCAAGGCATATAGGCAAGTAGACTCTTCTGTTCATCCAAGTATGCGGCATCTTTTTGGAACTTGGAAAGGAGTCTTCCCTCTTCAGGCACTTCAGATGATTGAGAAAGAACTTGGCTTCACTCCCATCGTCAATGGTTCATCTTCGGCAGCTACAACAACATCTAAACCAGATTCTCATTCTCAACGCCCACCGCATAGCATTCATGTAAATCCCAAGTATTTAGAAAGGCAGCGCCTTCAGCAGTCCAGCAGGGTATGTGGAATCATGTTTTAAGTTTAAATTTTTGAGTTAATTATTGTAATGCTGCCAAGATTTTCTGATGCATGTTTTTGGTCAATGTAACACTATGTTCAATTGTTGAGGGGAAGGTGTTAAAGGACCTATATCTAGCCTTCACCTGCATTGATGTTATGCTGGATATTGTTTATTTTGAGTATTGCCTGCTGCATCTGAAATTTAAGGGTCACATTTTGATGTTATAAGGTTTTTTTTTTTTTTTAATTTTTTTAATTTTTTTTTTATTTGATGATATTGTAAATGTTGCAGGGTGTTCAACGTCCTAGTGGAGATGCACCAAGTGAACTTGTTCATGAGAAGAATATTGGTTCTCCATATGGAGACTATGAATATGGTTCTGATCTTTCAAGGAATTCAGGTTCGGGAGCTCGAAGAACTGGTGGGAGAATTGAGCAAGGGCATGACAAACCTTTGTATGGAACTGGAGTCAGTGTTGCAGAGACAGTATCTAGCCAAAAGAATGGTATCAATATCAAACATGGATTTCCAAATTACCGAGCACCCAAACCTGCATATGCTGATGCGCATCTAAAGCCAACACAGAATATTGCAAATAGGAGTGGCAGTGCGAGGTCTAGTAACTGGAAGAATTCTGAGGAAGAGGAGTTCATGTGGGATGATGTGAACTCCAGATTAACGGATCAGCATGCATCCAGTGTCTCTAATGACTCAAGCAAAGATCATTGGCCTACTGATGATTCAGAAAAGCTGGTGAGTTAGGATGATTGGGACTCTGAAAAATGAGTTTTGATTCAGCTTATTGATGCTTTTATTTGAGAAGTGATCTTTGGGTCCAAGGGAAACCCAGAAAATTGAAAAAGTTAAAAACTTAAATGCGAGTATTTACTATTTTTAGTTGGATGCAAATATTATATTTGCAGCCTCTTTCCAAAGAATTCCTTCTTTGAATCCTTTTATAGTTTCAGGTTGCTGGCAGAATATATATACCCCTTAACAGCACATGCGTGTAGAGTATTTTCTGTTCAGGGTACAATCTTTTTTTTATTTTTTTAAACATTATCCGTCACTCGGCTATTATTTGATTACATGCACTATAATTTTGATGCTTGTTGGGTTTGATTTTCAACTTAACATATTAAGTGGAAATCCTATTGACTTTTATTTTTGTTTTTGTTTTTTCTCAAATACCTTGGATGTCAATGACGACAACTTTATCTGGGGTCCATTGAACATAGGTGCATCAAGTGTTCCATGTACAAACTGCTTCTTTAGTGAAGGCTTGTGCTGTTGTGCATCATTTGCTTATTTGTGTGTGGCAACTCTGTGGTTTCTTGAGTATTTTAATACTTTTGCTCAGGTTATTACTTTGGTCCTATGTAAGCATGGCACAACGTGTAATCCCTTGTAAAAAACATATTCAAATGCCATGAACCAAGTAGATAAGTTGCTGTTTGAAAGAAATTTCTTTTATAAGGAAAAAGTTTCAATAGAAATATGTGCCATGATTTGAATCTTTTAATTACTGTTTGAAGCCATTGGTCATAACGGAAAAATGTGGCAGGAACTTTCAGAAACCGTATTATGGTCTAATGTCTACGCGATTGCACCCCTCATCTTGGAGTGAGGATATAATTTAAAGGGAATCTGGCCTTATATTTGTTAACCTTCTTTTTTCTTCCGCCCTGAAGGATTTGTACAAGTACTTCACAGCCCCAATCATATCACCAATTAGGGCTGACCCAAGTCCCTGTCTGGTTATCTTGGCAGAGGAAGAAAGATATGTCAGTTGTTACAAAATTTTGACATATGTTGTTCTCTACAAAAATGCAAAACTTGGGACCATCTATGACACGAGTTATGACTAATAATTTGCCATGTGCAGGGGTTCGAATACCACCTTCGAAAACCACATAGTTTAGCTGATGTTGGGTCAAAGGTCAATAAGGAAGCTTCCAGCGATTTGCTATACAACGAACCAAAAGAGTCAACCCCTTTTGGGCACCGGATGTCACCATCTTGGACATTGCAAGAATCACATTCCATTGATGGGGTGATCCGTAATTCAGGCCATTCAGAAGGCTATGCCACCACTCTCAGCGGGTCATCGACAAGTGTTACTTCTTCGCTATCAAGGATGGGAGGTCGACTGCAGATGCGGCCATCACATATTGGAGCGTCAGGCTTTGGGGTTGTAACAAATGCTGTATTGGGGTCCTCTGGAACTGTAGGGCAGCAACGGTTTCAGTCTCTGGGAGTAGCATCACCATCTGCACAGTCACCCATGCGCCAGTATCCTTCATCACCTTTGTTAGCAGTGCAACCTTCCCATCATCAATCACAAAGTTTGGCTGAGCAGGACCATCCACAGACTCAGTCACTGCCTCGGCCTGATTTAAAAGCTTCACAAATTTCGGGGCGGTTGAACACGGGGCCTCTCAACCAATATACTCAGGACTCCTCACCTATTGAGCCTCCTATTATTCAGCTGGGACTCTTGCAAAAGTTGCAGCCTAGGGTTGTACGAGCTTCATCTCCTTCAGTGCCTTCTTTTCAACCAAGGCACCATGACCAGCAACAAACTGACTCTGCACAGGCTCAACCTTCTGGTGAGATTCTAAAGCCAATCCTGCCTCCTGTCTCAAATTTTGTAACTCCCTCAACAATGGGGAATTCTGCATCAGACCATTCAGATACTCTTGCCGCAGAATCTTCAGGACAATCAAGCACATCTAGTTTGTTGGCTGCTGTTATGAAGAGTGGAATTTTCTCTAGCAATTCAATTACTGCTAGCCTACCTAATCTGAGTGTCCAGGACATGGGGCAAGTTCCATCACAGTCAGGTATTCAGCCTCCCCTGCCAAGTGGGCCTCCGCCAACGCAGTTTACATCCTCAGGGCCCAGTATTGTGTCAACAACTTCATTAAGTTCTTCCCATAATAACTCACCAGCTCCGGCAAATCTATCTCAAGGAAAGGTAGAACCGCCTCTGCCACCTGGTCCACCACCTTCATCTCTTGCAGGTAGTGCATCCACACAACCCTCAAGCGCTGTGAATGATGCCTCAAATCCAATTTCAAACCTTTTGAGCTCATTAGTTGCAAAGGGTTTGATATCGGCATCAAAGACCGAGCCACCAACTCCAGTGCCAACTCATATACCAAATCAGTCGCAAAACAAGAGCCTGGGTATTACTACCACTAGCTCTGTATCAGTTTCTTCTGTTCCCGATTCCTCAGAAACCCCTGTTTCAATTGCTAGGGATGAGGTATCTTTACCAGGACCTGCCAATGAAAGCTCTGTTGCGTTACCTCAATCCACCGCAGTGGAAATAGAAAACCTCATAGGTTTCAAGTTTAAGCCAGATGTCATCCGAGAATTTCATCCATCTGTGATCAGCGCACTATTTGATGACCTTCCATATCCATGCAGTGTTTGTGGTCTTCGACTTCAGCTTCAAGAGCATCTTGATAGACACTTGGAGTGGCATGCTCTTAGAAATCCTGAACCTAATGGTTTAATTAGTGGATCAAGGAGATGGTATGCAAACTCAAGTGACTGGGTTACTGGGAAGCCAGGACTTACATCTGGGGTTGTGTCTGCTGGTGTGGCAGACGAGTCTAGTAAGACAATGGTTGAGAGTGAGCCGATGGTTCCTGCAGATGAGAGTCAATGTGCATGTGTTTTGTGTGGGGAGGTTTTTGAAGATTTTTACAGTCAAGAAAGGGATGAATGGATGTTCAAAGGAGCAGCCTACGTGACTATGCCATCTAGGGATGGTGAGATAGGAACTTCAAATGACAGTGCTGCCAAGGGTCCCGTTGTGCATGCAAATTGTATGTCAGAAAGTTCAAGTCATGACTTGGGAGTGGCTAGAGGTATCAAAATGGTAAGGCTCAATGTTCAATAAGGATGGACTGAAAGGATGTCATCAAGTATAACATCCAAGATATCATGTGCTGACATTGTGAAAGGATCAGACCCATTGTTGTCTCCCTTTTATTTTGTTTCTAATTGGTCGAGGGCTGTGACGGATCGATAGTTTGATCTTTCACTTCAGACCAGTGCAAATGGTGGGCCTGATCCTCTTTATGTAAAATGGTCAAAATGTCTTGTTGCTTCTCTCAGTTTCTCCATTTTGTGCTTTCCATGACTAATTGAACTTTCCAATGAATGGTTCATTCTGATGTTTGATTGATTGTAGTTCTCATCTTTTGACAGGAAAAGGATGTATAAACACTTTGAGGCGTTAGAGACTGTCTCTAAGGCAGATTCTATTAGTAGAGAAGCTGCCAGTGGAAATCCTGGTGTAATATACATAGCTTAAACATGCATGATCCTTGTATGGCAATTTAGTTGTGCCTCAAAATGGTGCTGAGTGCTGATGAATTGTTGTTCCTGCTCTCAATTTTTTTTGTACGATTTAATTCATAGTTTGAAAGAAATAGATATAGTTGCCAGATAGAGTGCATTGCATCTCAACTTTCTTCAGTAACGTTTTGATGTGTTGTTCCTTTATTTTTCTGTTTTCGGATTTTGCTCAAGCGGGTGGCTCTTCACCTGATACGAGCATCTGATGGTAGCAACGCAAGGAAATGATTTCGACCCATGTCCATTCAATTTCAATAATGGGAGAAGGTCTCTGTATCATTTAAATAGTAATGAACTTGTCTCTTTTCCTTTTCTTTGTAGGGGTGGTTTTGAGCTCTGTTTCTTGAATTATATTGTTTCTCGTCTAATGGGACAATAATGGATTATATATGTTGTTATTTTGTCAAGTAAAATAAACATTATGCTGTTTCTCATATTCAATTTTGAGAGCAAACTTCTTAATTGGCCTCTTAAATTGGTGTCAGATTACCCTTACTTTCTTATCTCTTGGATGTTGGTCTTTTGCATTTCCCTTTTTCGGTGCTTAGGTTAACTTGATGGAATTCCTTACCGGAGGAGGAAAAACTTTGAAAAATTCAATGCCTGCCTTGTCATTTCCTTGTAGATGTAAATTACAGGCGTGCATGATCCTCCGTTGAACCCTTTTCAAGGTTTTGTTGTGATAATGTTCCTATGTACATTTAGAAATATTGATTTGCATTCTTGGATTTCCAGAATGTTTGGTAGCCTTACCTCATAAAATTTAGGATGCGAGACTCATCGGGGCTAGGGGGTCCTGTTATCCTCCTTTTTAAGACTACCTGAATTTCAACAATTCGAGCAGCCTGAAATCTCAATCCATTTCAAATACATGCTGCGGTTGGAAAAGGGGACATAAAAAGTTAAAGAATAGAGATCCTTGCACAATGTGTGCTCACAACTGTAAACACATGGAGTGAGATTCATATGGTGGGACCTACGAATTCATGTGGTGGGACTTACTCTATTGGTTTCACTCATGTGTCTACACTCTTATATAACATGTGCATAACTGTTGTGCAGAGGGATTTTTCGAAGTTAAAAAAGATGTCTAGTTTCAATTACCAAAAAGAACTCATGGTTAGTGTCTAGTGTTGAAGTCTTTAGGTAGAATCACTGACATGTTCACCTGGATGAGAGGACCTTCCACACCGATGAAGTGCTGAGAAAAACTCCCATCAGATTGACTGCTGCATAAGCAATAGCCTATAGGTTTGAAGATCAATTCATGGATCCCACATTTAAATTTGATAACTTGCATAAGAAATCATTACCAATCTGTTACTAGACATTAAAATCTAAAATCTGTTTCCATCACCCCCTCTACTATTTGCTGAAGAAGTTGGCCGTAAAATGGAAAAAAAATTGTGTTTTATGGGTTCTTTTGCCATTGATGCCACTATTGATATTCTACGTTAAATAGAGATGATTTATTTCATTATTCAAATTTTGTTTTATTGATTCGGATTTTATTTTATTACATTGTCATGTACATGATGTCATGTTATTTAAAATTTTAGATGAAGTAGTAACATATTCCAAAGAATCCTTAATCCGATCAAAGTAGAATGTTTGACGACACTTTGGGTTTGATTTTGGCTACCTTAGACCTTGGTGGACACTATTGTACTGCTAAGTTTTTTATGAGCAAAGAAAAGAACAAATCCAGTTGTAATAATTTATTAACTTTGGGGATTTGTTAGACATCGTTGGATCTTATAAGTGCTGTGATGGCCATCCGATCATATCCGTCAAATTTGAACCCTCTCCGTTGCCAACATATTCAAGCAATCAAGCATAATTTTTGTGAGTTTTATGGATGAGAAAATAAGGCATATATGAAAAGATGCAATTTGCAAAACACTAATGCTACTTTCACATTATTTATCACATATTTCACATTAGTTGATGTGACATATTTTGATGAGTTATGGTGGTTGGTCTTAGTTTCCCCAGCTTGTTCCTGCTGCCTTCTTTAACAAGCTTTCGAGCTTCCTATGGGCCGCTTTCTTCATAGAAGTCGCTTGGTTGACCTCGAAGAATCGTTGTAATAATAATTAGGCCATAAAAGAAGTCACTGAAAACACAATATATCAACCGGTGTGAAATATGTGAAAAGTAGCATTACTCTTCGTGAAAAAATATAATCAAAAGAAAAATTTAAGGGAGCAACTTTTCTTACAAAGTCATTTACAAACTAGTGTGGCAATCTATAATTGATAAAACAATTAGAGAAATTGATAAGCTAGATTTTTTTGTTTAATTATTTAACCAATTATAAATTGCCACATCAATTTGTAAATAATTTTATAATAAAAGTTGTTGAACTTCTAGAATCACTCAATTACTCATTATTCTTATAGAAAAAAAAGAAAAGAAAAAGTACCAATTAATACTGCTTTTTAGGTGTGATCTCAAATTCTTTCTAAATAAATAAATCTCAACACATTCAATATTTAATTAAGATAAAAAAAAAATTTAAAGTAATGATGGGAACTCAGCATTGTTCCTCTAATAACAACGATGGGAATCTATTTACCATTCTACTCTCACCCATGTAGTCGTGAACGAGGGATCACGTGAGAAAGGAAAGGGAAAACGCCATTATAAGGTACTAATTATTTCTCCTTTAGGACAATAAAAGATTCTTTTGTCGGAAAAAATCAACTGTGTAGACATAATTTCCAAAGGAAAACAGAAGGCTGAAGGTGATCTTTCACTGTTGAAAGTGCTCCACTTATCTGAGCTTCGGCATGAGAGCTCAATAATTGGAGCATATCGGTACGTCATGAGAGCTCAATAATCACATTATTATTCAAAAACAGTTCAGCAGCGGAATGTATCCATGAAAATTGACAAGTTTCTACTATTATTGCTTATCAACCATACAAATTTTCATTAATTTAAACATTCAAATTGTTAGTAATTTAGACAATAGATTTAAAAGAGTTTTTCTATGACCCACCCACATGTATGAACAAGTTTTAGACATTTCGCCTTTTTCTTAAGATAAATAAGTCTTGTAAAAACTCTTTCATATTTATTATTTTTGCAGAGATTCGAATTTACTTACTATTTATCGTACTTAGGATTACTTTATTACAATGCAACAAGACAATAAGTAATTCTGTTGAGACAGTTACTAGAACAGTTAAGTTTCACCTCCTCGAATTATTCGAACAGTTGCTCAAATAAATAGGATTCCAGCAGCCTCTCATTGTTAAGAAACAACTCTATTTCAGGAAAACCCATCCTCATATACTCAAACCACCTTTACCAAAATTATTCCTTATAACTCCCGAACGGTTCCTCAATAATTTGTAGCCGATATATATTGTACGTACAAATATTCTCAAAAAATCCAACACTCATAGAAGCACTATCGTGATGATCGAAAATTGAGGTTGTTGTAAGTTGGTCGTCAATACATCAATAATTGGAAAATGGGTACTTTGTTATCCAGATTACTGGCTAGATATCTCTAAAAATTGCAAATATGAGCTTATTTATAAATAATTACAATCTTAATTCTCCAAATCACGCAAATGTAATATAAACATTTAGAAACACAGAATAAAACACAAACTCTCTTTTCTCATAAGTACTATGATGTAAATAGTTACATGGGATTAATATCTTATATACCCAAACTCAACTTCTTTATTGAAGCTATATATATATATATATATATATATATTATCTACGGGTATATCTAAGGCTTATGGTGCTGGGTGTAAATGTAATCCAAGTGAGCCTCCGCCATCATCCTTCTCTTCAAACATTCTTCGTCTTTTCCATCACACTCCTCTGTCTCTAACCCCATCAGCTGTAAACAAATACACCACCCAATTAAACGGGGAAAAATCAACCAGGATAGAGAGAGAGAGAGAGAGAGAGAGAGGTATAAGTAATTAATTTTACATTTGAAAGATCTTCCGAGTCTGTGAAAGACTTAGCAGCATGAGTGATCCCATTAACCTCCTTTTCAACTGTAAACAAGTTCCAAAAAAGCTTAAGAATCTCACAAAATTGTATGTATAACTCATAGAGTTCTTAACAAGAAGAAACTCTAGCTAGCTTAATTACCTTGTTTTGTTGGTGCTAGGAGACGAGCAGATGCGAGGAAAGAGCAAAGAAAAAAAACAAAGAAAAGAAAGACGACGGCTATATGAACATTTTGTGGCTTCATTGCTTCAGTGGTGCTATCACAATAGGTGCTGAAGGAGGCTGGTAGAGCTATAAATAAGATGAAATATGCTAGCTGCCTAGGTTTCTGACCCAGTCAAATGGAGACCCCTCAAACTGAACGTGGCAGTTTCAAACTTACCAGAACAGATGGTGGGTCCTGTACCAATTTCTATGAGAACCGATTAATACAGAACTCATATTACATAATTATTTTACAATCATGACATATGAGTTGAGGTCTATGCATATGGGTCTTACATAGAGTCTCACTTAATTTATCTTGAGATTATAAGATAATTGTGTAACAGTTATAATTTCATCATTTCTCCATTTCTATAGGAAAAAAAGATTAAAAAATAAAAAATAAAAATTCATTACACACTTATCAATTTACATGGGTCTCACCCCATGTGGTGTGAGTCTTACCCTATGTAAAAGAGTAGGTGTGTTAGCAATATTTTTGTAACACTCTCTAATCAATCCGTAATTTTTTTTATTAAAAATAAGATGTCATGCCATCCTAAAATGACTAAAAAAACACTAAAAAAAATCCTAACATTCCTCCATTTTAATTGTTTCTCACCATTTTATTTTTGGCAGTCAATAAATTTGGGAGAGATCCTATAGAATTCATATGTCCAAATAAAGGAGTGGGGTGGCTTACAAAATTGAATTTCTATCCATTTCAATATTCGTTAAAATAGAATTTCGTACGATTCCCAAGTACAAGAGTCAAGAGATTGCAAAGGAGTATGAGAAACTTCTAGTTCTAACCTCCCGAACATGGAAACCTCTATTGGAATGAGATGTGTTATATATGAGGGATGCTACATATCATTCTCTTATCCTTTTTTTATCCTTTCAAAATTAATGTGGCTCTTGAAATCATCATCAGATCAAAATTCAATAATGATCTATCATAAATTCAATGGTGATTTCAATAGCCACATCAATTTTGGAAGGATAAAAAAAGGACAAGAGAATGATACGTAGCATTACTCGTTATACATTGTTTTACAAATTTAATAGTAATTTTAAAAAATAAAAAAACGAAGGACGGATAGAGAGAGAAATATATATATATAAAAACTTATAACAATCCCTTACCAAATTGTGGAGGACAAGAATAGTCAATGGAATCCGAATCGTAGGGAATTCCAGTCCATATCCCTTTGCAATTGGTTTAGGTACAATTCTATCTTAGGTGAGAAAGATAAAAGAGCATCATCATCATCTGCCATAGCTTTAATTACTCCAAGAAGGATCAATGTGCGTGCGTGTGTGTCATTGTCATGTGGTCCAGCGGAGTTGAAAAACAAAGCAAAAAAGGATGTGAACTGAGAAAGAAAGAAGCCTCACGCTTCCTCTGTTTCTAGTTTAGCCAAAGGCCATTTTTCTCCTCGGAAAACGGAAAAAGAGATAAGTGGGGACTGGGGATGTTTACAGAGCGTCAACAAGTCAACCTGTGGACTGCCATAGCCGACAGCTGTTTTCCATTGAATATTTTAATTGCCCACATAGTTTACACGTGTTCCACACGTATGACAAAACTTTTTCTGTTGTAATTTGTAATTGGCAGATGATACATCGTCGTTTAGAGTAGCCAATTTCTACATTTAATACAGTTATGCTCAGGGACGATAATCTGTTGTACTTCCACGCTCTTCTTCCTTCCAATGAATATCTAACTGATGAAAGCTAATGAATAGTTTATATTAAATAAAAACTTTATTTTCTATAATAAAAAAAACTCCTAAGGTTTCGTTAATTTCCTTGTAAAAGCTATTTTCAAAAATATAATTGCATTCAATTAGCTATCAATCAATCAATAAATAAGTTTTTTTTTTTTTTTCTTTTTTTGGTACTCTTGAAAAGACATGTACCTGACAAAAAAAAAATATTTCAATAAAATAGTAGAAGTTAATAATTAAAATAGAAAATGAGATATAGATGTTTTTTTTAAAAAAAAATAGATAATTGAAATAGAAAAACGAGAGCTTTTTTCGGAGAGGAAATTTGCTTAGCTCATTTCTCACGCAAGTCTAGAACAAGGAACCCAACAACCTAGAGCTTCGCTTTCTCACGCAAGTCAAGAAAGGACAAGGGCAAAAAGCAAGTGCTAGCTAGGTAGAATAATGTCCACTACCAAATGGAAGATACACTGATAAATTTTTACGTACCTTTCCTGAAGAATATGGATCATTTTTCCTTTTCCATATTTTCTTCAATGAGTTTTGATATTTTAGGTGGTGAGTGGAGGTCGAAGTGAGAAGAGAAGACTTCCTTTACGACGTCCACTTCTCATTCTTGTCTGCTCTACGCAATTATGTGCGAAGTTTCCTCTTGACTCCCCGGGTCGTCTCTTTCCAATAGACAATTAATGCTTAATTTCTTTCTTTTCTTTTTTTTTTATAGATAATTAATGCTTAATTTCAAGCAACATTTATCTTCTACCCAAACTTTATTGCACGCCATAAAAGGAATTTTGGATCCAAACATGACAATTCCAAGTTTCATTTCATGCCAAGAATAAAATTTTCTGCTATATAAAATATTTATTGATGTATAATTTATAGGCCTACATCTCGATATTATTGACTTCAATTTAAATATGAAAAATATGTTAAATCATCACTTGTTTCAACATGAAATATTTAATTGAAATGTGATGAATGATTGAGACGATGTTCGAATTAACAATATATGATTTTGATATCATGTTAAATCACCATTTATCTGAAAAGTTTAAGCTCGTAAAAAGAAATAAATTTAAAGAGGAATGCTAACATAACACCATATATTAATAAAAACAGGAGACAGAAATCAAGCTGTAGTATTTCTTTGTTAAAAATTGAGTGTCAAGTCAGCATAAAAAACTCTAAAAGACACCAAAATAAGTTTTAGCATTTTTCAAATTTAAATATCTAATCAATATTTTACTGAAATAAAATTAGTATATAAGGTGAGCTGAGAAAGATAATTACATAAGGATATGATACATACTTAATAATAATAATATATATAAAAATAAATAAAAGAAAGAAAGAAGAAGAATTAAGGGTGCGTTTGGGATTGCGATTTCGTAGACAATAAGTGCGATTTTAAACCAAATCGCAGAACATAGATCGTTTGCAAACTGCGTTTTTAAAAATTGCGATTTGAAAACGCAGAAAATCTGATTTTTCTAATCGCAGATAAGATGGTGCTTTTTTGAAAACGCAGAATTTTAAAAGGTAAATTCGCGATTTTAAAGGCTAAACTGTGATTTTGCTAAACGCTTAACTACGTTTTTTAAAATCACTTTTTTAAAATCGCACATTTTAAAATCGTTATTTTAAATCGTACTTTTTGAAATCGCAAACCCAAACGGACCCTAAGAAGCCTATATTCATGCAATTCAATAGTTACAGTTTAATGCTGGAGGGGATTTGACAATTTGTAGTGATTGACAAGAAGTATCAATAAATGGATGTTGATTGATTGCCTCAAAAGCATAATCTGTATAGCTATATAGTCACCTTTGCCCTTTTCCCTACCCATGGGCTAAACTTTGGCCTCAAATTACATTTACTTTATAGTTTATACGTGAACTTAGACGAAGAAGACACAGATTTGCCTCCCTATAAAATGGACGTTGATTGGCGTTATCAAAAGGCACCATCTCTAGCTAAGTAGCTATAGTTACAATTCCCTACCCACGCGTCAAACTTTTGCCTCAACTTTCTTTACTTTATATATAGTTTATACGTGAATTAGAGAAAGTATAAATTAAACATTTGTATAAGGTGGAAGTACCTTTAATGGATGTTGATTGATTGCAATTTGCCTCGCAAAATTTGGATCAATATTGGGGCCTTATCAAAAAGCACCATCTATATATAATTACTTTAATTTTTTTAGTTTCTGTTCGTGAACTTGCAGGAAGCACACATATTTGGGTAATGGTTTTTCAAAACAACAACACTTTTTTCCCCTTGAGAAAATGCTTTTTATTTCGAATATATACACGTGCATAAATAGCTATTCTTCCACCCCCCCCCCCCCCCCAAAAAAAATCTCACTTATCCCCTTCTTTAATTTAGAACACTTATTCCATTCTTATCTTGTTAGGTTCCAAAAATTAACAACGTATAAGTGATGATCCACCTGTTTGGAAAGAAAGAAAAGCAATCGCAGCTTGTTTGACAATATTATAAAGTCTTCTATGGCTTAGCGAAAACGAATCACAATCTTATAACAGTAGATTTATGTTGTGCAATCGCAAATTCACTTATAAAGTATTTATAAGTGACAGTCTACGTGACACTTATAATTTGCGTTAACTATTAAATAATTAAATTTTTTTATCTATGTTGTGCCATGTAACATTCACATAAATTGCCGCACATAAATTAATTTGTAAAAAAATTATAATAAAAAGTATAGTAATATGAGCATTTTCCAAACACTAACCCATCTAGAAAATCAAAGTCGGGGAAACAATTGGGTGAATAAATAATTAGAAACTACATAATTTCAATAGTACTAAAAATCAATCATATAAACGATGTGAAAACATCATGAAACAATGTCAAAAGTTGTACAGGACCTAATATGTCTTACATGAATACTAATATGAGGACGAGGGCTTGAGGCTATATATTGAGAATTCATTTTAGAGATATGATCTTTTACTACTCCAAGACACAGTTGTTGGAGAAATAATTTGCATCAAGGCTATCTGGGCCCCAGATCAAATGACCGACCATGCCAGGTCACCTCGGCCACAATCCATCTCGGGGGCTGGGGTACCTCGGTCATGAATCATCTCAAAGGACGAGGTTACCTTGGTCTTGGTCCTGATCCACCTCGGGGGTCAAGGCACCTCGGTCGTGAACCATCTTAGAGCACTAGCAGCAGATTCCCAACCATTTTCCCTATATTTAGGGAACAAAACTACTTTTTGCTTCCCTATAAAATAATACCCCACAATAGATTCCCTTACATTTCTCTATATCAATTAAATATTATTTTTTTATTCTTATTTTATTCTTTTTCTCTCTTTCCTACTTTTTCTCTATTCCCTATATCAATTAAGTATACTTCTTTTATATTAAAATAATATATAGGGAATGAATAGTAGACATGTATATATAGGGAATTACTATTCATTTCCAACCCCCTCATCTAAATATAGGGTATCTGCTGTGGGAGGTTTTTGATGTTTTTTATGAAATTTTCCCTAAATATAGGGAAGGGAACCAATATAGGGTAACTGCTACTAGTGCTCTTAGGTGCCGAATCTTTCATCCCAGCACAAAACATCTTGGAGTTCTAGAGCTTAAGATGGATAACTCTAGGCCTCTCCAGAATGACCCACGATCCCGAGATTGAGCCCCAAAAGACTCCAAGAGATCCCGGCTATTTCGTCCCCAGATGCACAGCAGGGACAACACCACGAAACCCTGACATTCCACATGTCTAAACCCACGTTGCCACTAACTGGAGATTCCCGAGAATTCAAGATGTGCGGAACCCTGAACCCACGTTGCCACTAATTGGAGATTCCTGGGGATTTAGGAGACTCGGGGAATTTCAACTGCCACTGAAACCAGCCTCTATAAATACAAGGTGTTCACAGGTATAAACTCATTCGCAATCTGAGAAAAAAAATTACTCTAAAGTACTCTGCACATCCAGTACTAACTTAGGCATCGGAGCAGAATTGTCGGCATCCCCTGACGCAGTGTTTCTTTTCAGATTTTAAGAGAAGAAGAGGCTTAAGCGAATCGTAAGGTGACACGTCAGCAATCGAAAAACTGTACCAACAACAACTCTTGAGTAAAGGTGGTCAGGAGTTGTGTTTTGGGATGGCAATGTATCATATCTCTTCATTTTAACATATATTGGGTTTTTTTTTTTTAATTAAATAAAGAAGACGGTGTTAAAGTATTGATTAAATGAAATGATTAATTTATATTTTTTTATCAGCTTAAGCTTTTAAGATAAGTAGTGATTTAATGAGATATTAAAAAAGAGGTCTTGAATTTTAATCCTATCTTTTTTATTTATCTCATATTTTAATTATATATTTCACGTGTTGAGTTTCGTGTATATATATATATATATATATATATATAAAAAGTCATCTTCGCGAGCTCACCAATACGTAAGGCGATTTGGGGGGGGGGGGGGGGTGAGTTTTAATGAGGTAATCGTGGCTCCAAACACGTAGATAGTGATATCATGATTCCGTGGCGGAGATTTGACCTTGGTAGACTATAATATCGCCTGTTGCCTTTTTGAGGTTGGTGTGGTCGACTGAATTAGCTTTTGGAAAATCAAATGCTACAGACACGATGCATTGCATTGTTTAGAGCTTTCAGACCACAACTAAACCCCGTGCATGTTGACTACTTCAAGCAGATTTGATTCGTTTTATTAGGCATCTGCTTATGACTTTAAGTATGGCATAGGCCTTGTTTGGTAAATTCCCCCTAATTTTTTAAAGTTTTTGGACACCTTCTCATCTCCACAAGTTTTTCCAAACCCTATTCTTAGGAGAAAATATTTGAGGGCATATCTCACTTATGGCCACCCTAATTAAAAGGAGAAATGATATTTAAGTGACGTTTTACCGTCATCAGAAAGCTTTTTTAATAAAAAGTAATTTTTTTTATAGAAAAACAACTCTGATGTGAAATCAGAAGTTACTTTTTCATTAAAATTTTTTTTTTAATGAAAAGGAGCGGGCAGAGGCTACTGTTTTGCTCTTGCATATCATTGCTCAATTAAAAGAAGATCTAAAAAGGAAAGATGCGGCTACTAGTAGTTATATTACTAATAGAAGATAGACACTGATTAGAAGATAATTTGTGCATGTATTTCTCAACTCTGTAAATTATTATATTGTATATTTATGCTGTAGTTTCTGGCATGCATTCCTTAACTTTCTCTATCAAACATTTCTAAGTGTGAAAGCTTTTTCAATCTAAAACACTGATTAGAAGATAGACATGGAGCTGGAAGCCAAAAAGAGCTTCAAAAGTCGAATCTTTGGGGGAGAAAAGGTGATTACAAAGAATCTAGTGTGACATGACACTAACAATCCTCCAAGAATTTTAGGTTTGGAATGGACAGTGGGAAATTTAGAATTCATAAAGACTGCTATCAATCTTATCAACCCTGTTTTTCCCTGTTTTTTCTTTTCTCCGGTGCTTTTGGTAAAGATGTTTTCAACCTTGTCAGACGCCCAACAATGCAATGTAATGCTAATCGAGAAATCATACTTTCATTTTATTATTATTTTATTATTTTACTTTGTTGATCTAATAGTTTCAATTAGTTCTTGTTTAAAAAAAATTACAAAAATTAATCGGCAGTATGTCATTGAGCTTGTTTGGCAAAGAAAGAACAGAACATAGTAGTGAGTTGTTAGTTTTGAAATTAGTAAAAAGTGATGATGTGATATAAAATAAAAAGAATTTGTATAAAAAAATGAAAAAAATTTGTATTGTAGTGAATTTTTTTATTTGAACAGTAATAAAAAATTATTGATGTGATATAAAAAGTGAAAAAAAAAAAGAAAAAAAGTGAGAATGTTTTGATGTTGATTGTTATTGGAAAGTGTAAAAATAAAATAAAAAATTGTGAATAGTTTCAACCACTATTCTGTAATGTTATGTGGCTTATCAAACAAGCCCATTGTTAAGTCAACATCTATAATAGTGGTAGAATAAAAATGATGACAAGATGTATCGTTTTAGAATGCATTTTAAAAAAAATTGTAATTTAAAAACATAGAAAAATTTAACTTTTCAAAATGTAGGCAAGTGGTGTGTTTTTAAAAACACAAGATTTTAAAAGCTAAACTGTAATTTTAAAACTCAAATTGTAATTTTATTAAACGCTCAAATGCATTTTAAAAATTCATATTTCAAATACATTTAAAATGTATAATTTTAACTTTGCACATTAAAAATCGCATGGGAAATGCTAGACATCCTAAATTTTTTTCTTAAAAGTTGGTTCCCAAATGATGTGTCACAATCTCATGTGATCTATCATTTTGAAAAATTTACTATAGTTTCATAGGATTGTGACACATCTTTTTAAAAATCAACTTTTAAAAAAAAAAAATTAGAATGCATAGCATTTCTCATATCGCAAACCTAAACTACTATTTTCTTCGCCAATGTCTCACCTTTGGACCGTCGGGCCAAACTTTCTCGTAATATGCTTGTCAGTTGTTATTAATGGGCTTTATGGGCCGTTCTTCCCAGATATTTTCCTGAATACATACAGCCCAATACGCGCTAGAGGTTCAGCAACGAACTTTCACTTCTAACGTGAAGGAAGCATGATTTTTTTTTTTTTTTTTTTTGATAAATAAGGAAGCATGATTTTGAATCAATCTACTTTGGGGTTCATTGAATACCCAATCTTTAATGTTCTTGATTATGAGATTTGGTAACCTCCTAATGTAATTAGATTAGCGTATAAGACAAATTTCAAGTGCTATTAGTTGCACAAATCTAATTGAATGGTTGTTACTCTGCCCAACCATAAATGAAAGTGTAGAAAGGTGAACACAAAGAAACGCTCTTCCTATAATATGTTTAAATAAATCAAGAAAGGCAGTCGAAGCTAAGCCATTCACCGCTTTATTAGCGATTCTATTAATATGATGAATCTGCTAACTGAAAAGACATGGGGAGATGTTTAGCATTAGTCAGGTACGATCAACGAGGAGAGATGTATGCTTACAAAAAAAGTTGAAATGGGTTAAAATAATACGCTTAAAAAAATTATATAAAAAAAAAAAATCAATATATATTAGAGTAAGTCAAGTTAGGTATGTCTGGTTTTACAACACCAAATCTGATCAGATTGGGTTAAAATTAACCTTATCCTATCCGATAGACGGATTAGGGGAAGGGAAAACTCGATTGCACCTCATCATTTCGGGTCGAAATTGTCGGGTTAGGGCTGATCTGATGAACAAACCTTCTTACAAGGAATAATTCAAACTTCTTGTTTATATGTTGTTATAAAGTGAAGAGTATCGAACACCACTTGGAGAAAAATAAAAAGTTACTAATAGGGATGGGAAGTCGAGTTGAAGAAGTCTTTTCGTCGGGCCAATTAAACTGAAGCTGTGACGCCTTCAACTTCTAGAGTACTTAATGAATTTCCAACCATTAGTAAAATAAAATGAACCCAATTCTAGAATGCGAAGAGGAAATAAATTTATAACTAAAAAGGTATTAAATATCATATATAATACATTTGGACAATAGTTTACTGTATAGTTGCAATTTTATGTTTATGTATCAGGTTTAAATCGTGATGAAGTATAGATATAAAATTATATAGATCAGTTATAACTCGACCTATTTAATTAAACGGATCAGATCCCTTAATTCTAACTTGCTAATTTCGGGTCGGGTTTGAATCACGTTGAAGCATGGATATAAGTCAAACTTAATTCGACTCATTTAATGCAATGGGTCAAATCCCTAAATTATAACTCGTTAATTTCGTGTCGAGTCATGAATATAAGACTATATAAATTAATATTATCTCGAACCATTTAATTAAACGAGTTAGACTTTCAATTATAACCCATTAATTCTATGTTAATTGGTATTAAATTTGTAGGTAGTGTGAAAAATTACCATCTTAGGTTAGTGTAAGATTCATTCAAGCACGAATGCTGATGGATCATGGAACAATAATAATTGAATAAAGTAGAAATATAAAAAGGAGGGACGCTAGAAGGAATTGAATATTCACGCGCGGGTTCTGAGAACATTAATTCCGGCTTAATTTCGTTGCGGAGATAATTAATATGTATTACAAACAATTTATTATAAGATATTATTAGGCCTCTAGAAGGAAAGTGACAGGGTTGGAATTAACTCTCCGTGACGACTTAATATTTCCTCTCTTTTTATCTTGTTTCCGGTAGAGCAAGTTTAGTTTTTTTTTTTTTTTATATATATATATATATATATATATATATAGATTTCCGGTAGAGCAAGTTGGATCATTCTTTATTTTTCTTCAAGGTATCATTACATAATGTGCTTTGTCAGAATTGCCTTAACAAGGATTTATGTATATATCAAAGACATTGGTGAATCAATGTCAAACTCTTTGTACAATACCGTTCGATAAAGGATTGGGATCGGGGGTAATTAGTTGTTTGGAATAATTAATGTGAGGGCAGGTTGACTTCTCACTTGTCTGGATTATTTTGATGAGTAGTTAATTACGCTATTTCTAAATCTGTTGGAGAAATAGAGATAGAAAGCGCACTTGGTGAAATATGACTTTAAAGATAGAGAGAAAACAACTCTAATATATGAATGCCAAAATCTTAGAAATACAAATTGCAATGTCAAACTCTTTGCATAATACATCTTGAAAATGATCGTAATCGAGTGTAATTAATTGTCTGTATTGCATGCAATATAAGGTAGTTATTGTAATAAGGTAAGCGCACCGGGTTTAATATGACTTTAAAGAGAGGGAGAACAACTCTAATATTTGAAGGTCAAAATCTTAGAAATACAGACTGCTATGTCAAACTCTTTGCATAATACGTTTTGAAAATGACAGTAATCGAGTGCAATTAATTGTCTGTATTGCATGCAATATAGGGTAATTATTGAAATAAGGTAGGTGGACTCCTCACCTGCCCGAACTATATGGACTAATAGGCTAATGGCTAATACACGGCTCTAATATATGAAAGGTCAAAATCTTATAAATGTAGACCGAGAAATAGGGAGATATTGTGTAGAAGATAAAAAAAGAAAAAAAAAAAGGGGATTAAATAGATTACGGTCAAGATCTTTGTTGGCCAAAAAAAAGGTCTATATGGCACGTTATATCTCATTGCTTAATTTCTTAATGTCAACCAACGTGCAGTTGCCTGTATGGAAAGGGTAATAGCATTAATATATATGAGTGCTCCACCTTCCCCCCACTTAGTCAACTATCACTTAAATGCGTTGTTCTCTAAGGTCAACTTCCTTGTTTCCACTTGTTTGAAGAGCCATAAAGATTTCATATTTGTCAATTCAACCACCATATGGAAGCAATAGGCATAAGCAAAGGCTTCTTAAAGATTAGGTGATGATACTTTGTAGCTTGCACGTCACTCGAACATTTTTATCCATTGTCTATGAATTTAGTTTACTTTTTATTTTCTTTCGAGGTTCGATGGCTATGTTTGTAATTGATTTATATATATAAACAGTTAGCATTGAAGACGCTTATAGAAAATTTCATTAATAAAAAAAATGTTCTAATTTTCGAAACATGTATAATCACTAGCAACACGGCCATCTCAACGGGATATGGACATAACATACGGCCATATCTTTGCAGCAGTACTTGTGTTCTAATATTCTTCTCCTATAAGTTTAATTAGAGAGAGAGAGTGTGTGGGGACAATTTTCTTTCTTTCTTTAGGCATGGTGTATCGCATGCACAAAAAACAATTCCTATAAGCCAGTCAACGGTGCCGTAAAGAAAACCAGTCTTGGTTATGGCCGTAAAGAAAACCGCAAATCAAGACAAATGAGAATGGAATTGAAACGGGGTGATGCGGGTGCACATATTAGTCCCACAGATTGCTGGGAAAGTCACTCCGCGCGTCTCTGATGAAAGATCCCGATACTTTTTGACTTCTGCTTACGGCTGACGGATGGTTGGATTGCTTGTGTGCCATTACCATTCAACGGTGCTAGCTCTCCTAACCACAACAAACACGTCTAGAATCTCAACCACATTAGTAAATGCTCTATCCCCTGCTTCCTAGCTAGTTGACTTACGCCAACACCCACTGAAATCATTCATTGCTCCAAGCCTCCAATAACGCAATATAAAAAGCATCTACTTAAGTGAACCCTGGAAATATATAGGTACTAAAATGCAGTGAATAAAATAAAAGAATATAGGAATTAAAAATAAGAAACAAAAAAAAAAAAAATCATCATAAAAAGCTTAAAAGGATCAATTTTTTAAAAGTAGTCCCGCAGAATTTTATTAGTAAATTTGTTCTTTCATTAATGCTAATTTTAGAGGAATGGAATCCCCTATTGGGAATCCGACCCAATTATCCTTTTCCTTTTTAATTGGGCAAGAGATGTGAGGGAGACTGGTGGAGCTCTCCCCTGCTCGAACAAGGGCTCTTTGTCTAAGTAAGAGGCTCACTGTAAAGCTAGGCTCGTTGCTCGGACAATGAGATGCATAGAGCCATCTCTCACATTTTTTTATGCAATTTTCCTTCTCCCCTCTTTAGACAATAGATTGCATAAGATCTCCATTTCATTTGGGAGGACTCAATGAAATCACATCTAACTCAAATTCTAGATTTTCGAATTACTTTAAAAAGTTTGAAAGTATATATATATAAAACATATGTAACTACCAAGTAGAGCCATAACCCACCCCTCGCAAAAAGAGAAGTTTTTCCTTGCACATGATCTTCTATGTATGCAACATACGGTCATTTGGATAATTCTCATATTAGATTTCAAGTGCTCTATTGAATCCGGGCATTTTAGGAAGGTTGAGATATGGAAAGACATCTCGCTACCTGTACATGCAATCATGCATGTGCCAAATTTAGAGAAGAACAAGTTAATTTAGGTTAATGCATGTAGGCAAATGTGGCAGCACATCGTTGAGATATGTGAAAGGCAGAATTTTCATGAACAAAGATATTTTTACGTGGTGCACTGCAAAGAGTTCTTACTTCTTGGCAATGGGAGATTTGAAAAACAAGACCCATTACTATGTTTTTCTTTAAATGGCATCGGAGGCAGATAGCTTAATTCACGGCCAGATGTAGTTGGAAACGGTAACAATCAAGTCGATCGTTTTTCTTTCTTACTGTGTATATGATATATGATAAATGATAATATCAATTCGCTTTCAGCGATCCAACATGTTATTTTTTTACAACAAATATTATATCTTATATAATTAATATTTTGCATAAACATCTTTGATTTTAAAAATAATTCTTTTTTCTCATCTGTCGGCCATAACCAAATGAAAACTGTTATATATGGTACTCACAGTATCATAATCCCTTTTCATGGCTCCTTTTGAAAATTGAGCTCCCACTCAAATCTGCGTTAAATCTCTATCTCCTCCCACAATGGATAGACTCATCAACTTGGTGGTCATTCGTCCACGGGAAACTCAGCTCCTCCTCTTCACAACGTCCATTCTCTTCACGTATATTACTACTCTATCCACTGCCCAAGAGCTTCTCCAAGCAGGCTTCAAAGCCACCCCAAACCCGAAGATCTCAACGTTCCAGCCCCTCCTCAACGACTCCACAGGCAATTTCTCGCTCGCTTTCCTCCGAGTCAACAAGACCCAGCTGGCCCTCGCGGTCCTCCACGTGCCTTCCTCTGAGCCACTCTGGCTGGCCAACCCAACCGACCTGGCCAGCTGGTCCGACCACACGCAGCTCTTCTTCAACGGCAGTCTCGTGATTTCGGATCCCCACTCGAGGGTGTTTTGGTCAACTCCAACAAACGGTGACCTCGTTGTGCTCCTCAACTCCTCGAATCTGCAAGTACAGAAGAAGCTAGACCAAGCCTCCTCCTCGGTTCTCTGGCAAAGTTTTGACTTTCCCACTGATACCCTCGTCGAGAACCAAAATTTCACGGCCACCCAGTCGTTGATCTCACAAAATGGGCTTTGCTCTATGCGCTTAGGGTCCAACTTTATAGGCTTATACGCAAATTTTCAAGAGAACTACGACCAGATATATTGGAAACACACAGCGTTAGAGGCCAAAGCAGCAATAGTCGAGGGACAAGGACCGATTTACGTCCGAGTCAACTCCGATGGCTATTTGGGTATGTACCAAAACGGAACGACACCAGTGGACGTCGAACCCTTCCACAGCTTCCAAAGATCCATCAACGGGTTTCTGCGGCTCCGGTTAGAACCGGACGGAGACCTCAAAGGATATTACTGGGACGGGTCCAGTTGGATCTTGAACTACCAGGCGATCTCGGACACGTGCGAGCTCCCAAGCCCGTGTGGCCCCTACGGTTTGTGCATGCCCGGGTCCGGTTGCTCCTGTCTGGATAACCGGACAGAGTTTCGGTCCGGTGTGGACTGTGCTCCCGTGGAAACCGGCAACTTTTGCGGCGAAAAGGTAGTGAAGGACAACTTCAAGGCTCTGACGAGGAGCGGGGTGGAGCTACCGTACAAGCAGCTAATGCAGTACGAAACGACGTCGTCGCTGGAGCAGTGCGAGGGTCTGTGCGAAAACAACTGTAGTTGTTGGGGGGCAGTGTACAACAATGCATCCGGGTTTTGTTACGTGCTGGACTATCCGATCCAAACGTTGGTGGCGGTTGGGGATCAGAGTAAGGTGGGTTATTTTAAGGTGAGGGAAGGTGCAGGGAAGAGGAAAAGGAACGCGGGTGTTGTATTTGCCTATGCGGTGGTTGGCGGGGTCATAGTGGTCTTGACTGGGATTATCGGGTTTTGGACGTACAGGACTTGGTGGCGGAGGAAGAGGAACCAGGAGGAGGAGGGCGAGTTTTCACCCGGCCCGTATAAGAATCTCGGGTCGGCAAGCTTCAAGTCCATCGAGATGTCCAGTAGATAGACGATAATGATTAATGAGGATGACGCAAGGGATGACATATTTGCGGTGTTTGACCGACCGTGATGTTAACCACTAACTCAGTTTGGGATTAGTGGTTGTGGGGCCGAGGCTAATCTTTATTTTATCTTTTTGTCTAATGTGAATCTGTGATTACTTGAATCCATGTTATCTGTACGTGCAGCCCGTGAGCTGAGCAGCCTGAACTTGCATGGCTCTAAGTGCGTCCGTAAGTGCCCCACGTCCCGACATTTGGAGGTTTCACTAAAGAGACATGTTACATGTATTTTAAATTAATTATTAAATTTATAAAATTCACGTGTAAATTTTATAATTTTAATAGTTAATTTTAAAAAAATAATGTATAAAAGATGTAGAAGTAATTTGCAAAAACCATTTTTTTTAATCAAATCCTCCCATTAGAGATTTTAATACACATTCACTATAGTGAAAGTGAAACACACGCTCATGGGAGGATGTGATAAGTGCCATTATTATTGAGACTTGCTCCATGTATATTTCTAATCTTATTTTTTATATATTTTTCTTCAAATTAATCATTAAATCTATAAGTCTTATAAATTTAATAATTAATCTTTCTTTTTTTTTAAAAAAAAAAGAAGTACACGGAGATAAAAACAAAGATGTACCAAATACATAAAAGAAGCATTTCTCTTCTACTAAATACAAATTTGTATATGCCTCATAATGTTGAACTTTTTTCCTTTAGAAATAAAATATTCAAAGAAACAGGGCAAAAATATACATATATACCAGGATTGTTTTGGCATTTTCTATCCGAATTTCAGCGAATTCGGATGGGAAATCAGAAAGGAGTGTGAGTATTGAGGTGTCCAAATAGGTCTTCAAGCTGCCAGCGGTGTATAATCCACCTGCTTGGGCACCTTGTGACGTGCATCGCCTCTCTCATTTCCTGCTTGAATTCCAAATAATTTGGGCAAATAACTCAAAAAGACCTAAATCCAAAATATACCATTTACTATTTGGTTGTATCACATAACCAAAGAGTCTAACCATAGCCTCAAAGGCTCAAGGACCTCATTTTACAGCTTAGAAAAAAAACAACGGTAATTAGAAATTCTTTTGGAAGTTTCTGAGTCGTCAAAACTGGATTTTAACTTATGGACAGATAATAATAAAAAAAATTATTGCATTTAACGATAAATATGGTGTCTTATTATTAAAAAATATTAAATGATGTGGCAATATATATATAATTTAATTTAAATTATGAAATAGATCTTCTCTATTTCACTTGTTGTGGTGGTTGGTGTTTTTTTTATAGATAAAAGATACTTGTGAATCGGTGGTTGTTGGAGGAGGAAGGCGGAGGGTGTTTTGCTACATGACGTAAGGCATAACACATTAGATTGGCAATGCCTTGAACGTTGTAGATGGATGTTAAGAAACGTGGATCGTAAGGACAACAAACTGCAATTTATAAAAGAGAAAGTCTAAATCATCCTCTCATTTAATTTTATCTAATTAATTAAGAACTTTCCCTGCATTTCCATTTAGGTATATTAATATAGGACGACTTTCCATTTTTTTCTTCCTAAGCCAATCAGGGAAGGGTTATAAGAAGGGGACTTTCCCATATTTTTGATCCAAAAGAAAGAAAGAATGTGAGACTAGTCGAGAATACTTTCAAATACAAAGTTGAAAATGGCCCATTGAATTACATAATGTGCACAAGAAGATACACTACAAGTAAATATTATATGTATATAATAATAATACATATAAATATGTATAGATATTTATATGACAACTTGTGTGTGTTCTTTTTATTATCTTTGGATGCATAATAAGTAGCTTGAGATTTGAGAAGATCTTTGACTCGTCTATGCACTTCTTGCATTTTATATTCCTCAGCAGTTTCATCTTTCAGGACATGGACTCCACTCACTCTCTCTCTCTCTTATATATACACATTCGTATATATCTTGTTGTGTTTAAATAATCATATATATCTATAGTATAAAATATTTGCCGCCAGGCTGGAAGTAGAACTTTTGTAGAGGCAAAACTAAAAGGAAAGATTTTTTGGGGGGTTAAAATTTTATTTCAAAGAGTTATAGTGGTATTTAAAAAAAAATTGAAAAACAAAAAGGCTTGGGGTCGGGGCTGAAGCCGAGTAATGTTATAAGTCACTCTCGTATCCCTCTAATAATAATATGACTTTTAAAATTACTTTTGAATTTGTGACTAATCCAATAATGATTTTAAAAATCATCTTATTTTTTTAAAAATAAAATAAAATAAAACTTTTAAAATAACTCGCTCAAGCCCCTAACCTCAACGTAATTCCACACTTGTTTGGTGCGTTTGCACGTAAATGGTGGCTACCACACTGTTTAGTCTGTTTTGCATAATCCTATTACGTATGGGAATTACTGTTGGCGTAATGTGAAATTATAGGTTCAAAGGAGAAGAAGAAAAAAAGAACAAAATTTTTAAAATCAAGAAAAAATATATATTATCCGTTAAATACATGTCAATTTAATGAGTCCTAAATATTTCTCCCAACCTAATTTATAAGAAAAATCTGTCATTTTGAGAAACAAACGAAGCTTTAGAGCTAATCAAGATTCTTTAAATTCATTAAAATTACTTATACTATTTTTAATAAATAATTCAAAATCTACCATCTCTAATGAGAAAATGGTCGTGATCTTAAGGCTTCGGGTTCCTGGGTCCAATCCTCCCAACTCCAAGTGTAGCCCAAAACTTTGGACCCAAACTGCCATTAGTTTTAGATGGAAATCGGGCTTTGGACGGCTCACCAGTCACCCCGCCGAAGAAAGAGCCCAAAACCACGCGAAGCGATTTCTTCACTCGCGTGTCCGCTCACGCTGTGGCGGGCGGCGAATCCAACAGAGACCCATCCCAGTTCTCGCCCTTCTCTACGGTCCTAACCCTTTCTCACCTCGCTTTGTCAATCTTCAACCTTTAGTCCTTGCCTTTCTCTTAGGTGTGTATATACATATAACTTAGTATTATGATTTATGAACAAAACGTCCATTGGTTTACCACCCTTTGGATATTATTCGTGTAAATCATCCACATGCTCTTACAGGTTGCGACGGGGATCGGTGGTTCTTGAACACTCTTCTGCCACTTCACAGCGCCATTTCCTCTGCTTGCCCGGCGTCCACGCTCCCCAATGAGGCCAAAACCTCCTCCGAAGGTTCATCTTTGCCTATACGAATTTCGATGGTTGTTACTATTTTGTTATTTGCATCAATGGTCTTCATCTGAATCACTGCTCTTTTAAGTGTGATCCTTTTGCACCTGCCAACCAATTTGGGCCTGGATTGGTCACCATCTGAAATGGGCTGCCTACCTCGGCCCGGGGGATAGAAATTTAAAAAAGATGTCAATTGGAAAAAATTTATCTTAATTAACTAGGAAGAGGATATCCTTCTTGGGTAGCAGAGCCCATCTCCAAAGAGGCAGAGCCCATCTCCAAAGAGGCTTCACATTTTGCAAGTCTTCTATGTATTGGACAAGTTGCTTGTTGCAGCAACTCTGTATCTTCTTTCTATCAATAATGATTCTAGTTGTTGAAATAAAAGTTTGTACTACAGCATACAGTTTTAGTTGTTGAGATGAGTATCTTGAAATAAAAATGATGTTGGTTTTCTTATTTGCTGACATTGACGTTACATGTTCTGTGATAGGTAGTTTTATTAATTACACATGTCCCATTTAATTCAGAGTGCTACTGATGATGATTTGTACAGCGAAGAAGTCATTCAGAGGTTTGTCTGTTCTTGATATCTGTTTCCATCTGAAATGAGTAAAACTACCAACTACATGTAATTCTAATAATAAAGTGAATCTTGCAATGGAAAAATTGAATTCTGAAAGAAAGGCATGCTTCCATGCATGTTTGTTTTGCTAGGAATCTACACTAGATATATTGTCTTTTGAAAATTTATGCCTTGGATTTCTGATAAGATGATTGACCACTTCAAGAAATCAGCATTTGCCGGATTAATTGAACTTATTCATAATGATGATACCATAAATAAGCTCAAGGCCAAAGTCTGGCCCAATTAACATATAGGGCTAGCTTACTCACTACAAAGGTTAAAAAGCCTAGAAACTATCTCACGTACTGCGGCATAACTACAAGCCCATTACGTGGCAATAAGACAAGGGGTTTACTACTGGTTTAGCATAAAAGGGAGGGATCATCTCCTTCTTCTACCCTCTCTCTCTCTCTCTCTATTTTCCTCAACAAATTTACTAAGTTAAACATCGGAGGCTCTTCCGTTGGTCGTCGGCCGGCACCACTTTAGTGGTTTTCTTTTTGTTTTGCAAGCAGCCGGTTGTCTAGTTCAGAGGATTAATGGCTTTTCATGCAAAATTATCATTTTGTTTGAAATGTTACAATAAAATTCTTATTTTATAAGAGAAGCTGGCAATTGTCTAAGATATGATGAGATGATAAAGAGTAATGCTGTATATTATATTTTTATTCCAGTGTTGACGTAGCAGTCACAACTAACTAGTAGAATTTTCTTTTTAAAATAAAACAATGATTGATCCAAGAGTTGGTTGAGACTGCCATATAAGCATCGTGAGATAGTTATAAGATAAAAATGTAATTTTTAGCATTGCTATGTGATAAAACAAGCCAAGCCCTTGACAATGTAATAATAAGATTAGTTGTAACATAAATAAATATCGGGTTAGTTGGATCTGGATTCAGATTCATAAATAAGATTTCTCATGGAAGTTACTGTTTAGGGCTTTGTCCAAATGGCATTAGAAAAAACTTTTTTTTTTTTTTTTTTTTATCATTGTTGATGAATCAGTTTAATATAATATACTAGTGCACTTTCCTGGAAGTATGATGAACGTTGATGTGTTGTGGAAATAAATATCTCAGTAAACGTTTTGAGCAGGTTTAATAATTGTGCCCAAAAATTTCTCATGGAAGAATGATTGCTTCATCACATTTCAGAAGAAAAAAGAACCTTATGAGGAAAAGAATATTCTTTGTTAGCTTTAATATCTTTCCATGATTATTCTACATGATGTGTTTGTAAGCTATTGGGGGATGATTAGGGAGTGATTGTCTTCTCCTTACGGGACCAGAGTACCTTTCCCTTCCCCATAATTTCCCACAATAAAACAAGGAGAGGGGAAGGTGTTAATTATAATGAAAGGCCACTTAATTTGCCTTTTCAAATGCTTCCTACTGAAGCAAGTTCATTAAATTATAGCCATTGCCTTTAACTGTATCACATCGATTCCCATTAACCAAATTGTTGGCCCTGTGTGCCTTTTCGATTGTTTAAAATGTGTCATCAATTTCAAGTTCTCCTGTGAATTTACTTGTTTTCCTATTAACAAGCATGTCCAGTCAATGAGGAAATGAACTTGATGGATGAGGGAGATAATCCTTGCCAAGATGGCATTTTTGTGGTTAGAGCAACAAGTAGCCAAATTTACTTGAATAAGGGGTAACATTTGTAAGTGAAGCTCTATTTTTAAAGCGAGTAATGCTACACTTTACATTCATTTTACACTAACCGACGTAACGTGTTTTAGGTGGTTGACATGAAAAATCACTTAAAACACGCCATTGCATGTCAGTTGATGTAAAATGGTTGTGAAGCAGCATCAATACTCTTTTAAACCGACACAGATCTTATTTATCCCCAAACCCCAATCTGGAAACATGCTTAAGAATTGAGAGAGACTAATTAGTATTATGAAATACTAATATAATGTTTGGTACTCATGTACTATATTGCGCACCTTTCTTCATCTTTGGCTCAAGATCATGTATGTATAACATATACTCTACTATGTGATTGTGTATGAATATATCAAATTTGGGGCAGTTAACCACATTTCAATCTCATAATATTTTTTCTTCTGTTTCTAGTACTTGTAATGTTGTTATAAATTTGTTTGTATATAACTTGCCCACTCTCATCTTATCTACTTCTATTCAAAATTATTAATTTATACTTGTTAGTGCCGCTACTTGACTCCATGGAAGTGTTGAAGTGTATTTGGGTTAATGTCCAAAAGAATGATGTTTTCAAGTGGTTCTATGAGTTACTACTCGATCTGACCTTGAAAAACTAATAGTAGATTAGAAGTCTATAGAAGATTTTAGCCGTAGAAAAATGTTAGGCTTATAATTCTTTTACAACTTGTTGACACGTGTCAACATGTGATTTGAGGGCATTACAGTTACTCTAACTGTATATGCATTTCGATCTTCATAAGCAGGTGTGTTGTAATGCAATATGAAGGAAGTTAAAATTGAACAGTTTAGAAGTTGAAGTTTCCTTTATCCGATCTTTCTCCTCACTCTGGATTTTTTGGAGCAGTGTCAAGTTCTTGCCTTCAGTTATCCAGTAAAAACAAAATCGCTCCTAAGAGCCATCTAATTAATCAACTCCTCTTTTGAAGTAACTTTGCAGCAAAAACATCTTTTCCAATGTTGCTGGAATTTTTAGGTATCAACACTTGGGTTCTTCGTTTGTTAGATATAAATAGTACACATGCAGTGGGGTGGGTAGTCTTCATTTTCTATCTTCTCATCAACCGAGAAGTTAACGTTTGTCAACGGTTTAATCATCTCTCTGCCTTCTCGAATCTAAGCTTTTCAGTAGCTTATGGGTCGGTCACCAACTAAACCAACTCCACTTCTACCTCGGCAACATAAGACAAATACAAATCATCTTATATCCATAATACCGGCCATATGATTCTCCTCTCTCTCTCTCTCTCTCTCCAAAATGCAAGGTCGGCTTGCGTTAGTTAAATAGGTCTTACACCCTCTGGGACTGTTTGAAAGAATTGCAGTCAATCTCGGTCATGGGAGTGGAAAATTTACCGTTTAGTTTCACTTCAAAATTTCCATAAAAATGACAGGATCATCCGGCCAAGTTGAGTTGAAGGGAAATTTATTTCCTTTTAATAATGTGTTCCGAAGTTGTTACTGTCTTTTCAATTTAGTATGGTTCAAAAGTTTAGGAGGCGAAAAAGGTTAAGATTGGCTGTTCCTACTAATGTTTTGTTGTCCCTTTCTACAAACAGAAAAGGATTGCCTTTCCTGCCCCAAAGTTTGTATTACTAATTTTGATGGAGATATTTGTACATATATATATATATATATTTGATATGAAATTCATGCAAATGAAATGAATTTCACGTGCATTGATTCTAAACCAAATATAAGTGTATATAATATGCGTACAAATAAATGTGTACAACTAACACATTTCATGAATGATTTTTATTTTTATTTATTTATTTTTTTTTCAAACCAATCGTATTTTTCTTCGGCTGTAGTAGGTATTTTCACAAGGCCGTTTTTAATTTATGGGCCCAACTGTCGTTATCATCCATTCACCATCATCACAATCAGCCAGCCCACGTTGTCCAATAGCATTCCAAGTCATCCCCAAACCACGTGTCATCGGATATCTTTAAAAAATCTACATGTTCGGCTTATGTCTACACCTTGCTTGTCCTTGCACTTATCCAATTCTTTTCCTTCACTTTTTATTTAACATAAAAAAAAAAAAAAAAAAAAAGTCTCACTTATTTAATTAACACAAACAAAAAAAGTCTTATGTTAGTTGGAAACCAAATCTGAGTAGCTCACCCTACGTGTAATTTAAAAAATATAAAAAATAAAATATAATTAATAAAAATATATTTTTTAAATATACAGTTAAACATTTGATAAAATTGTAATTCAGTTTTAAAATTGTTCATTTCTAAGACATATTTTCAAATTAGATATGTTAAGCGATTTTAATTTGTTAAAAAATACACGTTTGACCGGGGCTAAATGCACTCTTAATCAATCTGGTCAACTCAACTAAACCCAAAATTAAAAACCCAAAGAACATTTTTATATTCCTAGAACCAGACGAGGTCAAACATTGTATTGTGTTAATTTATTTATTTTGCATTAACTGGCAGAAAAAGGTTTAATAAAGGAGAGTCGGTCCTGGCTGTCCGTACGTTTTGATAAAAGAAAACAGATGTTAAGGTTGTCGTATTGAACGTAGATGGGCTGGCGATGAACATGGGTTTCATTTTCTTCCTTTATTAGCCTCTTCAGGTTTTACTCGTACGTTTTAAATGGATAAATAGAAAGGATACCCTGTACACGGAAAATACACATGCAGATCGAGCTCTACCCCACCTTTTGTCTCCTTCAATCTCTTAATTTTCTTGCATTAGAGGCAACTAGGCAAGGAAGCGTAAGGGGTTTCGTTTTCTTCCTTTATTAGGCTATTCAGATTTTTCTTCTGCAATTAGATGTGAAAACTGAAAGGGATAGCCTACACATGGAAGAAAACACAGAGCGAAGCCCCCCATCTTTTGTCACCTTCGATCCAATCTCTTCATTTTTCTTCTAGTACAGACAAGAAAGATCTCTCTCTCTCTCTCTCTCTCATAGATTAAAAAAAATCCTCATTTTTTTTATCTTCCCTGGTGATTTTCTCCAGAATGAGGAGTATAGCATCTTGTTACAGTGAACATGCCATTAAGGTATCCGATTCATATTGTTCAGGCCCTTCAAATCAGCCTAACATCTCTTCAAAACTCACCCCTTCAATCCCAAATGCAGTAAAATGTATGTACAAAGCAAAACTCTCAACACAAAAGCAGCTCCTGATCACGCTTACTTGGTGCAACAGCCTTATGGGCCAAGGCTTCGTGATTGACGTTGGTGACAACACCTCCTCCTCCCCTTCCAAATTGAATTCCATTTCTCGGCGAATGCAAATGAATAAAGGCTCCCAAACATTCCAATCTTGCAGCTCAAAAATTGAAGTCTTCTGGGATATTTCTAAAGCTAATTATGATGCAGGGCCGGAGCCGATCAACGGGTTTTATGTCATGGTTTTGGCTGACTCAGAAGTTAGTCTACGCCTTGGAGACAATGACGAAACAGAAACCCGACAAGCAAAATTCTCGTTGGTTTCTAGGAACGAGCACTTCTCTGGTAATGCTGTTTATTCAACGAAGGCGCAATTCTGTGATTCAGGAGCAGCTCACGACATCTTGATCAAGTGTGTCAGAGAAGAAGGATCAAGGAGTCCGGTACTATCTGTTTGCATCGACAAGAAGAAGATTTTTCAAGTGAAGAGATTAAGGTGGAATTTTAGAGGGAACCAAGCCATTTTTTTAGATGGTTTGCTGGTGGATATGATGTGGGATGTTCATGATTGGCTCTTCAATCCAACATCTGGGTATGCCGTTTTCATGTTCAGGACTAGGAGTGGGTTGGATAGCAGGCTGTGGTTAGAGGAGAAGAATTTGGAAGAGAAGGAACAAGACAAGGTTGGATTTTCTTTGTTGATCTGTGCCTGGAAGAACCCTGGCTGATCGATTCTTTTTTTGGTATTTTTTTTTTTTTTTTCGGTTTGTTTTTAATTTTACTTGTGAAGAAAGAAAATTCTATTAACACTAATTAAAGTTGATTTCTTAATTGTTTAAATGATTTTAACAGCTGAAAGAAGATAAATGGTTAATCTTCTGGTTATGGGAAAGATGCTTTACTTGTACTGGGAAAAACTGTTTATGTATTGATGTGAGTTGTGGTTGTGGTTCTTACGGTTGTACAGATTCTGATTGTATATGAAACATCTTCTTGAATAGATTCCACTTTTTCTTCTCTTTCCCTCCCAAAGCAGAACATTCTTTCTTGTCGGCAAGGTAAGAGTATGGATTGGTTCCCTACTATACAATCTCCCCCACAAAATGAGAGGCAGGGGCCAAAATATGGCACCCTGCTCGAAAGTGGGCTCATTGTGTAATTGAAGTTGTTTATTAATATTTATGTTTTATTTTTGTTAAAAAAAAAAAAAAAAAAAAAAAAGGTTGTCAAACGATGCCCGAATCGCAATTTCATGGATCCCAGTCCTAAGAGTACGCCTATATGACTGGTTTTTCAGCGAATTAATTAGCACAGTTGATCATGAGTGGGATAAGGTATCGTGTTTTTGTTTTGGTTGGCCACACTTTGTGGAGAAACCAATTAGGCCAGGTCTCACGTGGATTCCTGGCCTACAGCTTCTTCTTTGCTTTTATCCGTAGGCAACTTAAAGATTCCTTTCTGGTATGAGCTTTTAAGGCTTCGTCAGTAGGTCGATGGAAAAGAGGAAAGCAAAAAAATAAAAAATAAATAAAAGAAAAAATGACATAAATTTTTTATAAACCAATTTAAAATTTTTTTACGATTCATATATAAGAGTGACATGTGTCGTTTAAGCATGTGAAAATCACATATTTTTTTAACAGAAATTGCTTCTCACATTTTTTTTTTAATAGCATTAATAAAAAAAAATGACAAATTTTATACAAATCGATTTATAGGAAATTTTTTACAACCTACGTATAAAAATGACATGTGTCATATAAGCATTTATTTTTATTTTTATTAATGCTATTATAAACATTAACTTCAAAACATTCTAATATTTTTTATTTTTTATATCATATCAACAATTTTTTATTACTATTTAAGTAAAAAAAAAAATCACTACTATACAAACTTTTTTCACTTTTCCATATAAATTTTTTCTACTATATACATCAATTATTGTTTACTACCATTCAAAGAAAAAAAAAAATCACCTCAAATATAAGAGGGAGGAGTGCCAAATGAGGCCCATGATTTTCCATTATTATTGCATGCTGGAAATGGGTTTGTATAGGATCCGTTTTACATTTTTAAATGACGTAGTAACATATTTATCATATGCTAGCATATATAGCATTAGATTTGTAAAATTTAATCTCGATTATGAAATAGATCCTCTCTATTTCATAAAGGATTCGAATGTATTGTGATCTCTAACAATTTATTGTCTAAATTACTAGCAATTTGGTCATTAATTATAAGAGAGTTCATATGAGACCTACTTGTCAGGATATGTGAATAGACAACTCAAAATTTATTTAGACAAATAAGTCTTATATAAACAAGTTGTAACAACAAATTACTGAAAAATTTAATCCGAATCAAATCCGTCTCATTGCCTTATTCGTACAAAAGAAAAGAGAGCATTATATATTGCATAATCACTATTTCCTTGTACATATAAATTACGAATTTGTTAGTTAATTGGGGGTCAGATCATCAAACTTTAATTTGTCTTATTTAATCTCCCTTATTTCTGTCCCATATCTAAGAGGATAAGCTTTGGTGGGCTGGATCCAAAGGAACACCCATCAGCTTTCTTTCCTTCTATTATTTATATGTTATACCAAATAGAGAAAAATAAAAAATAAAAAAAAATTCCAATCTTCCCTCTTTTTTCTTTCGCCAATTTTCCATTCTCCCTAAAATTTGCCATGTAAATAATTGTTTTCAACATAGGCCAGCAACTTGGGCTTGTTAAAGAAATCCATCCCAAGTGAAAAGTAATAAACGTTCATGACTTTGGGTTGGCTTGGATTACCGGATTGATTGGGTTTGTCTTGAGGCCATGGACCATGGCCCATGGGCAACCTGCGACAATCTAATCCGGTAATATTGGGTTTCCTTAAATAGATGCGGATATTTGAACAACGATGCCCAGTAGATAAAGATAGTGATATTCTTAACAACTTTTCGATAACTATTTTGACTTTATCAAAGTGATAAAGATGAGAAATCATTTGGATAAGTTCGGATAAAAATTACCTACAACTTAGTTTATAGCTAATTTTTAATTCTTAATAACTTTTTGATTACTGTTGACTTTATCAAATTAAGTGATAAAGATGAGATATCATTTGGATAAGTTCCAATAATAATTACCTACAAATTAATTTATAATTAATTTTTATAAATCAGTCTAATAAAATGATGTGCGTTTCTTAACATGTAAAAATACATATTTTTTAAAACTGTGTACTTCTCATATGTATTTTTTAATAGCATATATTTTTTGAGAAATTCTAAAGCTCTTTCTAGTGTCTTTCTGGAGTCTTTCTATACTGACATGACACCCTGTATTTTTTTAATAAAAACATGAGAGATAAATTAAGCTGTAGTTTTTTTTTAAAAAAAATAATGTGTCATGTCAGTATAGAAGGACCTAGAAAGACACTCTAAAGAGTTATAGCATTTCTCATACTTTCCTATTAATGCTATAAAAAAAAATATGTACTTTCTATTAAAAAATATATATTTCTTACATATTTTAAGAATACATATCACTTTATTAGACTGACTTATAAGTTATAAGAATTAGCTCTAATAAGCTATGTGTTCGAATTTATCAAACAACCTATAGTGTGTATATTATATATATAGCATGGTCCTGTTATAGAAAGTTGACATCTTTATTAGCTTTAGTCACCTTTTTTAGGCTTTTTGGGTTTTTTTTTTTTTCTTTTTTTTTCTTTTTCTTTTTAGATACTTGAAAATGAGATTACAACTAAAGCTTTGAAATACCAAAGCTTAAAACAGAAATAAAGCATTATCTAATACACAATGTAAACATAATGTAAATAAATAAAGGAAATCCAAACTAATGAAAAATGTGGATCCTTCCCATTGACTATTCAGATTGAAGGGATTGACGGAGGATAAGTGGGATTTTAAGAAATGATGTTCATTAGACCAAGTGGCTTTGATATATAATATTTAAAGTAATATTATACATCACGTTTTTATTCTATTTTTATCTCATTTGTAGATGTGGTGCTAACAATCAATCATTAATGCTCCGTTTGTTTCGGCGTAAAATGATTTCGGCATTTTTCGGTGTTTGGTAGGGGCGAAAATAATAGTCAACCGGAAAATGATTTCTGTTTGACCAAAAATGCTTAGTAAATTTCGAAAAATGATTTACGCTTTTTAAAAGCGTAAATCGTTTTCCGAAGACGCCAAACGCAGTCGATCTATTTTAAACGGCACAGTTGACCTTCACGTTCAAGCAGCCGACCACCATCGAAATATTGCCGGTATCGGAATCCGACAACATCCGGTTAATGTCGCTGGAATCTGGCGACGGAATCCGGCCACCTTCGCCGGAATCCGGTCAGCCAAATTCCGGCGACCAATCTGACCGGAATCCGGCCATCTGACCGGATCTGGCCGGAATCCGGCTATCCCAGATTCCGATGAAACTGTCCGAATTCCGGCCTTTATCTCGAATTCTGGCTATATTAGCCGGAATCAGATAAAAATAGTCAGAATCTTGTCGGTCAGTGACCGAATCTCGTCATCGATGATTTTTATATTATTTTACATTAATATTTTTATTTTGTGAATAAAAATTGATTTTTATAAGTTAATATGATTGAATAAAAATATAAAAAAATATTTGCGATTTTTCGTACGCGCCAAACACCGAAAAATGCTTTCGACGGAAAATGGTTTCCTGAAAAATGACTTCCCTGAAACCATTTTACGACAAAACTATTTTACGTCGAAACAAACGGAGCATAAATTTTTTTTTTAATCCTCTGTCGCCCCAACGGCCTTAAAAGAGCAAAAGGAAAATTACAAATTGCATTTACTACTATCCTAAGAAACAAAAGCAAACAAGACTTTTTTACTAACAAAAATATAAGAATAACTCACTCATTACATAAGTCTTTATTCAATTCCCTTCAAAAAAAAAAAAAAAAAAAGTCTTTATTCAAAGTGGACTCCCTTTCAAGTTCATAATGATCTCCTTTGAATTTTTTTCTACTCAATATATGATTTTTGGTTTCGAAATTACGAATTATATTCTTATTTCAATCGTTGTCTATTGATTATTTAAATTTAGTTTATAAAGTTTAAAAATGCCTCAAAGTTATTTTACGTTTCTTTGGCAATGCTATTATACAAATGACATGTGATTTGATATTCGCTTCTTGTCGAGATGTCGTTATAACACTTTTTTTTTGTTCTTCCTAAAGATAAGATTATTTTAAAATAATAAAGAAACAAAATACACAGAGTAATATTTATTGCATAACAAATATACACACTTTGTACAACAAAGCTCAGGGGTGGAGTCATCATTTGAGATTTGGGGGGCAAAATTGAAAAACAAATAATTTGTAGGGCAAAACTATTAAAAAAAAAATTAGGGGTAAATTTTTTTTTTTTTTTGGAAAACCTTGGGCCTTGGGGCTAGCTCCGCTCCTAACAAAGCTGATGTGGATTTTTTTTTCATTTTCCTTTTAAAAAAAATCTGGACAAATCAAATGGGGAGGAGAAATTATATATATTTAAAAAAAAAATGAAAAAAAAATTTCACGTCAAGTTTATTATACAAAATGTACATTTGTTATGCAGCAAACATTACTTCAATACACAAAGAAAGGGTGGAAGCCTTCAACAATCTCTGCAAGTTCCTTTTCTTCATATAGATAGCCCCCTGTTAGTATAGTTTTCACCGGGAGGGGGGTGGCATCATGCCTCCCTCCTCCCGGTGGTGATTTTCCCTTTGGCTCCTCGTGAGCCAGGGTGGTTTTTTTGTTCCCTCTGGCTTGTTCTAGTGGGGATAGTTTATTCCAACAACTAGGGTTGTGGAGCTTTTGTTCCCCTGGCTAGATCCGGTAGTGGCTATGATTCTCTTAGCTTTAAAGCTATGGAGTTTGTTTATTTGTTTTGTTTTTGTTTTTTTTTTTTTTTTTTTTTTTTTCCTCTTGTTTTTCCTCCTGTTTTAGCAGATTTGAAGGCTAGAGATGTTTTTGAGGAGTGACCTTAGCCTGTGTCTCCGACTTCTTTCGAGCTAGATCTACAACGTTTTGCCGGAGAGCTTGCAACATGACCCGCTCAGCAGTGTTCACCGTCCGCTTCTGAAGCCGCCACCTCAACCACAGGCGGTGTTGGACCTCCACGCGCGGAGCGTGGTTCTCACTCGCCAAGGGTGGCCTGCGCGTGGAGAGCCATGCTCCACTCTTTTAGCTGGGTTTTGGGGGTGTTTCAATTTGGAGGGGTGTCCAACGGCAACATGGGAGGTCTGGGGGTGGCGTGTGTTTTACACGCGCTGGTGACCAGGCAATTTTCTTCCTTCGCTAGTATCTGGGCTTCTGTGATTTGTGTTTTTTTTTTTATTCACATTTTTGTACATCCTTTTCTTGTTCACAATTTACCTTTGTAATGGACTGTAAATTACTTGGGCATTTTAGGAGGCTTGTAAGTTAGACCAGACCCTCTCATTTTAGTTGGTTGTGCTTTAGTATAAAGAGAGAACTCAATTGTTTGTTCATATAATTTTAATTTGTTGTTTAGGTAGTTGCTTTAAGCAAGGTTTATTTTTAGCTTAGTGGTTAGAGATTTTGTATCTCTATTCACTACCTTGGGCTTACGGGCGTGTGTTTGTAGCTTTCGGGCTGTTTGTTTGTCTTCGGGCTTGTTATCAATGGAAGTACCAGCTCCCATTCAAAAAAAAAAAAGCATCAAATAAAAGCATTAAAAAAAATTAGAAATGAGCCAAAAATATAATGACCCAATATTCTAATAGTTTCTTAGCCCATAGATCAAGAAAATAGTTGTCCAGAATGGTGATTTTTTATTTTTTTGAACATGAAGCATGTGCTCCGTCTATTTCTAAACCAAAAGGTAATATGGAGAGAGATAAGGGGTACAAGACACCCCTACATCCATGTCAGAAACAAGCTTGACAAAGTAGCTACCTAAACAATATACAAATAATACATGAACACCCTATAAAGCCTCTCTTTACAATTAAGCCAACCCTAATAAGATGAGAGCTGATCTAGCTACCAAGCCAACAGATAAGTCCAGTAAATATTTGTGTATTACAAAGACACACTGTGAATCACATAGAAACTAGATAATACACACAAACAAAACAACAAGAAGCACCAAACAATCACTACCAACGTCAGAAGAGGAGCAACCACCACTGGAGGTGGCGCGTGCATCACACATGCTGTCCCCTGGACTGAGACCCCAACAGTCCAACAACCGTCGTAATCCACCAACCACCACCACCCAAGTCCTGAAAAGCAAGGCGTGGCTTGCATGCTCCAAAAACCGGAGAGAGATCCCCAACACGTACCAACTACGCGCCAGACAAGAACAAGTAGCGAGACCATCAGAAAGCAGCAGAAGGACCAGAACACGACACCAAGGACAATTGGGAGACACCTGTCAAAAGAAAACCAGTGAAATAACACAGATCTGGTCCATGAAGAAGACAAACTTTTGAGGCTCAGCCAGAGAAGCACCGGCGACATGAGGAAATGGCCAGACCCCAAATCCAAACGTTGCGTGAAACCCTTCTTGTCAAAGAACAAAAGGAAAGAAGAAAACAAACCACAAAACTTCACAACCCATAAGGTTAGGAGACAAAACTTCAACTGGATCTGGTCCGAGAGGAACACAACCTCCACTAGAACAAGCCAGGGAGGGACAAAAAATGCTCCCTAGCCCCTAGGGGCTTGGAGGGAGGCGTGAAACCTCCCTCCCCCAGCGAGAAGAAATACTAAATATTATCTCTCTCTAGAAAAGTCAGGAGTCCCTCTCTAAAATGATGATTTTTTAAGCCGTCCAAAGATTGAGCTACTTGGTTGAGATCACGCTAGAGTCAATTGGACTATAAGTTCTATAACAACTTAAGAAGAATTCCATGTTGATGTTAGGCAAGAGAGTGTCCGGGGCGTGTAGGATACATCCATTTTTAGACCTTTTTCCCTTTTGTTTTTTATTTTTAAAATTAAAAACCTAATAAACAACCCAAAATACAAGACACTCACAAAATATTCAAAATTATTTTTATCTTTATTTCATATTAATATACTTTTCCAATAAAAACTAAAAAAATAATCTCTAAAAGGCATTAACAAACCCAACTGCCTCTTCCCCCTTCTGATCCATAGTCGCATTCTCGATAAAAGAAATATAAAATAATTCAGAGGCCAATAATAATAATAATAAATAAATAAGCATTATTCATGTCTTTGCATATAGACCAAGCACGCCACTTCGGTTTTTTTGACAGAAAGCACGCCACTTCTTGATGAATCGCTAAAGCCACTTATCAAAATAAGCACAAATAGGTTTAAATGCGAATATACCCTGAGCCATGACCATCAATGGCTGACTTGATAGCAGAGGAGGTAAGATAATTGGATGGACAAGAATTTTAAAATCTTCATGTGACTCACCCTTACAAGCCTCTGAAATTTTTCTTATTCTTCTTCTTTTTTTTTGTTTTTTTTTTTTTGTTTTTTTTATTTTTATTTTTTATAAACCATCTAGGTAGATGTCATGCTATATATTAGGCGTGAGAAAAAAAGATGCTAATATGTGTGTCAGTGTGAGTGACCTATGAATGAATTTGTATTTTTATAGTTAGTTTGATTAATTATATAACTAAGAGTATTATGTTTGACTTCTAAGTAGTAAGAAATGGTGGGTGGCAATTGACAAAAGACCCCCTCAAATCATACACTATGACTTCATGAAATACAACATGTACATGTCACAAAGGATCGGAGCTAGTGACCTTAGATGCAGGGTTGTGTAAACAAATTCAAAATGACGGCAGGTTGAGTTGGAATGGCATGATAATAATGCAATAATAATAAAAAAGAAAGAAGAAGTTATTTATAACTCGGGGAAGACATTCACGGGATTTGCATCCCAATTAATTCACTATGCATGCGTAAACAACAAAAGAAACTTAAATGCTTTGAAATTGAGATTGGTTTAGAACATTAATAATAGAATTATTCCCGATATCTCTATCAAAAAAATAATAAACAAGAGACATTTAACCTTTTTTATCCGTCATTTAATAATTAAAAAATATATTTTATTTTTTAAAAATAAAATATATTTTTTAATTATTAAATGACGGACAGGAACGGCCAAACGTTCCTATCTATTATTTCTCTCCCCCTTATACCAAAACCAGTTGTCACCTCACCAATAGCAAGATATATAATGAATATAATAACTGTTAATCTGATTGATAATATATATATAATAATTTCTTTAATTCGGCCTTTACTTCGTGTAGGTATTTTTACATGTATTTTAAATATGTACATAAAAATTACGTCTTATGTTTATTCTGTTAAAGATGCCTGAGAAAATAACAAATTTGAACCATTGCATTAACTTCAAGCTTTATTTTTATTTTCATGTTCCTCCATAACTTGACCGACAATTTTGATATAATTTGTGAACTGAATATGAATGTAAAAATAAAATTAGTTGGTTAAGATTGATGGGTCTTATCTGTTTAATTAAAAATGTGAAGTTATCTCTGATTTGTATAGTTTTACACTCATACCTTGACACGAGACATTTAGGATTAATAATTTTTGGTACGACCCGTGCACCTAACATAAGATTAGCATATTAAAATCGAGGGTCTGCATCGTTTAATTAAATTGATCGAGTTAGAATTGATCTATATAATTTTTATACCATACCTCAAAATGATCTAAACCCAACACACAAACACAAATACTACCCTTAATAACCATTCACTTAAATAAGAGAAAATAAAATAAATGGGTAACATATTGGGATCAAACGACTTATTTTCTTGCCAATTCAGATCCTTTAGTACCCTTACTTGAACACTCAATTAATATTTTGTGTTTTTATCAAGAATCAATACAAATTTTGGGTGGTAACTCTCCCCAACGAAACCAAGTGAAAAAATGAATATGATTCTCTCTATTTTAAATGAATTGAAAAGAAATTATTTTTTAGTTTAAATTTTGTTAAATTGAATAAAATAACAATTACATCATCCTCCTCATTTCAACCTGCAGAAGAAATGCAGGTGGAACCGAGGAGCAGCAAAGGCAAGCGAAAGCCGAAAAGCAATGGCAAATGGCAATAGGCAAACCTAAAGGTCTTTTAAGGTAAGGTAATAGAAACCCGAACCTAACCCGGGGGTATAGGTGTCGCTCTCGGTTTCTACGTATTCCAACCAACCAACCAACCAACCAACCTACCCCTCCAGGCCTCCAGCTCAGATTTCACCGTCAAACCCCACAGAATTTGGTTGGCTGGTTTTTCCTTTACCGCGTATCGAGTCTATTGACCCTTCCTACCCACCTAATTATCACGGAACTGGTTTTGAAAAGCGTTTGGAAACGCCCACCGGGTTCCAAAGAAAAAAAAAAAAAAACGCCCACCAATTGCCTTTATCGGCCAGCGATTTTCCTCCCTACCAATTTTACCCTTCATTTATCGTACATTTTCTTGAGCCCCAATCCTAGCCTCCTAGGCTATCCAGAGCCCAATATGAACATCTCGTCTGAAGTCAGATGTCTTGATCCCCCACAAAAAAAAAATGTTATATTATTATTATTTTTTATTTTTATTAAAATTATAATTAAATTTGACATAAATTATTATTTCATTTTATGTTAATTATAATTTTAAAAGTAACATTAATTTTAGAAATAAAATAATGACATATCCCATCGATAAGAATAAGAAAAAGAAGAAGAAGAAGAAAAATGTTTTCTCTCAACCTTCAAGAAAAAGAAGAAATTATTATTAATTAAAAATAATATTTTGATATAATATAAAAGTAAAAAGTAGTTTTGGGTGATTGATAAATATTTTTTGATTGAGTTTACATTTTAAAAAATATTTTTGTGGATCCATTTAAGAAAATTGTTTGACTATATTTTCAAAGAAATAAATACTAACATGTATAACCGACTTATTATTTATAAAAGAATTATTATTATTTAAAAAAAGTGACCGTATGACCCTCCTCTATAAAAGATTCCACAGTTAAAATATCTAAATTAGTTTGTAATATTATTTTGGTGAAAATATTTCTTTATGATTGTCTCAATTGTAAAGTTAGGAAAATGCTTCAGTTCCTATTGCCTATCAGCTATATGAATTTGTCAAAGGTGTTATTAGGGGTATTATAATTTTTATTATAAGTTATTTACAAATTAATGCAAAAGTAAAAATGACACCACCAGATATAAATTGGCACATTTAAATAGTATTTATTATACCAACAACTTATAAATTATATATAGCGGTCTGTCTAAATAACACTTATCACATCAATTGTTAAATATAAATTGACACGTTCATGTTAAATATAAATTGACACGTTCATGTGATACTTATTATATTAATAACATATAAATTGTTATGTAGCAATCCACGAAACAGTTATTTTTAAAAAAATTTAAATTATAAGAAATTTTGTAAAAAGATTGTACTAAAATTTATAATATCCATTTATCCAAATATTTTCCTTCGCACAAAATGTTCCTCAAATACATCACCGAACCCAGTTGGGCCCTTGAAGAGAGAGCACTTCACAAGAACCGGCCCAAGGACAAAACCGTGAAAAGTGAAAATAGAGTCGTGATCTCCAACTTTGCTTGCGGAGAAAGCCAAACCCAAGGGTAGCGTCTGTAGCGACAAAATATCCACTTACCTTTCTTTCCCTCAATCATCCCATAAAAACCCTAACCCCCCACTCTTTTATTTGTCTTCGTCTCTTTCTCCAACTACACATCTCTCTCTCTCGCATAACTCACTCTTTCAGTCTCTGTTTATCGAAAATGTCGGCTTTCAAGGGCAAATACCACGGTAGTTTTTCTTTCTTCTCGTATTTGCTTCGTATATTCTTCGTTTATCACTTGGTTTCCATAGATCTGGAAATTGTGTTCGGTGCTATCGGTTTTTTTTTTTTTTTTTCAGTAATTGATGCAGATATGTTGTGTTCGTTTAGTAATCGTTGATAAACTATTCTTAATTAAAGCCCCTTTTGTGGCCGATTAATTTAGATCTGGATCTTTCCCAATTGATCTCAAGAAAATAGCCAGATCCGTTTGTGAAAATTAAAAGTTTTTTTTTTTGGAAGTTTTTTTATGAGATCTTCCATAGCTTTTGGTTAGTAAGTGATAAATCGAATATCGACTATGAATCAGAGAAGAATAGTTTTGGTTTTACATCTCTTAATCAAGCTTAAAAGAATAAACCCTACATGAAAAGTATGGCAAGGAGTTGGTATTTTTTGTTAAACAAATGCCAGATCTGTTATTTTGGGAATTATGGGTTTTTAGATCACTACGAATAAGAAAAAGACCTTGATTGTGATTTTGTTTGGATAAGGTGTCTGAATATTCTATTTCATGTTATAATCCTCATTTTCTTCTAGAGCTGTTTGCCCATAAATATTGGTATTGTTTTGAGTTGCATATTGAAATCTATGATTGCCCACTTTTATAGATTGAAGAAAAAATGTTGGAAAACATGTTTGAGAAGGTGAATTATAGTTTGAAAAAATGAATATATTTCAATATTCTTGTTTGGGTGAGAGTGGGTTTTGACTATTTTCCCCTCGGTTTTTGCATGTGAATTGTGTCTTGAAAACAAGTCTCTCCTCGGTTTTTTGGGGCGGATTGATTTGGTTTGAAAAAAGTTGGATTGTATTTTGCATTTTCTGACCCAAATATAAATTCAGGAAATAAAATTGGATTGGTTTGAAATTTGAATAATTTAATTAATCATGTCATCATTTATAGCACTACAGTCAAGGTAGAGGTGAAATTTGAATAATTTAATTAAAAATAATGGTTAGGATTTTAAGAATTTCACCGTACTGTGGGTAAACAATCATTGCATTTGAGCTATTTAGTGATTAAAGTTTGTCTGCCTACAAAATCAATGTAGCTTCTTTATTCACTAGATTTAATGTCACGTTCTTTGAAAGATCTGATAGCAGATTCGAAATTTTGTAATGAGCAACTTTTCTCCTTGGGCATTGTATTTACTTATAAAAAAAAGTTCCTTGGGCATTGTATTATCTACATAAATATTTGTCTCTCAGTATTTCACTTTGTGATAGGGTTTTTAAGACCTTTTTTTTAAAAAATAAAAATAAAAATTGGACAAGTCTTGTGATCCTTTCACTTAAGCGCATTTGGATCAGAACAACAAAAGAATTGTCCAGAATTTTTCTTTTTCTTAAATTGTTTAATGAATTTTGCATGCTTTTCAGATGAGCTCATTGCCAATGCTGCATACATTGGTACCCCTGGAAAGGGTATCCTTGCTGCTGACGAGTCAACTGGCACAATCGGCAAGCGTCTTTCAGGCATTAATGTTGAGAATATTGAGGAGAACAGGCGTGCTCTCCGTGAGCTTCTATTCACCACACCTGGTGCCCTCAAATACCTCAGTGGTGTAATTCTCTTTGAGGAAACCCTCTATCAGAAGACTGCCGCAGGTGTTGTGATCAAATCTGTATTGATTAGTCAGAATGATTTTTATCTTTTTCTTTAAATTCTTATGGTAAAAGGATAGGTTGGCAGTCATTTACTTTCATTGCATAATCTAAATTGTGTGTCCTACTTCAGTTTCCAGGTTTTTGTACAATATTTTGAAATTGCTAGGTTTTGTGGAAGATTTTGAATGGCTGCTCAGAAGTTTCCACTTTTCAATCCTTTTTGGACTGTTTCTTTCTCCTGATAATAGAAAGTCTTTACCTTATACCTTGCAGGTCAACCCTTTGTTGAGCTATTGAAGGAAAATGGGGTTCTCCCTGGTATCAAGGTTGACAAGGGCACCGTTGAGCTTGCTGGCACCAATGGTGAGACCACCACCCAGGGTCTTGATGGCCTTGCACAGCGTTGCCAGAAGTACTATGACGCTGGAGCTCGGTTTGCCAAATGGCGTGCTGTGCTCAATATTGGCCCGAATGAGCCATCTCAGTTGTCCATCAACGAAAATGCCAATGGGTTGGCCCGATATGCTATAATCTGCCAGGAGAATGGCCTGGTCCCCATCGTTGAGCCTGAGATCCTGGTCGATGGATCCCATAGTATTGAAAAGTGTGCTGATGTGACCGAACGTGTTCTTGCTGCTTGCTACAAAGCTCTAAATGATCACCATGTCTTGCTTGAGGGAACTTTGCTGAAACCCAACATGGTGACCCCCGGATCTGATGCACCAAAGGTTACACCAGAGGTGATTGCGGAGCACACTGTTAGGGCTCTACAGCGAACAATGCCCCCTGCTGTTCCTGCTGTTGTGTTCTTGTCTGGTGGTCAGAGTGAGGAGGAGGCAACCGTCAACCTTAATGCCATGAACAAACTCAAGGGAAAGAAACCATGGACTCTTTCCTTCTCCTTTGGGCGAGCCCTACAGTCGAGCACTCTCAAGGCATGGGGAGGAAAGCCAGAAAATGTTGCCAAGGCCCAGGCTGCATTCCTTGCAAGGGCAAAGGCCAACTCAGAGGCAACCCTGGGAATTTACAAGGGTGATGCAAAACTGGGTGAGGGTGCCTCGGAGAGCCTTCACGTTAAGGGCTACAAGTACTGAAGAAATTTAGCTTCCAGTGGTTGTTTGTGTTTTGTTTTGGAGAGTTGATGGCGGTTGGAGGTGGTCCTTTTCTCTGCCATCGAGTACGGACTCTTTTTCAATGTTCTTTTGTTATCTCAGTTATAGTAGGACGGTGGTAGAGTAATAAAGCTCAGAGTCGATGGCATGGTGAGCTTGGGTTTTTTCGGTTGAGAACTGCTTATATTTCTCTGATCTTTTTAAACCAAGTATTTATGAAGTAATGACTGTCGTTTGATATTTACAATTTACTGAGTTCTGGCTCTGGCGGATTGATGTTATAGCTTCTCTATTGTGGACTTTACTCTGCAAATGATAATTTATTCCCCCATCATGGTTGAGAAAAAAAATGGGTTCTTCACTCGAACTTTTCAACTCTGACGGACCAGAGGTAGGTTGATACTCGCAATTAAATCAACCTGTAGATTGGGGTTGGTTGGTTGGTTGGATGGTTTGGGGGTTGGTTGACACATCTTGTTTGGACCCTCAGTCGTTCGCTCGTTTACCCTACCAACAACCCATTGTTGCGTTGGCCTTACTTTATTTGCTCTGACTAGTCTTCTCACCTCTTGATGACTCAATTGTTGCAACTCTTCCTACACAGTTTTATTTTATTTTATTTTTTTCAAATGGGTAGGATTAAGTTTAATTAACTAAATAGAAGCAAAAGATTCAGAGAGGCGGGAGATCCCAATTAACTCCTCAATACAGATAATGGTACCAAATAAAACTAAAAAAAAAAAAAAACTAGAAATGGGGTCAAGTAAATGATTCAGTACGTACAATAGTTTTTTTTGGCTCACCGGTCTGAAAAGGGCCTTAAAAAAAAGTGGTTTTGTAACAGACCAAAAAATTAGCTGCTGGTCCAAAGTCCAACTGAACAGATCTTCCAAAGTTTCTTGATTGAATTAAATTTATGATCAAATTAACGGACTCATCAATCGTAACTCTACTCTGAGTTCGTGGATTTCCAATAATTGATTCGCTGTCTGTTTTGTTTTTGTCCCTTTCCTTCCCTGTTTGCAATTAAGAGAAATTTATTAGTGAAGAGTGATTTGTGCACAATATTGTTATGTACAATATTTACACAACTAATCACATCGGTTGACTCATGTATATAAATCCTATAGGAAAATGTTAGATTTACAACACCAATACAACAACCGTACAACAATCCCTCACATGAGGGTGGGTCTCACATACTGGGGCTCACCCTCATGTAAGGGATTGTTGTACAGTTGTTATATTAGTGTTGTACAAGAATCAAATCTCAAGTCCTATATGTATAAATTCTAACAAAATGAGTAGTTGTGTCACAACATTATTGTTGTGCACAGATTATTTTTTTTTTTTATTAGCAGAGCATGAGAATGAATTCATTAGTCATTTGACCTGAAGAAATGCTGCACCCTTTGTACGTTATTGACACTTGGCAGCAGTCCTATACGTTTAGGCTTCAGGTACCACCAGCTTCTCACACAAGGATAGCAATGTTTTTTTTTTTTTTGAACAGAAGAGTAAAAACCTTCTGAAAAGAGCCCCAAAGGAGAATACACTTTGCCAAAAGCCAACACTTATAGAGACACAAAAGGCTAATACAAAGCCCAAAGATGAAATCTCATCTGCCCGAAGGCAAAATCTCATCTGCCCGAAGGCCATCACAGTGACTAGAGATAAGAATTTCCACCTACTAAATCAGGAAAATCTTGACTTAAAAGTAGCTACCAACGGTAGACTGTGATAAAGATAAAAAAATATACAAAAACAACAGTTACCTAGATTATAAACAAACATTACAAAGAGCACACAACAGATCACCATAACGTCTGAAAATTACAAAGGTACACTGTTAAAAAACACAAGCAGAAACACAACTTCGAGCCGACAATGACCGAAAAACCACCCCGGCGCCGCCGCCCCGGGAGTCCCCTTCTGTAGCCAAAACTCCAGCCGATCCGAAAACACTCACAACTCGGCTGGAAAAATTGGATCATGGGCCTCACATCCAGCCCCAACCAAGATGCATGCAAGCTACGCTCCGAGCATTGAGGTCCAACACCATCGATAGTTGAGGTGGTGGAATTGAGGCTGACGACGAGCAACAAAAAGGGTAACATGTCGCAATATTTCCGGCGTATCAGCTCAGATCTACTCAAAAAATGATCGGAAAAATCACAAAACGGTCACTCCCCCTTGGACGTCTCAAAAGATATGTTCTGCCCCAAAACACAAATACAAAGCAAATAACCAAGCTCCATAGTCCGAAAAGCTAGGAGACCAACAACCTCCACCGGATCTAACTGGGAGGACCAAAAACTCCACAACTTAGAGGTTGGGAGAACAAACAGCATCTACCACTGGAACCAATGAGGTGAACAAAAGCCACACTAGCCCATAAAGATTGTGGAAACTGAAAAACCAGAGCCGGGAGGGGAGGTCCCTCCGAGCAAACACACACATTGCTAAACAAGGATAGCAATGTTGCCTATTGGGCCAGACCCCTGAATTACTCATAAAAATAATTTATTATTATTTATTATTTAAAAAAAAAAACTTGGGATATGTTTATTAACAGATTTGAAAAAGGTTTTTTTTTTTTTTTTTTTTTTTTTTTTTTTTTTTATTAAAAAAAAATTTATATGAAAAAACTATTGATGTGATATAAAGTCGAAAAATATTTTTTGTGAGGATCCTTTAAGAATTTTTTTTTGGAATTTTTTTTTTTGCGTGCTTTGACCTCAACAAATAATATATATGTTTATTTTGAAAAAATACAAACAAATGTAGATCTAACTTCTTACTTATAAAAATTGGCTATTAATCCCTTTGAAGTAATCATTTGGAGGCTCAATTCTCTGTAAGCGATGATTTATCACTTATTTCCTAACTTTCAAGCAATAGAAACCCCGGGTTTCTATCAAAATCCTGAGAAAAGAAGAAACAATGCAAAAGAGAAGTCAAGGAACAAAAGAGTACCTCAGTCCTCAGAGAATGTAAAAAGAAGGTAGTTTTACTAAAGGGACAGGTTAGACATCCAACAAATCCAATGGTGATGTATTTGAATGAAAGTTTACAAAAGGAATTTTATAGTAAAACGTTCACTAACAAAAATTGATATTCCAATACAAAATATTCCAGATTTATTTTCTAGAGCATACGGGCATAGGAAAATAATAGTCAAACATAAAATATTTTCGGTTTGACAGACAAAAGTTTATTTAATTTTTGTAAAATGATTTTTATTTTTTAAAATCGTAAACCATTTTCTGAGTTTTAACTTCACATTCTCAAACTGCCAAACCATTGCTAAACATCATTGGGACCCCGCATGGGCCTCATTGGGACAGTTCTAGGACATTGCCGAGCCTCATCGACACACCACCAAAACCCTAGTTGGGATTTTGCCAGAAACCCGTCGGACACTATCGGAACTCAAAATTTTAGGTTTTTTTTTTTAAAAGAAAAATATATTAATATTTTTATGTTATAAATAGAAATTAATTTTTATATGTTAGTATGATTGAATTGAATATATATATATAAATATTTCCATTTCAGCTGAAAAACATTTTCATAAAAATGATTTTCTTAAAAATATTTAAGAAAAAAAAATTTAAACTCGAAATAAACGGAGCCTTTATTATTGTTCACAAAATCCAAACATGCGCCTTTGTGTCAAATCGGTGGGCTTAACCTTGTTTTTCTATATTTTGTTCATTGGGCTAGGCCCAGTCATTTTTTTTTTCATTCTTATATTGCGACGTCGTTTCCTCAGATACGAGCGGAGGCCCTCAAATAAATCAAGTAAACGCTCTACATAACACTCTGCCCAATAGCAAGGAGTAACGTAGAAATCATAGGCCGACTTGAAAATTAAACAATGGGCTATTGGGCTTTGTAGTCGAAGTGAAGTGATATCTCTCCTGTCTAATAAATAGTGTATAAACTTTGCCCAAACAGGAAAGACGTGCAATAAATAGAAGAAAGCTTTGGATTCAACACCCGTGATAAAATAAACGCTAAAAAAAAAAAAAAAAAAAAATAGAAAAAGTATTATTTTATGGCCTAAATTTGATTTAACAGATTTAATAGTTTATTTGTTGTTAAAAAACTTTTTAATGACATGTCATTATGTACACATTTTATATGCAACAAAATAAAAATTGAATCCAATAATAACCTTTCCCTCCTATTTATTTATTTTTCATTACATGTCCTCATTTGTTTTTCTTTTTGGTTATTAATTTGAGAATGCATGATCTTTAGAGCACTTATTATAACATTAGTCGACTCGTTTAATTAGTTAATATCATGAGATTAGATGTTTGAGTTCTCACTCGTTCTAATGAGCGGGATCGTGTATTTAAAATTTCTCTAAACACGACGTAACTAACGTTACTTTCAAGGAATTTTACACCTTTTTTTTTAAAAAAAATAAAATAAAATAAAAATTTGGGGGTAAATTTAAGATGTGAGAAATGAATTTTTCTCTTTAGGGATGTAGATGAGGTATTGATGGTTGCCTTTTATGGCCAAAAGAAACCATAGAAAGAATGGTATGGCACTTTTTACGTTAGCTCAGTTACTAGTCGCATCAGCAGCACCACCAAAAAGCTCGATCCAATTGAATTTTTTAATTTTTCCATAATTTAATTTCGTTTGAAAACTGTCTCTAGGCCTTGGGACAAGGAAGCCGGGGGTGGGGGGGTTCAGGATTCAGGAAAGAGGGGGAGGCCAGGGGGAGAGAAGAGAGAGAGATATTAAAAAGCTGCAAGGAAAAGAAAGGTCTGGTACTTTGGACACAGTGATAATGACTGTAATGTCTTTCTTTCCCTTGTTTGGGTGGGAAGCTTCTTTACTCCTTCCTAAGGTACGGGCAGTTCCTGTCGAGGAGTGTGATGCATGCATTGACACATTTTCTGTGGATCATAATAGACTTATGCATGAAGGGTACCACGACGACGCTTATTATGGAAGAAAGAGTGAAGTTGCAGCAAACCCATCCCATCTCTCCCATCTTTTGTTTTTTTTTGTTTTGTTTTTTCTGTCCTCTAGTGCCAAAAATGTCTCACCCCCTTTTCCATCCTCATCTCTTCAAATTTCAAAGGATGCTTCTCTAAGTACTAAAAAAAAAAAAAACAAATAGTTTATAGGATAAATGGGTCATGTCAATACGGTTTGGATCGGAGTCGGTCATGAGAGGCTCTACTTGGGTTTTATTTGCACGAGCAAGTGTTTAGATTGGTTCTTACAATCGGACAGATAGTTATGAGAGATTCTCGATGAGTTTAACCTTTTCGAGTAGGTGCTCGGACTGCCACTTATTATTGGGTAAATAATTGTGAGAAACTCTAAATGAGATCTACTTACTTGAATTAGTGCTCGAACTACCTTTTAAGACTGCATTCCGAACGAATCAAGAGATTGTAAGGAATTCCAACTAACTCTTAAGGTGTTGGCGTAAAGAGTAGTGCATGTATAGGGCAATTAAGCCATTCATTGATTGTCATTCATTGGTCATCGATCGATTAATCTCCTAATTAATGAGCTAATGGAAAATATACCGTTACAATAGCTAGCTAGTATGCTTATGCAAGCTGCTATTTTCATGAAAGTTCCCTTCCCACCAAGCATTACAAAGGCCAAACAACCTTTACCTCATAAAATTTCTGCTACTTTTGGTGGTGAATATTCATGAATACTAGCAACACTTAGCCTCTAAAAACTTGTCAAAATGTAGGGAGTATGAATAGTTATAGCAAACATATGTCAACAGAAAAATGTTATTTACTTCACTAATATCTCACAAAACATCTTACTAAGTTGACGTGATAAGGTTTAATAGGCATTGTTAAAAAATAAAATAAAATATCTAATAGATATTAAACCCTACGCGCTAATATAGCAAAATATTGGTGTGGTTATATAACATTATTCTTCTCAATATTATTTGTTGACAGTTTTGTTTTCGACTAGTAAAGCTCAGTATAATGTAACTTGTATTGCATATTTACTTTAAAATAATAATAAAAAAATCGTTTTTATTTTATATTTGCGAATTGCGCGCAGGATGATATCTTCATGGCATGGTGATAGCTTGGTATATATGGATTCTTTCTCGCCTGATTGCTTTAAAATCGCTCATAAGATTGTCAGTTGAAGAGCGACCTTCCAGGTAATGTAAAATGAAGGCGATCGATGATCAATCCGGAAAATTCGAAATTATTTCTTCTATATTTTCCCAGCCGTAGGCAAATCTACTTTAATTAGGTATTATCACAAACAAAGTCTATATATCTACTTTAATTAGGGATTATCACAAACAAAGTCTATATATCCAAAATGGCTTATTGTCAACCCACCTAGTCTTGAAAGTTGAAATTAATAAATACATAGCTTTCCCTTGCTGCTATGAACAAAATGACTAAATACAGCTCTTTTATGGACTGAGGTTCCTTACAATTGGAATCTTTGTTATTTTCTCGGTCCCCTTCTTTTTGACGACCGGGGTATGTGAGAAGGAGTTTCGTGTTTCGACTCGAGTTCTCCTCTCACAGTTCTCTGTTATTACCTCTGCTTCTTCATCTTTGGGCAGAGAATGACAGGGGATCTGAATCCTTTTTCCTAGTAATCTAATACATTATCATTGGTTGTTGTGCAAATAATATTTTTCCACAAGAATAGTTGAAAAATAAAATTATTAACTAAACATAAGAAGACAAAGTACTTGAGACATTTTTTTGTTCATCCACTGATTGATGATAATCTTTAACGTGTTAATTGAGTAGCACCTCATCCTCCCTTAATTTTCCTCTACTACTAGGAAATGGCAAGGACATAAAAAGAAATGCAATACACACTTTCTGTGTGACTTTTAATAGTAATTCATATCAAATTTATTGATAATTTTAAAAGTCTCGTTAAGGAGTGAAATTAGAGTATGTATAACAGGCGTTATTGTAATCTAAAATACTATAGCTATATCTCACATTCAAACCCAAAGACATCCACGTACTTGATGTTTCTCTAGGCCGGCCGGCCGGCCGGGGTGCAAAAAATACAGAAGATAGAAGAGAAATTAGCAATGATCGATGGAAGGGAATAATATTATTGTAGACGGAGTAAAGGAATTGAAGTGCAATAATAACACCAATCGCATGCATAAAAGGGAAATTTAGCACAAAAAAGGAAAGCTTACAGAAACGTTGTGATGATAAGTACTCAACACTTTGAGCAACATCGATCGCAAACTCAGTTACCCAAATAAACTGATAATTAAAACACAAACCCATTATTGTAATCTTAAATATTATCCTAAGTTCTAATACCTATACATAAATATCCTCGATCAGTCAGTTCTTCGTCTTTCCTTACATATCGTAATTTCCAATATTTTTACCAAGAGGGGCATTAATTAATTTCAAATCTCTTACCTCTTAAACGAGTCAACTACCATTCCCGCCCACCAAAGTTCCTCTCCTCCTGATTACAACATCTTAACAAACTACTGGCCGTTGTGATCGCCCTTGTTCAGTTTTAGACCATAATTTTCCCACAAGTTGTCCCCATCACCCATCAAGAAGGGAAACGCGCAGCTGTCGTGCACAGAGTTTCCGGCATTGGAATTGGAAGGCGAAGAACCACCGTCATTCCCTTGTAGTCTTACCGCCTCCGGCTCCGGTTCGCTGATTTCGCAGTAGGATCCTCCGGCATGGTTGTAGAGGGACGACGGCTGGTCGTGACTATTCTGAAAGTAACCGCAGCTTCTCGAATTCTCCTTTCGTTTCTTGTTAGTCTTTCTAGGATAATTATTGATGCTGTCCCATTTGTCTTTGTACATCAAGGAGCTTCTGTCGTACCCCAAACAAGCCATTTTTCCTGCTATTTCCTCCCACAGAACCTCTTCTGAACACCCGCTTTGCCGGAATCTAAAATCCATGGCTGTTCTCAACTGTATTAGCCTCGTGATCTCAGACTCAGGCCAGCTTTGGTCACCTTTCCCACCATTGTTTAGTATTTCACTTCCATCCTCATTTTGGTTTTCGCTGTGGTTTTGAATTTCCGGAGCCTTTATTTCGCTTCCTGTTAGTTTTTGCAAAGCCTCCATCAAAGCTGAATCTCTAGCTTCAATCCAAGCTCGCTCTTTAGCCCAAAATTTGTGCTCCCTTTCTATCCTGGCTGTCTCTTGCTTCCTCCATTCTTCCTCTCTTATCATCCTCTCTTGTTCCTTCTGTTCAAGGCCTTTCATCAGCTTCTCCAACCACGCCTCTTGTTTCTCCATCAACTTCCTCATCTGAGAATCGATGAAGTCCTTTATCTTCGCCTTCCAGCTTCTTCCGCCTTTTCTTCTCCTCCTGATCTTCTCTACTGAATCATTCTCCGGCGCCAGCGCTGCCCCAGTGCTGAGATCGTTGTCGTCGGAGGAAGACGTGTCGTACTCAGAGGAATTGGAGAGGCTAAGGCTATCACAATGCTTTTGAGATTGAAAGCCCTCTTGGTTTGCTTGAGTAGGGGTGTGAAATCGTAGGCTTTGTCCAGGAAAATGAGTTTCTGGGATCACTGAGGTGGTATTGCTGGTTTCTCCATAGAGAGCTTCGAGTTGGCGAAAGAATCTGTAATGCTTACCATCTTGTCTTCCAGCCTTACCTTCCTTAGTTTTCTTGTAATATTTATACAAGTTTTCAAACTTCTCCCTGCATTTCTTCCCACTTCTTTGGTACCCATGTTCCTCAGACATGATCCTGCCACAAAAAAAAAAAAAAAAAAACGAAGTTGAAAAGAGAACAAAAAAAAAACAAAAAACGAGTTAAAATTTCTATAAGAAAAGACATGATGATAGGAGGGAACCCTAGATTGCATTGTAAAAAGAAATAAAGAAAAAAAGAAAAAATAGAACATCCCATCAAGGTTCATGTGGAGCTCATCTTAGATAATGCTGCTCCGTAATCTCATATGCTTTCCCTGCTGAGTGATTACAGTAATTGCAGTTCATAAAGATGGGTCTTTGATAGGGGAGTTCTAGCTAGAAAATGCCTTTCGATCAGATAGAACCAGTAGTGGCTACTTAAGCAACAATTTTAGCAAAAAAACAGTAAAACTTGCACTTAAAAGAAGGGTACACATTTTCAAAAACAGAAAACGAGTCAGTGGAAAGAGCCATTCTAACGATCAGCCATTAATTCTTCTGACACTAAACTTGGAAATTATTGAATGTCTCCAAATGATCGAACATCATAGTGTATCCATTTTCTAACTTAAAACCGGTTTACAAAGACATAAATCCCTTCCAAAGTATGCAAATATAATAGCGAAACAGTAGGAGCAGTAATTTTTCTCAATACTTCCTTCTAACGTGGGCAAACCACTGAATCCTTCATCATCAATGTTAGAATATATTCTGATATTAGTGATTCATTTTTTTTTTTTTGTCTAAGTTGATCATGTTTCTTTGTATAGGTTGATTTTATTCATCAATAAAAAAAGAGAGGGGAAGAAAGTGAGAGCCAGAAAGTTTTAATGATAAAAGAAAATAAAAGAAATAGAGAGGAAGAGGAAGAGGAAGAGGAGGAGGAGGAGGAGGAGGAGGAAGGATTAGGGCACATAATATACCTGGAAACTTCATCCCACAAGGGGCCCTTTTGATTAGCCTCTTTGAACTTAGGATCAAGGCGAGATCTGACCTCAAGAAGAGTGAGAGTCTCTTGTCTGGGCCATCTTCCGGTGCCGCCGTCGGGTCCTCCTAAGCAGCCAGTGTCGGCCTCAAACCCACTGAGGGAAGGAGTGGAAGCAGAAGTGGCGACAGTAATGGTGGGAGTAGTGGCGGCAGTAGAAGCAGAATCAGAGCGGAAATCATGAAGCGCACGGGGAACCATCTCAGCCCCTACTTGACGACCCACCATCATCATGTCGTAGTGGTGGCTGGGCGGGAAGTTTCGGTGGTGGGTAGAGAAGAGCTCTGGCGGCGGCTGTGGGATGGTCGGCAAATGGGACCTACCGTTCATGAGCTGCCTGAGATCGGGCATTCCATATTGATCCTCCATTTCCATGGGGTTTGAAATATGAGAAAAACAAAAAGAAAAAAAGGCCTATGAAGAAAGATAAAGGTAGTGAGAGATAGACAGAGAGAGAGACACAGAGAGGAGCGGCAGACTCGGATCGTGTCGTCCACGAAAAAGCTCGAATTTATGCACAGGACAATGGTCCCATCTCTGTGTCTAAGTGTAAGTAATGTGTAACTCTCTCTCTCTCTCTCTTTTGAAATGGGTTTCCTCGTTCTGTGTAGGGTCTTTGTTCAGTACTACAGAGGGGTAGAGAGTCGAGACTGAGTGTGTGTGTTTTTTTTTTTAAAAAATAAAATAAAATAAAAATAAAAAAAAATTATGGGAGTATTTGGACAAAGTCGATTAAGGATAACGATTTATGTTTGCGTGATAGCTTTGATCTTGTTTATAATATTATATAAGTTAATTTTAATGTTATTTATTTAATTAAATTAGTTAATTTATTAATTTTGTATTGATTTCGTTTCAATTTTATAAGTTATATCAAACATTGTCAATCTTATTATATATATATATATATATATATTATTTTATTATTATTACGAATGAGTGAAACAAATCAAAACTCTGTATAGACTCGAAACCAGTAAACTGGATTGACGAGTTTAAAAAACAAGCTTCAAAGCCAAACTAAAATATTGTCGCGTTGAATTATTGTCATATGAATATATAGGTATAATATATTATAATTAATTAAACGAATCAAACCCTTTAAATTTAACCCATTGATTTGTAATAAATTTGCTTAAAAAATGCAAGACTTATAAAAAATTGTCCCCTCTAAAAGAGAATATGAGAAAACGAAAGCGAACAAATACGTAATAATAGTAATAGTAATAAGGGGCTAGTGAATGAGTGACACGTGGTGAGATGCAAGACGATGAAGGGATTACAGACCATATGTGCATTGCTGACGCATGGACAGTGCCTAGGATCCTGCCTTTTGACCGACTCCCTCCGACGACAGCGTGTGTGAAGAGGAGTAAACCAACTCAGCTTTGTTCATCAATAACTCGCATAGATTTGACTTGAGTTTGTTTCATTTAATAAATATATGAATTAAACTTGAACAATAATTTTAAATATATGAATTAAAACATATATATACAAATTTTTATGTGTTTAATTATATATATATATATATACCGTCAATTCTCTTCATTTCTTTCTTTCTTTTTTTATTTGGTTGATTACACTTTGTTTTTCAAAGGCTAGATGTACTAGTTTTATTATATATATATATATATATATATATATATAACAATGGGCATTTCAATTAAATAATGAAAGAAGGGATGGCTAGAGACTAGATGTGCAAATTTAGGAACATGACTTATACGGTAAAAGTACGTTGCAACTATATATCTTAAATATAATTTTTTTTATCAAATAATTCCAATATCAAATTAATTCAAAAATTCCATTTTAATGCAAAAATGCTAGAAATTGTCAAGGATACTTTCCTACTCCCTCAGTTTTATTAGTTGATAAAAAAAATCTACAAACGATTTTATCTATTAACTGGAGAAGCTTTATAAATAAAAATACGATCCAATATAATACAAAACAAATCCAACCATATTTTTTGTTGGTCAATAAAAAGTAAAAATAGATCGAGTGTTAAAAATTAAGAAAAAGAAGATCAGCTGGCCCATTATAACTCAAAACTAGTTTTGGAATCCAAACCCATGACCCAATTATCTAAGACACAAAGCTACAAAATGATCAAAAGAGCCACCTAATTTTCCTTGCTGTTTTCCTCTCTCTCTCTCGTGGGTGTAGCTTTTGAGAGGGATAGTGAAGGCGCAACCGATCGAGGCTTAAATTAGTGACCTCGAGGATCCCCTATCACTGTTGACACCCTTGTAGATTTGGAACAAAAAACCATAAAGTAAGGCGGTTGGCAAAAGCCTCAAATTTGAGCACTAGCTTGCAATTGATGAACTTATGATCCATCGGTGTCCAAGTACTTGAAGAAGAGGTAGAGGAGGGAGGTTTTGTTGGTTCGAGGTCGGCTCCTTTGGTTATATATTCGAGTTAAGTTAGAGCAAGAAAAATTGGATTCAAATCTTCGGATTGCTAGCAAAGTGAAATAGCTATTATAGAATTCATTTATCTAAATAAGTGGCACAGACTGCTCAAAACCTATTCAGACATGTGAGTTTCATAGGAGATCTCTCATATTTTGTCTCTGAAATATTACTAACAATTAGAATAACAAAATTGTTAAATATCTTTATCATGAAAAATTATAGTTGAATTGAACTTGAACACTCCACTCAAGCGTGACTTGAGCTGAGCTCAAGACAATACTCGACTTGAATATGCTCGATGACAACCCTGTGTGAGTTTGTGTGTACATGAATGAGAGAGAGACACTACTAAAGGCTATCACAAATTACAAACACTAAGAGAATATATGCATTGCTTGAACTTGAATACAGGAATTCATGAAGTACCTTAGTCAACATGCATGTCTACGAAATTAACTGTTATAGTAATTTTTTTCATTGTAATATTTTCTGAAAACATAATATCATGAATAAAGTGATGTTTAACACATTCATTACCTGTCGCTATCACCTAAAATAGTCAATCAACTAATAGTGTGCAGTCAAAGAAAGTGAACAAAATTCTTGTAAAAGTCTCTTTTCTTTTAAGATCACCGACATGTATAATATGAAACTACACAGTCAACAATACTAATATGTGTTGAATTGTTCTCGTTCAACACCACTACATTTACAAAACCTTGTAAATAATGAAAAATGGGTTAACTATATTTAGTCCCTCTTAACTACCACTCTTTTTGCAATGTCCTCCAATTAAACATGGCGAAACTTTGTAAAGTAGTTCTGAAAAATTGACTTAATTACCTTTTTTTTTTCTTTTACGGATTTCTTTTATCTTATAGAATATTTATTTATTTATTTATTTTTCCAATCATGTATCTAATGAGAACACACAACCTCAGTCGGCCTAGAGAATAATAATAATAAAAAAAAAAACAGAAAAGCAAAACTCTTAGAAAACAAATCTGAGAGGAGAAGGGAGCAGATCTGCTCTCTCCTCCTCTCTTTTCACTTTCTACTCCCCGCTCCTACTATTTCTCTCTCATTCTAGTTTTTTCTTTTGTTTGAGGCTACATGTTCTCTGACCAAATCAATAAGTTTGGCCTCTCCACTATGCATCTGTCCATCTACTTCCGTATTGTGCGGTTCATATCCTTCATGGCCGCTGTTGTTGTTTGCTGGTTGTGTTTTTGCTTTGAATAAGAGTTTTATTCTCTATAGATCTGCCTTCATGGTCGATCTATGAGATGAAAGTTAGTCAGGTGTGAGGGATTATCTCTCCCGACCTAAATAGTTTAGTGTGATGGGTTATCTCTCACGGCCTAAATAGTTCGGTGTGAGGAGTTATATCTTACGACCGGTTTAAATAAATTTTCTTATGATATTTGGCTACCCTTATCTTAGATTTAGTTTACTCAGAGCAGATCTCATTTTTAACTATTTTTATATATGGGTTAGCGAAAGATGAAAGTCATAAATAACATTTTTTTGTAAGAATTTTGTTTGTATCTATGACTTTGTAACCTCATAGCATATGACTATAATTTTGCATAGTTTTATGCTTTGTGATGTAAGAATTTTATACTCGTGATCTTTGATCAATGAAATACTTAGATCTTTCGTTAAAAAAAAAAAAAAAAATGACAACAAACTTAACAGATTCATTGAGACAATGGGCTTTTGGAGTCAAAGACTCGATCAAAGATTCAAAATACTCGTTTTCGTCTCAGCAATAAGATCGAGAACTCAATATTGTACCGAACTGCTCGGCCTCTATGGAATGAGCCATTTTAGGCAGAATCTTTAGTACAATATCCATATATATATAGTGCTTGAACTCAATTTATCACTTTTTCTCTTACAACATAGGATTACCATCCTTTTATAGTTCTATTCGTCTTCTTGCTTTTCTACTTTTCAATCTAGGATTGATTGAAATTTGAGAAAATTCTTAACATGAGCTAGATAATTATAGCTCATCTAAAAAAGAAATGATCGATAATTGTATTGTATAGAAGATCCTATTAAAAAAACAAGATCCAAAGAATGAAATTTAGCCACTTGATCAGTTTCATAATTCGATCTCCATGATTTCTTCACATAATTGCGCGCAATATGCTATATAAATTAAAAGAATCTTCAAGAATTTGTTTCCTATTTAATCTTACCAATTTCTTGTACAATTAATCATCGTTTGAGATCGATCTATATATTATTAAAAGCTTAGAGAAAAAAGAAAAAAGAAAAGAGATCCATTATAAGATCAGACCTATTTATTTACTTCTAAACTCACCTTATTGATGATATAACTCTCAATTAATTAACTTGAAATATGGACCAATTGTTTATTAGCGCGCAAAACCTCTTCCAATTTGTTTTGTCTTAATTTGTTTAAAGAATGAAAGAGAGAAATATGGAGAAGAGAATTCTAGCTATATATTAACTTCTTACGAAACTCTGAATCTTTCACAATGTACATTTTTGCCAACTTCTCCTTCTCGACCTCAAGCTGCCGAGCGTCTTTGCGCGCGCGTTTGCCTTAGTCGCCCTTGCGCTCGATCTATACTACTGATCAGCTTGCCGATCTTTAACGGGCAACATGGCCAACAAGTCCGTGGCTATCTAAATAAAATAATTACGTTTTTAAAATAAATAATAATTTAACACGTCATAATTTTCAGAGTCGGAAAATCTCATCCCATTTGAAGAATGCGTGTTGTCTTGAACAATAATTGGCATAACCGGGTCTACAAGGACGACGCCGTAACACAGCCAAAAGAATAAGTTAGGTTGTACACATATATTATTATTTCCAAAACAAATTACGTACATGCTAGCTAGCTGCATAATAAATATAATTGTAGGATGATATTTACGACTCAAGAAACTAAATCGAATTAAATATTGAAAAATTAATCTCAGTACTGTTGCGTCGTACCTCCTCCTCAGTAAAGGTGGACCCCTCTAAATTCCTGTCCGTCGGTTGCAATTTCAACATAAATTTCAAGCCCACGTGATTACAAGCAGTTGATGGCGATGCTTAAATGCATGTGGAACTGTACCACCAATATTTAGTACTACATACTTCCTTTTTCATTAAATACCACTGCAGTGGCTTTCACTCACGTTGTTTTCAATCAGACACTTTCCTTGTGACCTCGAGTTCTTGCTAAAACAAGGTTAAGGACAATACAGATTTTCATTAATTTTGCTGTTCCATTGTTTGATTCTTTGAATGGCCTGTTATTCTGTACGGGTTTTCATTTTTTTATTTTTATATATTTATATTTATATTTATATTTACTTTTACTGCCTAAATTACTAACCATTCAAATAGTAAATTAATAAGAGGTGGATCCAAAGGTTAAAGTCTAGCTTGAAGTGCTGGAACTTTATTAAGGTGATCGCAGCTCCCTTGAGCAGTAGGAACTGCGAAGTCTAAAATGGCAAAAAAGTTAATTTGCTTTTTATATATGTCATTCTTTCACACAATTAAAAACTAAGTTTCCAAGTATGGAAAAAAAGGGGAATATAAACTATAAAGGATGTTTTAATTGGCTTCCTTTTCAACTTTTCCGCTAGAGCTTTAATGGGGACTCGGGGAGGGAGAAAAGGCAAAAAAAATTAAAGAAACCCCCTTGTTTGTTTGTTTAATTCTTGCTAATCTACTTTGCACTTGGGCTTTCACACATGACTACAATGAAATCTTCCTTTTTTACTTGTATATAGGGTTCTCCAGTCTGGGTTCCTTAATATATATTTAATCAAAAGAACATATATTCATGCTTTATTTTTTATTTTTTTATTTTTTTTAATAAGGAGAACAATTCCCATTAAACTTCAAAAGCTTGTTCGGAAGCTACAATATTCTGGATGCATGGGAGGAGGACACTCTCCCACCCATATATACTTGATGAACAAGAATACTTAAAGCAAATATTGCCAACATATAAGCGGGCTTGGTTAGCCTCTCGCCTTACAAACCGCACCTCGAAAGGTTGAACGGTTGAAAAACAAAGTCAGGTATCCTCTATAATCTATCCAAAGCTACTCCAACACTAAGCTTCCTTCTTTAGAGCCGATACCACCACTTGGGAATCTCCTTAAAAAAACTACATGAGAGATCCCTTGCTAGCAACATAGTGAGAGATCTTGTCATGATCCTATAGCTTCTGCCAATGTTGGATTCGTTATTAACGGGACAATCACCGTAGAAGCAGCCGCCACAAAAGAATACAATATTGGTGTATATATATATATATATATATTGTAAATTCATGTGCCAGAACATGTTTTCAGATTTTAATGCTCATTCTTGAGTTAAGGACTAAGACTTTGAAAAAGTTGGTACAATATATAAATAATTCAAGTTTATGAATTTAGTCAAGCACACACTTTGGTCAAAGTAAAACAATCGTATCTTTTGATTTAGATATCATATAAAAGCAAATTTGGTGGCATTGAAAATATGATTCAAAGGGTTACAACTTTCTACTTCAAGAAATGTTTCTAACTCTAATGTTTACTAGGTCAAAACGGGTTGTAAATAGAAGTCTAAAAATCTGATTGAATGGCTCAATTGAATCTAGGGGTACTGTAAACCTGGAGCCGGTCACGATTATTGAAAATTGCTAATCGGGTACCCCAGTTAACCGCCCGGTTGGTACTCGATTATCCGAACCGGAGCACAAAATAGAAATCTCCACATTTTTTCTTTACTTTCCCAGCAAACAAACAAACAAACAAAAAAAGTAAGAATCAGAGGAATTCGACCATGGGAATTAATCCATAAACCCTGAAATGCCAATTAATCCATAAATTAATAACAAACCTGAATAAATGAAAAACGCATCATCGCAAAATCTGGAGGAGTACATAGCCGCCTCAACAGTGATCACATTCGACCCCTCGGTGCCTTTGCTTTGCAGACCGATTCTAGATAGCCCTCGACGGCGACGTTTCGCTCGAAGATTTGAACTGAAAAGGGGTAGGAGGAGTAACGACAAAGGAAGTGGGCAACAGAGCAAAGACCTGAGGTCTGATAAGGCAAAAGATTTTATCTCAGTTTATAAAGTTAAACTTAGATCTGTCCGATAAGAAAACTCTACGTCTTTGGGGCTTTCTATTATGGGTTTTTGGATCTCACCAAGCCTATCCTCGACGGCGAAGACAACACTAGAGACCAACTCCTGTTGCTTCTCTTTCAGGCCGTCATTGACAGCAAAGCAAATAGTGATGCTTAAACCTCTACGATGAAGTAGCCTTTGTGAAGAGATCGGAGAGTTCCGATGTAGTGGAGATTTTGAGCTTTGAGAGTTTGTGGTTGTGCTATCGGAGACTCGGGCGTCGGTTGAAGAGTGAAGCTTTAGCTAAAAGTGAAAGATGAAAGTGAAAGGAAAAGCATAAAAGATGTAAAATTAGGATAAAGGGTATGAGATGTAATTTTTATATTTTATTTTATTTATATATACCTGAAGCTGGTTTCTCGTTTATAACCCGGTTTTTTAGAATGTCATAATCGGTAACCGGCTCCGAGTAACCGATTACCGGTTATAAATAACTGGGTATCAAACCGGTTTCTCGATTACCAGTTATCGATTGGTACCCTGTTACAGGTTCCTGGCCGTTTATAACCGGCCAGATTTACGCCCCGAATTGAATCTTGGTCAACCAAATCAGTGCATAAAGTCCCAATAGGAAACCTTAGAAGCTCGTTCATGGCTCGATCGATCCTTGTTCTACCAAGGTTGTGGCAAACTATTTTAACCTAACCGACTTAGCCTAAAATCTTTTTCTCCTCTATATATATATAAGCTTCAAAAGCCACAACTTTTGGAAGACTAGAAGCTTTTTTCATTGTTCTTCGAGAGGTTCCTAAACACTTTTTAAGCCTAAACAGATTTGATTCCTCTAATTGTTTTTCATTAGCCAACCCATTGAAAAACCTTCACCCACAACAATTTTTGGTTTAAGCGGACAAGGTTCGTTAGTGAATGTGATTCATATAGAAAAATGCCAAAGATTCTGGAGCCACTACAATTGAAGGTGAATGCGCGTATCATTTACTGGGTCTGGAAGATTGAGTCTTCGGAGTTACCAAAGTTTTGTAAATAAAAACAATTTGTAACAAGAGTCTTTTATAGTTGATGCCTTTAGGGTTGGCCGGTCCTCGAGTAGTTTTATTTTTAAAAAGTTAATAAAAAGGTTTCTATTTCATTATCAAAATCTATGTGTGAATTTTCTTAATGCTTGCTTAGATTTTGGTTTTGACATCTACGGTGTTTGGATTAAAAATAGATAATCTTGACAATTTGAACTGTGCGATAAAAGTGAAAAATTTCAAAATTGTTAAACTTGGAGTCTAAATCAAGAAATTTCAAACCAAACGTCAATTTTAGGCCAGAGGCATGCTGATCACCCACATAGAAATTAATCAAATTATACATTTATTTTTATATATGAATGTATTTACTGATTTATATAATTTTGTTGTGGGTACATAATCTAATTGATTAATTAGAAAAAAAAAGGACATAATCTAATTGGCCATCCTGCACCTATTCTAGAAACCATGCTAATGATTAAAATAAGCTTGTCAAACTTAATTATCTTTTGTGGCTATTTTCTATCCATTTATTGAAGCCTCAGGTCTTCCTTTTTAGGAGAATATGCCTAATGATCTATATCAGTGGTCTAACTAAAGTCTATAAGAAAGCATGTTATGAGATCCATGGAAGGGTTTCCTGGGTTTTGTGCTGTATTTCTTGGCTCAATACATCCACGTGAAAGTTCAGATCACAAGAGAGAGAGAGAGAGGGAGACAACCATTTTTGGATCAAGATTTCTTAAAATTTATTTATTGGGTCATCTCAAGTGGCAAGTGGTTCTGATCCCGACATTATCAACTAAAATTCAAATTCTCTAACTACCTTAAAGTGTGTTTGTCACTGCGATTTTACAAATAAAAGTTTTGATATTAAATTAAATTGCATAAAATGCATTGTTTGGGAGTGTATTTTTAAAAAAGTGTGAATTTTAAAAATATAGAAAAATCTGCATTTTTAAAAATTGTAGATTTTCAAATCGCAAGTTTTAAGATCGTTATTTCTAAATCGCACTTTTTAAAATTACAAACAAAAATGAACCCTTAGTATACTTAGGTATGGGACAGCTCAAATGCTTGAGCAGCTCATTCATGTGTTAAAACAGTATAGTCCCATGGTTAATTGTGAAAATGAAATTTCTTCTTATCATTAAAAAATAAATAAAAAAAAAAAATTAAAAGATTCTCTATTGAATACATACAATTTTTCAAATCTCAACCATTATTTTTAAATGGAAAAATTTTACTCATCACCCATTACCTCTTATCACTCTTGCAATCATATCTTTAAACTTTAAAAGTGTCAATTTAATGTACCTATCTTTCAATTTGAATCTTCACGGATGAGTGTCAAAATTCCTCAAATACTCAATTTTTTTTAGGAGAGAAAATTTAAAGGATTTATACGTTGGTCAGTATTTAACAAAATTTGCAAAAAATATAAATGCTTTAATCTTTGAAAAAACATGGGTATTTCGAGAATTTTGCCAGGATTTACTGGATAATCATAATAGAATGGTAAAATTAAAAAAAGAAAAAAAATTGAAAGATAAATAGATTAAATTGACACTTTTTAAAGTTTAAGGGTATAATTGTAAAAGTGATGAAAGATTAGGAGTAGTAAGCGAAATTTTTTCCTTTTAAAATTAAATTATAAAAAAATTTCCATATCAACATTTTTTCACAGGGTAAAACAGGAATCTGCAAACATAAAAGGTTAAGGGTACAACATCTGCACTATATAATGCACTCGAATGTGATGCTAGAAACTATTTATATCCATATATTATATGTTCGAAATAACGTGTTTCAAGTATTTTTAATTTTTAATTTTTAATTTTTTAACATAAAAAGACATTAAAAAAGCATGCTAAATTAATCCGCGTAAAATGAAATGAATGTTAAAGTGGCATTACTCCTTTGCCTAACTTTGTCAACTTAGTAAAAAAAGAAAAAAGAAAGGCACCATAAATCCTATCCTATCCATTGATTCAACTAGAAAAGAAGAAATTAATAAGGAAAAAGCAGGCTCAGACTGGGTTTAAGAAAATGGGAAACATAGGCATGTACTCCACAGAGGAATCTCAGTCCCTCTCTGAGTCTCTGACTCATGGTCAGAAGCATCAGAGCCTCAGATCTGATAGCTTGCTTTTGAAGGAGCAGAACGTTCCATCCATGCATACGCAATTACGCATAGCAACAAACAAGAAGAAAAAAAAAAAAGTTAAAAAAAAAAGGTGCACGAGTGGCCCATAGACCTCCATGATGATCAGGTGCTGCAGGCTGCCAAAGCCCTTGGCTAAGACCTAGCCAGGCAGGCTGTTAACACGGCAACATCGATCAAGACTCAAGACATGAATGATTGGGTCTGTTATATATATATATATATATACATGGGGCTGGGATTTCAGGAGGAGGGGCCTCTTGTCTTGACAAAATGCGGGAATATGGGTCCTACCTTCTTTAGCTCGGTTGGCCATAATTTGTCCTGCTGTTAAGAGGGCCATTGATTGATGGATGGAAAGATGACGACGTTTCGAGAGAGAGAGAGAGAGAGAGAGAGGACTCTCTTTTACTTTTATTGATTCTTTGAGGCATCGGATCATCCAACTTGAAAGTGTAATCTCGAAAAGAGTCGAGCCCGAAAAGATGAAAGACATTTGTTCTTATTTCAACTTTGTTTTTTCCTCTTTAACATTCAATATATTTGCTTGTTTAGCTTTAAAGCATGTCGACTGTGTTACATATATGATAAATCAAGAGAAAGGTGAAAGAAAGAGAAAAAAAAATGAAGACAGAATTTTTGGATGGTCCAACGTCTGTTAGGCAATTGCCCTGATTAAACCAAATATATATATAAAATAAAATAAAAACCTATATTTTAACATTATTCATCTAGACATTCATCATCTTTTCCCTCAAATTTGAGCATATAAAGTTGGCAATCGAATCGAGGGCTTAAAAGTGGCCGGATAGCTTTTCATCTTTTCTGGTTCATCAATTTTTCATCTTTGCAACTTTTCAAGTGGTAACTTGTTGTTGGTTTGAAGTGAACATTCATAAAATATAATATAAGATCGAGATGAGATGGATGCATTAAAGTTTGGCAGAGCAAACCTGCCAAAGGCAGTTCGATTTCTCTTTGATGATGTCTAGCTAGCATCATTTATCATTGGATGCATGCAACGAGAAGATATTGTTGATGGCATAATATTAATATTTACAGTAATGCAACACTTCTACTTGCCTCTTTCTTTTGTTGGCATCATAATATTCTCCTCAGTTTCACATGCTGGCCGGGTCAGATTTAAGACTTGTTCAATTAGTAGTGGTTGTATATTTAAGATACGATACCAGCTAACTCAGGAATTCTTTATTATTCATAATGAATGTGAAAACCCATGCGAAAATAATCTTTTGATTTACTTCTGAAAAAAAAGTGAAACACATCGTGTTGAAACTAAATTTTTAAAAAAAGTATTGAAATGTCTAGCATTACTTCTCGCTCTCTCTCTCTTAGAGCAAGACAAAAGTAGCATAAATATGTAGCGCGTTATATTTACAGTAATAGTTCAGAAAAAAAAACAAAAAAAAAACTTACGTACGTAATTACAGCTTTTTAAAGCCTCTAAGCAGCCCAGAACTCTACAAAATATGTTTTATTTATTATTAAGTTTATATGTTGAGTATAAAAAAGGTTAGTACTCCTACATAGGCTACATTGCATAAACGTTACAGGGGTTAAGGGCTAATATAACATAATTGGATTGGAACTCATAGACATAAAAGTATTGGGTTTAGTAAAAGTATTGGGAAGTCTATCAAATAAATTTCGTAGTGACAAAAATCATTTGTATGTAAAACAAAAAAGAAATCCATATAACAAAAGTAAAAACATCAAACTAAAAGTTGACTCCCTGTGCCATGCATGCTAAAAAAGAATTAAGCAATTCATTTCATTTAAAAATTACTTTTTGACAAAAAGACTTAATTATTAAATAAACTCATCGAGTGAAAATTTAAAGAGAATACCTTGGAAATTTTCTATTTATTTTGGGGTGCTTCTAAATTATGAGAAATTGCAAAATACTGATTGCTTTCTATGACATCAGTACTTAATGTGCGTTTGAGATTGCGATTTTGTAGATAATAAGTGTGATTTAATTTTAAACCAAATCGCAGAATATAAATCGTTTGGAAATTGCATTTTTTAAAAATTACGATTTAAAAACGCAAAAAATTTACTTTTTCAAATCGTAGATAAGAGGGTGTTTTTTTGAGAACGCGGAATTTTAAAGGCTAATTTGCGATTTTAAAGGTTAAACTGTAAGTTTGCTAAACGCTTAACTGCGTTTTTAAAAATCACTTTTCCAAATTGCACATATTAAAATCGTCATTTTAAATCGCACTTTCTAAAATCGCAAATCTAAACAGACTCTTAACAAACAAAGGTGTACGTGTTTTTTAATTATAATGCTGAGGAAAAAACTCATGAGCAGTTATTATTTTCTTTCCATTTTTTTAGAAAGAATGTCTTCTCTTGCACAACGACTGTAATCTCCAGTAGGCTATCAGGAATTAATTAAGAGGAAATTAATTATTGAATGAGTGGTTTGCACTTCTAAATGAAAACCTCTTTTGAATCTAGTCGTTAGGATGATGTTTATTAATGCTGTTGTACACGTACTGTTTGTGGTACAAGAGAAATACTATAGTTTCTCAGGGTAGGCCCAAAAATGTTGTAAATGTGTATACAGATATCATTTTCTGGGTTAAGACAAAAGTTAATTAATTCTTTATCTAGATTCCAATCTTCCCCTTTTACAAGTTATTAACTAATTATTCTGTCTTGAGGTCTCTCCAAAAATATTATCAGACATGTTTTTTTTTTGTTAAATTATTATTCATTCTAAAAGTTTAAATAAAATCATTATAAAGTGGTAAATTTAATTATTTAATCAATACTTTAACACTATCTCTTACTTGTATGCTCAAACTACCTTCAAAATGTTTGTCTTTCTTTTTCTTTTTCTTTTTTCTTTTTTCTTTTTTTGGGGTAATGCTGTAAACATTCCTGATTTGAGTTTTTGGTGTTGATTTTTTTAGCCTCTACCTTTATTAATACTTTTTAGTTTAATTGATTCTTATAGATAAAAAAATGATTCTAAATTCATAATATTTTGATTATATATTGTACATCATGTGTCATTTTCCTTTTTTTTTTTTTTTTTAAGAACACGTAGCATGTGCTATTATATATTGTTTAAAAAGGCTTGAAGATTTACATCTTGAAAAAAGAGGTACAAGACCCCTACACTTTAAGCCAGAAGAATCTAACTTAAAAAATAACTGCTGGAGCAGAAACAACAATTTTACTCGAGTTACATTTGAGCATATTTTACATTAACGCTCACTTTCAAATAAAAGAGGGCCGATCTAGCATTTAGTCAACAAAAATTTCAATAAAATTTGAGCAATACATAAACAGACTGTACTAGAGAAACAAGAGGAATACACAACACATAAGTAGAAAAAACCCAAAACAAGACGTCGACAATGGAGATAGAGGCGGACTTCGCTGGAGACGACGGCGCGTGTCCTCCACGCACCATCACCGATAGCACCCAGCCGTAGATCGGAGGTTGTAGAACCCATCCCTCACTGTGCACGGCTAGAAAAGGCGGAGCGTGGCCGTTATGCGCGCCACAGAGCACAGGGATCTCTAGCACGTGAAGGCTACGAGTTGGGCTCCGACGACCGATGTGACCTGTGCTTCCAGCAGCGGGAGCGGATGATGACAGGGATCGCCGCTGCTGGGCGCGTGTCGTAAACAAAACAATGGAGGTGTGTAAATCCGGCTCCAAAAGTTGAAAACACCGGCCAAACCACCGTTTACGACACAAACGGCCTCTACTCCTCTAAGCTGGACACCTTGAGTTGAGCCTTCTTGCCTGAGACAAGAAAGATAACAGAAAAAAACACAAAACACAAAATAACACTAGCCCTTAAAGGATCAGGAAAAAGTAAGCCACCACCGAATCTATTGGGAGGAACAAAAGCTCCACAACCCTAATGGTTAGAAGACTCTAGTCTCATCTGAGAAAACTCAAAGAGGAAACAAAACCACTTTAATCCTCTTGGACTAAGAGGACAAGAACAAAAGTTGGGAAGAGGGAGGTTGGACCTCCCTCCCCCGGCGACGACATGACTTTTGGAGGGCTTTTCTTTTTGGAGAAGGTTCGCCGTTTGGATGAAATTAATCCCAACTTGTTTTAAATACACATTTCCCATTTTCCTTTTTGAAACTGAGCATCGTACTTTTTTTCAAGACTTAGATTGATTAAACTCTTTTTCTTTTTCTTTTTCTTAAAAAAATGTATATTAAGCGGATTGCACTTAATTATTTTTGATATTTCATTTTGAACCCTACTATATATATATATAAAAAGTTCTAATATTTTTAAAACAGTTCTCTCACTATTTCATGAAAGTTCAATAAGAATAATAAATGTTTAGCTGGGACAAGTATATATATGAAATTTGAGTGGGGCCAATTATGTGTCAACACTTATTTGAACGTGGCTCTTCCACCGCCATGAGTTCTGCACTTCTTCCTAGCAACTTGCTGACTAGCTAGCAGCAGACCAAAAGAGGTGCAAATCATACTTTTATGAACAAGACATGGTTTTAAGGTGAGCCTACCTACCATTGGTTGTGCAATAAAACAAACAGGAGGATCCTAAACTTGTTGCTATAAACTGATTTGACAAATTAATAGGGACAAGGTTTTTTTTTTTTGAAAAAAAATAAAATATAAAAATTGGCTAAAATAATTTTTTATTTTTTTTAATTCAATCTATTTCAATTGACGTATGTTTCAAATGTATATAATTTTTATATATTAATAACTATAGAAAATACACCTAGGGGCTAGGGGCTAGGGCTCAAAGCCAGCAGTCAAATTAAAGACTCACTATTATAAGAGCCCAAAAAGGCCTACCAGAGCCTAAAATAAAGGACCATCTCTTTCCATTACTTATTTACGTTCTTCATTCTCAGAATAATTATCTCTACCACTTTTCCTCTTTTCAAGGCAAAAATGACTGTCGAAAGTTCTCTCGCTGAGTCGCTGGGCCACGGGCCAGTGCCATTCTTCTTGTTTTACAGGTTATCTGCATTCCAGTCTGCGAGATTTGGTATCATCACACTTTTCTTTACTTTTTCTTCTTCTTCTTCTTCTTCTTCTTCTTCTTTTTTTTTTTTTTAAAAAAAAAAAAAGAAAAAAAGAAAAAAGAAAAAGAAAACTCATATAAGAATCATATATATTTTAAACGCATAAGATTAATAGACTGGATTAGGAGTTTGTTTTCCTAACTCATTTTGAAAGGGAACTTTATCACTAGTTAATAATTTTTATTTATTTATTTTAAAAGAAATTGTCTAGTCGAGTAGTGGGCATGTTACATCTAATTATAATATGAAGGTTAAACATGACCTTAGCAAAAGTAGGATGTCAACTCTACGGCGTACCGGGCAGGCATTACCAGTAGATTTCCGCCACGGTAATGTGAAGGGTCCCACGAGAATATTAGCTGAGTAAGAAAAAGTGATTGATATCCAATGAAAGTGTGCATCTCTTACATTCAAAATTGCAGCTGCTAAATGGTTGGTGATAATTAAGAAATTCCCGATTCATTGAGATCCGTTGTGGGTCCGATGTCGCATGATGGCTTTGGACCCCATGCATGATAATGAACCCTAACGATAGGGATTGCTCAATAATTACACCATGAAAGAAGGATTCTGTGACATGAAAAAAGGGGCTTAGAGAAGGCCTTTGGTAGCACTAGGAGGAAGAGTGGAGAAGATTAGTCAATAAAGGACTCGATTGCTGGCCGGAAAACATCCGGCAGAAGCCGGGATTGCCAACCAAGCCAGAGCTTTTTGGTTGATTGTAGTTAAAAGCTGTCTTATCGGTATATGGGAGTGAGTTGTCACCCCTAAAAAAGCTTAATCATGAAATATAAGAAAGTTAAGAGGATTTGATTTCAGTACTAATTAAAGAAGTATCTCTTTTCCTTCTTTGTTTGAATCGTTAAATCCCATCCAACATTATATTGACAGGTGTCTTCCATTGCGTGCGAGTTTGTAGCTTTTATTTATTTATTTCTTAATTTAAACCTATTAAGATGTGTTCAGGGGATCAATCTCTTGTCTGGCCAAGTTGCAGCTAGCCTGTTTTACTGTAATTGTAAGAGACATTTGATGAAGTTTATCCCTCCGGCTAAGTTGTGGGCTGTCCGTGCCGAATGCATGTTATGCCGAACACGTGTTTGGGTAAGTAGACTTCGTCGAGAGCCTCTTACAATTTTAATTCATGTTTAGTAGGAATGTAATAATAATTAAAAAAATTTGCAATAAACTTCTTACAATTTAAAAAGTGACTTAAAACTTTCAATGACAAGCATAAATAGAAAATAACTCTTTAATCCTAACTTTGTTTGAAATTTTGATGGAAATTGTCATAGTGTCATATATATCAACAGCAATAGTAATACGACATGTATTCCTATAATAACAAATATAAAATCAAAAAAAATAAAAAATATGGAAAAAGAAAAATGAAAAAAAAAAAGAAGATGAAAGAAATTATGTGAGGACCATTTCAGACGCGATTTTAGTCAAAATTTCATACAGAAGTTTGGGATAGGGAATTATTAGTCATTTTAAACCAAATTTTAAACCATTTTTTTTTAAAAAAAAATTCTAAAGAGCTTATTACAAATTGATGCAACCCATAAATTGAATTTCCTAATAATAGCAACCCCAAGATCTTGGGCAGGTGTACAAGATTTTAGGCATTCCGATCTTTATACAAGTACAACACTCGATCATCTAAATAATGAAGTGAAGCATAAATGCTGAATCTATACAAAGTACCAGTCTAATTGCTATACACGAGTACAACAAATAACCCCAAGAGTCGACATCTTCTATCATCTGTACCCTAATAAGTACAACAATTAATGCTTACATATAGTTGCTAGACACATAAATTGATACAGAAAACATTCACTCACATGCTGGAGTAGTTACAGCTAGACCCAAACAGTCGGCCCACGGGCAGTCATTTCAGCAAATTTTTTGGTAAGCTAAGCTGGGACCATGGCAGGCTAGGGTTCAGTCCACTTTAATCTTCAGCTGATTTTAGTCCGGCCCAAACCCATCACAACCCAATTTGCATCCAAAATAACACCTAAATGACAATTCATGAAACCAATCCGTTTGACTGAGGTAATTTATGCTTCGTTGATTTAGGTTAATAGCAGCACAAGAAATTTCCTAGTTTACTGGAAATGATTACAAATCAAGGATGCATTTACAAATGAAGCCACTAGTCAGCAAGCTAGGAGACCATGAAATTAACAACAGAAAAAGAAAAAAGAAAAAAAAATTGCGATACATTCATTATGAGATTGAATGAGTTAAATCTCAAGACTGGAAAATGTGTTCAGTAATTGAAATCAATACATGAAGGATGATAAAACAAAATATTCAATTGAGCATGACAGTGGCAGCATACAAAATAGTATACAAGTCCGTTTGATATGCACGTGACAATTACATGCTCTTTATAATTTATTTTGAACACATGTTGACGTGTAATTTTGAAGGTAAATTTTTTAATTTTGCTGCACGTTCTGCCACCAGATTTTTAAAATATTCTAGCATGTTAATTTACAATTTAATTTACAGGGTCCAAACACCAGAAATGCAGAAATAATGACGTCAAATTTATTGCTTGTTTGCCTATCTATGCAGGTCATTCTTCTTGCTTAATCATTTCTCTTTGAAGAAGAGATATAATTTCCTCATCTCAGCTCCAGCTAGCCTTGGTGCTAACTGAATCCTGGCAATGGCCATACACTTTTATGCAAAAGTGAGTCTGGGAAACCAAAGCCAGAAGAGATCAATGAAATGTGGTACTCCCTCTTCATGATTTATATACAGAACGGAATCCTGAAGGTCATGTTGTATTTCTAGCTAATTAGGAAACGACATCCCGTTTTTTGAATCTTATATAGACGACATGTCTAGTATAACCAAAACTGTATTTCAGCAAGAATTTGTATATTTATATATAGTGACTGTTTTTTTTCTTCTCTTCTTGTCATTCAACTAACCAACTTTACCTTGGAAGCAACATTCTCATTGGCCAGAGACACATTATCGATCCCCTTTCCCCTATTTCATCATATTTGTTTTAACTTAACCTTTTTAGCAATGATCAAGATCAAGCTATATATCCCTTACTATACATGTCACTTCTATGACTAAAAATGAAATCCAGGAGTAGAAAAGGAGCTAATGTTTGTACCTACTTGATAATATATCCTCCGGCAATCAAAGGTTGATAATTTACTGATCGGATTTATGTTATTGTCCGGTTCCTTGTTATTTGGCCGAAATTGTGAGAGGGAGCCTCATGTCCGAACAAATTATTCAGGCTGGGGAACCAATGTTGTCACACTATCCTCTAAAAGAAAATTTTGAAAAAGTGATGTGAGAGAGAGAGAGAGAGGTTGAATCGGATGCCATTAGGGAGACTGTTTGTTTTACCTATGTTCAAGAACGACAGACACTTTAGTTCATAAACAACCGAACGCTTAGTGTTTATAAAATGGTAGATTGCATGGCTGCATTACAAACAACAGTCATTTTGGTAATCTCTCATAGACGACACCATTTATGTAACACCCCGATCTCATATTGGGAAGAGATGAATAGTTCACATAGAGTTAGTAGTTTATAAAGATACTCATGGGTGCTAAGTCCCACATTGCCTAGTTACTAGGTGAAACTGGACTTTATAATGGATTCTAAGGAAGCTTCAAATTGACTAGTCATTTTGGGGTGATAGCGCAGATGTGGCTAGCGCTTTTCCTTGGGTCGTTACAAATGGTATCAGAGCCAGGTTGTAACGCCAGGTCATGTGGTACTGGAGCACTGCATGACATAGCCCTGACGGGGACGTCAGGGGTTTAAGGGAGGGAGTTTGTAACACCCCGGTCCCATATTGGGAAGAGATGAATAGTTCACATAGAGTTAGTAGTTTATAAAGATACTCATGGATGCTAAATCCCACATTGCCTAGTTACTAGGTAAAACTGGACTTTATAATGGATTCTAAGGAAGCTTCAAATTGACTAGTCATTTTGGGGATATAGCGCAGATGTGGCTAGCGCTTTTCCTTGGGTCGTTACAAATGGTATCAGAGCCAGGTTGTAACGCCAGGTCATGCAGTACTGGAGCACTGCATGACATAGCCCTGACGGGGACGTCAGGGGTTTAAGGGGGGGAGTTTGTAACACCCCGGTCCCATATTGGGAAGAAATGAATAGTTCACATAGAGTTAGTAGTTTATAAAGATACTCATGGGTGATAAGTCTCACATTGCCTAATTACTAGGTGAAACTGGGCTTTATAATTGATTCTAAAGAAGCTTCAAATTGACTAGTCCTTTTGGGGTGATAGCGCAGATGTGGCTAGCGCTTTTCCTTGGATCGTTACAATTTATCTCTCGAACACAAACGTGCAATAGTAGTCAAAAGGTGCTACGTCGTATTTTCGATCCAACATTTGGTTGTAAATACATGAGTTCATGCTTTTTATGTCTACAAGCATAACATAATTATAACAAGAAACTTTGAGAAAATGAAAGTTGAAAGTATGATTGGAGAACAGTTTTCTATATATAGATCGGTCATTCGGATTTGAATAAAAGTTTAATTTAGGAGTTTTTTTTTTCTTCTTTTTTTCCCAAGAATTTCGCAGAAGCCGATAGTACTGGACCTTCTGCAATCGGGTCAACCAGCCCAATCGACATCAGAAAATGCAAAGAAGGTATTGGTTTTCGGTCTCGGAGTATTGTTTAATATAAACAATGCAAGTAAGAATTGCCTCAACAAAAATTGATGGAATTGGACGGACCTAAAAAAGCAATTGAGAACCCAAATGGGGGAATCGATTAAGCTATTTGTCACATGCATTTGAATCATATCCTCAAATTTCATGACCAAATTTATAATTTTCTCAAGGAGAGCATTCTCAAAGAAAGAAAGGAATCTAATACACTAGCTGACTATCTATTTTCAACGTCGATGCACCTTATTCCAACTAAAAGTAAAAAATCAAACGTCAACCAAATGGAGTTGATCCATATGTTGAGTGAAAAATATAAATTTTGAAAACTGTCGGTTAATGCCTTCGAATTAGGATTGATGTAGAAATTTAACCACACTTCAAACGAAAGAATCATTGTTGAAAAGAATGGCAACAAAAACTCTAGTTAATTTTTCAACATACCGTATCCAAATATTATTGAGAGGTTTAACCACATGTTTCACGCTCACGCGGCCGCGGCAGACCCGCCGCAACATACAAACACGGAAACACGGCTGATCGATCAACTTTATTCAATGCGCGCCTAACAACTATTTTCTCAATGGACACTTTCTTTTCTCTTTTATTTATTTCTTATTTTATTTTTTTTTCCTACTCAAATAAGAGAAAAGGGGGAAAGGAGAATATTATAAAGGAGGATTTTTACCATTCCTTAACTTGATTGATAGAGGAAATAAAAGGTGAAATAGTGAGAATCCTTTTCGATCTCAATAGACATTTGATACTTGATAGTTGATATATATATTTTGAAGCTTAAGACAATTATTTTAAGTAATGCTTTTTATATAACTTTTAAAATTTAATTAAGTGTAATGTTAGGAATTATGATTTTATCACACAATTATGATCTTATGATGAGGATTACATATATGACGGTCTTAACTAATCTTTATATTAATCATTGTTACAATATATATATATATATATATATATATTCCATGGGTTAGTTGGGATGCGGGATAATTGTGGAGAAAAAAGATGTGGTTTTCTAGCATTTCTCAGTAATTAAACAATATTTATTTAAAATTTCTTTATTCTTAATTATTAATTAATTTTTTGTTTGGTTTTATTGTTATAGATTCTTCATTTTCAAGAGTAATACGATTTAGTAAATTGGTATATGACAGTCATATAACTTGATAATGTGAAATTAATTGAAAATCAGCTATTGGATCTGCACTTGTAAAAAATAAAAATTTTATTTTTTACTGCTATGTTATCTTAATTGTATAGCAATATATAATATTTTACTGAATAACATCACTCAATTTTCATTAGCTAATATTTAGGACCTTATTCGATCTTCCTCTTAAGACTTTTTATTATTATTATTATCTTTAATTTTAGAGTTTTAGGCAATGGGGGGCAACCTTTAAACGGGCCCTGCTTAAACACTCTTATGGTCCTGGATCAACACTTTGAGGAACTCCACATTAACGTTATCCTTTTAATGGGACCGTGCAAATGTCACTTTCAAAGCGTGACTTTTCGGTCCAGGTGGGAGGTGGGGTGCACAAGCCACAAATATCTCTCCTATATACCACAAAAATAAAACTCGGCGCAAATGGACTACTGATCTGAAAGGTGGCTCCAGATATATATAGTGTCCATACTTAATGTACGTTTTCTCTTATGGCGATTATTAGCCTAATTAAGGGTCCACTTATATATTAAATTACAATGTTTTAATGGTATTACGTACGTACTCCTATTAAATCATAACTTGTACCAAAAGATTAAATTGATATGTTCTTTAACAAGATAAATATTTAACTGAAATAAAAGTAAATTAAATGACGAAAATACAGTTCGAATTTAGAACTTTTATTATAATATTATGTTAAATTATCGATTAAGAAGCTTGAACTTTTGAGATAATTGATTATTCAACAACACATTATAATTAAACATATTATATATATATACACCCACACGGATATACCCATTTTTACATCCAATTAATAAGAACTGATTAACATATATATCCTTTCACGTACACAGACATGCAAGTTAAAAGAAAAAAGAGAAATCAGATTTCGATGACGATGGGTCCATTCTAGCTGATAGATATAAGAACTTCTATTTGGCCCCATGTGTTTTACAAATATACTAACAAAGGATTGAAAAAAAGGCCTAGCTGTTCAATTCTCTCAACCACGCTGTTGCAATTGTTTAATAATATATTTTTGCTGTGCAACTGGGTTAGATGTTGGTTGCTTGCAAGTTGGAGAATTTTGCCAATTGCCACCACTCTTGGTCAAGGGTGTGATGATACCAATTAAGTTCATGCACTTAAACGGCTAAACCTCACATTAACAACAATGCTGCGATCAAACGTGTTTGGGAGGTCAGTGGGTAGGTACAGGATGGTGGCTTTTCAAGGAGAATTTTCCTAACATGTGGTCTTATTCCTATTTTTTAGGTTAACTTCCGTTCTTATTCCGAAAAGAAATGTTGAAAATTATACTCTCTGGTTAGTGTCCTCTATTTGAGGTTTATGGGCTAGTGATTACTAGCGTGTGTACATGGTTGAACTTTTATAAAATTCTTTGATTCATCCAAAATAAAAAAAAAAAAATTATACTCTCTTCCCATTACTATTTTATTGGGCTAACGTAGCAATGCCACGTTAGTCAAATGAAATTGGAGTGCGATGAGAGTATGCATGATTTTAGCATATATTACTCTACTTGAAACATTTTCGAGTCAGCTGAAGCCGAGGTAGGCAACTTGGAACAACATTTTCTTAATTTCTTGGTACAAGAATGGCAATAAAACTAGACAAACGGAACCGAGATTTCACGTTGGGGGCCAAAGTAAGAATGAGGGTCAAGCTAATTAATTTTTAAGCCTAAATACAAACAAGCGCGGACAACACAAACACATAACTTAATAACAATTTATTAAGATAAAATTTGAAAACTATTAATATATATAGTTCCGTCTAAAGAAAAAAAATGTTTTTACTAAATATTTTTAGGTTAAACGTTAATAGACACTCAAAAAAAAAAAAAAACCAGTTCAATTAAAATGTGTTCCATAAAAATTAAAAAAAAAAAGGTTGGATGCATTAATTGGGTTATAACTTTTGACTGGGCATGGTGGACCTTCAAACCCTTTTTTAGTTCATCATGCATGTTATGGATTAATTTACAAAATAAAACCCTAAGTGGTGAGTACATAGAAACTCAAAGATATAAACATTGTACAACAAATATTCCCATTTATAAAATTACCCAACATCAAAAAGTTTTTAGTCTAAAACAGGGGATGATCAGATGTCTTGGAATGTATTTAATTCCCTTTGTGTTGATCATAGTCCCTTGATATTTTGATGTAGTCAAAATGCGTGAAAACATCTTACAAATTCAGCTTCAAAGATATGCCGGCCACAACTTATTACTTTGGGCAGTTTCCATTTGATGTCTTTGAAAATGAAACCTTTGGCCTCGGGTGCCAAGCCCAAGGACTGAGGTTGCACTACCTCTGAAGTTATTCTATTGGAATAGTTAGTTCACACAGAAGAAAAAACCACAGAGAGAGAGAGAGAGATGGATGAACTAGAAGAAAGAAATTACCATGTTGATAAGCAACTTCATGCCATGTGATGTGATGGATGTGATGGATAGTTCACACAGAATAATAATGAGAATATGGACATATTTTGTATTTTTTTTTAAGATGGATTTTTTTGGTTGGCCTAAAGCATTTAATTAGATTCTTGCTATGGAATAGCTTTTAATCCTGCAGAGTGTTTATTGTCCTGAACAATGGGGCAGTATCACGCCAATATTAAATTAGAATGAAGCAGGTTTGTTGATTTTACAACTTGATGAAAAGTAATTTCATTGAAAGCTCTTCTGCAACCAGAGATGGTTTTAATTGTTTTACCTGATCAATGGCATTATATTGGTGACGATGGCAATCTAATAATAGTGATGTCTCGTCAGTCTGTAACCATAAAACACATAATGGTTTCAGAGAAGCTAAAACCCTACTTTACATATTACAACTGTAGAGCTGATGTCGGGTAATTACGGTTTTTTTTTTTAAATCGAGTGCGTTTCTTTTCGGCCCAAAAACCCTACTGTTCTAGACGTTAATTAAGATAGATTTTTTTTGCTGCAAAAACATAGTCCAACCCAGATGTCCAACACAAAGCTGTCTTACACCCGAAACCTCTGCAAGAGCAGTTCAGCAACAACTGGTTTGCACTTCCTTCTCAGATTACCTTGCTCTTCAACCAGATTTTGCCCTAAATTTCCATCCACCATAAAAGCCAATGGCTTCCCTCAGCCTCCACCGATCCATTCCCGACTTCCCGCCAATCTTTCTCACCTTAGTGAAAAACCATGCAATATTATTCACAGTCCTCCACAAAGACAAGTTCTAGCAGTAGCAGCAGCAGCAGCGGAGCCGGTGGTAGCAATGCCTCTGTTACTGCTGGAGCAGCACCCGCCGCCAGGGGGCGTCACCCGGTTTATCGCGGCGTGAGGCGTCGGAGCAGCGGCAAATGGGTGTCGGAAATCCGCGAGCCGAGAAAGCCTAATAGAATCTGGCTAGGCACATTCCCTACACCTGAAATGGCTGCCGTCGCTTACGACGTGGCGGCGCTTTCTCTTAAGGGCCAACAAGCTGAGCTTAACTTTCCCAACTCAGCCTCTTCTTTGCCCGTGCCCGCCTCCACTTCCCCGCGTGATATCCAAGCGGCTGCAGCCTCCGCTGCCGCCGCTATGGGCGCAGCAAAGGATGCCTCAACAGGGAATGAGGGTAGTGTGGCACAAAGCTCAGTAGAGCCGGAAAGAGCCGCGGCTGATGAATTTGTTGATGAGGATATGATCTTTGACATGCCCAATGTTCTTATGAACATGGCCGAAGGTATGCTTCTCAGCCCTCCTCGCTTGGACATTGCTGGCGACGATGCTGAAATCTCTGGGGATCAGGACCTTTGGAAGTTTCCTTAATCCGGCCCATATACACACACACACACACACATATATATATATATATATATATATATATATATATATATATATATATCTTAAATACCATAATCTCTAATAATACTTTCTGCCAAAAACAAAAAGCAAGAAGAGAAACTTAATTAAGCTCTAGATATAATATATGACGGCGCGGCCGGAGTCTTGCAACGAAAACTCAGAATGCAAGATGACAACCTCAAATGCGTGTATGAGTGGCTTGGTTTGTTTAATAATTTCAACAGGATTTTCTGTATCCCGGATTTCTCTTCTGCACCTTTCTGTTGTTTTGATGCTTCAGGAGTCCCATAAATTAAGCAGCTTGAGTTGATTTCTTCAGACCTGAAACTCCTTCCAACTCTCGGCAGGGGGCAAAAGCCAAAAACTCGCTTTAAATTCTTCTCTTAATAAAATAAAGGCCCTCTTGATTTCAGGTTACTATGCTTTGATTGAAACTCAAGTAAAGTATGCAGCAGAAAGCTTTGGGAACAGAATTTGGTGTTCATGAAGTCGTCCGTTTCCACCCTTAACTGCTACCAACTGAATTTGCAACTACCAACTCCCAAAAGATATAAAAGAATCCATAAGAAATTAATAAAGGCGCGAGATAGCTACAACGTCTTTCCAAAAAATCACTATAATCCCTTGAACTGATCATAAACTGTACAACGATTTGCATCATGCACCATCTGTAAGATTACTGCGCGCATAATATGAATCTCCATCGATCTCAATCCCTCTAGAACTCTGTTAAGTGGCACAAATCAAACCAATTAAGCACACCATGATCATATCAGGATTTGCAATTGCATTGAAAATTAATGGAGGGAAGGATTTCTAGAATTATTCAGATGCTCCACTTTCAATCCAATATTATTCAGTTCCCTTGAGGTTCCAAATTAAGCAAATAACATGAATGGTTTGGTGAAGAAAAGCAAGCAAGTTGGAAGGGTTAGTCAACAGAACAATCAAGAGTTACTTTAAGGGTATCAAATATATTAAATTAATTTTAATTCAATAGTCTTCATTTTAATATATCTTTCTAGCATACTTTGTGATGGTTACAAAGGAGGTCCCAAAAGTTTCCGGCCCACCCTACCATTTGTTGACGTGTCATTCTCACTAGCTAGTCTGGTTCCTCTGACGTGGCAGTCTAACAGTGGGGGATAGATACCATTGGAATTTCGTGATGGATGGTAACCCTTCACCTAGCCAGCTTCGACCTTTCGTAGGTCTAGGGGCCTCCATGAAATATGGTAGTTTCCAGTTTCTACGAAGTGGGAGTGGCAAGAGATGAGAGTGAGAGACTCAGTGGGAGGCATGAATGAGGCACCTTGTTAAACATAATTAATCTGAGCACTAATGTTCGAGACACTATTGGAGCTTTGCAAAGATGGAAACTTTTTAGTAAAGCGTATAAATCTTGTATTGAGAAGCCTACATGCAAATTATGCAATGTTAATATATATATATATATTAGCACCTCCTATTGTATCAGGATTCCAATCATCTACAACTTTTAATTCGATTTTTTTAGAAAATTCAGGTAGAAAATTCTAGATGAGGTGGGGGCATATGTTGACTTAACCTTAATTTAAATATCTTCATTTTTATAAGAATATGAAAAATAAAAGTATTGCTCAAACATGTTCATTAATTCTCAAAAGAATATTAGGATTAAGGGTGTAAGAACACAAAATCTAAGGAAGAATTGACAATAAAAAAGAGATCAAAACACACAATTAGGTGGTTCGGTCTATGGCTTACATATATCTACACGTCAAAAAAATTTTGTTAGTTACATCTTTCTTTAATTTATTTGATTATATACAAGAATCTATTTATAGAGAAAGAGTATGAACGTTATAAGTCTCTTCTATATTAACAACAATAAATCTAGTTTATCATCTTGTAACTCTTGTTTGAATGTTTATAACTCTTGTCTCTTGTGTTCTTGTAACTCTTATCTCAATAAAGACTACATCAATAATTTTGTTGATTCGAGCTAGATTTTTTTTTTTTTTTTTTTTTTTTGTGAATTAACATTGATTCTAAGCTATAAAATTGGCAAGTCAAAACACTATAAAATTACATAAATTACTTTATATATTATTCTCTGTGAAATTTTGTAATAAAATATAAAATAGAAGATAATGACAGAAGCAAGACAAAAAATGGGGACATTGAAATTTTGGGATGGTTCGGCTTAGAAGTATACGTTCACTACCGAAAATTACTCCAAAAGCTGCACGTTTCTCTTATTCAAGTTCGGTTTAAGCCAGTGTGTCAAACAAGAAACAATTCGTAAGTAACAAGCATTAAACGATCGATCATGTCCAAAGTGCATATTTAAATAAGATTGACGTAAACTGCCACAAGTGCCTAATAGTCTAGCAAAAATTTGGATTGTCATAGCTAGTCAGAAATGACACTTCTTGCTCAATAATATATATATATGTCAAATACATATAAATGTTATGATGTTGAATAATATTGCTATATATATATATCATATTTTTATTTATAATCATCTCACAATGCTAACTTTAATTTGCATTCTTAAGTAATTAATTCTTATTTTTTTTTTCAACAATGACTAATTCAAAAATTGGTTAAGATTGTTACGTCATTGTGGGATAAAAATATAGTTTTTAACATCACTCTACTATGTTAGTTCGTATATGTATATAATAACATATTTTAGTTATTTATTGTGTTAGTGTATATATGTATCCATATGTTAGCAATTTTGTTATTAAGTTAATATATTAGTGTATGTGTGTGTGTCTCTTTCTCTCTCTCTCTCTCCTCTCTCTCTCTCCTCTCTCTCTCTCTCTCTCCTCTCTCTCTCTTCTCTCTCTCTCTCTCCTCTCTCTCTCTCTCTCTCTCTCTCTCTCTCTTCTCTCTCTTATATATATATATATATATATATATAAGTTAGTATGTATTGGAAATAATTTCATTCAGACCGAACTTCGGGTCAACACTGACCCAAGAAAGAGAAACAACATAACTCCCGAGAACGTCCTATCCAAGGAGATAGATTCTAATTGGCCAAGATAGTAGGACTCTCAGGATAGTTCCATCCTGGGAGATAGACACCAAGCAGCTATTCTCGAGAATACGAGACATGAGGTATAATCAGATTGGGTCCCAAGAATACAGACATCCCGGGACCGAGATTCAACTTAGTCAGTTAAGGCCTGAGACAAGCATATCCTAGGAACTTAGGTATCAACGGCATCCCAGAAAATCCAGATTAAAATCATACGAACTAAGATAGACGTTATGGTTCAGATCTCTTGAGATCATGCACAATCTCTAAAAATTCGAGATTGAGCTAATCCTAGTTTCGCTGCCAAAGAATCTCGAGATTTGGGGGAAGAGGAGCCCGAGTTTGGATCAGGCTCTGGCAGGACTCCCAAGCCAAAGAAGACGAAATCCTAGCAGGAAGGGTATTCATCATTCAACATATAAGTAGGCCCCAATCCCAGATACATTTTAGACTAAACTTTGAAGAATTAAGCAGACTTTCTTTATCATATATAAGCTAACTTATGCATCGGAGTGAAACATTCGGAAGAGTCTCTTAAGTTTGCTAATTTTGCAGGATTCTTGAAAAAGCTCAAAGAACATAGAAGGGCGAGTTGTGTTCACACCATACCAAAAATTGTACTAACAGTTTGGCGCCTTTTATGGGAACGATATTTGTTCTCATACACCAAAATATATATATATATATATACAATGGTGATGAACATACGCTCTGGAAGCCAAGCCAATTGGCAAATGAGATTAGAGCCGAAGCAGATTCCACCACCGTTCCCTCCCCTGGGCGGTGGAGATCAAGACCGCATAGCAGCGCTAGAAGCTCAGTTAGCAACTTTAATGCAGCAGAATGTAGAGTTGCTCAAAAATTCGAGATAGGCCCATCCCGTGGTGAATAGGGATAGACATGAGGAAGAAGATCGCAACACCTCTGAATGCCGAAATATCATAAGTCCCATGAAAATCAGGAGAGACCTGAAGTTTCGCTGACCCTCGAAGATATCAGATAACCTCCTCAAAGGAATGAAGGTAAATATTGCGATTTTCATGAACAAACAGGACATCACACCAAGGGGTGCATAACCTTGAGGTTGCTGATAGAGGAGCTCATAAAGAGCGGTAAGCTAATCCGGTTCTTGGGAGAGCAAATAATTCAGCCCGAAAATAATAGGCCCCGAAACTACTAGTCTCGGGGCCAGCAGCCATGGGATTAGTATCCCCGAGATCGTCAGTGTGAAGTGAGGGATCGGGAGAATGATCTCCAGGAGGATAAAGAAAGAAAGGAGGACCGAAAAAGCAGGAGCCCACGGTGTAGAGAGCTGAGGCTACAATAGGTTGTAGCAGAGATCAGGTAGTCAGGTAGTAAGGCTAGTTAGGAGTCCTGGTCAAGACTCTTATTCACCTTAAGCTATGTTTCAAAGAAAAAAGTTATTATTTAAGTTATAATAAAGACAAGAAAATTTTTCAAGATTTTGGGAATGCATTTTTTAGAACAAAAGATTAGAGCTGACTTAAGCATGAGCGTTCTCGGTCTAGAGACCGAGAACTTGTTGATGTCTCTTCTAGTACAGGAAAGAAATAGGTTTTCAGGAGAAAACAAAATGGGGGGTCGGATTAAACCTCGGCAGAAGGATAGTCTCCCGGTTAGTCCTACATCGAAAGCTAGGGAAATAACACTGCAAAAAAAAAGAAAAGAAAGAATGGGGTGTCAGATTTAGCCCTTGGTTTTGCAAGTTTTCAGAAGGCAAGTTTTCTGGTTATTCCTACACCTGGAGATAGGGAGAAAACCCTGCAAAGAAAACAAGGCAAGTCTCCTGATTAGTCCTTCACCGGGAGCCAAGGAGAAGACTCCACAGAGAAAACAATGCAAGTCTCCCGGTTAGTCCTACACCGAGAGTGATAGAGATAACCCTGCAGACAGAAAAAACAAGGAAGAATGGTGGGTCAGATTTTAGCCTTCGGTTTTGCATATTTTCAGAAGGTAGACAAAGAGACAACCCTGCAGAGAAAACGAGGAAGAATGAGGGGTCAGATTTAACCCTCGGTTTTGCAAGTTTTCAGCAAGAAGGACTCCCTATTAATCCTATCCCGAGAGATAGAAAGACAACCACAAGGGTATCATGCAATTTCAGAAGAAGCCAAAGCTCGGATTCGATGAGAGACAAAAAATTTCCATTATTCGAACGTCTTGGATAAGGGAATTGGGGGGTAGCTGTTGTGAATAATTCCACTCAGACCGAACATCGGGTCAGCACCGGCCCAAGAAAGAGAAACACCATAACTCCCGGGAACGTCCTATCCCGGGAGATAAATTCTAATCAGCCAAGATAGCAGGACTCCCGAGATAGTTCCATCCCGTGAGATAGACACCAGGTAGCTATTCTCAAGAATACGAGATATGAGGTATAATCAGATTGGGTCCCGGAAATACAGACATCTCGGGATCGAGATTCAACTTAGCCAGTTAAGGTTCGGGACAAGCATGTCCCGAGAACTCAGGTATTAACCGCATCCCAAGAAATTTGGATTAGGCCCAGGAAATCCGAATTAAAATCCCATGAACTAAGATAGACATTACGATTTAGATCTCTTGAGATCGTGCCCAGTCTTTAAAAATTCGGGATTGAGCTAATCCCGAATTTGTTGACAAAGAATCCCGAGATTGGGGGGAAGAGGAGCTTGAGTCTATATCAGATTCTGACGGCACTCACAAGCCAAAGAAGACGAAACCCTAGCGGTAAGGGTATTCATTATTCAGTGTATAAATAGGCCCCAACCTCAGGTATAAACTCATATTGAACTTTGGAGAATTAAGTAGACTTTCTTTATCAGAATCTAACCCAGGTATCGGAGTGAGACCCCCAGAAGGGTCTCTTAGGTTTGTTAATTTTGCAGGATTCTTGGAAAAGTCCAAAGAATATAAAAGGGCATGTCGTGTTCACATCGTACAGAGAACTGTACTAAAAGTAAGTATATATATATACATAATATACGTATGTTAATCAATATATTTATATCAAAATTTCTGTATGCGAGAAAGAGAGATAAGAGTGAAATTGTATCGCACTTCAAAAAGAAGAATTCCGACAGAAATTCTTCGAGAACATAACAAATAACAATGAGAGTTAATTGGATGTTTCTTACATGCGCTCTTTCCCTACATTGTTTTTTTTTTTTTTTTTTGGAGAAACTTTCCCTACATCATGGACATAAATACTAGTGAAGTTATGGTACTACTAAGGAAAGAAAATATTTCTCGATTTATTAATATAGCTACAGTTATTAGATCGAGACACTAAAATTATGGAATGCCAAACTAAATTCCCTTCCTAGTTGCATTTCAAAAAGAAGAAGAAAAAAATTCTCTTCCTTGTTAGACAGATCTAATGGTAGGTGTGATTCCATGCATAGTGAGCAGATTCGCTCCCAAGAGCTAGCGGGAGTTAAAATAGGAACCTCTCCATTTGATAGTATTCATTTTATGTGAAGTGAATATTAATACGATTTATGGTCATTAATAGTATTTATTTTATGGTCATGATTTAAAGTTGGTGCATTTATCCATGTATATAAAGTCAATATTAACATATCTTTTAAATCATTGGATGCACTAACTTTAAATCTTGATTATGAAATTGATACTATTCATTTCATTTAAAATAAAGAGGATCCTTGTCCGCGGGGGTTCTGAACCTAACAGTGTGTATGTCTATATATATAAACAAGCTTTAAATAAGTTTAACGAGTCGAGTTGAATTTATATGAATGATTTGGCTTAGTTCCTACGAAAAATTTACATCATTGGTGTGGTAGTTTTTTTAATGGTTTAGATTTAATCCCTATATGAGGAATAATGCCAAATGTCTTACACACGTCTTCCTAATAATGATGTGGCTTTTAAAACTATCATTGGATTTGTGGTTGATCATTATTGAATTTTGTTTAAATTGTGATTTTAAAAGTCACATAATTATTAAAGGGATACAAGAGGGACATGGATATGATATCTAGAATTACTCCTATATGAATATTATTCACGAGCTTAAACCGAACTAAGCCGAACTTATGTGAGTTTGACTCATTTAGATATATGTATATTAAAGGCATTGTCCACCTAGAGTATGAACATTGAACAATACTGTAAAAAATGTAGCAGTTGAATAGTAAACTTATGTAATCCTTCTTTAAAACAAAAATAAAAAATAAAAAATAAAAAAAGAAAGAAAAGAAATAAATTAAAATGAATGGAATGGAAACGCGAATGATTAGAACTACGCGAGTAATTTTATATGTCATATAAATGTTTATCAAATATCCATTAAATAATGAATGAGCTTTTAAAATTAAATTTAGACATGTTATTGATCAAATAGTAAATTTCATAAAATGACAACTTTAAAAGTCATTTTATTATTTGATAGACAGTACTAAATAGATATTTATATGACATATCGTAGAATTACTCGACCTACCCTAATTCGAGTCATACTCCACCTACCCCAATCGAGGCATACGTCAAACATCGACAACAATTACATTGGGGAAACCCCGAAGCACTTATTTTATATCAAGGAAGATAAGTGTTAGAACAGATTCTGGTATGGTAGTTGATGAACCGGATGAGCCTATCTTATCTGTCCTGCAAGAGAGAAAGCTACGTCGGGGGGAGTCCGACAATCTCACCCCGATGCTTTTGTCAGTCTAATCTCAAGTGTATATTACTCTTGATCGAAGTGAGCAATCTAAAAATTTACCTGTCTAGTTGTGAGGTATTTATAAAGGGAGTGTCGAGAGCAGTCCGACTTTTTCATTGGACCACATGTCAGATCCAGAGTACTTGTCGACTACTCGGATTGTGGGATTGAGGTGTATTCTCCATGATCGTTGCCGAGTCGGTCTTTAACCGACTTGAGATCGTGGCATCGTGGTTCGAACTCCGCAAAGATTACGGAGTCAACCCTCAACCGACTTTAGATCGTGAGGGCACCTCCATTTTGTGCGGATCATGGGACTGAGATATATTCTTCACGATCGTTGCCAAGTCGGTCTTTAACCGACTTGAGATCGTTGAGTCGTGGGATTTCATTCATGGTCGTTATAAGCTGCTAAGACGGTCTTTAACGACTTGAGATCGAAGAGTCGTGGGACTTCTTTCATGGTGGTTATTAGTTACCAAGTTGGTCTTTATGTAGCTACGTCAGATTACCAAGTCCGTTAAATATGATAGTCTTTGGCAAGTCTTGATCGGCCACAGTCTTAGCCCATTTGGACAGAATCGAATTTCTTCCCTCACAATAAGCAACCGAACAGCTTAAGAACTAAAAACATCATAAGACGAATCCCAAGAGCAGGATAACCGACTATTATGCCGAGAAAAAAATCCTCCGTACGGGCTAGGGATGCCTCGGTACGTAGGTCGGCTCTACGTCTCAAACTGTCCAAAAAATTGTTCAGGCAGTACCCTAGACATGGCGCTCGATCTCTTTAATTTCCGGTCCAAATTCCTTGGAAGAATCTAAATCCAAATACTCCTAATTAAGCATAATTAATAATAATCTGGAGGTTCATAATTAAACATTTAACAAGTGAATTTTTTATATCACAGCCGCCATTGCACGTACCATGGCCAGAGTTTCCCACTATCATGAGTTGTGACTAAAGAAACCTGAAAAGGGGTGCTTTCAACAAGTCTGACTGCATGTGTGGCCCAGCAACAGTAGGACATGTAACTTGTAAAGCAGACCAAGTTAAGCAGTACCATTTTATTAATTTATTTAATACTGCATCCAGGGGTTAGAGTGAATTTGGCAAAAGCAGTACCATTCTTGTCGTTTGGATTGACAGCAGGCAAAACTCCATCTATGGAAAAAGTCAAGAGAAGTGATGATTAGGGATCAAACGATGGCTTAAGCACCACAAAAAGGCTAATTATCACCTTTATTGACTGTGCTAATCAAGATGTTATGCTCCTCCTATTCATGCTTGGGGATGACATTTGAGGCGGCCATCTTTCTTATTTAGTGCCTATATTACGGCTTACCCAAATTAAAATGACGAACTTATATTGATATATACAACCGTAACACAACTGTCTTGATTAAGAATTTCACTTGATTATGAATGCACCATCTGACAAGATGGTTACAGATAACACCGAGGATTTTTAACTTATAAATACTTTTCGGCCATCTTGTCGATAAGTATTTTGGCCTCGATTTAGGGCTGGCTTGATAAATTTTAAGGCTAAAGGCAACAAGTTTAAGAGGTGTCATTTTCTTATACTTAAATATTAATTAAATTAAATTTATTTTAATATTGATATTATGTTTTTAATTATTTAGTATGTCAATTAGAGCACTTTCTTCTATTCATAAAATATATTTTAAAACTTTTATTTTACAACCTATTAGATATAAAATGAGTACTTATCGCTTGATTCAACGACATACAATAATAAGATTTAAAAAAAATTAAAGAGAAAAATTGAAATAAATTATATAAATTAAGATTGATATGTAATAGAACAGAATGCGAAAAAAATTATTGGACATTAATTGAAGACTCGCCGATGGTGTAATTCTATCTATCATGTACAACACAAGCAATGAAAATTTATGTACTTCGAAGACTTTTCATATTTTTCTAAACATTCAATTCAAATAAACGTTGAAGAAAAAATTATGCACGTTGAACTAATTTCATGAATGTAAAAATAGAGCTTTTAAAAAGAGTAAATAAGTGGGACTTTTTCAAAATTTATGAAAGTTTTTTTTTCTGAATGTGAATAATGAGACTTTCAATTTGTAATTACTTTTACCATGATTGAGGGCCTTAATTAGAAATAATTTATTAAATTTTTACCATATTAGAGTCCTAAAATTTGTTTTGAAAATAACCTATATTGTACAATTAGTATGCGGGGGTCTTAATTAAAGATTATTTTATTAAATTTTTATCATATTAGAGCTTTAAAATGTATTTTTGAGCCTGAATTTTTTTTTTTAAAATAATAATAAAATCAAACAGCAAGCCTTAGGGGAAATCAATCCATTGTGAGATTAAGAATTATTTTAGGAAAAGTAGAAAAAAGAAAAAAAGAGAAAAAGAAAAATATATATATGTATATATATTGATGTTTATATTAAATAGTATAACGACCCACCCTAATGACATAATATTGTCTGTTTTTTGCTTTCTTGAACTAGGCTTCTCAAGAAGTCACCCATCTTGGTACTACTCTCACAGAAGCATGTTTAACTATGGAGTTTTGATGAGTTCATGGTCATCACGGCTTTAAAACACGTTGTGTCAAGAAGAATGTAAATATATAAATAAACATGTACATCCTAATTCTATTACATAGGCAATGTAGGACGTCACAAACAAGGTGATGGATTATTAGACATGATATACATGCATCTTTTGTACATTTCTTTTTTAAATTAATTATTTGATCTGTAGAACTTAAATGTAGATTCTACATATTCAAAGGTCCAACTTTACCGTAATGACCATTGCCCAATCAATATACATGCCAAATGAGATTACGGGTATTAGGAATAATTTTTGGAGTATGGATTTGAGATTATATATAATAGATTTTATCTATTTATCTTATTTTTCAAAGTGTTTAAAAAATACTTAAGAATTCAATGGCGGGATTAATTCTATATTCAAAGAGTCATTCTCTAACTTAAAAATGGATCTTCTATGTGAGGTATACAATTAATAATATTCTAAGTTTTCTTTTAATATAAAAGTGATGAATCTCATATGTAATTAATGTCCACAATAAAACCCATAAATCAAAAATAATAATTGACAGAACCTATTATATACCTTTTTATTCTATGCGCAATGATATGTTACCTAAATCTGTACTTATTACTTAAAAAAAAAAAAAATCAATTTGAACAGATTGAAAGAATTTCCTCTAATTCAATTTGAAAAAAAAAAAAAACTACTATAATCTTAAAAAAGTAATGTTATACACTAAACTATTATTTTTTTGTGATACTGTACTCCAATTAGCCCTTAAATATATTTTTTTTCTTGAATAATGCTAGAAATAATATTTTTCTCTTAAAATTTTTTCATTATGGTAACATAGCAGTTTCAACCGATCATTAAATTAATCGTTGTTAAAAAAATTGAATATAAATAGGTGTTGACTAGATATCCACTTGAAAATTAACTATATATGTGTGTCACGGTATTACCCACGGTTTTAAAACCAAACAAACGGATAGTTGAAAATCCAGCTTCAAATTTTGTTAGTGTTTTATTAAGATGATATATAGTATTTGATCATTGACATAAAATTCCGTATCTTTCAAAGCGTCCAATCAATTTGATATTTTCACTGTAAACCACACAATGTCGATCACAAATATTCAAAGAAATTGATCAAGCTAGAAACAAGGCATATTCGTTATCACCAACGTACATCATAACCTGCCCAACACTTGATACCAAGAGATTGACCAGTATCGTACAAAATTATAAGTTACTTGAATTTTGCATGTTCCCAATCTTTGATTTCTAATCATGTTTCCATACTTTTCTTTTCTTGTCTTGAAAGCAAGAGTAACGAATTCTTCAACTTTAAATGTCATACTGGAACTTCAACAGTATTTTCATGCTTTTCTTATTTCCTGAATATGAGTCCTAGTCTCCATGGCTAATACATGCACCTAATTATTTTCAATTGAGTGAGAATGATAACAAAAGCACCCAAGGAAAAAAAAGAACAAAAAGAAATGGGAGATCATCACAGTATAAAACAATATTGTATACTGTCCAAATTAAATACAGTGTTTACCAAATTCTGTTGTTTTCTAAATCATATCATTGAATTAAGGTAAAATTATACTTTACTCCCAATATTTCACTCCTTTTTCAATCTTGCCTCTAAAGTGAAAAAATTTACAATGAACTCCAACAAAATTTCTTAATTTTGCAATGTAGCCTATCTATCCGTTAGATGATTCCGTCTTCCCTCACAGAAAATGCCACACGTGCCCCATACATGTGGTTTTTGTTGTCTTGTTCACCCAATTGCCCTCATGTTTTACCCGTTGAAATTTTGAAAATGCAAAAGAAAATTAAGCATTGGACCCGAAGCTCCGGGCCAACAACCTTTGTAATTGGGTACATTTGTTTTTGATTGAAGGAAGCAAATTTAGAGAGCAAGGAAGAAGATGCGTTCTTAGCAGAACGAGGGGACGAACTACCAACCATCAGACCTGAAGACGGATGCATGGAGGAGGAGCAAGCGGTGTCGGCGAAGGTTGCCATGGAGAAGTCTTTCAGCCCCACAACACCGACAAACCAAAGATTAATGATCAGCAGGCGAGGGTCTTCGCCGCCAGAGTTGGACCATGTTCATTGTCAGCCTCAAGGGCATCTTTTGCGTTCGGGAATCTTGGGGATGATCGGAAACGGCAACAACCAAAGGCGGTGAATCGGTGCTGGAGCTGTAACAAGAAGGTGGGGCTGACTGGATTCATGTGCAAGTGCGGGATGACCTTCTGTGGGATGCATTGGTACCCAAAGAAGCACGAGTGTATGTTTGATATCAAGGCCATCGGTCACAACGCCATTGCCAAGGCTAATCCACTGGTGAATGCTTATAAAAGAACACATTGGCGCATCAAACAATCACAACCAAACTGCGTGCTTTAATTTTTTTGCATTTTCAAAATTTCAACGGGTGAAACATGAGGGCAATTTGATGAAGAAGACAGCAAAAATCACACGTGCAGGGCACGTGTGGCATTTTCTTTTGGGAAAGACGGAATCCACTAACGGATAGCCTACATTGCAAAATTAGGAAACTTTGTTTTGGTCCATTACAAATTTTTTCACTTTGGAAGCAAAATTGAAAAATGGATAAAACATTGGGGAGAGGGGGATAAAACGTAGTTTTCCCTTGAATCAATGAGATGAGTGGTGAGTGTTGACCAAATTAATCATGGTCGATGGTATTTACACTTTTCATATTTTAGCAATTCACTATCCGCAATTTGTACATCAAATGTAAGTGTTCTTATGGGTTTACCTGTCCAAATAGAGAGTAATTACTCGAACATTGGGGCTCTATAAGAGCTCTCTCATGTTTACTGTCTTAATTACTAGTAATCTGAATAACAAAATTATTGAAAATCTCTCTCTAATGGGACCTGTACTTTATACTGACTCTTGATCTTACCTTCACTTGAGAAAGGATTGGAATCCTCTCAAAAAATACAAGAGATTGTAAGAAGCTTATGATAAGATAAGACCTATGTCGAATTCGGAAAATGAATCCTCTCCAATTCGGAGTATTTTAGTCCAAAAAAATATTTTTGGACTAAAATACTCCTACAAATTCATTTAAACATTCAAAAAGAGTTGAAGAAATTGTCGGATCCCCAATTGTAGGAGGATCCGATCCCTTCATTAATACTCTCTATTGGATGGAATAGAAAATAGTCCGTAAAGGCCGTTTATTAGCTTATTAACCTTCCAGGCCCACCCCAGATAAGGCCGGTTTTTTTTTTCTATACACCAGATAAGGCCGTTTATTAGGTTGTTCAGAAAATTAATGGGCTCAAATGCATGGATGCTGGCCCATAAAATGTAATGGGCGTGACGTTGCTTCCAGGTACAGCGCGCGGAACGCGAGCATAGTGCAGTAGTGACCATTTTTATAATAGCAAGTTCTAGATTTTTTTATTTTTTCTCTCTAAGTAATAGGAAAAAATAAATGAAAAGTTATACAGATAGACAAGATATACCTAAACAAAATATATATCATCAAATCACCAAAATTTCTTTGAAAACGAGTTCATCCAATCAGGCCTAAATACACAACTTTAAATTTAGTTAATATTTTTCGCATGTCTGAGTAAAGAATGATCCACGAATCATTGAGCAGGCCAATTTTTGGGGTTTCTGTGGGGTTAAAGAGGAGGTTGCTGGAATGTCTCAAAATGATTGAGGGTAACCTTCTAGTACTGAGATATTTGGGGTTCCCTTTGAATTCCAAAAGGTTGGCTGCCTCGAATTATACTAGCTTATTGGAGGAAATATACTCGTATCTTCCGTATTGTATAGCATCCAAATATTGGACTTCTACTTTTATTTTGCCCAAGAAAGTAACTTGAGTTATTGAGCAGATATTTAATAGGTTCCTGTGGAATGGGAATGAAGCTAAGTTCAGCAAAAGTAAAGGTGGCTTAATTAGGATGTTTTTTGTGTTCCTAAAGATGAGGCTGGTTTGGGATTGCTTAAATTGATTGGTTGAAATAAGGCAGCCATCCTTTGCCACATTTGGTCTTTGTTTAATTGACTTGCTAGATCGAGTTAATCTCTTTGGAGTGCTTGGGTATATTCCAATTTGATCATAGGGAGAAGTTTTTGGCTACTTCAAAGTTCCACAAGATTCCTATTGGAGCTTGAAGAAAATCCTTGGAACTTGTTTGGCAAATCGGCTTCTGTTTTTGTGTTTGAGAATTGTTTTCTAGAATAAAAATAAAAAACCATTTTCTATTGTTTTTTCATTAAAAAAGTATTTGGCAAATTGTTTTCGAAAACAGTTTTTGAAATAAAAAAAAAAAAAAAAAAAAAAAAGCACCTAAGGCATTTGGACAATTGTTTTTAAAACAATTTTCACTTAATTAGGAAGAAAATAGAAAACTGTTTGGTATTTCTATATATGTTTTGTTTTTAATTTTTGCTTTCATTTATTGGGTGATTTCCGTACATAATTTTGTCAAATTTATATGTCATTAGACTTGATAACCTGAATGAGAATAATATATTGTGATTATTGAGGTATTCAAAGCAAAACTCTTTCACATTCTTTTTGTTAAACTTTAAACACCGCGTCCTCAAGGGGTAGCTCAATCGGCTGGAGACCACGCCTCATGAAGTGGGGGTCACTAGTTCGAATCCTCCTTCCCCCTCTTGTGGGGACATGTCAAAAAAAAAAAAAAAAAAAAAAAACTTTAAACACCGCATAAACACTGCTAGTAGTTTCATTCAATCCAAATATGTATTTAACTTCATCCAAGACATATTGTTAGCCACCAAATCAGGAGCACCTTACTTGTGTATATTCTCTCTTGCATGTGGGGATTCCTAAAATAAAAGTGCTATAGGACGTATTGTCATTAATTTGTTTTTTACAAAATTAACCAGTCTTATTTATTTCATGAATGCATTTAAAAGCACATCCAACAGTACCCACACCTCTTCTCTCTCTTGGTATTCTTCTTCTTCGTGCAGCCGAGGAGGGAAGGGTCTCTTCTCTTCCCTCCTCTCCTCTCTCCTCTCTCATTTTTTCTTGTTTTCTTTGCTTTGGTTTATCTCATATTCCTTCTAGGGAGTTTTGTTCCCCCGGGCTAGATCCGGTGGTGGTTGATATTCTCCTAGTCCTTCTAGGGCTATGAAGGTTGCTTTTTAGTTTTTCCTTGTGCTTTTTTCTGTTGGTTTTCCTGGCAGAAGGCTACACGGGACGACTGTGTTGGGGAGCGGCTTTTCTGGTGTGTCTCTGGCGAGTTTTTTCTGGCTGTGCTTTTTTTATGTCTTCTTTAGAGCCAGATTTGTGTTATTCGACTGGATCCTTCATGACACACGTCTCTCTATGGTAGAGATCGTTGGAGATCGGTAGTTTTGGCGGTTGTCTGCTGCAGAAGGAGGTCCTCGATGAAGGTGCGTGTTTACAGTTTACATGCGCTGGTGCCGGTGACAGCTTTTTCTCGACATCGGTTTCGTTTGGTTTCTTTTTAGGTTTTTTTTTTTATTTTTCTATTCACAGTCTGTCTTTGTAATGCTCAATTGTTACTGGACTATTTGATGGCATAGTAGCTAGATTAGCCATCTTTTTCTTTGTTTAGATTGTGCTTAAACGTAAAGAGCGGCTCAAACGTTGTTCATGTAATGTTTGTATGTTGTTTAGATAGTTGTTTTAAGTCAGATTTTTCTGATTTATGGTATATGGGGTCTTGTACCTATATTCTCTGTAATTGCCTTCGGGCGTTCTTCAGTAATATATGGTGACTCGTGTTATCTGTTCAAAAAACAGTACCCACACAGCAAATTATGTATCTCAACATAAATCTTACATTTACTCAAATTACAACAAATTCAAATTCCTAAACAATAGCGTCACCTACCATACCAAAACTAAAAAAATTCAAAGTCTATTGAAACTATGATGAAACCCAAGACTATTAGGTACACATAAAAGCTTCAAAATTCTAATACAAGCCAAATCAGAAGGATATTTTGAAAAAATTAGTAGTTTTACACTCAAGCATGTTGATTACATTAAAGAAACAAAAAAATAAACTAAACCATGTCCCAATATGACTAAACCATAACGTGTCAACTGCACCTCAGCATATATAACAAATCAAAAGATTTATGAAATTCAAGATTGAAGATAATTCATCTATTTTTTTATGGTTGAGGCCCGGCATCTGGATGATATTTTCTTATACTCTGTTTATTTTGACGTAAAATATTTTTTTGATAAAAAATATTTTTTTCAAAAAAAATGATTTCCATAAAAATATTTTTCGATGTGGCCGGAACCTGGCGATGATATTTTGACGATAGTGGCCTGTACCAGCGACACTGGCCAGATTTTGGCACGGCCGGCCGAATTCCGGCAACACTGGCCAGGTTCCGGACAATTACCGGATTTATGCAACAATTACCAAAATCTGGCACAGTGGCCGAAATCTAACCAATGCCATTGGATTCTGGTTAGTGTCACCGAAATATGCCATAGTGGCCGGATTCTGATCAATATCGCTAGAATGGCATAGTTGTAGGAATTAGGTCACTGTGTTAGATTCCAGCGACACTGATCTGAATTCGGCCGGTGCCACTAAATCCTAAAATTTGGAGGCCTTCGGCGATAAATTTAGACTACCAACAAAACTTCAATGGCCAGTGGTATCAAATTCTAAAAAACGTGCATATAGTACAAAAATGAAAAGTTTATATTCAGAACATAATTTACGATCCATTTTTTAAAAATTAAATAAGTTTATCAAACTAAAAATTAAGTTCCGTTGACCTTCAGTTGCACCCGACACAAAAAACTACAAAGAAAATTATAAGAGGGGACCCAACAATTTTGTCAAATCGTTCTTGTTTATTGTAAATGAATGGTTCACAAATTGCCATGTCATCACACTAGATTAAAAACCAAAATATCTCTTTTTTGCTCTCTCTCTCTCTCTCTCTCTTCAATTGCCACCGTCACCACTACGACATTGATCTCCACCCTCACCGCCACCTTCCGGGTCTCCTTGACCTTGCACTTGCTAGTTCAGCCGAGTGTTGGACGAACTCGGTTAGAATGGTCCACTTGGTGGCGTTCATAGGATGTGGCGGTGGTCGTTGATGTACACGTTGTAGACGACAGTGGTGGAAGGCTAGCTGGTGGTAGTGGCGGTGATGCGTGAATGCTCTTAGCTAGGCAGCCAGAGAATATATATATATAGCCTAAACAACTACAGAATTAATAAATTTTACAGATTTATTTGTCTTCCACCTTGGTAGTCCCTCCCAAAACTATTGTCCGTACTTTGAAACGTCCAGGCTTCCGTACTAAGCTACCAAACAATCCAGAGCCACCACGAGTTGTGGTCGAATTCAAACGGCTTTGATTTGTGGTTGGAGAATTCAAACCCCTTTGCCTGCCACCACGACCTTTCACATACAACCCTGAGATGCCTCTGCTTAGCTCCTCAATCTTTTCTTCTGTCACTGCAGCTCTTTTGCATGTGGTTGGAGTTGCTGGAATATTGCCGCTGAGGTCCGGAATCATTGGAAGTCTGTCTCCACGCACGAAAATTTTGGGACTATTATTGTGAGAATGAAGAGTCTTTATGGATCGAGAAAATCGTTTGGGGTTTGGTTTATGAAGTTGAGGAGATAATCTGTCTTGAGGCATGGGTGAGTTGGAAGGCGTACCATTTCTGTATGTGGACGTGCAGGGTTGGGGAATTTGAAGAAGCAACGAAGAAGAATGATTCATGGTTCGCGCTCTTGTTTTGTTTACGATCAAGCAGATGGAATTCTAAGGAAATGGGTACTAGTTAGCTCTGTGTGCGTTGAAGAATATTGGAAGTGGAGGCCGCTGGCAAAAGTAAACTATGGGAGCACTGAGCAGTATGAGGTAGGCTTCGGTTTATATAGGAAGGAAGGCCTGTGAATAGAGACAAGTGGTTGAGTGGTTGACCGTTGAAAGTTAAAATATCTGAATTAGTCTGGCTTGATAACCTTAAAGACTTGGTCTTATAGACCCAAGCCGGCCCGGAAAGGCCCATATGTTTTTTTGAAAGGTTCAGACAGCAAGTTTAGCCTAGTCCAGTTTAATTACATGTTTTGAGTGAGCTAAAAGCCTAAAAGCTATCTAGTGTTGGCCCACGTCCCTAAATTTTCCATCAGAATGAAGTTCCCTCCAAAGCACTTCCTTCAATATATATCACCCTTTTATATTAGAAAACGATTTAAATTTAGTTCCAAAATTTTAAGAGACCATAATTTGACTGAAGATATAGTTCTTGGAAATAATGTGGATGACTTTTAGGCCGTGAAAGCTATCCTATGTGTCGTGAGGCCACCCTTGGCAAACAGGGGCGGAAACCTTCTTTGAGGGGAGGTCACCCCTAACATAAACGTCCAGCCATCTATTTTTAAGACAAATTTTTTTATAAACTGGTTTGTAAGAAATTTAATACAACCTACATATAAGATTGACATGTGTCCCTTAGCATTTGAGAAGCACATGTTGTTTTAATAGCATGCGCTTCTTATATGCTTTTTTAATAGCATTAATAAAAAAACATGTGTTTCTCACATGTTTAAATGACATATGTCACTCTTATATATGAGTTGTATAAAATTTCTTATAAATCAGTTTGTAAGAAATTTCTGTCCTTCTGAGCGTACGTTGTCCTTCTAATAGAAGATGAGAAACCACCTTTCATTCGGTGAAGGATAAGCCTCCTTGCCAGTTGATGGTAGTTAGTCACCTTTCTCTCTTTTTTTTTTTTTTTTTTTTTTTTTCCAAACAAATTACTTTTGACTTTCTTAAAATGTCTATTTAGGTTGTAATTGTAATTTATAGTAATTGTGCCAAGTGACACGTACAATTGGCACATGACATATTAAATGAAAGTCGCGTAGCATTAATTAATTGGTCTGATGTGGTATATCATTAATTAATTGGATGGTAGGTTAATGAGGAACTTATTTGATATCGGAAAGGACAAAAAAAAAAACCCTAAGGACTTAATTGTCTAAATTGAAAATTTAAAAACTAAATTGAAATCGCATAAAATTTTAGGGTTTAAAATTGAACTTTTTTCCTTTATATCATCCATCTTCATTAGTAATATCTTTTGCACCCAGCCACGTGAGATCTAATGACTCTTAAAGCATATCGCGTGTGTAGCAATTCCTGGTGACTTACGTCCCAACAAACATAAAACGGACCAAATATTCACCAGAAAATTAAGACCTCGTTTGGATTGCGGAATGAGTATTTCATTGGAAAAAATGAATAGTTATTCCCAGGAATAAAAGAGAGTGGAATGGAATGATTATTCCTAATCTTAGTTTGGTAACAACACATACACTTTAATTGGAATCCACAAAATTGTTTTTTTCTTTAAGAAATGCCAGCCACCCCCAATTGCTCCAGGGGTGGTCGCACCACCCATGGCGCCCTATGTGGCTGGCCGACGACCCAAATGGGTTGTCGGCTAGTCACTGTGTAGGGGGTTGGGTTTTGTTTTTTTCTTTTTCATTTTCAATTTCTTTTTTGAAAAAAAAAATTGAAAGAAAATTAAAAATAATTTTTTGTTTTTTTTGTTCTTCTGAAAATTGTAATCCATTTCCATTAGAATAGCTATTCTTTTTATTTTTTAGAGGAATCGGTATTCCTCTTTGTAAGGGAATAGTTATTCCAATGAGAATAATTATTCGAAGTAATATACCCCTACCAAACAAATAAATAATTATTCCATAGGAATAGTCATTCCATTTCAGGAGTCTATTCCACGAATCAAACGAGGCCTAAATGTCTTCGGTACGTACGTATTTTAGCATTTCTTAAAGAAAAAGAAAAGAGCCCATTTTATTGCAAATAAATAAAGAAGACCGAATCTGAATGTACAAAATTAGGGCACACTCTTAAAAATTAAACTTCATCTTAAAACTACAAGCCACAAGGGCACACTCTTAAAAACTAAAAAGAGATACAGTAAACTACAAGGGCACACTCTTAATTAAAATTAAAAACAAAACATCATCTTAAAACTGTGACCAAACCATGTTTAATTATTATGTGGGAGGAGGCGGGTTTAGCTTCTAGGATACATGGTGTAGTAGGTCTGCAAAAACGAAAGCACAAAGAGAACAAGGGCTGCGAATACAGAAATCCACATCCATGGCTTTTCAAAATACTCAGCCTTGAAGTTCATCCACTGCCAATGGAACCTATTTTGATAATACTGGTTGACAAAGAAGCACAAAGAGAAGAAGCATAATTTACCATCAACCTCACGAATGCCCTCATGCAGCTTGTCCAAATTGTGGATGAAGCTACCAGGGTCGGTCTCAATGCCCTTGCCCAAATTTTCGATGAAGCTAGTAGCGTCGGTCTCAATGTAATTGTCCATTACTCGCTGCTCGCAAAGGTACTCGACGTCCTCGGCGTTCTTCACAAGGACGCTCAAGAAAAGGGCGTAGACCGATAAGTACCCTGGAGAACGGTTGTCGAGGCATTGCTCGAATGCCACACAGTTCATCAAGAAAGAGCACATTAAATCATTGAGAATTTTTGGGCATCTCAATCACACCGTCACGGAATTCAACCATCAATAAGTTGTCCTTTTTACGTGGACTGACCTTGATCCCTGCACGGCAGAGCTTCGAGATGCGGGGGATAGTATCGAATGTTATCTTCCGGGACTCTTGTAGGAAGAATATAATATTAACCGCATAATGCACGAATAGAGTAGGTGGGACTAAAATTGACCGAACAATGTCAAGCAAATGCAAGCATTTGACCTCGCGGAACCCAGAGTGATGTTCTTCGGATAGTTGAATTCCCAGTATCGCTGAAAAAACTTATGCGCCGATACTGGACAAGGATGGACCAATATCCTTCAAAGTCATATTGGAAACTTCAAGTAACTTTTCTAGAACAAAAAATGGGATCTGATTCTCAAGTAGGAGCAGGTCATGGTAGATCTTCAGTAATATTACCCTGTCGATCAGGGCGAGAGGGTGGTCTTCACTGACCTTCATATGCCTTCCAAGTTCCAACTGAGCAAGTGAAGCAAAGCCATTCTAATATTAAACAACCATTAAGAACCATCATTTCGAGGAAATCGTCAGTACTGAGGTTGATCTCTTCGGAATAACACTCTTTGACTTTTTTTTCAAGTGGACGGATGCTCTCTATGAAGCTCTCTAAGTTTGGCTCGTTGTTGTTTAGCAAGTAGTTGAGGCACTGCCACTTGATATTGATTTGGTCTTTAATTTTGTGGCGGTGGTAGGGCCCGATGGAGACTATATGGCCCGCCTTGTACGACTTATTGATTGTACTAGTCTCGAAGCTTGGAGGAAGCCTGAAGATGCAACAGTTTTCACCCACAATGAGTTTTAACACTTGGATCTCGCTCATCTTCACTTTCATTTTATGGACTAGGTCGACGCCGTCATCCTTCTCCATCTCTCTCATTTTATGGAGTAGGTCGACACCGTCATCCTCCTCCTTCCTCGCAACGTCGAGTATGTGACTGCCTTCGGAAGTGGACTATGAGGCTGAAGCAGAAGAGAATTATATGGTAAATGCAATTCCGGTCTCTCCGGAGGGGAATGGAATTTTACAAGAACTTGATCTTGTATGTGAGAAATCTGCCAGTGCTGATCGCGTCCATCAATCCTCTGGTAGACATGAAGTAAATGAGTCTTGCTCCAGGCTGGGGAAAGGAAATTCTGATTCCAAAGGTTCTTCTCCTGATCGGGTAGGGAAAGGAGAAGCCGGTACTAGTGGTGTTAAAAGGGGTCAAGATTGGCGCCAACTGTTTCAATCCAAAAAATCTTTTGGATCAATGCAGTATCATGAACCTCTTCGTCAGAATGGGAGGATTATAGTGAAGCCGCAAAAGGAAGTTATTAAGGAAGGGATCTTGAAGTGGTCTTCCTCTTTGATCGGGCAATTTTTTGATAAGCCCCTTCCTTTCTATGTGGTTAAGAGGACGGTGGAAAATATATGGGCTAGCTACGGCAATGTGGAGGTTTTTTTTGCTTGAAAATGGATTATACTTGTTTCGGTTTATTGATGAGGAAACCAGAGATGCTGTGCTTGAGGAGAAGTTTTGGCATATTGCAAATAAGCCTCTTATTTTGCGAAGGTGGACACCAGGTATGCAGCTTTTAAAACCTTCTTTGTTCTCTGTGCCTATATGGATAAAACTGCATAATTTGCCTATGGAGTATTGGAATTCTACTTGCTTAAGTCACATATCTAGCGGGGTTGGGAAACCTATTTGTGCTTACTCGATAACAGAAGAGCAAGTTAGGCTTGGTTTTGCCCATATGTTGGTGGAAGTGAATGTAGAATCTGATTTTCCAAAAGAGATAGAGGTTGAGGGAATAAATGGAGGGGTTATAAAAGTGGGAATTGAATATCCATGGTTGCCTATAAAGTGTAGAAAGTAACTCATTTGGGCATGCTACTCATACTTGCCCTAAGATTGAGAAAGCAGTTTGGCTACCTCGTAGGGAACCTTAGAAACAAATTGTCCCTACAGTTCAGGCTGGTGGCGATAAAATGGTTTCTTCTGTGAAACAAGGAAAGGATTCGAATGCCAATCAGTGGAATGTGGTTAGTAGATCAAAGAAGACTCCTAAGTCTCGTCATGCTATTGTTGATAATAGTAAGCATTGGACTAATTCTTTCCAACTTTTGGCTCGGGTTGATGGTAAACAATTTGATGACTGTGAAATTTGGAAATCAAATGAGATTCTTCAAAAATTATTGGATGAAGAGATGAATCCATCCCCATCAGAATTGGTAGATAAGGGGAAGGGGAAAATGGAGGAGGAGGAGAGATTGATGAGGGGTTTCTCACCTCATTCATGAACTTCCTTATTTGGAATGTAAGGGGATTGAACCACCCTTCCAAACAAAAAGAGGTTCAGAGTGTTGTGAGAAGCAAGAAAATTGGTTTAGTTTGCCTGGTTGAGACAAAAGTAAAGGAAGCAAATGTTGGTTCTATTAGTTCTACTATGCTTCTGGATTGTGAGTTTTGCTATAACTATGAGAGTCATTATTTGGGCCGTATTTGGGTTTGCTGGAGTAGAGAAGAGTTTGCAGTTACTGTTTTACATAAAAGTGATCAGTGTATTACTTGTCTTATACACTCTATCAAAGATAAAAATAGTTGGCATCATACCTTTGTTTATGGGTCAAACAATCCTGTTGAGAGGAGGAACCTTTGGCAGAATTTAAAGTCCATTAAATTGAGGGTAGTGTGTGGTCCTTGGATGCTGTGTGGGGATTTTAATTCTGTTTGGTTTTTGGAGGAGAAATGGGGCTCGAATAGCTTAAATTCTTATGAGTTGGAATTTCATGAATGTCTGAATGGCTTGGAAGTTGTTGATTTGAACTTTAGTGGTTGTTTTTTTCACTTGGAGCAACAAGAGTGAAGGGTCTGGTTTTGTGGCTAGGAAGCTTGATCGTGTCCTTGTAAATGAGGAATGGCTATGTAGTTTTGGTAAAACTTGTGTTGATTTTCCGACTGGAGGCATCTCGGATCACTCCCCTCCAGTCATCTCAGTTGGCTCTTGGATTAGTTTTGGTCCTAAGCCGTTTAAGTTTTATAACTTTTGGCTGGAAAATGAAAACTATATGGAGTGGCTGTCTAACTATTGGAATCAGGAGGTAAGGGGGTTTCCTATGTACAAGTTAAGCAAGAAGTTGAAGGCCTTTAAAGTTGTGGTAAAGGGGAAGAATAGAAATCACTATGGGGATATTAGGAGCAGAGTCCTTCAAGCCCGGGAATGCCTAGATTTGGCCCAAAGGACAGTTCTTGATTCCCATGGTAGTGATGCCTCTTTGCTACATGAGAGGGAATGCCTGCACCATTATGTCTCTATATCTAGAGTTGAGGAAGCGTTTTTGAAGCTGAAATCCAGGAATCAGTGGCTTCAACTTGGAGACCAGAATAATGCCTACTTTCATAGACTGCTTAAAGGTAGACATGCCAGGAATACCATTACTCATCTTTGTAATGAGCAAGGTAATCGGGTTGAGGAGATTAATGAGATCAAGGGTATTGCAGAATAGTTTTATAAGAAGTTATTAGGTTCCTCTCAAATGGTGTTTTCTGCAGATCATGCAGCATGATTAAATCATCTTCTTTCTCCCATTGTTCCGGTTGATAGGGCTGCTATGTTAGTGCAGAGTGTTACAGCAAAGGAGATAAAGGATACTATGTTTAGTATGCCCTTGAATAAAGCCCCTGGGCCTGATGGTTTCACTGCTTAATTTTTTAATTCTTATTGGCATGTTGTTGGTGATGATGTGGTAGCTGCCATTCAAAGTTTCTTTGAATCATGCGTTCTTCTTAAGGAAGTAAATGCGACTATATTGACTTTGGTACCTAAGAAGCCGAATGCGTCCTCTATGGGAGATTTTCGGCCTATAGCGTGCTGTAATGTCATATATAAGTGTATTACAAAAATTATATCCAATAGAATGCTACCAGTGTTAGACTCTCTGATTAGTCGTAACTAGTCTGCTTTTATCCTTGGTAGAAACATTGCTGAAAAATGTTTTGCTTGCGCAAGAACTAGTTCGTAACTGCCATAGAAAGGAAGGAAAGCCTAGATGTACTATGAAAATTGATCTCATGAAAGCCTATGATTCTATTGATTAGGATTTCATTATCCATTGCTTGGTATGTTTTGGTTTTTTTGGGAAGTTTGTAAGCTGGATTAAGGAATGTGTTACTTCCCCCCGTTTTTCTATAGCTATAAATGGCACTTTGGTGGGATTTTTTAAAGGGGCTAAGGATTGAGGCAAGGAGACCCTCTTTCTCCTTACCTTTTTGTTATTGCTATGGAGGTGTTCACAAAGCTTATGGAAGTACATACTGGACCGGGTTCAGGTTTTCAGTACCATCCTAGATGCTCTAGATTGAAGCTTACTCATTTGTGTTTTGCAGATGACTTAATCTTATTTTCTGATGCCAGTATCTCTTCTATCAAACAAGTGAAGACAGCCTTGTTAGAATTTGAGGAAATTTCTGGATTAAAGTCCAATCCTGCAAAGAGCTCGTTTTTCTGCTCTGGACTTTTTGTGAGGATGAAATCAATGTTGCTAGATGAGCTTCAAAGACAGGAAGGAAGGTTACCTGTTAGATATCTCGGGGTGCCTCTTGTATCTTCTAAACTGTCAGCGGCTGATTGTAGAACATTCTTAGACATAATTTCTAGTCGGATTGATTCCTGGACTTCAAGGAATCTATCATTTGCAGGAAGATTGTAGCTTCTAAATTCTATTCTTTATGGCCTCCAGGTTTTATCGACTGGTATGTTTATTTTGCCTAAAAAGATCATAAAGGACATGACTCAAAAATTTAACAGGTTCCTCTGGAATGGGAAGGATGGTAACATGGCCAAGGCTAAAGTGGCTTGGGGGGGATGTATGTTTCCCAAAGAAAGAGGGAGGTTTGGGCTTGAAATGCCTTGAGGTTTGGAACCGGTCGTCCATGCTAAGGCACATTTGGAATTTGTTTGCTTGCTCCGGATCAATTTGGATTGCTTGGGTTTAGGTTTATCTGCTGAAGGGGAGAAGTTTCTAGAATGTGAAAATTCCTCAGAACTGCTTCTGGAGTTGGAGGAAGATCTTGAGTTTGAGAAATATTGCTAGAGAGCTTATTAAGTTTGAGGTGGGAAATGGAAAGTCTATCTATATGTGGCAGGACAACTGGCACCCCTTTGGCCCCTTGTATGAGAGATATGGGTTTAGAATCATAAATGATTCTCAGAGCAGTCTAGATGCAAAGTTAAATTCTGTTATTAGGAATGGAAACTGAAGCTGGAGACCAGCTAGATCAGAGAATTTGATGGGTATTCAGAGTAAGCTTCCAGATGTCCCTATAGGTGAAGTGGATAAACCTATATGGACTATCTCTCGGAAAGGAATCTATGTAAGTGCAGAAACATGAGAGTTTCTAAGGAATAGGAGGCAGGAAGTCAATTGGTGGAATATTGTTTGGTTTCCTCAAACTATTCCTAAACAAGCTTTTATTCTATGGTTGGCTATCCTCAATAGACTAACTACAGGGGAAAGGCTTGTGGCTTGGGGTTTTTAGGGAGACACACAGTGCTTGTTTTGCAGGAATGGGATGGAAAGTCGTGACCATCTGTTTTCGCTTGCAGCTTTAGCTCACGTATTTGGAAAACCTGTTTGAACCGCTGCTTCATACAACATCCTATTTTGTACTGGCAGGGGGTGATTGATGAAGCTCGTAGAAAATGGAAAACTAAGAAGCTGCTAGGCGTGTTGTGTAGGTTAATATTGAGTTATGCTGTGTATCACATCTGGCGAGCGAGAAACGAGATCAAGGTTCTAGGACACCCAAAAATGGAGGAGCAAATTCTTCGTTCGATTTTCTGGGAAGTACGGAAGAGGATTTCTAGAAAAGGAAAGTTCATCAAGGATATGGAGAATGTGGCTCTATGTAAAACGTGGAATATAGAAGGGAAGATTCTGGTTTGAGTCCAGTTTACTTTAGTTTCCCTGGTTGTCTACAGAGCTGTGTACTCTGTTTTGTTGGTTTTGTTTGGTCTTTTGAGACCTTTTGTCTGTAACTTGTTGGTTGTTTAGTAATCAAATGTTCGCTTATTCATAAAAAAAGAAAAAGAAAAAAAGAGTATGTGACTGCCTTCTCCTTGCATGGAATTGCCTCCCATCGTGAATTTTGATGGCTTAGACAAATGGCTGTGCCGTTGAAGCTAGCTGGTATGTTAATTAAAATAGATCTCGCTCCCCACAAAAGGACAATCCAGTCCCAATAATTAGACCTTTCCACGTCAAAAGTTACTCGATTTAGCAAGGACCAATTGACAGCGATGCGTGCATTCGAGAGTATTTTGGGAAAGAGAGGTGCTATAGTACTAATTATCATGCAAGGACACCACAGATAAAGGAGAAGAAAGAAATCTCATTTCTCTTTACTAAATTAAGAGACGTACTGTCATTTCTTTACAATTAAGAGAAACAATGCATGATATACTCATATTTGTAAGTATGCCTCCCTTATTTTTAGGGCTGACAATTTTGACACGACCCGACAACTCGATACGAATACAACACGAAATTAACGGGTTTGGGTTTATCTTAAATAGATTTGGGTCATAAACGAGTCGAGCGATTTTTATTTTTATATATTTTTTAAGGAAATGGCCAAATGGGAATAAAACTGAATATGAGATTATTACTATTTACTATTAGCCGAAAACAGTCAAAACACACAAGAAAACAAAACCCTAACTTCGTTACTTCTTTCCTTTTTTCCTTCAGCAATCAGCGCCGCCCCCTCTTCTTCTTCTTCCATTTTCTTCTTCTTGAGCGCCGGTTGCACCGCCCCTTCTTCTTCCTCCCATTGGATGGCTGGACCCGCTCAACACTCTCTCTCTCTCTCTGATCTCCGCTCGCAGCCGCTCTCCCCGTCTCTCTGCTCCACTGCCAACATCACTTTGCCGCTCTCTCTCTCTCTTCCGGCAATGTCACATCTGGTACCGCCGGTATGTTCAACATTGTGTTTTACTTGCTTTTGTTGATACACATGAAATTCTAAGGGAACAGGGAGATTTTGAGACTTTTATATTCATTTTAATTCTATCTGTTTGGTTTTTTATTGGTCACGGCCATGTGTGTGTGATGATTTTTGGGGTTTCTAATTCTCTGTTTGGCCGTGTGTTTGTGTGCTCTGTTGTGAGATTGTGATGTTGGCCGTGTCCCTACTCGTTGGGTATGTGTATTTCGGCCAATGGGTGTTTTTGTGTGTGGTGTCTACCCAAACTTTCCCTGTCCCGATTGTAGATTGCTTGTAGTATATTTTGAAATTGTATGAATCATATTGTTCATTTTGCTTATGAGATTTCAAATCTGGCCTAAGTCGTTCAGCTTCCCAAGTTAAAATCAGAGTTGCCTAATGTGCACCTTCACCTTAAGGCTTAAGCTAGAGTGGCCAAATAATATTTTATTATTTCATTTAAATAAAAAAAAAAAAAAAAACTTTTAAGCTAAACGGGTCAGGTTGGGTCATATCGACCCGATACGACCCATTATGCTAAACGGGTTTCACGGGTCGTGTCGGGTGACCCGTGAAATTATCGTGTTCGTGTCGTGTCTGGAGCCCCGACCCGTTACCATAAACGAGTCGTGTTTAGTTCTATCTTAAACGGGTTGCGGGTCTTAACGGATCATGTCGGGTACCCGTTTTGCCAGCCCTACTTATGCTCCTCACTTTTCCATTTTATGTCTCTACTAACAAACTAATTAATCACAAGCACTTTCTATTTCTTTGGTGTAAATAATTGCTTGCTTTTGTTAAATCGCGAATGAGTAAAATGTTCATTATATTTCTATTATTGGTATAAAAACACAATTGTATTTTTATCTTCTTTTTCTTTTCTTTTCTTTTCTTTTAAAAATCAAATCAAATTTAACTGAAAATCCAAACAAAATGGCTAGATAGTTATGAGAGATAATTGCAACTTTTTATATGTAAATTTGAGAAGATAATAATAGTTTAAAAAAAAGGGTTAAATACAAAATTGTCCTCTGTGGTTTAAAAATTTTATTTTTTGCCCCTTGAGTTTTTATTTTTATCATAGGTGGTACCTGTGGTATGGGTAAAGATGAAAATGGTACCTCCGTCTATTTTTCCATCCAAAACTGACGGAGATCCACATCAGTGCCACGTGGCACCATTCAAAATGCGATAGGTGGCCACACTATTTTTTTTTTAATTTTAAGGCTTTTTTTTAAAAAAAAAAAATAAAAATTGTAGGGGTGGCTGGCCACCCCCAAGGGCAAAATGGGAAAGAAAAAAAAATTGATTTTTGCCTTGGGGGTGGCCGAACGACCCCCTATAGGCCACGGGGGTGGTTTGGCCACCCCCAGGCCAAATGGGAGTGGTCAGCCACCCCCATGTGGCCCAAAAGGCCTACAATTTTTTATTTTTTTAAAGCCCTAAAATTAAAAATAAATAAATAAATAAAAATAGTGTGGCAACGTGTCACATTTTGAATGGTGCCACGTGGCACTAACGTGAATTTTCGTCAGTTTTGGATGGAAAAATGGACGGATATACCATTTCCATCTTTTCCCATACCACAGGTACCACCTATGATAAAAATTAAGACTTAGGGAGCAAAAAATAAAGTTTGCAAACCACAATGGGCAATTAGGTATTTAACCCTTAAAAAATACACAAACAAAAGAAAATTAAGGGCATTCATTAGACGTGGGTCCCCGTTCCTTCTCCTCATGTGCAGATAATTCAAACATATTACTTATGCGGTTCATTCTTTGGCTTTTTCCCAAGGTTTAGAGGATTATGACATTTTTGACTTATTTAGTGTAAAAAAATACACACAAATTTTCTGTTTGTTATTTTCAGATTTAGCACTACTTAATTTCTTTGATTTGGGTTTATTGTTGAGTAGCTCACCCCTTTTGAGCTTTTTGTTCCTTGTAAGCTTCTCATTTTTAATGAATGATATACTTAAGAAAAGGAAAAAAAGAAACTTATCACCTATGACAAGTATATGGTTTTTGGTTTTTTGCTTCTTCTTCTTTCTTTTTTTTTTTTCTTTTTTTTTTTTTTAAAAAAAAAATTTATATGTTTCAGAAGTATATGGTTAAGTCCCACAGACTTTTTTTTAGATGGGTCTTCGGACCATTTCACGTCAAAAGTGACTCAATTTGGCAAAGACTAATTGGCAGTAGAGTCAGAGTAATGCTATAAGAAAAAGAAAAATGTTAGATTTACAACACCAATACAATAACTGTACAACAATCCTTCACATGAGGGTGAGTCTCACATACTAGGGCCCACCTTCATGTGAGAAGTTGTTGTACAGTTGTTATATTGGTGTTGTACAAGAATCAAATCCCTAGATGAGAGCCTTTACAGTGCCTAACCACGTGAAGAGCAAGTGAATCTAAAGCTAAAAGGTACCATACAAGTTTTTTACATTATTGGAGAATACGATATGAATTAAACATAAAATTAATATATTAAGACTTTTGTTTGTTTAGGCGTAAAATATTTTTGTCAAAAAATGTAATTAGAGAAAATAATTTTTTGCCATTTGATGCGTACGAAGAAACACAAATATTTTTTATATTTTCATTTAATCATATTAACTTATAAAAATAAATTTGTATTCGCAATATAAAAATATTAATAGAAAATAATTTTAAAAAAATTAACTTAATAATTTGAGTTCCGACAGTTGTCTGGCGGAGGCTTATCAGTGGTTTGGTGATGGTCCGGCAGTGGCCTAGTGGTGGTTCGAGGATAGATCAATGATGGTTCGGGGTTGCACGGGGGTCTGTGGCTCGGTGGTTGTCGAGTGATATTCCGGCGGTTTGAGAAAAATAAACTCAAATTCAAAAAATAATTTATGAAATTTAAATATAAAAATTATTTTTCAAAACTTAAAAAGCTTATTTCGTCGTACCGAATATATTGGTAATGATACTTTTCTTTTATCAAATAGCCCTTCTCTCTCACTATTCCTCTCCGGCCCCGCTTTCCAAGGATACGCCTCTCACAAGATCTCGATCAGTGTATCGTCTCGTGTAAAACGATTGCTCCTTCTAATTAAAAATGAGAAATGCTAGGGGTACTAACACTTTTACAAAGGGATCTTTACAAACTGACATGGCATTTGGCATAAGACGAAAATGCCCTTTCAAATCCCAAAAAAGCTACACCAAAGAAAAATGGCCATCCAGATCTCTTTCACATCACCGGAAAAATCCAGCTCGCTGAACAGCTGGTCCTCCAGCCACGTCGGAAAACCCCCGGCCCTGATCACAGGAAGCCAGCACACCCGAGGATCTGGCCGGATCTCTCAAAGAGATCTGCCCGGAACAGCGATCTGGCCGAGCGTGAGATACGGCCGGATCTGGTGAGATCCGGCCGAGCGTGGGATTCGGCCGGATGTGAGATCCGACCGAATCTCTCAAACCCATGCCGGCCGAGAGTGAGATACGGCCGGATCTCACAAGATCTGGCCGAGCGTGAGATACCAGATCTGGCCGAATGTGAGATTCGACTAAATCTCTCAAACCCACGTCGACCGAGAGTAGGTTTCAGCCGGAACTCTCAAACCCACGCCGGCCGAGCGTGGGTTTTCGGCTGGATCCGGTCAAAAATCCGATGGCCAAACCGATGAGAGGGGGGAGAAAGAGATTGCTAGAGATGGGGGACCAGAAGCGTGGTTGGGATCGTGGTCGAGTCCAAGATTGTCTGGGGTGCTGTGTTTTTTCCGGTGGGTCTGGGATGCTGGGTTTCCGGTGGGTCAAGGTGCTGGGTTTCCGGTGGTCGGGGTCGGAGTTGTGGTGGCCGACTTGCTGAGTTTCCGGCGGTCTAATGGTTTCCGGCGGGTGAGTTTAACAGGAGATAGAAGGGTATTTTTGTCCATTTATTAAAATTTGTTTTAACTTGATTTAATTATTAAGCTGATGTGGAGCCTTTCAGGAGGCTCCATGTCAGTTTGAAAGTTTCTCTTTGTAAAAATTTAAGTACACCTAGCATTTCTCATTAAAAATTTTGAAAAAAGTTTACGCACGTGAATTTCATTTGCACTTTGGATTTATTTGATCAAAATGGATGATTCATCTCAAGCCTGATATCTAAGATTTTTGTATACAAAATGGGAACAAAAGTATTTCTTCTAGAATTACTCAAATTTTATCTCATGATTATCTTACATTAATAGAGATGTGGCAATCCAACCAACACCCTTAATTTTTTTATTTTTTTTTAAATGTTTTGTGTCTTCCAGCTCTTAGGGCTTTGGAGTTTTTTGTTCCCCCAGGTTAGATCCGGTAGTGGTTGATGTTCCCCGACAGAAGACTTCACGAAATTTGGGTTGGGAAGCAATTTTCTATTGTGTTTTTCGGTGGAGTTTTTGACATGATTTTTCTTTGTTTGGGTTTCTTTCTTTGGAGTCAGATCTACTCACTTCGGCCGGTTCTTCCAAAACACGCGCCTCTCTATGGTGGTCGCTGGCTTATTCCTGTCCAGCAGCCTCCAGCCACGGCCATGCCGATTCTTCACGATCGGTGCCAGAGAGGTTACTCCCTGGATTGGCGCTTGTGGGTCATAGATTATCTTTCATGGCGCAGTTGGGGGTTTTTCAGTGGATCCGAGGTCTTCCAGCGGATTTTTGTTGTAGAGGAGGTCTCCGGTGGCAGCGCCACCCGATGCTGGTCTCGGCTTTGGCTTCTGTTTTAGGGTATTTTATGTTTTTTTTTTTTTTTTTTTTTTCACAGTCTACCTTTGTGATGCTTAAAAGTTACTGGACTATTTATTGGCTTAGGTGCTAGATCTGTCATCTTTTATTTGTTGATTGTGCTTAAATGTAAAGAGTGGCTCATTGTTGTTCTTTTAATGATTATGTATTGTTTAGGTTAATGTTCAAGTCAAATTTATATGGCTTAGGGTGTAGGGGGTCTTGAACCTTTTATTTTTGTCATTATCCTGAGACTTTCTTCAGTAATATATGATAGCACATGCTATTTGTTAAAAAAAAAAAGGACTAATTCAAAGGTCAAAGTGACAATTTTTTTTTAAAAAAAGATATTTATTTTTTAACAAAGCTATTTCATTCATGAGGAATACCTATTACGAGCCTTTTAAGGAGAAATGATTATTTCTCATTTTAGGGAAGTAGCTAATACTTAGGGGAAAAAAATAAATTCAAGAAATAAAAATATAACCAAACAATAAAATAGAATAATTATTCCAAAAAAATAGCTTTTTAACTCATAGGTCTATTTCAGCGTACCAAACATATCGGCCTTAAACTTATTAAAATAGTGAAGTTAATTGTCTAATTAATATTATAATAGTAAGTAGCAAATGAACACGTACGTACAAAGCTGTATCGTACGATTTTAATAAAATGTCTTTGCTCTTATAATTTTAGTACCTCCGCCCAGTTTAAAATTGGGGAAAATACACTCTATTCCCCCTTGAAAAAAAAAAAAAAAAAACAAAAAAGTTGGCCCTCTTGTTGATCTCGCCACCGGTACTTAAAAGGTGGCAATCAACCCCCCAAAATTTCAACTATACTGTTTTTTTTTTTTTTTTTTTCTGGACAGAAAAGGACTCACATGCGTCACAAGTAAGTTTCAAGTAAGTTTTTAGGAGATGAAGTCCCCAAAATGCTCCTAGGGTCAAATACAAAAATAAATAAATAAATAAATAAAGAATTAAATACAAAGTAAAAAAATAAAAAAAATATTTGGGAGTGGTTTCGCCCCCCTCCCTCCCAAAACACTTTGGGAGTTCTCCGCCACACCCATTTTGGCTAAATGGAAGTGGTTCGACCACTTTCTTGGCCAAATGGTAGTAGCCAAGCCATCCTTAATTAATGTGAGAGGTTTCGGCTAATTCCATTTTTTTTTCTTAAAAAAAAAAATTGTATTTAACTATATTTTTGTTTTTTTTTTATTTATTTCTTGTAACACTTTATAGGGGCATTTAGGAGACTTCATCACCTAAAAACTGACTTGTGACGCCCGTGGATCATTTCTCGTTAAGGAAGACGAAAAAAGCTAATGGATGGGCAAACTTGCCGACGGTTAAAATTTCGAAGGGCCCATTGCCATTTCTTAAACATTGACGGTGAGATCGAAAAAGAAGTCCAACTCGCACGGTGAATAAACTGTATTTTCTCCGGCCTCTAAAATTTAATAAAATTAAAAGAAAGAATGAAATCCAAAACATGCTATATACGATGAATATTTACAATTCATATAAGTGGAATAACCTAAAGTGCAAATTAAACAAATATTTTCAGTAGTTAGCTAGGTTTAACTAATTTACAGATTTTTTTTTTTTTTGTTTTGTTTTAATAAATTTACATATTTATTTGTATTCCACCTTGGTAGTTCCTCCCAAAATTATAGTCCGTACTTTGAAACGCCCAGGCTTCCGTGCTAAGCTACCAAACAATCCAGAACCACCACGAGTTGTTGTCGAACTAATATTCATACGCCTTTGCTTTGTGGTTGGAGAATTCAAACCCCTTTGCCTGGCGGCATGACCTTTCAAATTCTCATACAACCCTGAGATGCGTCTGCTTAGCTCCTCAATCCCTTCTTCTGACACTGCTATTTTGCCGGTCGTTGGAGTTGCTGGAATATTGCCGCAGAGATCCCGAATTGGAAGTCTGTCTCCCTGCAAGAAAATTTTGGGACTATTACTGTGAGAATGAAGAGTTATAGTGGATCGAGAAAATCGTTTGGGGTTTGATTTATAAAGTTGAGGTAATAATATGTCTTGAGGCATGGGTGAGTTGGAAGACACACCATTTCTGTATGTGGGGGTGGAGGGTTGAGGAATTTGAAGAAACAACGAAGAATGATTCATGGTGCACTTGTTTTGTTTACGAGTAAGATGGAATTTTGAGGAAATGGGCACTGGTTAGCTCTGTGTGCGTTGAAGAATATTGGAAGGATCGGAAGTGGAGGCAGGCAAAAGTCTAAACTCAAAACTATGGCAGCCTTATGGGTTTGATTTGGTTTATATAAGAAGAAGTGGTTGACTATTAATTAAACTTTTGTATATATAAATCTTACAGTACATGCATGCTAACCTTAAAGACTTGGTCTTACTTTGAGATTACACGTTGGCCTGGAAAGTCAGATATACATGCATGTGGACCAAGTCCATATGAATGGTCGACCATAATCCAAACTCACTAATTTCGATTTGAGAAATGTTAAAATAAATCAACCGCACATTTATTGCACACTCTCCTCTCACATGAAAGTGAGACTCACATGTGGAGGACTCCACCCATGTCAGAAGAAGAGTGTGTACTTAATGTGCAATTGGTATTTTTCTAACACCTCCCTTTGACTTTTGATTTGTGTTGGAATAAAAAATGGCAGCTCTACTCATCCCTCCCCCCCCTCCCAAGGTTTTTTGAAAAAAACAATTTAGAAGGATTAAAAAAAAATCTAATATATATATATATTAGTTCTTCTAAAAAATTATGTTAGCCTTACCCAATTAATTAATTCCTTTTTGCTTTAACCAAATAAATCTAAAAAAAAAACAATCTACAATCCTCAAATTTGCTATAGATATCAAAAGCCATTAAACCTAAAAAAGCCCTCTGACCAAACTACATTCCACATGTCCACAAACAAAAAAATAAAATAAAATTAGAGAACAAAATTCCATAAAAAAAAAAATACCTTACCCAATTAAACCTAAAAAAAAGTGTCTTAAACCTCGTCGTGTCTAATCTTATCGGGCCATTGCTTCAGCCTTCAGTGCTTCCCCTTCATTTTAACTTTGTAAGTTTACAAAACTCTAATATTTTGTTTATTTTTTTTGGTCATATGAAAAAGAACCGAAGAGATAACTGAAAACGTGACTTACGGCCTTAGGGCGAAATTAAGCTGAAAAGATGAACTGAAGTCTAAAGAAGAAGTGAAGAGGAATAAGGATTATTGGCTTTTAGAAGAAGCTAGACTCAGGTGAAGAAGAGTCTAGAGAAGAGTCTTGAAAATACGAGAAAAGTCGAGAAGACGAGTACAAAAGAAAATAGAAAAAATTGATAAAGTCTAAAGAAGAGTCTAGTTGATTAGAAGTGTCTAGTCGTGAGAGTAAAATAGACTTAAAAAAAAATATTTAAAAAAAAATTTACACTAACCCAACATTGACTAATAAGGAGAAAAAGACAAATTTTGTACAAATTGAACAATGAGAAGTGACGTCTAAAGAAGAAGTAAATGCCAAATTTTTGTACAATTTTTTTTTTCTTTCATTTGTGTGACTAATTTGTGTGTCATAAAAATTATTTGGTGTGTTCAATGATTATTGAATGTCTTGTTGACAATTTTTTTTTATTATTATTTTTTGATTTTTACTTTACAGTATTATAAAATTTTGATTTTGAAAATTGTTAATTTAATCTGATTTTTACGATACAGAACAACAATTAATCACAACACAGGAGTGGTGTAAAATTACTAAAGCAAGTCGCACTTTTTGAAGTTAGATTTCTAAGCTCAATTCCTAATATAAGTAGTATTGTAATTTGGATATTATTGTGTTATTAAATATTGAGAATATTGGTTATTATAGTTTGTAAGTCTAAACAATTAATTGGAGAATTTGACATGTGAAAGCTATTATATTCTATTGTTCTTTATGTGAGTTCGTTAGTTGTGAACTTATAAATTTTTTTTTCTTACTTTTCTAAAGACTCCAACATAACCATGTAAATTTATTTTATAGATGATTTTCGGGGTTCAAAAAATCGACGGGTTCCATTTTGATAGGTGTTTTGGCTGAATTTGACGTATTATGAAACACTTATTTTGTTTAATTTTTGTTGTCAAAACTAAATTTATGCTAATTTCCTTTTTATATATTTATTTCATCTTCAATCTTAATATATTTTTTATATATGCTTTGACCCCTACCCCTATTTTAATATATTTGTAATTCATGCATTGACGACTTGGCCCCTACCCAAAATATTTTCTGACTCCGTCTCTGATTACAGGCCAACCTGTTAACGTGGACTTATCCTTTATCCACATGTGATCTACTTAATAATATTAATCTAGTTATCACTTGAGGACTCGTAGCAAGATTTCACAAACGTAATTAATATTTTTGGGTGAAGCTGCAGCTTGGTGTTTTTGAGATGTGTTGTGTTATTAGATTTAGTATAAATTTACATTATAGCAATGATGAATATAATGTAATGATTTCAGTTAATGTGATGACTCTTAATAAATGTTATGGTCGTAATGATTAATGTTGATAGAATATAATAGAATAGAATTATTTATTTTTGCTGCTTAGTATTCTAATTTTGATGAGTAGAGTTAATATTTTCGGGTTATTTTCTTATTAAATATGCATGTGGAGGTTACAAGGACACTCCAAGTTAGTTAATTTAGGGGGCGTTACATGGTCGATACAAAGAAACTAAAGTTTGAAATATTGGAGAACTGCAAATAAAGTATTGTGTAAAGAACCAATTGGATTACAACTTAACTTATAGACACACTCATCATTTGGAGGTATTTTGTTGTTCATATTCAGGTTTTGGTAAATGTGTAGATAACAAAAAGTGTGACGTCCCATATCTTCTGTGAATGGAGATGTGCTTAATTATATGCATAAATGTATCATTATTGACACAATACATTTTAAAGCCGTGATGACCATTAACTTATCAGAACTCCGTAATTATTACTTAAGCGTGCTTCTACATGCGATAGTACGTAGTACCGGGATGGGTGTCCTCCAAGGAATCTAGTTTGGAGGAGCCAAAAGCGGACAATATTGTGTCATTGGGGGTGGATCATTACAAAAAGTTTACTTCAAAATATATTTTTCTTTTTGCTGGAAGGGTTATATCCTAGAGATGAGTAGGCTGGCTATAGTTGTTGAATCTATTATTGAAGCATAATTTATTTCATGTTATGAATTCACAACACATGCATTAATGGTTGAGAAAATTTGTTAAAGGTCTTAAGATTGTCGATATATATATATATATATATATATATATATATATATATATAATATAGAGAGAGAGAGAGAGAGAGAGAGAGAGAGAGAGAGAGAGAGAGAGAGAGAGAGAGAGAGAGAGAGAGTGACAGAGACACTTATCAAGATTTTTGCAATAACTCTACTATAATTTTCTTCTATAAGAATGATAAAAGTAAAATAGATCAATTAAGCATATCGACATAAAGTATCTTAATGTGACAAAGGACATTTAGAGATAGACATGAAGTATCTATTAAGCATATAAGTAATAAATTAATGATTGTGGATCCAATAACTAAAAGTTTATCGACAAAAAAGTATAGAAGTCATGTACGTGGTGCATATGGGACTCATTATTTCATTTTTTACTTTTTTTTTCTTAATTAAGTAAGGAAAAAAAAGGCTACGAGGGAATTTCATTTTGTACTTAGTTTCTCCCTATCAGTCTGTAGACATCAAGTCTTGTAATAAAGTTTTGTGCACATGTAATAAATTTTATCCTTTGGGATATAAATAAAATTAGACTTGAATGGCTTATAAGAAGTCCATTCATAAAGCAAGTGTAGTTACTTGAAAAATATTGACCATTTAAAGAATATTATACATTATAATACATAGAAGGACCGGCCGGATGATTCATTGAGTCATTATATAATGATTTTATTGTCATGATTCATGTGTACGCAGTATTTTGTATGTGAGTGAAGAATAGATTGGAGTAAAGAAAGTTGTGGCCAATATTAATGATCCCAACACCATAAGAAATTCATGTGTCAATATAAGAAATTCCTTAATATATGTTAAAAGTGTTGCTCGTATGCCACATGTATTTATTGTAGTATAAATTAAACACACTTATGAGTGTTCAGTAATTCATTTTAAATAAGGAATTATTAATTTGTGAACTAAAATAGAATTAATTTTTATTTTTTAATGGGATGAATAATTACGGAAAAGTTTTAATTGAGGGTTCTAATTTAGCCTATAAATATAAATCATGTGTATTCTATCCATCACCATGATATTATTGAGTATAGGTTAGAAGTTACAAGTTAGAAGATACATCCCTCTCTTGAAATTTTCTCCAGCATTGAACAAATTTAATTAGAGATAATTCTGAATTTTGTTTATTTATTTATTTTAGCATAATATTTGTTTTGTGTGACGACACCATCTCCAATCTCCATTGCCATTCGGCCCATTCATGGATGGATTAAGATACTTTACTACTTTGTAATACTTGAGGAATTAGAGGGCCTACAATTTGTCAAATCGTTCTTGTTTATTGTAAATGAATGGTTCACAAATTGCCATGTCATCACTCTAGATTAAAAACCAAAATATCTCTTTTTTGCTCTCTCTCTCTCTCTCTCTCTTCAATTGCCACCGTCACCACTACGACATCGATCTCCACCCTCACCGCCACCTTCGGGGTCTCCTTGACCTTGCACTTGCTAGTTCAGCCGAGTGTTGGACGAACTCGGTTAGAATGGTCCACTTGGTGGCGTTCATAGGATGTGGCGGTGGTCGTTGATGTACACGTTGTAGACGACAGGGGTGGAAGGCTAGCTGGTGGTAGTGGCGGTGATGTGTGAATGCTCTTAGCTAGGCTGCCAGAGAATATATATATATATATAGCCTAAACAACTACAGAATTAATAAATTTTACAGATTTATTTGTCTTCCACCTTGGTAGTCCCTCCCAAAACTATTGTCCGTACTTTGAAACGTCCAGGCTTCCGTACTAAGCTACCAAACAATCCAGAACCACCACGAGTTGTGGTCGAATTAACATTCAAACGGCTTTGATTTGTGGTTGGAGAATTCAAACCCCTTTGCCTGCCACCACGACCTTTCACATACAACCCTGAGATGCCTCTGCTTAGCTCCTCAATCTTTTCTTCTGTCACTGCAGCTCTTTTGCATGTCGTTGGAGTTGCTGGAATATTGCCGCTGAGGTCCCGAATAATTGGAAGTCTGTCTCCACGCACGAAAATTTTGGGACTATTATTGTGAGAATGAAGAGTCTTTATGGATCGATAAAATCGTTTGGGGTTTGGTTTATGAAGTTGAGGAGATAATCTGTCTTGAGGCATGGGTGAGTTGGAAGGCGTACCATTTCTGTATGTGGACGTGCAGGGTTGGGGAATTTGAAGAAGCAACGAAGAAGAATGATTCATGGTTCGCGCTCTTGTTTTGTTTACGATCAAGCAGATGGAATTCTAAGGAAATGGGTACTGGTTAGCTCTGTGTGCGTTGAAGAATATTGGAAGTGGAGGCCGCTGGCAAAAGTAAACTATGGGAGCACTGAGCAGTATGAGGTAGGCTTCGGTTTATATAGGAAGGAAGGCCTGTGAATAGAGACAAGTGGTTGAGTGGTTGACCGTTGAAAGTTAAAATATCTGAATTAGTCTGGCTTGATAACCTTAAAGACTTGGTCTTGGAGGTCACACGTTATGGTATAAATCTGGAGAGATTCATGCATTTGATGTGGTCAAGTCCATTAGTATTACTTATGTGTGCTTGTTTTAATTTCAATTGTGAGAGGTCACGGTCCCATAAAAAACCTCTCACAATTACAAGGGATAAGTTGCAATCCAGGCCGAAATTATAGTCAATTTTCATCCCTGCAACAATAGCAGAAGTTTCAAGTTGTACGTGGCCTATTGATAGGCAAGGTTGGCCAGCCACAGTAGGGGGGAAATGCCTTATAGCTAGACCCAAGCCGGCCTTGAAAGGCCCATATGTTTTTTGAATGGTTTAGACTGCAAGTTTAGCCTGGTCCAGTTTAATTACATGTTTTGGGTGAGTTAAAAGCTATCTAGTGTTTGCCCACGTCCCTAAATTTGCCATCAGAGTGAAATTCCCTCCAGAGCACTTACTTCTATAATCATCCTTTTATATTAGGAAAAATATTTAAATTTAGTTCCTAAATTTTGAGAGACCAAAATTTGACCGAAGATATATAGTTGTTGGAAATAAGAGGTGGATGACTTTTAGGCGGTGAAAGCCATCCACTGTGTCGTACGTGAGCCCACTCTTAGCAAAGATGGGAGATGGGCTGCCACTTCTCATTCGGTCAAGGATGAGCCCCTTACCAGTTAATGGTTGTTAATTAGTCACCTTTAATTTCTCTCTTTTTTCCTAACAAATTAATTTTGATTTTCTTAAAATTTTCATTTGGGTTGTAATTGTAATTTATAGTAATTATGCTAACTCGTACAATTGGCACATGACATACTAAACAAAAGTCGGGGGGCATCATTTTTAATTTTTTTTTTTTGAGAAAATGATTTATATCATTAATAAAGCTAGTCTTTTTACCCGGTAAGTACACAATCCTGAATAAAAGAAGAGCATTCCTATATCCAAATTTTGTCTAGCATTTGTGACAAGGCAAACTTGGCCAAACTATGGGCAAAATTATTGGCTTCCCTTGAAACATGTTTCATAAATCATTATGGGCCACATTGGGGCATTATTATATTGGTATGATGTGGTATATATATCATTAATTAATTGGACGGTAGGTTAATAAGTAACTTATTCGATACCAAAAAAAAACCTAAGGATTAATTTAATTGTCTAAATTGAAATTTTAAAACTAAATTGAAATAGCATAAAAATCTAGGATTTAGAATTGAACTTTTTCCTTTATATTATCCACATTCATTACTAATATCTTTTGCACCTACGTGAGATCTAATGACTCCTAAAGCATATCGGGTTACAATTCCTAGTGACTTACGTCTCAACAACATAAAACGGACCAAATATGCACCAGAAATTAAATGTCTTTGGTACGTACGTATTTTAGCATTTCTTAAAGAAAAAGCAAAAAAAAAAAAAAAAGCCAATTTATTGCAAATGAATAAAGAAGATCGAATCAGAATGTATAAAATTAGGACACACTCTTAAAAATTAAACATCATCTTAAAAGTTAAAACTTCAAGGGCACACACTAGCACACTCTTAAAAACAAAAAAGAGGTACAATAAAATACAAGGGGCACTAGGGCACACACTCTTAAAAACAAAACATCATCTTAAAACTGTTACCAAACAGTGTTTACTATGTGGGAAGAGGTGGGTTCAGTGTCTAGGATACTGGAACTTCAACAGTATTTTCATGCTTTTCTTATTTCCTGAATATGAGTCTTAGTCTCCATGGCTAATACATGCACTTAATTATTTTCAATTGAGTGAGAATGATAACAAAAGCACCCAAGGAAAAAAAGAAAAACAAGAAATGGGAGATCATCACAGTATAAAACAATGTATACTGTCCAAATTAAATACAGTGTTTACCAAATTCTGTTGTTTTCTAAATCATATCATTGAATTAAGGGAAAATTATACTTTATCCCCAATATTTCACTCATTTTTCAATCTTGCCTCTAAAGTGAAAAAATTTACAATGAACCCCAACAAAATTTCTTAATTTTGCAATGTAGCCTATCGATCCGTTAGACGATTCCGTCTTCCCTCACGGAAAATGCCGCACGTGCCCCGTACATGTGATTTTTGTTGTCTTCTTCACCCAATTGTCCTCATGTTTTACCCGTTAAAATTTTGAAAATGCAAAAAAGAATTAAGCATTGGACTCGAAGCTTTAGGCCAACAACCTTTGTAATTGGGTACTTTCGTTTTTGATTGAAGGAAGCAAATTTAGAGAGCAAGGAGGCCAACAACCTTTGTAATTGGGTACTTTCGTTTTTGATTGAAGGAAGCAAATTTAGAGAGCAAGGAAGAAGATGAGTTTTGAGCAGAACGAGGGGACGAGCTACCAACCATAGGACCCGAAGACAGTTGCATGGAGGAGGAGCAAGGGGCGTCGGCGAAGGTTGCGATGGAGAAGTCTTTCAGCCCCACAACACCGACAAACCAGAGATTAATGATTAGCTGGCGGGGGTTTTCGCCGCCAGAGTTGGACCTTGTTCACTGTCAGCCTCAAGGGTGTCTTTTGCGTTTGGGAATCTTGGGGATGATCGGAAACCGCAGCAACCAAAGGCGGTGAATCAGTGCTGGAGCTGTAACAAGAAGGTGGGGCTCACTAGGTTCATGTGCAAGTGCGGGATCGATGACCTTCTGTGGGATGCATCAGTACCCAAAGAAGCACGAGCGTACGTTTGATTTCAAGGCCATCGGTCACAATGTCATTGCCAAGGCTAATCCACTGGTGAATGCTTATAAAAGAACACCTTGGCGCATCAAACAATCACAACCAAACTGCGTGCTTTAATTTTTTTGCATTTTCGAAATTTCAACAGGTGAAACATGAGGGCAATTTGATGAAGAAGACAGCAAAAATCACACGTGCGGGGCATGTGTGGCATTTTCTATTTGGAAAGATGGAATCCTCTAATGGATAGGCTACATTGTAAAATTAGGAAACTTTGTTTGGGTCCATTGCAAATTTTTTTCACTTTGGAGGCAAGATTGAAAAATGGATGAAACATTGGGGGGATGAGAGTAAAGCGTAGTTTTCCCTTGAATCAATTAGATGAGTGGTGAGTGTTGACCACATTAATCATGGTCGATGGTATTTATACTTTTTGGATTAGCAATTCAATGTCCGCAATTTGAACAGCAAATGTAAGTGTTCGTATGGGTTTACCTGTCCGAATAGAGAGTAATTACTAGAACATTTTGGCTCCATAAGAGCTCTCTCATGTTTGCTGTCTTAATTACTAGTAATCTGAATAATAAAATTATTGAAAATCTCTCTCTAATGGGACTCGCATTTTATATTGACTCTTGATCTTATCTGCACTTGAGAAAGGATCGGAATCCTTTCCAAAAATACAAGAGATTGTAAAAAGCTTCTGATAAGATAAGACCTATGTCAAATTCGAGAAATGAATCCTCTCCAATTCCTTATACTATAGGAGTAATTTAGTCCAAAAAAATATTTTTGAACTAAAATACCCCTAAAGATTCATTTAAACATTCAAAAAGAGTTGAAGAAATTGTCGAATCCCCAATTGTAGGAGGATTTGATCCCTTCATTAACACTCTCTATTGGATGGATTAGAAAATAATCAGGAAAGGCCGTTTATTAGCTTATCAATATCGTTGGAATGGTATAATTGTCGGAATTAGGTCACTATGCTAGAATTCGGCTAGGGCCACTGAATCTTAAAATTTGGAAACCTTCGGCAACAAATTTAGACTACCAACAAAACTTCAATGGCTAGCGGTAGCGAATTCCTAAAATTGTACATATAATACAAAAATAAAAAGCTTAAATTCAAAAAATAATTTACGATTTATTTTCCAAAATTAAAAATTTTTTTTATCAAACTAAAAATTAGGTTCCGTTGACCTTGAGTTGCACCAAACACAAAAGACTAAAGAAAATACTTCAGACATTATAAGAGGGGGCCCTACAATTTGTCGAATCGTTCTTGTTTATTGTAAATGAATGGTTCACAAATTGCCATGTCATCACTCTAGATTAAAAACCAAAATATCTCTCTTTTGCTCTCTCTCTCTCTCTCTCTCTCTCTCTCTCTTCAATTGCCACCGTCACCACTACGACATCGATCTCCACCCTCACCGCCACCTTCGGGGTCTCCTTGACCTTGCACTTGCTAGTTCAGCCGAGTGTTGGACGAACTCGGTTAGAATGGTCCACTTGGTGGCGTTCATAGGATGTGGCGGTGGTCGTTGATGTACACGTTGTAGACGACAACGGTGGAAGGCTAGCTGGTGGTAGTGGCGGTGATGTGTGAATGCTCTTAGCTAGGCTGCCAGAGAATATATATATATAGCCTAAACAACTACAGAATTAATAAATTTTACAGATTTATTTGTCTTCCACCTTGGTAGTCCCTCCCAAAACTATTGTCCGTACTTTGAAACGTCCAGGCTTCCGTACTAAGCTACCAAACAATCCAGAACCACCACGAGTTGTGGTCGAATTAACATTCAAACGGCTTTGATTTGTGGTTGGAGAATTCAAACCCCTTTGCCTGCCACCACGACCTTTCACATACAACCCTGAGATGCCTCTGCTTAGCTCCTCAATCTTTTCTTCTGTCACTGCAGCTCTTTTGCATGCCGTTGGAGTTGCTGGAATATTGCCGCTGAGGTCCCGAATAATTGGAAGTCTGTCTCCACGCACGAAAATTTTGGGACTATTATTGTGAGAATGAAGAGTCTTTATGGATCGAGAAAATCGTTTGGGGTTTGGTTTATGAAGTTGAGGAGATAATCTGTCTTGAGGCATGGGTGAGTTGGAAGGCGTACCATTTCTGTATGTGGGCGTGGAGGGTTGGGGAATTTGAAGAAGCAACGAAGAAGAATGATCCATGGTTCGCGCTCTTGTTCTGTTTACAATCGAGCAGATGGAATTCTAAGGAAATGGGTACTGGTTAGCTCTGTGTGCGTTGAAGAATATTGGAAGTGTAGGCCGCTGGCAAAAGTAAAAACTATGGTAGCAGTGAGCAGTACGAGGTAGGCTTCGATCGGTTTATATAGGAAGGAAGGCCTGTGAAAAGAGACAAGTGGTTGACCGAAAATATCTGAACTGGTCTCGCTTGATAGTTGATAACCTTAAAGACTTGGTCTTTGAGGTCACACGTTATGGTGATAAGCTGGAGAGATTCATGCATGTGATGTGGTCCAAGTCCAATAATCATAGGTCGGTCTCACTTGCTGTACACGTAATATAGGAGATTCATGTGGTCCAAGTCCATTACTTATGTGTGCTTGTTTTAAATTGAAATTGTGAGAGGTCACGGTCCATAAAAAACCTCTCACAATTACAAGGGATAAGTTGCAATTCGGGCCGAAATTACAAACAATAGCAAAAGTTTCAAGTTGTACGTGGCCTATTGATAGGCAAGGTTGGCCAGCCACAGTAGGGGGGAAATGCCTTACAGCTAGATCCAAGTCGGCCTTGAAAGGCCCATATGTTTTTGAGTCCTTCTAGACATGAGACTTTCTTCCGTCTCATGTCCGTCCCTTTCCAGCGTGGCACTGCCATTTTATTGAAAAAAAAAAAAAAATTGCATATGCATACTGAGATAGACCCGCGACCACTACAAAAAAAAGGCATTTATGGACGGTTTTAAAAACCGTCTAGAAAAAAAAATTTGCAGACGATTTTTTCAAAACCGTCTGTAAAAATTTATTATGGACGGTTTTATTAAACCGTCCATAAAATTGCATATAGTTTTAACTAAACCGTCTGGAATTTAACATTTCCAGACGGTTTTCGATGAAACCGTCTAGAAATTTATAGACGGTTTCATCCAAAACCGTCTATAAATGTTATTCTTAGAGAATTTTATGGACGGTTTTTACCAAACCGTCAGGAAATTTTTTTTTCATGCCATATCATCAATCCGTGTGATGTCCCCAAATTTAACCACATCCATCCAAATTTTTTCCCAGCCAAAATCACAACCACCCATTTCCTTTACAGCCAAAAAAAACATATGTATATAGAAAAATCGATCTAACCTGAAACATCACAACCGGCCAGAAACCCTCCCACCCATGGCCACCACTTCTCTTCATTTCAGCGTCAACCTCAGCTCCTCCGAAACCCAAACACACGCACTCACGCAAACCCAACAAAGAAAAGAGAAAATGGCCTCGCTATCGCTATTCCTATCCCCAAATTTCTAATCCCTAATTTCCTGATACCGAACCATTTTTCTCTGTCTCTGAGACTGAAACCCCAAGAATCCAAAACCGGAAATGGCCACCACGACCACGAAGAGCGTCAATACAGGCGGAGAGGATCGAGTCCTAGCCACGGCGCAGCAGATCGTGAAGGGCCTCAATGCGCCGAATGTACCCCAGGGTCCATGCCGCACTTCCCTGGCCCATTCTTCCCAGCCGTCCGCCGCATCCCCACGCCCCTCCAAGGCCTTTCGACCTCTGCGTGTTCGTCACCGACGGCAACGGTCCCTCCTGGCTCTACCCCAACGATGGCGATGGTCCCTCCTGGGCCCTATCCCGCTGAAACCCCCAAGCAGTGGAACCGAACCGTCCAGAGAATTTTCATTATATAATCAATTATATTAATAAAATGTAAAAGGGAACCGAAAAAAAAAAAAAAAAAGAAAAAAAAAAGAAAAAAAAAGAGTAAATCTGGACGGTTTAGGACCAAACCGTCCATAATTTTCTGGACGGTTTGGTCCCAAACCGTCCATAATTAGTTAGGGACGTTTGGACAAAACCGTCTGGAATTCTAGACGGTTTTGTCTAAACCGTCCAGAAATTTATTTAGCGACGTTATATCCTAGACGGTTTTAAACCATCTAGAAAAAATTCCAGACGGTTTTTTCGCATTTCTGGACGGTTTTAAACCGTCCAAAATTTGCTTTTTTTTTTTTGTAGTGGACATTCGACATTTCCCCCCAAAATTTTCCCCCCTTTCTCTTTCCCTCAAAAATCTCCTTTCCCCATTTCCGGCGCTCCGATTTGCCCCCATTTCCGGCAGATCTCCTCCCATTTCTAGCGCCGACCGCGATCTCTGCCCATCTCCACCGCCGACGAAGCACCCTCCATTTCCCGCAGAACTCCCCCCTTTTTCAGGCGCCGACCGCGATCTCTGCCCATCTCCACCGCCGACCGAGCTCCCCCCATTTCCGGCGCCTACCCGCGATCTCTGCCCGTCTCCACCGCTGATCAAGTTGAAGCTCCACAGTCCAAAACCAACAACCTTTGGGAAGGGTCCTGGAAAATATATCGGTCACACTTTTTCCTGCTGGTATGCCTGATTTCTCTGTTCCTTTGAGCACCATTCTTTTATTTTCTTTTCTAATGGGTTATATTTCCAAGATTCTTTCTATTATATGTATTTTTTGTTATGGGTTATTAGTTCAACCTTGTTTTTGTTACACGGAATACTCAAATCCCATGGATACGTGCCAGAAAGATTGAAACTTTCATGTTCCTCTTTTTAGTGTTTAGTTTTCGAGTAATTCAATTTAATTATTACTTCAAAGTCTTGTGAATTCTAGCTCTGTCAAAGAATCTTGTTTTGAGCCTCGAGGGTTCGTTTAAGAGGCCTTTTTCAAAAGAAAAGAAAAGGAATAATCGATTTTGTGCCTTATCATGTTTTGCAAACAAATGCTGGAACATAAAGCATTGCTAGAAAAGTCATAACTTCAGTTTTCTTCACTTTCAGTGTTGTCGTGAGGTTGCAGAGAAGTACCCTGAGATTAAATACGAGGAAGTGTCATTGACAATTGCTGTATGATGGTGTAGACAAGATTCACTCTATGAATGTTGTTGAGTTTGATGCGTGTGCATATGGATTTTCTTCCAATATTATAGTACTCTACAAGATTCACTCAAGATATGCTGTGCATTTTTCATTTTTATGTATGAGTTAAAACTTAATTTTGGTTTTTCCATACACAGCTTGTGAAGAATCCAGCACTTTTTGATGTATTGGTGATGCCTAACCTGTATGGTGATTAGTTCTTAGGCTGATTTGGGGGAAAATGTTTAAAACGCGGGTCTGGGTCTGTCAAAGTAGAGAAATGCTTTCATTTTTTTAATAAAATGCAATGACACGCTGGAAAGGGACGGACATGAGACGGAAGAAAGTCTCATGCTTAGCATTTCTCTATGTTTTTTGAAAGGTTTAGACTGCAAGTTTAGCCTAGTCCAGTTTAATTACATGTTTTGGGTGAGTTAAAAGCTATCTAGTGTTTGCCCACGTCCCTAAATTTGCCATCAGAGTGAATTTCCCTCCAGAGCACTTGCTTCTATAATCACCCTTTTATATTAGGAAAAATATTTAAATTTAGATCCTAAATTTTGAGAGACCAAAATTTGACCGAAGATATATAGTTGTTGGAAATAAGAGGTGGATGACTTTTAGGCGGTGAAAGCCATCCACTGTGTCGTACGTGAGCCCACTCTTGGCAAAGAGGGGAGATGGGCTGCCACTTCTCATTCGGTCAAGGATGAGCCCCTCACCAGTTAATGGTTGTTAATTAGTCACCTTTAATTTCTCTCTTTTTTCCTAACAAATTAATTTTGATTTTCTTAAAATTTTCATTTAGGTTGTAATTGTAATTTATAGTAATTATGCTAACTCGTACAATTGGCACATGACATAATAAACAAAAGTCGGGGGGGCATCATTTTTTTTTTTTTTTTTTTGAGAAAATGATTTATATCATTAATAAAGCTAGTCTTTTTACCCGGTAAGTACACAATCCTGAATAAAAGAAAGAGCATTCCTATATCCAAATTTTGTCTAGCATTTGTGACAAGGCAAACTTGCCAAACTATGGGCAAAATTATTGGCTTCCCTTGAAACATGTTTCATAAATCATTATGGGCCACATTGGGGCATTATTTTATTGGTATGATGTGGTATATATATCATTAATTAATTGGACGGTAGGTTAATAAGTAACTTATTCGATACCAAAAAAAAACCTAAGGATTAATTTAATTGTCTAAATTGAAATTTTAAAACTAAATTGAAATAGCATCAAAATCTAGGATTTAAAATTGAACTTTTTCCTTTATATTATCCACATTCATTACTAATATCTTTTGCACCTACGTGAGATCTAATGACTAGCTCCTAAAGCATATCGGGTTACAATTCCTAGTGACTTACGTCTCAACAACATAAAACGGACCAAATATGCACCAGAAATTAAATGTCTTTGGTACGTACGTATCTTAGCATGTCTGTGGTTCGGCCACCCCCTGGACAGAAAAAAAAAAAAAAAAAAAATTCCGAGAAGATTGGTTTTGCCCTTGGGGGTGGCTGGGCAAAACGGAAAAAATAAACCCTAAAATTTGGAGGGTTTGGCCTTTGGGCAAAACCGATCTTCCCGAAATTATTATTATTTTTTTTTCTGTCCAGGGGGTGGCCGAACCACCCCGACTGGCCGGCCACCTCCTTGGCCAAAATGGGGGTGGCCCACCACCCGCCAGCTTTTTTTTTTAATTTTTTCAATTTTTTTAAATTTTTTTAATTAATTTTTAAAATTTTTTATTTTAATTTTTTTATATAGTGCCACGTGCCAATTTCTGAGGTTGACACGTGGCGGACCGTTAGTTTTTAGACGGAGAAGTTAACCGAGGTACTAATTTGGTCATTTTCCAAAACTGATGTATCATCTGTGATGCAAATTGAAACTCAAGGACTAAAAAATAAAGTCTTCAAAACTCTGGGACTAAAAATGTACTTAACCCTAAAAAAAAAGAAAACTCTCATCTTCCTTAATTATAACATTACTCATCAAATCGATTCAGCGAGGATGCATTGGCAATTATATCTTCTTTTTTTTTTTTTCTTGTTAAAAGATAACATTCGTCTTTTTGCCCAACCCAACAATTAATCATTAGATTCTCTCAAAATAATAATAATAATAATCCATAGATGAGAGCCTTTACAGTACCTGACCACGTAAAGAGCGAGTGAATGTAAAAAATATTGGCAATTATACCTTTCTTTCTTGTTAAAAGATATCATTCGTCTTTTTGCCCAGTCCAACACAATTAATCTTTAGATTATCTCAAAAATAAAAATTAATAATAATAATAATAATAATTCATAGATGAGAGTCTTTATAGTACCTAGCCACGTGAAGAGTGAGTGAATGTAAAACATTGGCAATTATACTTTTTTTTTCTTGTTAAAAGATAATATTCGTCTTTTTGCCCAACCCAACACAATTAATCCTTAAATTCTCTAAATAATAATAATAATAATAATCCATAGATGAGAGCCTTTACAGTACCTGGCCACGTGAAGAGCGAGGGAGTTGGCCACGTGAAGAGCGAGGGAGTGTAAAACACATTGGCAATTATATCTACCTTTCTTGTAAAGTAACTATTTAATTTGTAGGACTTACATGTAGGCCCTATATATTCAAAGGTACAACTTCGCCCTAATGACCATTGCCCAATCAATATGCATGCCAAATGAGATTACGGGTATTAGGAATAATTTTTGGAGTATGGATTTGAGATTATATATAATAGATTTTATCTATTTATCTTATTTTTCAAAGTGTTTAAAAAATACTTAAGAATTCAATGGCGGGATTAATTCTATATTCAAAGAGTCATTCTCTAACTTAAAAATGGATCTTCTATGTGAGGTATACAATTAATAATATTCTAAGTTTTCTTTTAATATAAAAGTGATGAATCTCATATGTACGTAATGTCCACAATAAAACCCATAAATAAAAAATAATAATTGACAGAACCTATTATCTTTTTATTCTAGGATCGAAAGAATTTCATCTAATTCAATTTGGAAAAAAAAAAAAAAAACTATTCTTTAAAAAAGAGTAATGTTATATATACACCAAATTTTTATCTTATTGTGATACTGCCAATTAGCTAGCCTTAGCCTTGGATTTGGATATTTTTTTTTTTGAGTAATGCTAGAAACTGCATTTTTATCTGAAAATTCTCTCTTTATGCTAACGTAGCAGTTTTAACCAATTATTGAATTAATCGTTGTTAAAAAAATTGAATATAAATAGGCCGGTGTCTACTAGATCTCCACTTGGAAATTAACTATATATGTGTGTCACGGTATCACCCACGGTTTTAAAACCAAACAAACGGATAGTTGAAAATCCAGCTTCAAATTTTGTTAGTTTAATTAAGATGATAAACTTCTTATATGGTATTTGATCATTGACATAAAATTCCGTATCTTTCAAAGCGTCCAATCAATTTGATATTTTCACTGTAAATTAAACCACACAATGTCGATCACAAATATTCAAAGAAATTGATCAAGCTAGAAACAAGGCATATTCGTTATCACCAACATCATAACCTGCCCAACACTTAATACCAAGAGATTGACCAGTATCGTACAAAATTATAAGTTACTTGAATTTTGCATGTTCCCAATCTTTGATTTCTAATCATGTTTCCATACTTTTCTTTTCTTGTCTTGAAAGCAAGAGTAACGAATTCTTCAACTTTAAATGTCATACTGGAACTTCAACAGTATTTTCATGCTTTTCTTATTTCCTGAATATGAGTCCTAGTCTCCATGGCTAATACATGCACTTAATTATTTTCAATTGAGTGAGAATGATAACAAAAGCACCCAAGGAAAAAAAAATTAAAAGAAAAAAAGAAAAAAAAAAGAAATGGGAGATCATCACAGTATAAAACAATATTGTATACTGTCCAAATTAAATACATTGTTTACCAAATTCTGTTGTTTTCTAAATCATATCATTGAATTAAGGAAAAATTATACTTTACCCCCAATATTTCACTCATTTTTCAATCTTGCCTCTAAAGTGAAAAAATTTACAATGAACCCCAACAAAATTTCTTAATTTTGCAATTTAGCCTATCGATCCGTTAGACGATTCCGTCTTCCCTCACGGAAAATGCCGCACGTGCCCCGTACATATGATTTTTATTGTCTTCTTCACCCAATTGTCCTCATGTTTTACCTGTTAAAATTTCGAAGATGCAAAAAAGAATTAAGCATTGGACCCGAAGCTCTAGGCCAACAACCTTTGTAATTGGGTACTTTCGTTTTTGATTGAAGGAAGCAAATTTAGAGAGCAAGGAAGAAGATGAGTTTTGAGCAGAACAAGGGGACGAGCTACCAACCATCGGACCCGAAGACGGTTGCATGGAGGAGGAGCAAGCAGCGTTGGCGAAGGTTGCCATGTAGAAGTCTTTCAGCCCCACAACACTGACAAACCAGAGATTAATGATTAGCAGGCGGTGGTTTTCGCCGCCAGAGTTGGACCTTGTTCATTGTCAGCCTCAAGGGTGTCTTTTGCGTTTGGGAATCTTGGAGATGATCGGAAACCGTAGCAACCAAAGGCGGTGAATCGGTGCTGGAGCTGTAACAAGAAGGTGGGGCTGACTAGGTTCATGTGCAAGTGCGGGATGACCTTCTGTGGGATGCATCGGTACCCAAAGAAGCACGAGTGTACGTTTGATTTCAAGGCCATCAGTCACAACGCCATTGACAAGGCTAATCCACTGGTGAATGCTTATAAAAGAACACCTTGGCACATCAAACAATCACAACCAAACTGCGTACTTTAATTTTTTTGCATTTTCGAAATTTCAACGGGTGAAACATGAGGGCAATTTGATGAAGAAGACAGCAAAAATCACACATGTGTGGCATTTTCTATTAGGAAAGACGGAATCCTCTAATGGATAGGCTACATTTTAAAATTATGAAACTTTGTTTGGGTCCATTGCAAATTTTTTCACTTTGGAGGCAAGATTGAAAAATGGATGAAACATTGGGGTGATGGGAGTAAAGCGTAGTTTTCCCTTGAATCAATGAGATGAGTGGTGAGTGTTGACCAAATTAATCATGGTCGATGGTATTTACACTTTTTTAGATTAGCAATTCAATGTCTGCAATTTGAACAGCAAATGTAAGTGTTCTTATGGGTTTACCTGTCCGAATAGAGAGTAATTATTAGAACATTTTGGCTCCATAAGAGCTCTCTCATGTTTACTGTCTTAATTACTAGTAATCTGAATAACAAAATTATTGAAAATCTCTCTCTAATGGGACCCACATTTTATACTGACTCTTGATCTTACCTGCACTTGAGAAAGGATTGGAATCCTCTCCAAAAATACAAGAGATTGTAAAAAGCTTCTGATAAGATAAGACCTATGTCGAATTCGGGAAATGAATCATCTCCAATTCCTTATACTATAAGAGTAATTTAGTCCAAAAAAATATTTTTGAACTAAAATACCCCTATAGATTCATTTAAACATTCAAAAAGAGTTGACGAAATTGTCGAATCCCCAATTGTAGGAGGATATGATCCCTTCATTAACACTCTCTATTGGATGGACTAGAAAATAGTCAAGGAAATGCCGTTTATTAGCTTATCAATATCGCTAGAATGGCATAGTTATTGGAATTAGGTCACTATATATGCTAGAATTCGGCTAGGGCCACTGAATCTTAAAATTCGGAAACCTTCGGCTACAAATTTAGACTATCAACAAAACTTCAATGGCTAGCGGTAGCGAATTCCTAAAAACGTATATATAGTACAAAAATAAAAAGCTTAAATTCAAAAAAATAATTTACGCTTTATTTTTTAAAAATTAAATAAATTTTTTTATCAAACTAAAAATTAAGTTCCGTTGACCTTGAGTTGCACCGAAACAAAAGAGTACAAAGAAAATACTTCAGACATTATAAGAGGGGCCCTACAATTTGTCAAATCGTTCTTGTTTATTGTAAATGAATGGTTCACAAATTGCCATGTCATCACTCTAGATTAAAAACCAAAATATCTCTTTTTTGCTCTCTCTCTCTCTCTCTCTCACTCTCTCGCCTTCAATTGCCACCGTCACCACTACGACATCGATCTCCACCCTCACCGCCACCTTCGGGGTCTCCTTGACCTTTGCACTTGCTAGTTCAGCCGAGTGTTGGACGAACTCGGTTAGAATGGTCCACTTGGTGGCGTTCATAGGATGTGGCGGTGGTCGTTGATGTACACGTTGTAAACGACAGTGGTGGAAGGCTAGCTGGTGGTACTGGCGGTGATGTGTGAATGCTCTTAGCTAGGCAGCCAGAGAATATATATATATATAGCCTAAACAACTACAGAATTAATAAATTTTACAGATTTATTTGTCTTCCACCTTGGTAGTCCCTCCCAAAACTATTGTCCGTACTTTGAAACGTCCAGGCTTCCGTACTAAGCTACCAAACAATCCAGAACCACCACGAGTTGTGGTCGAATTAACATTCAAACGGCTTTGATTTGTGGTTGGAGAATTCAAACCCCTTTGCCTGCCACCACGACCTTTTACATACAACCCTGAGATGCCTCTGCTTAGCTCCTCAATCTTTTCTTCTGTCACTGCAGCTCTTTTGCATGTCGTTGGAGTTGCTGGAATATTGCCGCTGAGGTCCCGAATAATTGGAAGTCTGTCTCCACGCACGAAAATTTTGGGACTATTATTGTGAGAATGAAGAGTCTTTATGGATCGAGAAAATCGTTTGGGGTTTGGTTTATGAAGTTGAGGAGATAATCTGTCTTGAGGCATGGGTGAGTTGGAAGGCGTACCATTTCTGTATGTGGGCGTGGAGGGTTGGGGAATTTGAAGAAGCAACGAAGAAGAATGATCCATGGTTCGCGCTCTTGTTTTGTTTACAATCGAGCAGATGGAATTCTAAGGAAATGGGTACTGGTTAGCTCTGTGTGCGTTGAAGAATATTGGAAGTGTAGGCCGCTGGCAAAAGTAAAAACTATGGTAGCAGTGAGCAGTACGAGGTAGGCTTCGATCGGTTTATATAGGAAGGAAGGCCTGTGAAAAGAGACAAGTGGTTGACCGTTGAAAGTTAAAATATCTGAACTGGTCTCTCTTGATAACCTTAAAGACTTGGTCTTTGAGGTCACACGTTATGGTGATAAGCTGGAGAGATTCATGCATGTGATGTGGTCCAAGTCCAATAATCATAGGCCAGTCTCACTTGCTGTACACGTAATATAGGAGATTCATGTGGTCCAAGTCCATTACTTATGTGTGCTTGTTTTAAATTGAAATTGTGAGAGGTCACGGTCCATAAAAAACCTCTCACAATTACAAGGGATAAGTTGCAATTCGGGCCGAAATTCCAAACAATAGCAAAAGTTTCAAGTTGTACGTAGCCTATTAATAGGCAAGGTTGGCCAGCCACAGTAGGGGGGAAATGCCTCATTGTTAGACCCAAGCCGGCCTGGAAAGGCCCATATGTTTTTTGAAAGGTTTAGACTGCAAGTTTAGCCTTAGTCCAGTTTAATTACATGTTTTGGGTGAGTTAAAAGCTATCTAGTGTTGGCCCACGTCCCTAAACTTGCCATCAGAATGAAGTTCCCTCCAAACTCCAAAGCACTTGCTTCTATAATCAAGACCATAAAAACCGTATTAGGATTCTCTCTAGGTAAATTGAATCGGTGAGTATTCAGTTAGTTGTAATGTAAACGTATTTTTATTTAAAAAAGTTATGAATAAACCAAAATATTGCTACACTTATAACTAATTGTATCCAGTTAGTTATAATGTAGAGTCTAAAATTAATATTTTCCTTTATATTATCCATCTTCATTAGTAATATCTTTTGCACCCACATAAGATCTAATGACTCCTAAAGCTAGCATATCGTGTTGCAATTTCTGGTGACTTGTCAACAATATAAAACAAACCAAATATCGACCTGAAATTAAGTGTCTTTGGTACGTATTTTAGAATTTTGAAGAAAAAAGAATAAGGAAAAACGTATTAAAGCCCGCCCCCCCCCCCCCCAAAAAAGCTCATTTTATTGCAAATGAATAAAGTATAATTTTTTTTTAATTGGTTAAAAAAAAGGGGTTACATGAGAGAATCTTTTCAATTCCTGATCCGAAAGGAAGAGAAAATAGATGATTCTAAAATAGAAAATTGGGTGGGCTCCCAACAACCGACCCAAAATAAATTAAAACAGTGTAAAAGTAATTACGAATAGTACAAATTAAATTAGGTAACGGTTGTTCCCTAAAAAACCTGAACAAATTTTGTAGCCAATGAATATAGAATCTAAATTAATGTATATATTTTGTATTCAAAATTCTGAGCACGTATTAATTTGTATTACTTCTTTGGAGGTCTATATAAATAGAATAGCCGCACTTTAAAGCGTTCCGTCTTTCGGGATAAAGCTTCTAGTTGACCATGGGCCCATGGCGACCGCGCTTTGTGGTTGATGGCACACCAGGGTCATTATCGTTACGATGAATAGGTCATGTGGGTTGAGGAAGCTGTACGTGGTTTGTGTGAAGACATGATTTAGGTGATATTAATATTTCTTCAGACTTGCATGCACTACAAAAATCGCTGCAGTTTGACACGTGTCTACAGTACCCGTTACTGTAGACACTCGTCAAATTTGACACGTGTCACAAGTGACACGTGTCAAATTGTGCAAGCGTAAAAAATGGACACGCGTATTAAATACACGTGTCCAATTGGACACGTGTAAAAATACACGTGTCCAAGTGGACACGAGTATTTTATACTCGTGTCCAAATGGACACGTGTAATAAGACACGTGTCCAATTGGACACGTGTAATCTGTCATACGCGTGTCCACTTGGACACGTGTATTTTTACACGTGGCAAATTGGTATTTTTTGCCAAAATAAACATTAAAAAAAAATCAGTGTTGTATTAATTTTTTAAAATAAAAAAAAAAATTAAACTCATTATCTTATTAATCATACAAATCTTTGAAAATACGGTGTACATAACTTATACACATAAAATTAAGTTTGAAAACTATATGCTATATGTAAATTTTATATTTGAAATTTATACTTTTTAGGTTCTTTATTTATATATATATAGTATACTATATTGTACTATATACATAATTAACCAAATTTGGTGCTATATATCTAATTAAACCAAATAGTTCAAATTAGGGTTCAGTTTTGTACACCATCTACGTTTAGAAACAAAAAAAAAAAAAATTTAAACATAACAAAGTTAAAAAACCTATAATTAATACTATATATATAGATATGCATGCATGTAAACGGTTTAGAAATTATATACAGTAACCTTTTTATTTATGGCTATATATAGTAAATGCAATTATTTTTAGAATTCTGCGCTACATAATGAATTAAATACTTATAGTTTAGTCCCTCATATAGTACATACATTTAGGGTTTATGGCTATATATAGTACATACCCTTAGGGTTTATAGCTATATATAGTATATACACTTAGGGCTAGGGTTTATACCTATATATAGTATATATACTTATGATTATGGTTTATCGATATATATAGTATATACACTTACGGTTTGGGTTTTAGGGTTTATAGGTATATATAATATATACACTTAGGGCTATGAATTATAATTTAATTGATTTTACGTTTAATGAATAATAATGTCAATATATTTTTCACGTTTCATTATTGTACACTTTTAAATATATATATATATATTAAATCATGAGCAGTTCAAAATTAAATAAAACCGATATATATAGTATATACACTTAAACTTATGATTTATAGCTATATATAGTATACATACTTAGGATTAGGGTTTATCGCTATATATAGTATATACACTTAGGGTTAGGGTTTATAGCTATATATAGTATATACTTAGGGTTAAGGTTTATCGCTATATATAGTATATACACTTAGGGTTAGGGTTTTATGTTGTATAGGTATATATAATATATACACTTAAAGCTATGGGTTATGATTTAATTGATTTTACATTTTATGAATAATAATGTCAATATATTTTTCATGTGTTATTATTGTATACTTTTAAATATATATATTAAATCACGAGGATTAGGGTTAGGGTTTATGACTATATACAATACGTACCATTAATTAGGATTGTAGTTTATAGCTATATATAGTCTATGCACTTAGGGTTAGAGTTTAATTTTATGGTTAGGTTTTAGTTTTTATTTTTTATTTAGCTATATGTACGGTATATACATTTCAGGCTGCATGGGTTTGTATTTTTTTTTATGTGGTTAAATTATATAAATACATATATATATATATATATATATATATATATATATATATATATATATATATTTTATGCATGCAAATACATTTCGGGACGTGTATTTAAATACACGTCCCGGATTGGACACGTGTACTCAGTACACGTGCCCAAACCCTATAACAAAACAAAAACCCTAACCCTAACCCTAAACCATTTTTTTAAAAAAAATCCCCTAACACCCTAACCCTAAACACGGAACAATAAACCCTTTTTATAAAAAGAAGAAACACCCTAAACCCGTATTTGTTTTTGTTTTTTAAATAAAGAACATTCAACTCTTAAAACAAAACAAAAACTGTATCCCAAAACTTTATATCCTAAAATCATAACCATAAAACCAACACAATAATAAACCCTTAAATAAACTCTGAATCCTACACGTTCTTAAAAAAAAACCCTTACCCTAAACCCCAAACCTTAAATCCTAAACCCTAAAAAATAAAAAATTCCTACACTTTCAAACCCTAAAAACCCTAACCCTAAACCCTAAAAACAAAAGTCCTAACCTTAAACCCTAAACCCTAAACCCTAAACCCCAAAAATATCGTACACTTTCTAAAAAAAGAAACCCTAACACTAAAAACAAAATTCCGTACCTTAAACCTTAAATCCTATACCCTAAAAAAACAAAATATCCTACACTTTCTAAAATAAGAAACCCTAACACTAAAACAAAATTCCTAACCTTAAACCCTAAACCCTAAACCCTAAACCCTTAAACAAAAATATCCTACACTTTCTAAAAAAAGAAACTCTAACACTAAAAACAAAATTCCTAACCTTAAACCCTATACCCTAAAAAAATAATTACCCTACACTTTCTAAATTAAGAAACCCTAACACTGAAACAAAATTCCTAACCTTAAACCCTAAACCCTTAAACAAAAATATCCTACACTTTGTTAAATTTTTTTTCCTAACACTAAAAACAAAAATCATAAACTTAAACCCTAAACCCTAAGAAAGTAAAACCCTAAACCCTAAACCCTAATCCTAGATCCTTAAAAAAAAAAAAAAAAAAAAAAAAAAAAAAATCCTACAATTTCTAAAACCAAACCCTAACCTTAAACCATAACGAACCCTAAACCCTAAACCCTAAGAAAAAAAAAACCTACACTTTCTAAAAAAGAAACCCTAACACTAAAAACTAAAATCCTAACCTTAAACCCTAAACCATAAACCCTTAAACAAAAATATCCTAGACTTTCTAAAAAAAAAATTCCTAACACTAAAAACAAAAATCCTAACCTTAAACCCTAAACCCTAAGAAACTAAAACCCTAAACCCTAACAATTTTTTACGTTGTTAAATTTTATATATATATATAATTATTTTTTTTTAA